>CM056379.1:40974058-41574058 GCA_029718625.1 Synaphobranchus kaupii | reverse complement strand
GGTTTGTCTGTCTCTCTGCCTATCCGGTCTGTCTGTCTGTCCGTCCGTCTATCTGTCTGTCATGGTAGGGTAACACATTGGGATGTGGGTGGTGTTTTCTTTGTGGGGGATTAAGGTAGGGGGGTGGGTGGGAGGGGGGCGACTTCACTATTTGTAATTAATAAAAAAAAATTTTGGTTTGTTATGCCCTTTCCTCTTCATTACATAATTTTGCAAATCATAAATAAAAAATAAAGTTGACCTCCCAAGAGGGGGGGGGTGGTGGCGGGAATTTAAAAAATTATAATAATAATAAAAAAGAAGATATCAAAAACCTAAACTGATCAGTGAACTGAGGGCGATTTTATAAGAACTGCGGTAGGCACGGTGAAAAAGATTTTTGCAAAGGTGAGATTCGAACTTGCATCATCACAAAAGGGAGAACCTACAGCAGGAGAAGCAACTGTGTTAACCAATGCGCCACCAGAGAATTCTGAAAAAGAGTGTATCCTCAGGCTTTAAGAGGCAAGTTTTTGTGAGCGCAAGATGTTTCTTGCGCTATGTAAACTGTCGTTTTAAGGCAAAGGGTTTGCAGGACTATAGGGTGTGGTTGTGAGGGCATCGTCCCGGGTGCCCTTCTGAACTCTGTGAGTGCTATATTTGTTCTGCAAGTGTGGCGTTTAGCTGAAACATTGGTACAGTGGTGTTCAAAAAAATAGCAGTACAACATCAGTAACCTGATGAACCACTGTTATTAGTAGTAGTGATATTTCTGCATGGCAAATAATTTACTTGTAGATGTAGTAGTGTAATGGAAAAACAACAGACCCAACTTTCATGACATGCACGCTGCTTGTTCTGAGTAATTGACTCATTCATTGAAAGGGGCGTGTTCAAAATAATAGCAGTGTGGAGTTTAATTAGAGAATTCATTCATTCTGTGAAAAAACAGGTGTCATTAATTGTCCTTTATTAAGGAAGAAGGGAAGCAAATGTTTCACACATTGTTATAAAATATATTTCCTTCTGAATTGCTAAGTAAAATGGGCCATTCCAAACATTGTTCGGAGGAACAACGTAATTTGATTAAAAAGTTGATTGGAGAGGGGAAAACGTATAAAGAAGTGCAGCAAATTATAGGATGCTCAGCTAAAATGATCTCAAATGCTTTAAAATGGCAACAAAAACCCGAAACACGCGGAAGAAAACGAGCAACTACTGTTAAAACGGATCGAAGAATAGTCAGAATGGCAAAGATTCAGCCAATCATCACCTCCAGAAAGATCAAAGATGATGTAAAGTGATGTTATTACCTGTAAGTGCTGTTACAGTCAGAAGACTAAGTTTGATCGAAGCTAAGCTATCAGCAAGAAGCCCCCGTAAAGCACCATTATTGAAAAAACGGCATGTGCAGAATCTGTTAAAATTTGCCAAGGAACACATCGATTGGCCAAAAGAGAAATGGCGTAACATTCTGTGGACTGATGAGAGTAAAATTGTTCTTTTCGGGTCTAGTGGTCGTCGACAGTACGTCAGACGACCCCCGGGTACTGAATTCAAGCCACAGTACACTGTGAAGACAGTGAATCATGGTGGCGCAAAAATCATGGTATGGGGATGTTTTTCATACTACGGTGTTGTGCCTATTTATCGTATACCAGGGATCATGGATCAGTTTGAATACATCAAAATACTTGGAGATTATGTTGCCGTATGCCGAAGAGGAAATGCCCTTGAAATGGGTGTTTCAACAAGACAACGACACCAAACACACGAGTAAGCAAGCAACATCTTGGTTCCAGATAAAAAGGATTGAGGTAATGGAGTGGCCAGCTCAATCCCCTGACCTCAACCCCGTTGAAAACTTGTGGGGTGACATTAAAAATGCAGTTTCTGAAGCAAAACCCAAAAATTCACAGGAACTGTGGAATGTAGTTCGTTCATCCTGGGCTGAAATACCTGTTTCTAGGTGCCAGAAGTTGGTTGACTCGATGCAATGTAGATGCGCAGCAGTTATCAAAAACAATGGTTATGCAACTAAATATTAGTTCAGTAATTTAAAGTGAAGTAAAATCTGTAATTTAAAGTGAAGTAAAAGGAAAGTCTGCACACCCCTTTCACCTTCTCCACGTTTTATTACGTTACAGACTTATACTACAATAGATTGAGTTCATTTTTTGCCTCAAACATCTACACACAATAGCCAATAATGACGAAGTGAAAATAGGTTTTTAGAAAATATGCAATGTTATTTTACTGACAAAAATAGGTTATTTGGGGGTTACATATCTGTACACACCCTTAGCCTAATACTTGGTTGCTGCACCTTTGGCAACGATTACAGCTTCAAGCCATCTTGGGAAAGAAGCTACGAGCTTGGCACACTTGTTTCTGGACATTTTTGCCCATTCCTCTTGGCATATCCTTGCAAGCTCCGTCAGGATGGATGGGGAGCGTTGGTACACAGCCATTTTCAGCTCTTTCCACAGATGTTCAATCGGATTCAGGTCTGGGCTCTGGCTGGGCCACTCAAGGACATGCACAGACTTTCTCCGAAGCCACTCCTTTGTTCTCTTGGCTGTGTGCTTCGGGTCGTTGTCATGTTGGAAGGTAAACCTTCGCCCCAGTCTGAGGTCCAGAGCGCTCTGGAGCAGGTTTTCTTCAAGGTGTACTTAGCTGCATTCATCTTTCCCTCTATCAGGACTAGTCGCCCCATTCCCGCTGCTGAAAAACATCCCCACATCATGATGCTGCCACCGCCATGCTTCACTGTAGGGATGGTATTAGCCAGGTGATGAGCGGTGCCTGGTTTCCTCCAGACGTGACGCTTGGTATTCAGGCCAAAAAGTTCAATTTTGGTTTCATCAGACCAGAGAATCTTGATTGTCATGGTTTGAGAGTCCTCTAGGTGCCTTTTGGCAAACTCCAAGCGGGCTGTGATGTACCTTTTACTAAGGAGGGGCTTCCGTCTGGCCACTCTACCATAAAGGCCTGATTGGTGGAGTGCTGCCTGGATGGTTGATCTTCGGAAAGGTCCTCCCATCTCAAGGATACGCTGGAGCTCTGTCAGAGTGACCCTCGGGTTCCTGCTCACCTCCCTGGCCAAGGCCCGTCTTCCCCGATTGCTCAGTTTGGCCGGGCGGCCAGGTCTAGGAAGATTCTTGGTGGTTCCAAACTTCTTCCATTTACGAATGATGGTGGCCACTGTGCTCTTTGGGACCTGTAAAGCTGCAGAGATTTTTCCGTACCCTTCTCCAGATCTATGCCTTGACACAATCCTGTTTCTGAGGTCTGCAGATAATTCCTTTGACCCCATGGCTTGGAGTTTGCTCTGACATGCACTGTCAACTGTGGGACCTTATATAGGCAGGTGTTGGCAATCCCCAATCATGTCCAATCAATTGAATTTATCACAGGTGGACTCCAGTTAAGTTGTAGAAACATCTCAAGCAGTATCAGTGGAAACAAAATGCACCTCAGCTCACTTTTGGTTGTCATATCAAAGGGTGTGCACACTTGTGTACATATGATATTTTACATTTAGATTTTTAATAAATTAGCACAAATGTCTAAAAGCCTGTTTTCACTTTGTCATTATGGGCTATTTTGTGTAGAATTTTGAGACAAAAAATGAACTCAATCTATTGTAGAATATGTCTGTAACGTAATAAAACGTGGAGAAGGTGAAAGGGGTGTGCAGACTTTCCGGCTTGACTGTATGTACTGCAATATGCCACTATCATCCTTATACAACTGGTGGCATAGTTTTTGTATAATAAATCTGTCTCATAAAATTTATATATTATTCTCAAAAGAGAATATACTAACTAAAAATGCGTTGGGCGCACGTGGGGGTTTCCATGTTCTCCTGCGTGTGGGGGGTTGCCACGGACACGTGTTCAGTGAGAACAAAGAAACTAAAATGGAGGGAGGTTTGAAACTAGCTTTCGCTGGAGCTAGCTAATGGTGGTGCATGAACTATACCATACACATAAGGGATAGCCGTAAGCTTATCGATGCGTGTGCGTTGAGATCAGCGTCCAGTGTTAATATTACGACTGGTTAGTGTTTAAAGACAGATCACATGCAAGATACGTTCTGTGCGTGATGCATTAAACCTAACGCAGCACGGTGGATGGCTTACAGCCATCCAAAGTAAAATGGTAACACAAACCTTTTACATAACACACATTAACCATTCAATAGTAGAGTTACATACATCCAATCACAAACATGTTGCGGTTGCTAACTAATAAGCTATGCCCATGTTACAGCCTTACTTGAATTAAAGTCTGTTAAATAGGTTCCTCCGTTGGATTGCACTCACAATGAAAAGGGGAAATCCGGTCGCCTTGATCCTGTGGTGGCGAGTTTGCAGGGTTGTGATAGATAGGGGATCCGGCCGCCTCATCTTGGGTCCCTGGAACAGGTTTATTTCGTTGTCAGGGTTGCAGTTCGTAGGGGTGGATAATGGAACCGGTCGCATTATTTCTCCCGAACTATGCAGCGTCATCCTACTGCAGACCGCTTGCCTCTTTGGGGACTCACTGGCGGTGCTCTGCTGCAGGATAAGGGGCTGCGTGTGGTCTGCTTGGTGGTTCTTCTTGACCACCGGGTGCTCGCGATGCCTCCTTGTGTCTCATCTCCGGTCCTACGTGGCCGATAGCCGGGGGTAGATGAGCCCGCCTCGCTCAGTTGGATCGGTGTCATGGACGACCGTGCTTCCTTATGGAGCGAGGGCTCTTCCCCGGGCCTGTTGGCCGAACGAGGCCTTGAGACGAGACAGTGAAGGCCCTGTCGAGTTGAGCGGACAACTGGGAAGAACTGGCCGTGTTGCCCCTTTTATAAACTTTATTGCCAGTCGCGCATTCTGCTGTGCAGTATCACATTACAGTCCGGAAATCACAACTGGTACAACGTCCTACGTCACTTCCAACGTGGAGGAGGAGCCTCCTGTGGACTCTATGCAATTGTAGTTCCTGTTGTCCCTACAACCCTAAGATTGATTGTTATCGGTTCTACAATTTCTAGCTGTTTCAGCCAATTCCATCAATGGGAAAGCATTCACTGTGCATTGGTTGTTTGAAAGCTTAAATAATTTGACTTTGTATATTGTGTTAATGTGCAGTGTTCTGAATGTGATTTAAAAAGAAATATGAAAAAGCACAGGGCCAAGTTGCATGAAATAATTTAGGAAACATTGGGTAGCATTACTTTGGAATAGAGCATGTTTAATTTCTGTGAGGTAAGATAGCCAATATTCTTTGTTTTAGCTTGGCCTAATTTTGGCAGATCTGCTAATGGTGTGTATGTCAGTACTTGCCTTTTGTAGGTAGCTACATATATTTTAAAGTTGTTAAAATATAACACTAGGAATGCCACAGCGGTCAATGACCATTGTCACAAAGTAAATCAAGAAATCCAACATGACGGTCAAATTACAACATTGAATAAACTTTCATTTTCAACCTTCACATACCTCAAATGCAACTTCACAGACTGACCATAAAATTGCAACAGCATTACAACATACTATTTTTAACGTTGTAAATTTTATTTGTCATTCCAATGTTTCATGTCTAACTGAGCTTTGCCATTCTAACGTTTAAAAACCACCACCTCAAACTAACGTCAGGTTAGTAAGGTTTTTAACGTTGTTTCAACCATAACACAATATAAAATGCCTAAGCGGTTGGATTCAAAAGAGAACGTAGCCTATATGAGATCACTGTAGGCTATATTTGCGTGGGGAAATACACTACTCACAAAAAGTTAGGGATATTTGGCTTTCGGGTGAAATTTATGGAAAATGTAAGTTCACGCTACAGTGATATTATACGTATCATGAAAGTAGGGCATTTAAGTAGAAGCATGCAATGGTGATTTCCTCATCTCAAACAATTTATTGAAACAAAAGCCAACAACAGTGGTGGGTATACCACAACAAAAATGTCAATGTCTCAATAACTTGTCATGTGCCCTTGAGCATCAATTACAGCTTGACAACGACGTCTCATGCTGTTCACAAGTCGACTTATTGTCTGCTGAGGCATGGCATCCCACTCTTCTTGAAGGGCGGCCCTCAGGTCATTGAGGTTCTGGGGTACAGAGTTACGAGCCTCTACACGGTGAGTCAGCTGATCCCATAGGTTTTCTATGGGATTCAGGTCTGGAGAAAGTGCAGGCCACTCCATTTGAGGTACCCCAGTCTCCAGCAGCCTTTCCCTAATGATGCGACCTCGATGAGCTGGAGCATTGTCGTCCATGAAGATGAAATTAGACTGTGTTGTTCATGCAGGGGCACAATGACTGGATTAATGATGTTATTCAGGTAGTATGGGCTTGTCACTGTACCATTCACAAAGTGTAGGGCAGTTCTGTATTGACTAGACACACCTGCCCACACTGTAACACCGCCACCACCAAAGGGTCGTCTGGTGACAACAGTGGCTGATGCATAGCGCTCTCCTTGACGTCTCCAACATCGTTGGCGGCCATCATTTCTGCTCAACGTGAATCGACTTTCATCAGAGAACAGCACTGAGGCCCACTGGTCCCTCGTCCAGCGTAAATGCTCCCTGGCCCATGCAAGACGATGACGCCTGTGCCTGGTGGTGTGGTCAGGTACCCTTGCAGGTCGTCTAGCACGCAGACCACGCTGATGTAAACGGTTTTGAATGGTCTGACGTGACACTTGGGTGCCTCTCACCTCCCTTAAATGTGTCTGGAGTTGAGTGGCATTCATCATCCGGTTCCGCAGGGCACTGTTCACAATGAAGCGGTCATCAGTGTGGGATGTGGCCAAAGGACGTCCACTTCTATGCCTTTCTGTGACTCTTCCAGTCTCTCTGTATCTCTGTTGCAACCTGCTGATGACACTCTGTGACACTCTAAGCTCAGTGGCCACTTCCCTCTGAGAACATCCTGTTTGAAGCCTCGCAATGGCGAGGTACTGTTGATCAATTGTTAGGTGTCGTCTTGGTCTCATGATGTCAAAATGTGAACAGCATGATGAAGAGGACTGTTTAAATACCAATTCTAATTGAACCAGGAAATTTATTGGTCGATTCATGGATCAAACACCTGTTGTGAATTTTGCCATTCAGCTCCTTGTTAGAGAACAGCAAGTTGTGCAAAAAGTACTGAAACATTGAATAGTTGGACATGTGCATTCAAAAGTTTAGAGAAGGTCAAATTAATTTCACCTGTAAAGGTTATAGTGCATTTTAGGTTCATCCTGAAATTTCACCCGAAAGCCGAATATCCCTAACTTTTTGTGAGTAGTGTAGGTTCAGAGATCTCGGAAGCATGGACGAAAGAGTAGCCTTGACCTAAAGCTAGTAGCCTAGATCTAGACCTTTATTTAGTCTGTCAACGAAAATGAAAATCTCTGCTGCCACCGGGTGCCACGTGCAGGCAGCACACGTAGTCCATGCATAAAAAAACGTTATTCATCTACAAAACAACAGTTTCTACAGCCTCTGCTTGCATCAAACATTCAGGGCTGAACAGCAAGCCTTATACAGTGCAGTCCGTGACAGTGACTATGAGGTTAAAGTGCAGACTTTCAGCTTTAATTTGAGGGTTTTAACACCCATATCGGATGAACCGTGTAGCAATTGTAGCCATTTTTATATATAGTCCCCTGCATTTTAGGGGACCAAAAGTAATTGGACAAATTAACATAAACTTAAATAAAGTCATCATATTTAATATTTGGTTGCATATCCTTTGGTATGTCATGACTTCCTGATGCCTGCGACCCAAAAACATCAAAGGACTCTTGATATCTTATTTTCAGGTACTCTTACAAGGGATACTATAACCTCTCTGCATTTGAATGGATCTCTATGGGAATTGGGGGGTGGGTCTAGATTAAACTGTAAATTACATGGAAATAGCAGGGAACACATGGTTGGCTAAATGGCTGTAAGTCCTCAAGGGTCTGAGGTATGAAACAAGTCTGAAACCATTACTCTGTTGCCAGATATGCAGTAGATACAGATGGATCACTTTAAAGGTTGTTTCTCTTAACTCATCCTATTGAACTCTATAGTCACTGTTCCATTTCAAATCCAATGTGCTGGAGTAGAGCCAAAACAACAAAAAACTGTCCAAATACTTATGGACTGCACTGTAGGCTACTTAGGCTACTGAACACATATGCAGCTTATTGATGTCATGGTTTATGACGTGTTCCTCGTTCGCGCTGCGTGGGCGCTGCTCTTTTAGTGGAGTTTTGGCTCCGCCGCATTTCTTTCGCGGAGTTCTCGTCAGCGTTCACAGGTGTGCGTGGTTGCCGGTGAGCTACATAAGCCTCAGTATTCCTTCGTTCGGGGCTTCGATATTGTTGATTTGTATTGTCTGGCATTATTTGTGCTGTTTTGTGTGTGGTATTATTTTGCCCTTTGATTGCTTAGCTAGTATGATTTGGTCTAGGTTTTTTAGGAGATCATTTCTGTTAGGATCTTGTAATCTGTCTGTTTATTCTTTATTATTTTTCCTGTTTTCTTTCCCTCGCGATTGTCAGTCCGCGTTCCATGTTTCTGAGATTCCACCCCCTGTCTTTGTCTCCCCTCTGAGCTGTACACTTGTTTACCCGCTAACTCCAGGCCGTTTGTTATCATTGTGTCTGTGTATTCCAGTCCGTGTCTTACGTTTCCCCTGTCATTGTTTTATTGGTCCCTGTTAACCCTCACTGTTCTCACCTGTGAGCAATCTCCCCTCCCTGCTTCTACACACCTGATTCCCATTATGTCTGTCTCCCTCTGTGTGTATATATACCTTGTCATTTCAGTGTTTCTTCGCAAGTTCCTTATTATTGATTTTCTACTGTGTTTTTGCAAGTGTCCCGAGTTCCTGCCCTGTTATCTATTTCCGAGTTTTTGTTTCCCTAGTTTTTGCCTGTTGTTGTTTTGTTTTGTATTTAGTCTGTTTTGTTCTCTTTTTGTTCCTCTTACGCCTCCCCAGTTTGACCCCTGCCTGTGTTCTCGCGACCCTGGTTTTGGATCCTGCTTTTGTACCTTTGCTGTGCCTTCCCGGTTTGACCCCTGCCTGTTCCTTGACCACTCTTTGGACTGTGCTTTGTACCGTTGCCCTGTCTCCCCGGTTTTTGACCCTGCCTGTTTACCACGGATTGCTGCCTTGCCCTTTATTAAACTTCGGAACTCCTGCCTGCGTTTGGGTCCTTTCCCCACCAACACCTAACAATTTCTGCTCCAGAGTGTTTTATTGGAGTAATGCGGGACTTGCCTTTGTGGATATATTAGGACTCTTCCCCCCTGGCTCTTTTCTGTCTCCGCTTTCTGGTTTTTCCTTTCTTCCATTGCCTTGATCCTTTTGCCTTCTCTGTCTCTTCCTCCTCTCTCTGTCTGCTGTCTTCCATGTAAGCGAGAGGAGTCTTTGTTTGTTTGTGGGTGTATTTGTATAGTAATTTCTTACTAAGAGACCGGGCGTTTTTATCGTACTGACAAGCAGGGCTTTATTTATTTTGAGAGGCAGGGCGTGTATTTTCTATAAAACTTGCGTTAGTCTTTTAGCTGGTAAATGTCCGGTGCAGCTGTCCTGTTTCGTCCTTTTTACCTGCGGGACGATTGTGTTCGGAACTGTAGTTCTGTTCATTCTCTGGGTATGTCTCTCCTCATATGGAGCTTGGGCGATTTTGTTGACATGTTTGCGTTTGACTGTGAGTCTCTGAAAGTAGCCTTGGAATGTTAGCTCTCTGTTCCTTTCGCCTCTTTACATTCCTCTTTACGGAGAGGTAGGGCATTTATTTTCTACTAATCTCGTGTTAGTCTTTTAGCTGGTAAATGTCCGGTGCAGCCTGTCCTGTTCGTTCCTTTCAGTACCTGTCTCCGTACATGGAGCTTTTGGCGATTTTGTTCGGAACTATAGTTCTGTTTCGTGCTTCGGTACGTCTTCTTATAGGGAAGATTGGGCAATGTTGTGGACATGTTTGTGTGTGACTGTGAGTCTGAGAGTAGCCTTGGAACGTTATATCTCTTCCTTTCGCCTCCTCGTATACTATCTCGTATTATTTTGCAGGGTTTGTTGGCTGTGTGTTTTATTTGTACCATTTATGCTACTCGCCTGTTCTTATGCGTCTCGTTACAGAGGCAGGGCATTTATTATTGCTGGGTCTTTAGTTACTTAGCTCTTCGAGGTATGGGACGGCAGATCTCTGCTCTATTCACCTGTAAAATGTTTCTCTCTCCTGGGAGATCGGGCGTTCACGCTTTTACTGAGTTACTTAGCTCGTAGAAGTATAGGGTAGCAGTTCTTTGTTCCATTAGCCTTATTTGGTTTTCTTACTGAGAAACCTGGCGTTTGCACTTCTACTCATTGGTGTGTGACAGTGAGCCGGTTAGTAGCTTTGGTACGTGTGTTCCCTGTCTTGTCTCCCTCCCTTAACTGCGGGGTTTCCCGCCTTAGTGGCCTTAGGGCTTAATGAATCCCCTTGCTGCGTTTGGCTCCTCCTACCTCACACATCACGCCGCCTTTACAATTGAACACTAATTCACACACTCTTGCACTTAACATTAGTGCTTCGCATCTATGACACTGTGTGTCCTTGTTTTCAAATTCAGTTTGTTTAACAAAAAGCATATTAAATAAGGAAACATAAATTCAAAAATATATTTTAGTAATTTCCTTCCTTCTAAGACAGAAAATTAGATCGGCCTTATGTAACCTCATTTTAATGCAAAAGATGAAGTTATTCCTATTAAAAAAACTTGATTTGCTTGACCTAGGCTAATTATTTATTTCAACCACAGCTAGCTTCATCGTCAGAAAGAGACTGTAGAATCTGGACAATCCTCCTCAGATTCAATTTGTGTGGTGTCATCTTTAATAGGATCAAAGAGTTTCAAGATTGACTGAATAGCCACCAACTCTTTAGTTTGTCAGCCTGTTGTACACTCTGCTGTATGTTCCACCAAGCAGGGACCAGTTCCGCTCTGATGAAGCTGATGTTGGAGGGATCTGGATAATAATCAAAGCAACAGGGTACATGGCTTCACAGTTACAATCCATTCCGCCAGGTTGATGCCTTGATGTGTTTGGCTGCCTCCCAGATGGCATCAGCACTCCATAGCCGTTCCTTGCAGGAAAATTTACCCAACCTTATAAGAGATTTTTCTCTTTTCTAGATTACGGTGCTGTGCAATGGCAGTGATGGTACCATATGTCGCAAAACTGCTCTCCTGAAAGGACCTGGGCCTGTTTATTGTTTTCTTAAACTTTTTGTGTTTTATTAGCTTTGTTTAAGCATGAGTTTGGTATAATGAGTGGTGTTTTACCATGGAAAATCTCCTAAAATTACCAAACATTACCTGGAAAACCCTACATGTCAGGATAGTTCATGCTATACCTTGTTTGTACCTTGCTAACCTAGTTTTGTAAGGGGGAGTGTAAGATTCAGACTACTTTTAAACCTAAGTCTGTTTCTAATGAACCATTCAACCTAAAAATGGCACTTTTGAATGTTACGTCTCTCTCAGGTAAAACTTTTCTTATAAATGACCTTATTATTGATAATATGGTTGACTGCCTGTTTTTAACAGAGACCTGGCTAAAATCACATGCCTCAGCCACCTTAATTGAAGCCTGCCCCCCAGGGTATAACTTTTATTTTTCCAATAGGGTAGGAAAAAAGGGTGGTGATACTGCAACCTTATACTCTGGTTCCTGTAAACAAATTAATATTGGTGATTTCTCAACTTTTGAACACCTTGCTGTGATTTTAAAATGCAACATATCTGTTCTGCTCATCACCATCTATCATCCACCAAGATGTAACTCAGCAGTTCAGCAAACTCATCTATAAACCCTGTCTAAAGTGCCCACTGATTTTGATAGTGTGATTATATCTGGGGACTTTAACATAGACACTGATAATCCCACTGATGTTAAAGCCAGTGAGTTTTTAAGTCTCTTAAGCTCTTGATTTTACCCAACATGTGTCTGGGCCCATGCACAAACATGGCCATACATTAGATTTGGTTATCACTTATGGTCTTGATATCAATGTCAGCTCTGTTATTGATGTAGCTATCTCTGATCATTATTGTGTTCTTTTTGATATCGGCTTAATTATTGATGAAGTCAACACTGATAAGGTTATAAAAAACCGCTATCTAAATGCCAGTTCAGCTAAAGTGTTCATGAATCTTTTGTCTAGGTCACCAATTGGCCCACCCACTTATTCCTTCTCCTGTGATGTTTTCGTAGATTGTTTTAACTCTAAGGTTTTAAAAAGTATTGACAGTGTTGCTCCAATGAAAACGAAGATTCTTTCTGGTAAACTAAAAGCTCCATGGAGAAATGGAAATGAAATAAGACAGCTAAAAAGGGACTGCCATAAAAGCAGAGAGAAAATGGAGAAAAACAAAGCTTCAAGTGCACTTTGATATCTATAGAGAGGGCCTTAATATGTATAATAGGAAATTGAAGTATGCCAGACAAACATTTATTTCTAACATTATTAACAACCACAAAAATAATTCAAAAAACATTTTTTCTACCATTGATAGTCTGATAAATCCCCCCTCTATAACATCTTGTGACTTCTTTCTACTGCCAAGTGTAATGAATTTGCGGCATGCTTTAATGACAAGATTGCAGACAGAGTAAACATCTCTAAAACAACACAAATGAATGTTGAGTTCCCATCATCATTATGTGGGGGTACTTCTGATAGCCATATGACACATTTTGCCATGGTTGACTCAAAAATGATTAGCTGTTTAAAACTGTTTTTAACTGTCTCTCTGAGAATGTGCTCACCATAGTAAATTGCTCTTTACAAACTGGTCCTTTTCCTAGCTCACTCAAAACCACCATTGTTAGGCCATTATTAAAGAAAAGTAATCTTGATTCTTCAGTAATTGGTAATTATAGACCCATTTCCAATCTCCCTTTTCTTGGAAAAATACTTGAAAAAGTGGTGTTCCAGCAATTAAATGACTTTTTGAACACACACTGTATTTATGTGAAATTCCAATCTGGGTTTCGTGCTCACTATAGCACAGAAACTGCATTGGTTAGGGTGGTCAATGACTTAAGAATAAACATAGACTCAAACAAGCTTTCGATCTTGGTGCTGTTGGATCTGAGTGCCACTTTTGATACGGTTGACCACCACATTCTTCTTGACAGACTTGAGAAGTGGGTTGGCATCTCGGGCCCGGTTCTAAACTGGTTTAGGTCATATCTGACTGGGATAAGTTTTTTATGTTGCCCTGGGCAATCATATGTCAAACCAATTTTAAATATCATGTGGGGTCCCCCAGGGGTCCATTCTTGGGCCTCTATTGTTTAATTTGTATATGCGTCCTCTAGGGGATGTTATTAGGAAGCATAACATAAATTTTCACAAGGATGCTGATGATACTCAACTGTATTTCTTTATCATTCGATGACTTCGGTCCTCTGAGTTCTTTAATCCATTGTCTGGCAGATATAAGTTTATGGATGTCCCACAGCTTTTTAAAACTACATGGAGATAAAACTGCGATTTTAGTCCTTGGTGCAAAGGCTCAGAGAGTAAAACTGCAGCTATCTAGACTCTTTGTCCCTTAATAGCAAGGTGCAAGTAAGAAACTTAGGAGTAATCCTAGACTCTGACCTTAACTTTGAGGCTCATATAAGAAATGTGACGAAGGTAGCCTTCTATCATTTAAAAAACATTGCTAAAGTGCGGAGCTTCGTTTCACAGGCCGCAGAGAAACTTGTGCATGCTTTTATTTCAAGCAGACTAGATTATTGTAATGCCCTTTTCTCAGGTCTTTCAAAGAAAATGATTGGTCGTCTGCAGCTAATTCAAAATGCAGCAGCACGAGTTTTAACAAAGACAAAAAAGAATGAACATATTAAACCTGTCTTAAAGTCATTACACTGGCTACCTGTTAGGTCCAGAATTGATTTTAAAATAATTTTATTGGTTTACAACTCTCTTAATGCCTAGCACCACAGTACATACAGTTGAGGCCACTATTATTGGCCCCCCCCTGTAAAGATGAACAAAAAGGGTTAGAAAAAATTCACCGTTTTGTGAATTAGCTTAATCTCACACTGAAAAAACAAGAAGAATCCAACCTTTAATTGACATTAATTTATTAAGAGAAAAAAAAATCCCTCATCAAGAAATAATTATTTTTAACAAAACCACATTGGCCACAATTATTGGCCCCCCTGCATTTATATATAGAATAAAGTAATAATTTTTAATATTTGGTCACATATCCTTTGCATGCCATGACTTCCTGATGTCTGTGACCCAACAACATCAAAAGACTCTTGATATCTTATTTTCTGGTACTCTTACAAGCGATACTATAACATCTCTGCATTTGAATGGATCTCTATGGGAATTGGGGGGTGGGACTAGATTTAGCTGTAAATTATTCTGGAACAGTATGGAATACATGGTTGGTAAAATGGCTGTAAGTCAACAAGGGTCTGAGGTATCAAACAAGCCTCAAACAATCACTCTGCTGCCAGATATGCAGTAGATATGGATGGATCACTTTAAGGGTTGTTTCTCCTGACAAATTTTCCTATTGAACTCTATGGAAAAATAAGTCAGGAGAAGAAACCCTTCAAGTTATTCATCCATATCTACTGCATATCTGGTAACAGAATGATGGTTTAAAGCTTGTTTGATACCTCAGACCCTTGTTGAATTACAGCCATTTTACCAACCATGTATTCCATACTGTTCCAGAATAATTTACAGCTAAATCTAGTCCCACCCCCCAATTCCCATAGAGATCCATTCAAATGCAGAGATGTTATAGTATCGCTTGTAAGAGTACCAGAAAATAAGATATCAAGAGTCTTTTGATGTTGTTGGGTCACAGACATCAGGAAGTCATGGCATGCAAAGGATATGTGACCAAATATTAAAAATTATTACTTTATTCTATATATAAATGCAGGGGGGCCAATAATTGTGGCCAATGTGGTTTTGTTAAAAATAATAATTTCTTGATGAGGGATTTTTTTTTCTCTTAATAAATTAATGTCAATTAAAGGTTGGATTCTTCTTGTTTTTTCAGTGTGAGATTAAGCTAATTCACCAAACGGTGAATTTTTTATAACCCTTTTTGTTCATCTTTACAGGGGGGGCCAATAATAGTGGCCGCAAGTGTACGTGATATTCTCTTAGATTATGAGCCTATTAGATCCCTTAGATCATCTGGCACAGGTCTTTTAATTATTCCAAGAGTTAGAACCAAAACTTTAGGGCAAGCAGCTTTTAGTTTTTACGCACCCTCTCTTTGGAATAACCTGCCAGTCGACCTAAGAAATACGGAATCAGTTTTAAGAAAAAACTGAAAACATATTTCTTCAGTGCAGCTTTTGATTAAGAACATTTTTAATTGTTTTACTTTGATTTTAATGTACTTATGTTACTTTTATTTTCTTTGTTGTATTGTTTCTGTGTAATTTGCTTGTGTAAAGCACATTGAGTTGCTTTCTGCCTGAAATGTGCTCTATAAATAAAATTTGATTTGATTTAGCGTAATTTGTCGTGGCCCAACATCCATATTCAGTTTCAAGTTATTATTATTATTCTGTTCATAAAGCCTGGGAGACTGTATCACTGTTTGATATAGTTGACATCTTTATAAGAAGAACAGACATGGCCAGGTATCATCAAGGCTGTGACTTGGAGGATTTTTAAATGCAGTCATCAGGTAGATCTTTATTTCCATAGGGCTTTATTTTACTTATAACCTGATAGTTTCTATTAAAGAAACATTTCAATTAACATTAATTCTTCCCCTAATCACTCATCGCCACCATCTGAATAATTTAACATAAAATAAAGGCATAATTACAAAACGTGATAAAGTTAGTTTTATAGTAATTGCTGTGTGCTGTGTTACAGTAGAATTAAATAAATATATTGCTCTTCTCTGCTCTGGCTTACACCAGGCGTTTTGCTTTGTAAGCTATTTTGTCATTTTAATGAGACACTTGTCCAGTATAATTTCAAGCACAGTTGTACATCATTTGTGGGTTACAGCAGGAGCACAGCCAGCCCCTCTCTGAATTAATGTTTACTAAATGATACTAATGACAGCACAAAGTTTCTTTGAACTAAAAATGTCAACCTTCAGTTTTTGGGTACTTTGTCTTAATTTGTTGGTGCCCAATAGCTGAGAATTAGACTTATGATGTTATTAGGTGCGAGTAAGTGTTACGTTTCATGTAGAAAATTTTATACATCTCAATGTTTGTCCACAACTATTATTAAAACAAATTTTGAACTGCTGAACCTATTCCAGCTAATTATTCTTCCTTTGGGGGAAAATACATGCATTGCCAATACTGTATGCTACAGAACATGGTTGAGGACTTGAGCCTGCAGATGAAAGATGCTTAGCTATCCAGAGCATTTAATTGTTTATCAGCAGGGGGTCCTGTAGTTGGCAGTTTGAATGGGCTAGCTTCACTTCAGTCATCACCATTTACAGCATCTATAGTATATCGCTATGATAATTTAATCCAGTTTCTCTATGTTGTTGGCTTCCTTTGAAGACAAATAGAGGAACATACTGCTAACTCAGCTATTAGGTGCAGAAACATACATTATCCCCATGTCTTGCTTTCCCCCTGTAGCACATCCATCTCAGAGATCACTGCATGTTGTCATTTTTGCAGACTGCATTCATAGACTCTCCTTTAACAGCACATGGTTTCTCCAGGCTGAAATCTCTAAGCCTATGCAATGATAGACAACCTAACAGCACACAAACAACTGCTTTCCAACAGTTATATACATATAAAATCTTGAACATAAATACAAATTGCTGGTAGTTTAAATATTTGCTATTGAAATTTCTAAATAATATTTGTCATAGAAAAATCTAGACTAGTTTAAAGTAGGAGGAATAGTCTGTGTACTGTGGTGGTGAATTTATGTTGTTTTAAAGTTATAGACATATCCACATAGTTTCTTTTTAAATGTATTCTTTAACTGGTTAACCCATAAATATGCGGCTTAGGTTAAATAATAATGAATCAATAAATAAAGCATGCGCTTGTATGCATTATATTATATTAATGTTATTCACTAGCAATGACTGTTTTCGTGCCTTGACTGCACCCACTCCACACACTGAATCTCTGATGGTTCTCACTTAGGGCTTTATCCAGTCTTGGGAGATTTACGCACCTGCTTAAGCCTTTTGCTAAATTGAAGTTACACATGTTTTTTTTAAACAGGTATTTAGACTCAGCTTGCACACATGCTCATCTTCAACACTTCCTTGTGCACACTGGAAAATGTTAATTTGCTCAGGTTAAACAAACTCCTACGGGTGAATAAAAAATTCTGTCACTGGAATTCCACATGCACATAATTTCTGGTATCTCACTGCTCTAAGCACAGATGAGACCTTAAATACGAAATCTATTAAATTAATTAATAGATTCACAAAAAACTGTTCACTTTAAATCTATAAAAAGTTAGAAAAACAGACTTAAAACAATGGCAAATAATATTTCCTGTGCATGAGTCCTTATTTATAATTGTTTTCAAATTGAAATAGTAGCTTATTAAACAAGAAGCAGCCCCTTTCATGCTTTTTTTTCTTTACATAGGCTTTTTAGATTTAAAGCCAATATATTTATATTTGACCAACACGATGAGTGCATTCCTCTGGCTCTTTCCTTGGAAGGCCTGTGTGTTGAAATGAGGGGAAAATTGACAATTTAATGAAGCTGCAAGCCACCTCAGAAAGTTTTTTTTTTTTTTTTTTTTTTAAATCTCCCTCCACTTTATATTTTTAATTATCGTATGAAAATAGATTAATCTCAGATGAGCTCCAACCCTATAGAGTCCATAACAATGCACTGGCTAGCATAAATAAAAGGAAGTCAATGGGAAAAGACAATCTAGATCCTTGCATTTTGTGTCTCAGTGCTCATATAACTGCCTTACCACTTGCTTACATTTTTACCACTTGCTTAACTTTTATTTCAGGTAGAATCCCAAACTTATGGCAGGCAGCTCAGGTTATTCGGCTATATAAAGGTGGTGATACCAGTGAATAATAATAAAATAAATAATTAAGTAAATAATTATCGTCCAATTTCAAAACTTTCCTGTTTGGCCAAAGTCCTAGAATCATTAGCTAACTCTCAGCTACGGGCCTTTTTGGAGATTAATAACATTTTACAACCACAACAATCGGTTTTTAGGCCAGGTCATAGCACATTAACTGCAACAACTCTTGCAATAAATGATATTGTCAACTCTATGGATAATAAACAGCAGTGCGCTGCACTCTTTATCGACCTATCAAAGGCATTTGACACTGTTGACCATAATATTTTATTGAATAAGTTATCCTCTATTGGATTGGATAAACTTTCTCTGAACTGGTTTTATGCATATCTCACTGGGAGGACTCAGTCTATTGTTGCTGATGGTATTAATTCAAGCTCTCTTGAAATTAGTAAAGGTGTCCCACAGTGGTCTATTCTTGGTCCACTTCTATACACACTTTATATGAATAACTGTCATCATATTCTATTTGCTTTGGGTGCACTGTGGAGTGTTTAACTGTGTTTGGTAGTGGATGCTACTGGTTACCATAGAGTTGCACTAGCATTAGCAACGTGTGTATATCCAAAAGAAGGGACAGCATGGAATTAGCTGAAAATGGTTTCCATCAATCAACTACATCATGGGTAAGTCGTAATTGAGACATTATGTCCAAAACTATCCCTGTAAGTTACAGCGTTCACTTTTTTATGTGGAGCTCTGTCTGAAGATATTCATATCGAAAGCCAGAGGTGCAGATGGAGCAAAGTAGCTACTGTTGTTTGGCGTGAAACCTGTCTGGTTTGTAACGTGAGTTTTTGCTATCAATCTGTCTGTTAATCGAGCTGTGTCCGAATCTACTGCGTCCTCCTGTAGATAAGGTAGGTTAACGTTACTGCTTACAGCGTACTGTTAAGTGACATATAGTATCCGTGAAAACCTAAGCATAATAAGTATATCATTTGCGGATTTAAAGTACACTACATTTAGATAACATTTCGCCTACTTAACAACTTTCTCACAGCTAGCATACTCAATAGTAGCCTATAGAAGGGTGATGATTCAGACCGATTCGGACAAATCCTTTGTTTAGCAGAAACCAAGTTAGCTAACAGTTAGCTATCTAGCTAGCCGTACGTCCAAACAATGTATCATTTCAAGCATTTTCGTTGTGATATTCTTATCTGTCTGTCTTTGTTTAACATAAACCAAGCCCTTGCTGACTAAGCTAACAGTTCGCTTTCTAGCTAGCCGCGTGTCCAAACAATGTATCTGCAAATGTGTTCGTTGTGATTTTCATATCTCTAACAGTCTTTGTTTAGTAACACAAGCCTCTGAAATCCAGAGTCTGATACTCTAGTGGGGGAGTGGTGGGTGGGGTCAGCCAGCTACTTTTCCCGCCCATTAAGTTTTCCAGCCTGAGGTGTGAATCTTTGCAAATCATTGGGAGCTGTTTTCACAGGAAAGTCTTTTAAGTTTCTCAGGTATATCTTCTTCAAATATATGCATATTGCAGTATATGAGATGTCATTTGAAAGCTCAGGATCTGTACTTTCATAAACTATAAAAACAGAAAAATCACCCCGTGATACTTGTGGACCATTTTACCAGCACCAGTCACGTTATCGCATTTATACAAGTTATTAAGTTGTTTATACGAGATCTCGTTTATACGACTTACTAAGTCGTTTGTACGAGATATTATCTCATTTATACGAGATAGTAAGTCATTTGTACGAGATATTTTCAAATTTTTACGTGTATTTTGAGTATGTGTACGTGTATTTTTAGTGTAATTAAAGCTATTGTCATTTCAACATGGGGGGACGGGGGGGGGGGACAAACACTTAAAAATATAGGCTAACATTACTCAGAAACACGTTTGTCGTCTGTGTTTTTAACTCTTCATTGTGTATTGAATATTGAATGATGCCTCTATTATCGAGATAATATTAATTGGCAACAGGTGGTGGTATTTATTGTATTTTATTATTGTATTTTATTAGAGATTAAATACATAGTTCATCTACAAACTGATATTTTACAGTGCAATTGTAGGCTATCGATAATAGGAGAGAGATTCTCATTAGGAGATTCCATAATTCTCATTATGGTTACGCAAATGTCTGATTTTCACATGGGCCTAATAAAAGAATCCCAAATACAGATGCATCGCTTACACAATGGAACTTATAATTACTTTTGTTTAAGTGTAAAGTCTTTTACTCTTTTAAACTAACGTTCAGCTGTAAGGTGATGATTATTTTACTGCAAATGCCTTGATTTCACATGTGCTTTAATTTAATTGTTTTCTTGATTAAAGTATCATCGTAGTGTAGTCAAGGGTACTAGAAATGCAGTATAATTGGAATTCCAGAGCCAGTATTTTTGATCATTTTGACATGTGCTTAACCTGAGCAAATTTACATTTTCCAGTGTGTGCAAGGAAGTGACTGCCAATATTAAAGATAAGCATGTGCCCAAGGCGAGGATAAGTAGATGTGTAGAAAACATGCTTAACTTCGACTTTGCGAAAATGCTTAAGCAAGACGCAATTCTTCCAAGTCTGAATAGGGCTCTAAATGCAATTGGTCCGTATTCAATAAACCTTTAACTTTGACTCACAGTTTTCACAAACATAGTTTGACAAGATAATCAATCACACAATATACATTGAAATATTTTGCACTGAAAATTAACTTTTGCATTTAAATGAGTCAAAGTATTCAATCCAGGTCCCTGTTACATTCAGATATCCAACTCCCAAATATTGATTGTTTAATTTGACATGTTATAGCTGTCTTTTAAGATGCAGTACCTCACTTGCAAGGCACGTTAAGCTGTCAATGAGAGTGACTATGAGAACTTGTTCCTGCCATGCAAATATTGTTTTGTTTGCAATTTAATGCTGCTTGAAATATTTCTCAGAAAATCAAAGATGACCGTTACATTCCCTATCTTGCATTTATCTACTAAATACCTTGTCAAGAAAGCACAAAATATTATTTTCCTTTATCCACCGTCAGCCTGTTATTTATTGGAAACACTTCCAAGGCTCTATAAGGTAATGTTTCTTGGCTTTTGTATCTGACAATGTTATGTTGCGTAATTCCCTAGACTGAGTACACAGTCAGTGCTAGCAAAGCGATTGCAGCTTTTAAGGTTCCCATAGGTATTCTGCCCTGGATTTTAAGTGCAGCCAGCATACACTGTACCTTCACTGAAATTAAAAGCATCCCATCCTCAGTGCTGAAGTGTTTCTGTCTCAGTGGACATCTCAACTATTTTAATTATATCTGGATGATCTCCTCAAGATTTAGCCCTCTGATTTTATTCTTTTACAGGCATTGCAATATAATTTGATGCAACACTCAACTGCTTCATTTATTGTTTGTAATCAATAACTATTTGTCCATTTCCTCACGCATGCAGTCTGCATTGTGTTGGCTTGTTCTCTTAAAACAAGTTTTTACTTGCAAAGAATATGCTGTACTGTGAACTGGGAAATGTGGTTCTAATAGGTAAAGAATCTCACCAAAAACATTTTCACCATAAGCACCAAAAACATTTTCACCATAAAAAGGCTACTCACATACACAAAGCATGCACTCTATACACCTTTATAAAAATAAATACAATAAAAAATAATAAAAGAATACATACCAAATTATTGATAGAAAAATTAACAAAATAAAGTAATTAACTACATTTTCACCAATATGTTTCACTACTAAACAAGCCAGATTCTAAAGGAGTAGCTACTACACATTTTCCTACAATTATTCAAGACACAGTTTAATTTGACCAAAATTAACTTGTATGAACTGTTTTACTTGCATTTATTTGTTTTGCGTTTATAGTTACAGGAGCATAGAAAGCAAACACAACCAACACCATAGCTCTTCTCTGCTCTTAGCGAATATTAAATAGCATTGTAAATTTATATTAGACATTCTACTTCCAAGCAGCCTGTTCAATCGCTCATGTGGCTGTTTCTGGCCGACGTACAAGGGTTGCCAAATTCCACAAATGAAAACACAAAACACGGGATGGACAAAGGGGGGACGGGGACGGTGGGGGGTAGTGATTGCGCAGTAAGGTAGTAATCATGGAGGGGGGTTGTGATGGTGGGGGGAACATAAAATATTTTTTAGACACTGTGTTGGGTTTTACAAGTTAGGCTATTGCGAAAGTAGGTCACAGAAACACTGGTCACTAAAGCAAACAACTAGCTAGGCCAACACAACACATCAGACCAAAAAGCATGGAAGAGAGGACTGGTCCAACTCATATTCATTTTCAGATTTCCCGACTCGATCACTGGTGTAGCACACGTTCATTTTGGGAACCAACATACGTCACATTCACATGATCCTGGGCAGAAATGCCAAAGTACCTGACCAATAGGACTGGGTACAGTTCGTCACTCCCTCTTCTGTACACACTATAAAACTTCCTTGTTTGTTCGCTCTGATCTTAACTCTCTCTTACTGTGGACTCCTATCTCCTTTTTGGGGGGGTTAGGCCTACCAAGACAAAGATACATGCAGAGAATTTCTCTCTCTCGGATTATGTAGCCACAAAGAACGGTCACTAACTGAGTTAACAAAGCTACCGAAACTGCATCCACCAAGGGATGAGTTTAATTACCAGCTACACTCCAGGCATTAGTTTAGGAAAGCTTCTATTTGTTGTTTATTTTGTTTTGTTTAACATAATTACATCATTGATTGTATTCATTGTGTGTATTTAGCATATCATATCGCTTGCAGGCTAGCTTCAGCCTCGCATAGCTAACGGTATCTCTAACTTAACGATGATGTTAAACCGCCTCCTTTTAATTGATATCTGTGCATGCAATCTCCCTTGTACTAATATCTAACCCATTAGATGATCAGTATGATCTTGTGCCTGTAAATGAACATTGGCCTGGAATTAGCTAGAAGTAGCTAACTCCAGTGGCCTTCAATACACGCCACTCCAGGCCACCTTAGCACCCCATGCTGAAGTCTGGTTTATATTTCCCTCGTCACGCATAATCCTTTGTCCCGTGCTACAACACGGGTGCTGCCGTGAACACACACACTGTGTTCCTAACCTACGTCATTCCTTTTCCACACTTAGTCAAGTCAAGTCAAACTTTATTTGTATAGCACATTTCACACACATAGCATCACACAATTTGCTTCTAGCAAAAGGGTAAAAACAAAGAATAGATAAAATGAGTAGACAAATAAATAAAATAAATATAAATTGAAGGCACATATATCTCCGTTATCAAAAGGGTAAAAACAAGGAGTCGATACATAAATAAAATAAATATAAATTGAAGGCACATATACAGTATCTCCACTCTCATACAAACACATTGGACTTACAGACAGCAAGGAGGACATAAACGTAATCAAAGGTTATTGAAAAGAGAGATGTTTTCAGCCTAGCCTTAAAATAATTTAATATTGGGCATTTCTCAGGTCCTCAGGCCGGGCATTCCACTTGCTTGGTGCATAGAAGCAGAAAGCTGATTCACCAGTCTTGGGAATTTATAAGAAGCCGCTGTCTGGAGGACCTGAGAGTTCTATCTGGTTCGTAGCGACAAGCATGTCTTTTATGCACTGTGGTGCAAGACCATTTAGAGCTTTATATACCAGAAGCAGAATCTTGAAATTAAGTCTCATGTAAACAGGGAGCCAGTGTAAAGATTTAAGAACTGGAGAAATGTTGTCTGTCTTTTCAGTCCCTGTGGGAACTCTTGCAGCAGTGTTTTGAATCAGCTGTAGTCGTCGTGTGGCTTTGGTTTGACTTAGGTTCCCTTTGCCTCCTTCACTACTCTTAGGATCATAATTTAGATGTGTTTGTGGTTTAATAAATTCCATTTTGTTAAATGTGGTCGCTGGTCTGATTACTACTTGAATAAATGTTTGAGCCTACCGCCTCGAAGAACTTACGCCTTCTGTTAAGATATTGGTTATTGTTATTTTATACCATGGTATGGGTGAATACTCAATTCTGATTGGTCAATGAGTGGTGGTTATTATTTATAATCCAGTCATCTGGGTCACAGGTTTGATCACCGTTCTAAATTAATGCGCTGCATGGCCAGGTGGCCAGATACACAACAGGAATGGCAAACTATGCTCCATGAGCGGTTCATTCCAAAACGTTCAAGAAAATAAGTGGAATAAATAAAATTAACTAATAAAGTAAAATAAGCAGAATGTAGCCTACCTACTTTATTTCCCTCAGTGACTAACATTACTGGACGGCAGACGGCTACTCCGCCTCGTAGTCTGCAAATAGTAGCCTAACTTAAGCTAGCCTACTGCATTGCTGGGCTACGATAAACTTTTGTCATTGTTTTTAAGATAATGCAAATGAAATATGTGGCTAGGTAACTATATAGCTAGGCATAGTTACATTATCATGGAGTTACCAAAGTGCAGTTTGGTGTTTAAATGAGCAATGTTTAATCTTTTTTTACTGCGAGCCAGATCCGTCTCTTCTATGTAGCCCAATGTATGCTATAAATTACTGTAGCAACAGCATAGGCTACAGCTGATTTATAAAATAGCCAAATAACATTAATCTGCAGAAACTCAATCACCACCAATGTGTAGCCCCCACCAACGGCAACGTCAGACATTTTTCACCAGAATGCTCACCACACATCTGCAGAGGTGGAGAAGAAGAGTACAATTTTTAGCTAATAGAGTGCTAGTTTGTACTCTTAAAACCTGGAAGCATTTTTGATAGCATTTTTAAGCCATGGGTTCCCTCGCCAGATTTCCAATGGGGTCTTACCATGGGGTTTTCGGATTTGTGCCGAATATAAGGTCTGTGGTTAATATGAGCCTAAGAGAGTTTTCACGTTTTGTTCTACATAAATTATTAATATCTTAACCATGAATTCTTAGGCTTTTATATGGTTTTTAAAAGTATGTTGCTAACAAGTTTCTATATTCAAACTACAACTTGTCGGAATAAATACACGTCATTACCTCAGCAGATCCTTGGCTGCTCTCAAGTGTAGCTAGCTGAGTCATGTCAGCGCTCCATTCAAACTTTTCCGCATCAACTTGTTTTATATGAGATTCAAGACTATATGAATAAATAGCCTACTATTTAAAACTAAGGTCTTCGTAGCTTGCTAGCCAGCAAGCTAGTATGGCAAGCCGTTTTAACATGTATTCGACTTCCATAGCTAGCTACCTTATTAGTCCCAATTAGCTGCCTATTTTCCTAGCTAGCTGGCCATATATGACTTGGCTAACTACCACAATTGCCTAGCTAGCTAGCTGCTGTTTGAAGCTATGTTTTATTTTGTAAGCAAAATAAAATGCTCTAGTTAAACTAGCTGCACTTAGGACATAGCTAGCTAGTATTGGAGCAGCTGGCTAGTAGCTAGGCAATCGCGGTAGCTAGCTAACTTAACTCATATGGCCAGCCAGCTATGACACTGGGCAGCTAATTCTGACTAATTTAAAAACTGATTAAAACAGCTTGCCATAAGCTATCGTTAGCTTTCTAGCTAAATGTTAAAATGACTTGCCATGCGCTATCGTTAGCTTGCTAGCTAGCTAACCCAGCATTGCCAAACATGGCAGTGTTGCCAAATCAGACTCGGGAGACAAAGTTAATCAACCTCCCCGTCAAAAACACGCCCAAACAAACGGGACAGTAGGGCGATTGTGAATGGGAGGGGGTGGAATAGCTAAGTTAATATCTAAATTGATAAGCTAGCTAATGTCTTTGAACAATAGTTGCGCCCAGATTTTTTTTAAAACCCCAAAAAAACCGCAACATGTGAAAGGACAAGTCTAAATCGCGTATGTAGGCCTATATAAGCAGTCTTGGCAGCTCTGGATTTTGCTTTGCTCCAGGAGGTAGCAAATAGGCTACAAAGTGCTGGGGCCTAGTTGAACATGGGAGGACGGCAGGCTCGAAAAACTGTTCAGTGGTGGTGAGTGACATTTACGGAATGTGACCGATTGCTGTAGTAATGTAGTTCACTTTAGCATAACGTTATATTTCATTCATATTAATTGCGTGCGAGGTTCAAAAATCGCAAAATAGTTTTTTGTGGGGATTAACAAAACATGAAAATATCTTAGGCTTATATTAACCACAGACCTTACATTCGGCACAAATCCGAAAACCCATGCCCGGAAGAAACCTCCGAATTGGCCTACAAAAATACGTCATGACTGTAGCACTCTGGGGGACGATTAGGTGGCAGATTGAAAGGTTGGGAATTTAGCCAAAAGACAGCATCTCCCTCTGCACAGTGCCCACGTCACTGCACTGGGGCATTGGGGATTACTTGAGCAGAGGGAAGATTGCCTCTACTGGCCAATTAACACCACTTCCAGCAACTTTTCCAGGAGGGCTCCCATCCAAGTACTAACCAAGCCCACACCTGCTGTGCTTCAGCTATTCAGCAGGAGCAGAGTGCATGGTGGTATGGCTGCTGGCACACCAGGGAAGATACCAGGCATCTGGTGATGTCTATAGGTGTCTTCTGGTAACTTTATGTTAATTTGTCCAATTACTTTGGGTTCCCTAAAATGGAGGGACTATGAATAAAATGGCTGTAATTCCTACATGGATCACTGGACATTAATTTTAGTTTCCTGAAATTAAAGCTGACAGTATGCAATTTAACCTCATATTCATTGTTTAATTTCAAATACAATGTGCTGGAGTACAGCCAAAATAACAACAAGTGTGTCACTGTTCCCAACCTCGGTCCTGGGTCCCCTTTTTGTATGCGGCTTTTTATTCCAACCATAATTGCAACCCCATAATTTTAAAAGCTGTACATTTTTCTTAATCCCTCTGAACATGAAAACCACCTAATTATTTACCCTCTTAAGCCACATTATGTCAGAAATAGCTATACATGCCATGTAGAATAAATGTCCCATGGTCACATTGTGGTTATTGTACAATATTGCAAACAATTTAATTAAAAGAGGTAGCAAAATTATTTAACAGATCAAATTAATGACTGAAGTGAATCAATAAGCTTCTTAGTGGACACATGGCCACTAAGACTGACCATTTGGTATATAATTAAGAATTCAAAGCCAAAGCAAATGATAATGAGCTAAACCTTCATTCTGTTAATAAGTTTAACCCCTTTGTGCAGTGACCTTAGTGTCACCGTTTGACAATCCTTTCTTCCATCTCTGTGTTTATGGCTCTCTGGAGCCGTGAGCTCCGTGTTTTCCCGTCATTACCTGGCGCACCTGTTCCTGGTTTCCTGTGGGCCATATAAGCACGCTGTTTCCGCCTTCTGGTGCTTGTGGCTGCGTCCCAATATTCTTCACTCCCCACCTCCCTTCCTCCACTCCTTGACTACCACTCCTCTCCTACCTGGAAATATGCAAAACTGCCTGAACGTTTTGAGTAGAAGTATTTGCATGTACAGTATCCAATGTACATGACATTGCGGTTTGCGTCGAGACATTAATTAATATATAAGCATTAATACGTAATTAAGATGTAATCAGCAACATTAGATTAAAACAAAAAGATCTGTTTCCGGGGCACGGAGTAGAGGAGTGGTTGTGGAGGAGGAAAGATGGCATTTTTCAACTATTGGGACGCACCCTGTGTGTCTTTGTTTGCTACTTTCACCAAGCCAGGTTAAGGTATAGCTGGAAGACTGAATAGTTGTCTTTGACAGTAACTCAGGAACTTCCTAGAGTTTAGGTTAGATTCCTTTTTACCGTTTATTTGCTCGTTTGTCGGGTTACCTTTGTTTTGCTTTTCTCCTCACCTCTGTATATTTTTCTCGGACAAGAGATAGAGGTTTGCTACATGCTTATTTTTTCTCTACTCGTTTCTGCGAGTTCGCCCATATATTTGGGTTGTTATTATTTTGGCTTACGCCGGGATTCTCTCTTTGTTCTCGGTTCTGCATTATTTTTATGAATTTCGCCAAGAGCCAGTGGGTCGTTTTCGATCTACTATGGGGTTATTATCCCTTCCCTTTATTTCTCAGCTCGAGTTTACGAGTCTCGTCCTGTTTTATAAGGGACGTTTCATTTCTTTTGTTTTCCACGGGAGTTTTATTCCCGCTTTTCTTTATTCTCCTTTATCTAGTGGTTATCCACGTTTGTGTGGATAACTTTCCGAATCATTTTCAGTTGCATCTGGTCCTCCTACCCGACCCCCGACACTGAGGGGCATAGACACAGGGCGTAGACCCTGGGGTCTACATCACAAACATTCTACTGTACCACGTCAGAAAGCGAGGTACCATGGAACACTGCATATCGTCTTCATCAGCGCGGGTTGGGCTATTATCGGGCACAATTGAAGTTCCTACGTGCCACCATTCTTCTGTAATCCGGTTGAAGATACTGGACATTTAAATATATTTAGGAGTTTGTTACAGTTTTTCTTTAACCACCAAAAAATGTATACTATCACAGCAACAATAAAAAAACACATAAGGTCCTGGATATAGGTAAATTGATTATTTTGCCTACTCACTTATTAGGTTTGTTTGTACAATGCCGAAGTGACAAAAAGATTTTCAGTGCTTGAAACTGCTGGATGCTGTAGTCGTCCTATGGATTCATATGAGGAGATTTACATCCATGACTCTTCATCTGAAGCAGGCAGCATGGATTCCATAGCTAAGTGTTGTCTTCTGCAAGGTGTGTGTGTGTGTGTGTGTGTGTGTGTGTGTGTGTGTGTGTGTGTGTGTGTGTGTGTGGTGTGTGTGTGTGTGTTTTTTATGGTGTTGTATTCATAATAGTATAGCTAGCTAGCCACAGAAAGGCTAGATAGGTTGTGTTATTATTGTTTATAATGTCACAGAGTTTTACATTAGTGGTGCTGAATTCAGAATTAAAGGACCTGTAGTCTTTAGTTTATACATAGTTAGTACAACCTATTAGGCATTGGCTATAAGCTAAACCTGCATAAGGCTCAATGATATATAAGTATGGGGAGTCTGTGGAAAAAAGTCCCTGCCTTTTGTAATGATAATGGTGGTGAGCTGTCAATCTATTACGGCTAGACTAAACGTCTTATTTTACTAATAAAACGTGTTTTTGTAAGGTTGGGGGGACAATTAGACATTCCAAATTAGGGTGGGAATTGGACATACACAGCCCCCTATTGAGCACCACATTTATAAAAAAAAAAAGGCTAGGACTGGCACTGGTTCAAAAGTACACAGTAGAAATGGTGCTGTACATTGAACACACTAGGGTGTTTATATGAGACCGTGGACTCATATAAACACCCCAGGGTGTTAAAGATACACCAGCAGTGTTAATTTTACACCAACATTTTTGTTTTATATTGATTAAAGCCCAATCATTTGGTTTTGAATCCCGACCATGCGATTGCCAACTGTGACAAGCTACAATATAGCATCACCCAGAGAGGGTTTGTCTTGGCAGGATTGTCCATCTCATTGCACAAGAATGACCCCTCTGCTCACCACCAGCTGTGCATGTACTCCTGAGGCCCAATGACTGCAGGTCTGCAGTCTTCAGAAATGACTGAGGACATTGGAGCAATGGGACAAGGCTATGGATATAACTGGGAATTCCAAAAAATTGGGGAGAAAACCATATTATGAGGAGTTAAATCTTTGAGGATAGATTCCAATATTGCATGCTTCACATGTACATGCATTCAGTTTTCTTATTAAGTTTGAAGATGGCTTAAATAACCATTAGTTTTAATGCGCCCATGTATGAGTACTTTGTCTGACTCCCAATCAAACATTGGGTACATTTACATGCACACTAATACTCCGATCTGAACCCGGTTTTGGCAATACTTTGGTTACTGAAATGGTCATGTAAACACCTTTATCCGATAATGTAAGGTCATAATCCGTGTTTTCGAAACCCCCTGGTTTTTTGGCCAAACTTTCAATTTTTTGGGGCATGTAAACACCTTTCTCCGGTTTCTTTCGGCTTTTCAAAACTACGCATGTCAGGCAGAAGAGGCGGTGTAACGTCAAAATTATTCCACCCATCAACATTTGCTATGCCTGGGGTTCCTTCAGCATCTCACTTCCAGAATTTTATTATTATATTATATTATATTAGCATTTCACCGGTGAAAATATATTGTTCAGTGTTACGTGCTTGTGTTTGTACTAGCTAGTTTGTGGCTAGCACATTAAATGTTAATGAGCCATATTTAGAGATCGGTAAAGCTAGCTAGTACAATAATATAAATCAACCACTAGTAGCAATTAGCTATAAATAACTAGCTATAATAATTACTAGCTAGCTATAATAATAATAATAGCCTACTTACGTAAATTTTTGACGGGCGGATAATTTTTGTCCTTACAACGGGAAGCAGTTAGTAGCTACGTTTTCCACAGAGCCGATTATGGAGAGAATCATGTAAACGCGGCTTTTGGAGTAATCACATTTCTTATGCCCATGTGAACGCGATAAGTTAAATACTGGCGTAAGCTGATCTTTTCCAGTAATCGGATATTGCTGTGCATGTTAACGTACCCATTGTTATCCATATACAGGATTCAATGATATTCATTGTCCGTATCAAAATTTTACTGTGCACATGTGCTTACACTGTATTAATGGTAGTATGTAATAGTGATGAGCATTCCAAGTCTTTTCGAGGAGCTGGATCTTTTGACTCTGTTGTTGCTCTTCGTTCACTTATACTTCCAGGTTTAAAAAAAGAAAAGAAAAATTACAATAAATGCGGTTTATTGTTGCACTTATGTCCTATAAGTGTCGGAAGCATGCGACAGTGCTGTTATGGTGTACGTGATATTTCTATCATTTTATTTTGTGCAATGTGTAGGCCTATATTTATTGTTATATTAATTATATGATATAATTAAATATGACTAGATCATTTCATCCTACTACTATGATATACTAATAGGCTATGATAAAAAAATTGCATATATGACCGAATGGCTCTTTTTGAACGGTGCTTGTACATAATATAGGCTAGCACTGTAGCGAACCGTGTGAAGTAGAACTATAGGCCTTCTGCAAGCTTAGGCTACCTTTAAGATTTAAACGGATGATCACTCTCAATCTGTTTCCGTTTACTTTGCCTGATTGTCAACCAAACAATTAATTCGCTCAATAACCAAAACCAATAAGTAAATGATTAGACTACTAATTTATTTTGAAATAGCATTTTTGTTCTGTGCATCATCAACTTGTCGCATTTTTCTATATCCACATTTATGATGACGGAGTTATCATGCAAAGATTCTGACTTGCTCAATGTTTAAATGTTCAATGTTCCGTAGATTTTCGTACATTTTTCTAGCCTGAATTATGCGTTGTGCGCAACAGTTCGAGACGAGGTTGTCCGCTTTAAAGTTATGCTTTCTAATGTTTAAATGGCTTTGACTAATTTGAGCGCCGTTTTAAAGTTAGGATAATTAGCCTACGTTCTTTAATGCATGCAGATTATTGCCACCCTTGTTAAACAATCTCAAATTGTAGTTATTTGGCGACTGTTCAGCAAATTAATTGTTTGATTGTTAGGCTACACAAGCTAAACAAATGGAAACAAGTAATGCGTTACACCCCACTTTTTCCATCGCACCAACCGTAAGTACACATATAGAGTACTCAAGTGACTATGTGACACTGGTTTCAGAAGTAACTTCACCATTCATTTAGACCATAGACATTAACTAAAACTTACTTTTAAACAATTTCTATTGATTATGTCTTACCATCAAGTTCTTGGATTGTTAAATATAACGCCCGCTCGCAAAATATGTCGTTTTACTGGACCAGTTTCGAGTATATTTTACATTTTAGTATTTTTTGTGAATATACCAGCGTTGGCACTGTGGCAAACTCGACATCCCATAATTCCCTCAGGACACGCAACCGTAGTGTAGCACTCCAAACGTTGTCATATAACGTTAGCCAGCAGTAACACACACAGTTCCGTTTTTAAACACTTTTTTCGTTAGCTACCTAGAAGGACTAAAAGCTAGAATTGCTTTATGTGGTTAACCCTAGCGTAGTTTCTGACCTTGTCTGGCGGGCTTCTCAACTTAGCAAGCTAACGTTAGCTCGTCTTCAGTGGCAGCACTTACTTCCAAAACCAAACTCCGCCCACGTCTGATGTACTCACTTGAGTACTCTAAGTGCTACACATTTTATGAGACAAGGAAAAATGCTAGTACAGAAAAACTTGTACTTGTACTTGTAATGCTAGCACAGAAAATACTGTAAAATGGCAGCATCCTATCGCCATTTTCTTTCTTTGAGTCTTCTGGTTTAAGAGATAGTTATGTGGTTGTAGAGATTCTCAACAGTCCTCAGATTAAATTTTTGTGGATTGTTTAATTTTTGATAATCCCTGCCAAGGAATGGCATCAATAGTTCCCCTCAGAGGAAAAAAAGAAGAAAAAAGTACAGTTGAATTGCTGAAAAGAGAAATGCTGTGAAATATCTCAGTTGTAGGGACAATGGACTACATTTCCATTCATTCCACAGGGGACACAAGTGACGGCCCCAGCGTAACGTCCATTGTTACACTCCAGCAAATTCTGTAACTTGGTCATAAAATCATTAAACTATATAAAACTTTGACAATCCAGACTCCATTTTTGCCTCTCCTTTGTGGCAGCTACCTATTTGGATAGAGCTAGACCTCCACTCCATTTTGTCTTCCCATTGTGCTACACAGGTAGAGCTCCATTTTCTCCATTTTGTCTTGCTCCCTTTTGTGCCAGCAACATATAGCTGCAGAAAACTGCAGTGGCATCAGAAAGGCAGCGGAGAGAGAGACGCAAGCATTACATTACATTTTTAAATTACATTACATTACAGGCATTTAGCAGACCCTCTTATCCAGAGCGACTTACATATTACATTTTTTTAAAAAATTTTTTAACATATTATCCATTTATACAGCTGGATATATACTGAAGCAATTCAGGTTAAGTACAATGGCAGTGTCCTACCTGGGAATCGAACCTGCAACCTTTTGGTTACAAGGCCAGTTCCTTAACCATTATACTACACTGCTGCCCAACAGGTTAGCAAGCAACAGGTTAGCCTGCCTAAGGCCATCTAACCATAGAACGTGAATTGAGCCAACAACTGAGGTGTTAGTTCCAACCCACAGACAAAGACTCAAACCGCAGACTTCAGTAAAACTAATCAAACATCCCAGGCATAGTTTAGGATAGCTGTATAAACTTGTTGGCCTATCGTTTTATAGCTAATGTGGTATAACTAACCAATCCAAGCAGGCCTCACTGTTTGCTCCCCTATCCTAACATTGACTAACATTTGTGTGATATGGTCTCACTTAGGCTTACTGTAGATGATTAACGTTAGTTCGTGAAAGAAGTGTGTGGATTTGTTTTAACATTATATTTGAGATAAGTACCCACCATCTTGCTGCTCCCAGAGCCAGCTTCCTCCACATGATTCCTTTGTTCCCTGAAAGCACACGTGGCATACACACGCATATGTGCATACCCACACACATGCTACAATACGCACACAACATCTGTCAGTTTCATATAATGTAAAATTCCTGTTTTTCCTTATTTAATAAATCTATTTTTGTTAAACTTGGTGTCTGCTTTGATGTCATATGACCATGAGAGCTGAGTCAAAGCTAATCATTAGAATACCTTCAACCCTTATGAATTATTAGTTATTAGTGCTTTGATGGTAAATTGTAGTAGTAATTATAATCAAATGAGACTGATTTAATTTTAAACTAACTTAGGAATAATGATAAAACTCATTATTCCAGTCATTGCCTATATTTCTGGCATCCCATGTAAAAGTATATATATATATATATCAGTGTTTCCCCTACCATTATCTTGGCAGGGCGGCCCGCCTGGCCAAACTCACGTGCCGCCCGGCTTGGACAAGAGGGAAAATAAATAATTTTAATGGAAAAAAAAAAAAAATTATATTATTCTTTTTTTTTTTAATATAATCTTTTTTTATTTTTTTTAATGTAGCTGCAATATTTCCCTTACCACAGAATGCGGGAATGATCAAAATAGCATCTGGAAAAACCCTTGCCAAAACAGCTTTGGTTTCCCGTTAGGCCTAATTAAAATTTTCAATGGCAGCGCTGATATTATGAGGGTGTAATTATAGTTTCCGCCTCTACGCAAAATGGCGCACTTTCACCTCCCGGCCTGAAAAAAAAACTAGGGGAAACATTAAACAGCACACATCTGCCAGTACACAGGAGACAGTAAATAGGGCTCTGATATAGACACAGCCATGGACAGACAGACAGACACCACCATGGACAGACAGACGGACACAGAAAGGATGGACAGACAGACAGTTGTCATTAAATAACCGTCCCAAGGTAAAAATTGGTAACATGACATAACTAGTCTGTCAGAAACTTATTTTACTTCAGCATAATTGCAGATGTTTTCCCAATAGTACAGCCCTGTCACTATTTCACTTTCAATGAGCTTAAAACACCCCATTTTTCATTGAGTTCAGGGTTGCACCTCCCAGATGGCTCGAGGTCATGCAATTTATCCTTTGGAGAACTTTAACTCCAATAATTAATATTAATAAATGAAGACATCCTGTTTATCTGCAAAAACTTGGTGCCCAGTGCTGCAGCTACCTTTATTTATATTTATAGAGCCTTTCTATGAGTCAAAAAATGTATTAATGAAATGGAACAGGAGTGTTTAGACAACTCACAGCAGAAGGATAAGAGTAACATGTATTCTTCGTATTATAAATTTATAGCAGTCCATTTTTAATTCAGTGCTTTAAGATTGTGTCCTTTTACATCTTCAACCAGACATTGATGGATCACGGTTAGGGGTTTAATCATTTAAAAACTTTTCAGCTATCTCTCATCTGTTGGATTTCATACCTGGTTTTTCAAAAAAAACTCTGATAGCTTTACCTTTTAATGGATGAATTCTAATCCTGTGGGAATGCACCATGCAGTGTCATCAAATACACAGGGTCATATTTTTAGCGCTCAGCAGATTATGGCTCTAGAAAGCACTTATAAGTCCATGATTGTGCAGAACTCATCTACTGCAAGGTCTATGTCCCTGCTCAGAGCTTACTCTGAGAGGGGTACAATAGGTCTCAGGCACACCCCTTGCTCTTTTTGTGGCTTTTCCAACACCTAAATGTCAGCTCTGAATGATTGAACAACCTTTAAAAGTGAATGGAGGAATCAATATGCAGTCAAGCACTTATTTATTTATATAGAGTGAACAGTAATCATAAAGGAGGATTTGGCATCTCACTCCCTTCTTGCTTCTTGTGATCTATGACTCAGAAATGTAATTTACATGGCAAGGAATACAGTTACAAGGAAGTTGATTAATTTATTTAGGTATGGAAGCAGTTGACATTCTCTGTGTTTGAACACATGATAGGGGCAGTTCAACTTGGATATGAATGGGATTTCTGCCCTGGATCTCTTTTTCTTCCTGTGCAGTAGGCATAGAAGGTTAAAATAATCAATACGTAATAATACGTAATCTTTTTTTTACCACGTATCATCCATTTACATCCATGCATATGTCCATATTTGTCATTTGTTGTCATATATCAAACAGATATAACTTTATTCACACAATGGACAATTCTCATACACTTAAGTCATGTCTGATTCATCAACGTTGCATAAAGCAAGGATTCTTCCAGTTGACTCTTGACAAATCCCACTTGACTCTAAATTCCTGAGCATGTGTATATCTAAGATGAACAAAAATTACAAAAATTGCCATAATTATTAAGGCTCTGAAAAATCCATCTCTCAATGCAAAAACACAATCATTTAACATAATTGTTTCAAGCTACAAAATAAAGTGTATATAAGTCCAATATATGTTACAAATAATTTTGATGTGTTATATGAATTATGAAATTTAACATTATGAAGCTTAGGTAAGCTAACAATTTACACCCCCTAAACGAGGGCTTAACGACGGTGAAATTTAAGGAACTTTCCTGTTCTTTACACAAGTATGCAGTACCTAAGAGGAAATTAACTGGAAACGATGGCCTGAATTTAAAAAATACTTTGGTAAATTACTACATAATTTCAGGAGCTTTCCTGTTCTATACACAAGTCACAGCTTATCACATGCTAAGGTGCTTGTTATCTAAAACATTATGTAAAATTGTCAACATTTTGGCCATGTCAATAACTACTAGTTCAGAATTCAGAAGTAAATATAAACATTTCTTTCAATAAAATAGTTTCTGATAACATTATCTCCTGCTGCAGCAATGTATGACCTCCTCTTTCCGCCATGGTACAATGAAACCTTTGTCGCTGTACCTACTGACTGTCAGAGAATATGTCCACCCATATCCGTAAACAGTTATTACTTTTCTTCAGTTTTATAGGTGGTTGTTATTTTGATAATGACCATGGTATAAATTTCTGACTATTAAATAACCGATAATGTTTTTTACCGACATATATAGTTTTCTTGATTATCGTCCCATTCCCATATGAAAGGTGCTATATAAATAAAGTTTATTATAAAGTTTATTATTATTATTCCCAGTTCACACATTATATGGACAAAATTCTGTGTCGAGTCTATTCACACATGACAGACAAAGCAGGATGTATACACTACGAAACAATGAAGGACAAATGTTGATGTTACATTAGTTCATCTTTAAAACAGCCAGATATTTTGCTGAATAAGTTTTGGCAGAGATGTAAATCCTTCCAACACAACACAATTGAAGAGTGATAGTTAAGATAAATTAAGGTAACATCTTTAGCCAATATAGTTGTTTTATGATTCCAAATAGCTAATGTTAGATTAACAATGGAAGCATGGTTTATCAGCTAAAAATCATTACTTACTGTATATGTGGAGTTGTTTTTGGTTAAATGCAATGCAAATAATGCTGTTATAAATGGCTAGATATAGCTGCCGTTGATATGTTTGTGGCCTACATAGAAGTAGCACTAGCCAACTTTAGCAACATTGGGTAAAAAAGCAACTTAAAATTGTCTTTGCATTTAATTTCATTCAAAATTGGAAAAAGTCTTATGTCATCAGAAAGCCGTGTCAAGGTTTATTTTATTCCTAAAATGTTCAAATTTCCCTCACAAAATCACACAATGCATCAACAATATCTACTATGTGCAAAGTCTCATATTTGTGCAAGAATTGTTAGAAAAGGTGTTGCGTAACAACGTTGTAACCTTTCACATGCTTTATCTGGGAATGTTGCTGCTTTTGTTCCCACTAGAGCCGTAGTGCTCCTGTTTATGCATTACGCAGACACAGAAAATTGCCGGGTTAAGATACGTGTGTGAAGGGGGCTATGGTCAGAAAAAAATATATGCTACATAATCTCTTGAAGTAACTCACTGCCATTTCATAATTAATCAATATTATTGTAACAGGCATTTTAGAATAGAAAAATTAGAGTGAGAGAACACCAACCAATATACAGGTTTTGAAAATTGTTTGAAAACGTTTGTTTGAAAGATTTTTTCTTTTTCCCATTATGTATTGCATTTTTAATTGCTCAAGAAAACGGCCAATACATTTGCATAATGTTACTGTTTCTGGCAAGGTAAATGGTCCACTTCTTTTAAATGGCAATTTGGCTCTCATTGACTGAAGCTATCTTGCACGTTAATTACATGAACACAATAATTACCATTTTCACAATTACAATTATTGTTTTGAATATGAGTTTATTCATTTGTAAATATGTCTATTGCAAGGCTGCCTCCAGCCATTATGGCCCCAGCCTTTGGAACAGCCTGCCAGGGGCCCTGAGGATGGCAGAGTGTGTGGACATTTCTTCAGAGAAAACACACCTTTTTAGCTTGGCTTTTAGTTAGGTTGTTTTTACTTAATTATCTTATTTATTTTAACCATTTTATTTATTTCTCTGTTTCTGTTTTAGTGTTTTTTGTTTTATTGTGTGTATGTCCTGCATTTTATCTTGATTTTATATTAAGCACTTTTAATTGCATCTTATGCATGAATTGTGCTATATAAATAAAGTTTTATTGAGTGATTTATTTAGTGGTAATGTGCGAATATTTGTTTGATTTGTAAACATTTTGCGTCTGTCAGTGATTCAGCTCAGGGCTGCACCCTTGAACCAACTGCAGCCTTCATTTTAGCCTATTTAAGGAGGCGGCAGTGTGTTCAGAAAGATGTGTAGTGGTCAGAGGCAGAGTGTAATGCACTGCAGTAATAATTCTCCTAGGAAAGAGAGGTGGGTCACTGTTAGTTGTAGAAAATGGGATTCTGCAACAGTGACACCCAGGGCTGGGTTTTTAAAAGATGACATCCTTCTCATGGAGCAGAAATCAGCCAGGATTGCCTTAAAGAGAAAAATATTGATCACTTACCGCCTGTCCAGCCAGTGCTGTGCTGGCCAGCAGGACACACACCATCCCCCAGAGTGCACTTAACATTGCCTAGGGAACATAATGGAGTATCCTGCACAATATCAGGCTCAGGACATCAGACACAGCAAGAAAATCACTTTCCCCAGATAAATAGCAAAATGCCAGGGCCTGGATGATAGAGCAATTAAAGAGCAGGTTGATGCTTTTAATTCTTAGAAGAAAACCGGCCAACATTGAAAGAGGAAGTGATTGTATGTTTTTTTTTTTTAGCCAAAAGCTTAACACCACTGTTCTGTAAACAGACTGTTTCTAAATTATAATCTTAATTACCTGCCTCCTAGTGTGTTATATGCCCCCACCCGCTAATCTCATAACAGACCCTTTTATGGTCACCTAGCAAAGGCTAATATTCAGATGGCTCCTTTGCATAGCAATTGTTGCTAAGCACTGTTGACTCCAAGCTTTGTCTTCAATGCATGAAGTACCTTAACTATATATATATATATATATATACACTGATCAGCCACAACATTAAAACCACTGACAGATGAAGTGAATAACATTGATTATCTTTTATTTTATTTTGGTTCTGTACTCTAGCACTTTGAGTTTGAAAGGATACAATGACAATGAAGTGCAGACTGTCAGCTTTAATTTGAGGGTATTTTCATCCATATAGGATGAACCATTTAGAAATTATAGAACCTTTAGTGCATAGTCCCCCCCCCCCCCCCCCCCATTTTTGGGCATCAAAAAATATTGGACAGTTTAACATAATGTAGAATAAAGTAATCATTTTTTATATTTGGTCGCATATCCTTTGCATGCCATGACTTCCTGATGTCTGTGACCCAACAATATCAAAAGACTCTTGATATCTTATTTTCTGGTACTCCTAAAATACAGAATACATGGTTGGTAAAATGGCTATAAGTCAACAAGGGTCTCAGGTATCAAACGAGCCTCAAACCATCACTCTGCTGCCAGATATGCAGTAGATATGGATCGATCACTTTAAGGGTTGTTTCTCCTGACAAATTGTCCTGTTGAACTCTATGAAAAAAGTCAGGAGAAGAAACCCTTCAAGTTATCCATGCATATTGTCGGGTAAGTGAGAACTTTGCATATGTCACAACATTGTGTTCCATACTGTTCCAGTCTAATTTACAGCTAAATCTAGTCCCAGCCCCCCAATTCCCATAGAGATCCATTCAAATGCAGAGACGTTATAGTATCGCTTGTAAGAGTACCAGAAAATAAGATATCAAGAGTCTTTTGATGTTGTTGGGTCACAGAAATCAGGAAGTCATGGCATGCAAAGGATATGCGACCAAATATTAAAAATGATGACTTTATTCTATATATAAATGCAGGGGTGTCAATAATTGTGGCACACGTGGTTTTGTTAAAAATAATTATTTCTTGATGAGGGATTTTTTTTCCCATAATAAATTCACTTCAATTAAAGGTTGGATTTTTCTCATTTTTTCAGTGTGAGATTAAGCTAGTTCACCAAACAGTGAACTTTTTATAACCCTTTTCACTCATCTTTACCAGGGGTGCCAATAGTAGTGGAGGGCACTGTATAGCTCTTGCAAGAGTGCATTACACGTGGCACTTGCAAGAGTGATTCCAGGTATGGCAACAGTGGATTGTCTTTTATTCAATTTCCTAAAACACAGATGTATTCAGGGAAATGCAGACTCTGGACTAGGCTCTGCAGACGATTCTATCACCAGCTGAACAACTTGACCATCATGAAATATACTTAATCATCTCTGCTCAATTTAAGCAAAAAACTTTTTTTAAATAACTTTGTTTCTTAATTTATTAATATAGGTTTCAGATATAAAATGCTGTTATATAAGTTTGATAAGGCCTCTACTTACTATCTTTCAAATGTCTATTCTACATCACTGAAAATGTAGCAGTATAGCTGTTTCCCAACTTTATACATCATCAATGATCTTGAATAAATGGCATCAATAACATAACTTAGCTAGCTGGCTACTTGCGTGGCAGAAGTGAATAGCCCCTTTTCCACCGGGTTGTAGGAACTAAAAGAGGGCAGAACTATCCACAACGTGGACTAAAATGGTTCGTGGAGCACGTTTGTGGAGACCCGTGAAGATTAGGCAAAGTAGGAGGAAGTGACGGGTAAAAATGACCACTATACAAAAAGTATATACTTTATTTTCTTTGCAATCCTGCTTGGTTTTTTTCCCCCTGGCATGTAACATCCGCCGTTCCCTCCTGTCCACCTTCCTTTCGTTCTCCTCGTTTCCCCATTCCTCCTGTTTCATGTCATGTTTTTCAGTTTACCCTGCTCGTCTAATTCCGTGTTGTGCAGGCTGGGCGTGGCTTCCCCGTTTTGGTCCCTCGTTTTCTCCCCATTACCATTCAGCCAATTACTCTCCCCCCGCTGCCGGCATTCCACACTCACTCATTACCTCATCAGCTCTCGCATACATTCCTCACGCCCTTTGATTATCCCCGGTGCATTCTCACCTGTTTTTTCCTCTATTTAAGTTCCCCTCTGTGTTTGTGTCTTTGCCAGTTCGTTACGCTTGTCTCTGCCCTGTTTTGACATTCTCCGGCCTCTCTGTTGCATTTAGTGCTTTTGATCTGTTTGTTTGTTTTCAGTTCCAGCCCGTCCAGCCTGCTTCCGCTCCTGTTCTCTCCTGCCCCGTCATCTGTCTTGCCCATTTTAGTTTCTTCAACCCCATATCCAGCCCGTCACTCAGCTTCCCTGTCTGTTTGTTTGTTTTATTATTTAATAAATTCACTCCCTCTGGAGTTATCGCTTGAGTTTTCCTCCGAGTCTTGCATTTGGGTCCATACCCATTTTGAATCATAACATGGCACTGTTTAACTAAGTGGTCTACGCCCAGTTCAGCTAAGTGCATAGAGATCTTTTGGTAGCCCTTTTCGTTTAGGGTTGTCACTTATAATATGTAATTGTCGTTCCTTATAATACGTAATTGTCCCATATGAAGAATAAAATGTTGCGTTACTTATTGAATCAATGTGGGACGCAATTTGTTCCATATTTTCCTACTACACATAGTTCCACTCACACAAAGTCTTTCTCAATAGTGAGAATAACATAATCATGAATAAAATCAATCTAGTTTCACATGAAACAGGCTAGTTGATATGCAGAATCAGTGGAAGCAGACAATCGCTGCAAGCTCTGCTTGCAGTGCGTATCAGATTCAAGAATATTGTCAACTGTTTAAAACGTGCACCTCGTCGTTGGTGTGTTTCGTTTTTCCATTTGTCCTTTGTTTGAAAACTGCTTGCTGTCTAGCTGCTGCTAAATGAACTGAACCATCGAAAAAGTACTACCTCGCAAGCAGGGACTAGAAATTACTGATGAATGATACTCATCTTGCTTAATATTACCTTCTTTGTTACCACTTATAACAATGCCTTTCGTGAACAGGATCAAACTGGCACTAGCCATAGTTAGACAGCTAACCACAGATAAGGAAATCAACAAAAGATATTAATAATGTAATGTGACTATGATATTCCCGAAAGTCTGTTTAATTTCAGCTTAATTTGATTGACTTCATTAAAACTGAAGTGTTGATGATCCCTATGGCTTTTGCAATGTTTCCAATATTGGGTTGCTCTAAGAAGGGAAAGCTAGACAGACTTAGCAACAGTAACTAAGGATGATGACACTTTGGGCAGGGCTTGACAAAAGGTCATTTCCACCCTTTTTCAATCAATCTTCATGAGTAGATATTGATGAATATGGAATCTATTTCAATAATCCTGTATTATTAGTGACCAGGCTTTTACAAATGGGTAATCAATGTCCAGAATTCAAACACATCCACAGAAAATGTGATTATGTTGTTTTAACCAGCATATATAAAATAAAATCTGTTCATATGCAAACTATGACAGACCAAACTTACAGAAATGTGATTTGCTGTTTCATAGAATTTTTGTTACAGTTGCTCCAGTTATGGTTGATGGTTAACGCTGAGCCACAGTGCTAAACTGGGTTGATAAAGACTTTATAGATTTTAATCTTTTCTTCAAAGCCCTTTTACCTCCTGACCCTGCTGCCAGATGCAGTGTGGACAGAGCAATAAAGAAAATTGAATCAGGACCATTCATCACATCCAGGGGCAAAGGGGAGCACCACACACACGATTGCACAAGGATCACATCGCCCATCTGCCTGTTCTATGGAGATTGGGAAGGTCCTGCAGTGGGAACGTGCCCATAAGCTTTTATATATGTAATAAATATGGTTTGTTTACAGGTTTGGATCCATAAGAGATGTGTGTTTATTGAAGTCTGAACTAAAAATGGTTTTCAAGCAAAAATATCAGATAATCTCTAGCTAATATTAGTTTCTCTGTTGTGTTGTAATAACTCCCCAGAATACACCCTAATCTTTGACTGCATGCAAGCAAGAAAGATTAATGTGCAATTGAGTAGGGTGGGAATTGTTGATCATACTCTTATATTGGCAGAAGTTTGGTGAAAAATAATTTTCCAATAAACAAACAATAATGTGTTTATTATAAATTATTTACTGTAGATTACATTCTTCAACATAATGAGATATGTTTGCCATGAGTAATGTGGAGGGGTAAGAGCCATGGGGCCCTATCTTACACCCGGTGCATGGTTCATTATAACGCCTTGCGTTCACATCATTTAAATACCATGTATTCTTGCGCCCATTACAAGTGAACTGGGCGTGTTGGTCTTAAGATGAGGAGTGGCCAGGATTATTTTTGGCGTATTGCTATCTTGAGCCAGCAGAAAGCGCTTGCGCTAAAACCACCACAAACCTGGTCTAAAGTCATGTCGCAGTTGTTTTATTTTAATGGCGCATATAAGTGCATCTACATAGGCATGTGCACAACGAGCGTACACCCCCCTGTCTGTTACACACAGGGGCGCGCATAAGCGTGACTAAAAATATCAAGATTGCAACGTGAAATATTATTATTGTGTAGGCTATATAAAAAAATGCATAATAATAAAAGGGTCCATCGGTCAAAGACCACATAGCTACCTGTCCCAGCGAAGGGGAATGCTGAATTAAATTGCTTTCAGCCCACTCCATCAACATCCATGCGATGTGTGATGGTACGTGTGAGGTTACATGTAGGCTATAGACTATTCACAATTATCCTGGATCAATCTATGGCTTGGCATATATTTGCCAATAATGGGGGACAATCTTCTGTTATGGGACAATGGCTATCCATTAAAAATGGCTTTCCATTTGCTGATAACACCTATATCAAGCCTAATGCGTGAATTGTCATTCAATGGAAAACTCGCGCACTGCAATAGATGGACATTTGAGTTCTGAAAATGCGCTTCACATGTCATTATAATACAGCTCTCTAGGCCTACAGCCTGTAAGTAAATAGAATGGTTTTGACTGAAAAAACTTCAAAACCTTGTCCAGTGATTATTGCATTTATTGTTTTTCAAATAGCCTAACCTACACCGGATTCACTGTGCATAAGGTTTTTTCCATAGCCTACGGTTAAACAACAGAGATAAATGTCACCATGTTAGCTGAATTTGAACCTTAGTATTCTTCGTCCTTCATATTTTTTAAATTACAGTGACCAGGCTTCCATACTCTCAGTTTATTAAAACCCAGCTGATTTCACCTGTTATTCCATAACTGAACAAAACGATTTTAAAGAAACTAAGCGTCTAATTAGAAACGAAAACAATTTTGCAGCACGTTACACAATTAATTCACAATTAATTTTAATGCCATTCTCTGCATGTGCGCTGCATGTTCTCTGTTTCCCCTGCTGTAAGTCACACGTTTCACGGTCTTCCTGGGAAAGTGGATTGTTTTAAAGCATTATGCTACGAGTAAAACAGGTTGGTCACATTTCCATAAACAGGACATTATAAAACAAGGGGAAATATGCGTGAACATATGGGTTGCCAACCTGACAGCTTTATTGTATTTAGTGTCCTCATTAAGGCAAAATAACGGTATTTATGTTATTAATCAATATTACTATGCAGGTAGCCTAATGAACTTCTGATGAAGCTTGAACTTCGAGAACTCCATGAGAACAGCCTCATGGAATTGATGTTTGACACTTTCTTTGCATAGTCAAACACAATTTGTTGAACAAGTAGGCTAATTTGGCGTTTTCTAAGATGAGACTGAAGCCATTGATAGCTTATTCTCAGCTGTTGCAGGTCCTTTTAACAAAATTTAACCGCATATATTTTGTAAAATAACAGCCCTGTCAGGAATTACCGGGAACTCATAGGCTAATGGTTAGTCCGAATAATATTGATCATACTATTGATCCATTTAGCCTATTCCTTGATCGCACTAAACACGCACGAGCATGTCCGTTTCGCCATCAAGCAATCCGCCAAGGTGGAAAAGCAGGCTTTTAAAGGGAATGGGATATGACGTTTTGATTGGTTTATTGCATGTCATGCCCAAGACACACCTATAATTAATGATGAGACTAGGTTCAGCCCATTTGCACGTTGCGCCGTGCTTAGCGCTCAAAATGCATGCCGTTAAAATAGCAAAAGTGGAGTGTTCCACAGCATTATCAGGAAATGTAATTATTTTTTTAAATCATTGACATGATTAAAAAAATCTTTTGACCAATGGAACATGCTGTAAAAGTGTTTACATCTTAATTATAGTGTATCTTAAAATTGTGGCTTGTACATTTTTTTAGTATTTGAAGGTTTTTCATAGTAGTGTTTCTCCTGAAAAAGCTGGATGTGAAAGAGATTTATAAAAGAAACGGCACCAGTTGTTATAAAATAACGTGGCAGTTGATTGAAAGTTTCCTTTCTTTTGCAATGTGCTTAAAAGTATCACATTCCAGGATAGTGTGAGCAATTTTAAAACATGGAGATATAAGGCATTCATAACAATTCCCATAATCTTATGATGGTTCAGAAAGTTAACTGTTTGCAGAATTCCCCATCATCTGTTAAGTAATGCAGACCCATATTTCATAATACAAACTTGAAATGTTTTAATCTTGCACAGAGCAGTGCACACTCACATTAAAGCACACACGTAGAGGGATGGGAGAGAAATGGGTTGAATGCTCCAGTTGGAAGATATTGAATTTGAGGCATTTGGTGGCAAATTGACTTCAGCCTGTGAAGGATATTTTATTATTCTTTTTGTTCTGTGAAGTGGATTGAATTTCCCTAAAAGCCACAGTGACAAAAAAAAAAAGATGTGAGGAAGGGGGAAGACAGTGTTGCGTATTGGACCTTGCAATTATCCAATCCAGGGCAACCAGCAGGGTGCTGGAAGCATGGTCAGAAACCCATCAGTCTGCCATTTGAGCCCCATATATCAATGCCCTAAAACTCCTGACTGACACCTGATTATGGAGAAAAAATATTAACCCCAAGTGTGCCCAGTGAATGCTTTAGGTCTCCTGACATGTAATGAAACACACTCAACATGCTGCCTGAACAATTTTGGAAGGAAGATTAATCTCTTAGCTGGGGGGTCATTTGTAATTGACAGATCAATGCTATTATGTCAACATAAAGATTGTAGATGACCTTGTTGTCCTAAAACAACTTGGTGACTATACACAATTCTTGTCTCCTCAATCTTGCTAGATCAAGAGCACAGTTCAATGATTTGGATCATAAAGGAACATAATGATAAACTTGGCAGTCCACCAAAAAGGGAAATAAGACCAAAGTAAAAATAAAAAGAGATTATAAGTTAGAATATGGTGTCACAGTCATATCAGAATTCAGTATTGATGATGTACCTTGCTCGTGACAATATTTGACAACATTCTGCCCACTTAAAGGCAATTCTAACACATTCTAACATGCAGTACTATAAGATGGGTGTGGTAGTGCCCACTATTGAAAATGTTGTAGTGCTCACTATTGAAAAAGTACATTCCAACCCGGTATCATGCCCAAGTGTGACAAAGACCCCATTTGGACTAACCAGAAAAGTGTGTCAGTTTTACAATTTGCTTGTTTTTTGTGTGAAATGTACGCACTTTCTTGTACATGTTATATTTCACCCAGAAATGCCCAGATGTCCCCAACCTTAGCTGCCCTTTTAAACAAAGGTAAGTTTGTTAATAGATGATACTAGTTTTAAAAAAAAGATATTAGTTGCTAAAAACCTAATTTTGCCATTAGTGTTACGAACCAAATACGGGCTGGACCCAAGTGCAACGACCAGGAGGCAGATAAACAGCAAGGGGTTTTTTATTATAAGCTTTGGGGTAGTCCCAAAGCTGTACAGAAAGGAAACACAGTATTACACAGGGTGAGAAAGTTCAATACGAACTGCTCCAAGCCGGAGCTGGACTTGAGTACAGGAGGCGGGTTCCAAGCCGGAACTGGACTGTACTGGACCGGAGGTCCACTCAGGAACTGGATCACGGAATCGGCGGGTTTGTTCCAAACCGGAACTGGACTTTAAACTGGAGGTGCACTTAACACCGGAACTGGACTGGAACTGGACCGGGAGGTCCAACTGGAACTGGATAGCCGGAACAACGGGGTTGTTCCAAGCCGGAACTGGACTTTAAACTGGAGGTGCACTCAACACCGGAACTGGACTGGAACTGGACCGGGAGGTCCAACTGGAACTGGATAGCAGGAACAACGGGGTTGTTCCAAGCCGGAACTGGACTTTAAACTGGAAGTGCACTCAACACCGGGACTGGAACTGGACCGGGAGGTCCGACAGGTACTGGGCTGGACACTGAGGTAGGTGACCGGCAGAGCCCGGCAGGGTAGAGCTGTGTGGCGGAGCTCAGCTGGGGCCGGTTGGGGTAGCTGGTTTGCTGAGGAACCTGGGACCGTAACCGCAGCAAAGGGATTCGCCACGGCCGGACAGGAACCACAGCAGGATAGCGAGGCAGACACCCAACTGCGGACGCAATGCAAGCTGGAGTTGGAGGCACCGTAACACACACACACGCAGACTAACAGCTACAGACTGGTAGATGCAGGAACAGCTGGTAATTAGAGGGAGACAGGTTAGAAACAAAGCAAACAGCAAATGTTAGGGCTAAATAGCTACCAGACTGGAGGGTAGGAAAACTGAAAGCTGACGGTTTTAAATCCGCAACCAAGCACTCAGTAAAACAGGACTATAACCAGAAGACCAGGAAACACACAACGTAAGTTAACGAACTGGCGCCGACTAGCAGCCAGACGGGAGTTTAAGTAGGGGAGTGAAATTGAAACTTAATGACGAAAACGTGAGGAATGTAACCGAGAGTGATTGATAATTAACCAGGTGCGGGATGAATGCCACGAGCGGGGGAAAGAGATAGGTGGAAACCAAAGTGGGAAGCCGAGAGAAACAAACAGAGGGGAAACGCCCAGCCTGTAGCAAAGGGGAAAACACGGAAAAGGACAGGAAGGGAACGGGACGTTACAGTACCCCCCCCTCAATGGACGCCACCTGGCGTACCTGGAGGCCTGGTCTTGTCCGGGAACCGATTGTGAAAGTCCCGGATAAGAGAGTGGTCCAGAATAAGGCCCTTGTGGAGCCAGGACCGCTCCTCAGGGCCATAACCCTCCCAGTCGACAAGGTACTGGAAGCCCCGGCCCTTACAGCGAATATCAATGATCTGGCTCACCGTGTAGGCCGGGGCGTTGTCGATGATCCGGGAAGGAGGAGGAGAGATAACCGGGGCACTGAGGGGGCTGGAGGCGACAGGCTTAATCTGGCTAACATGAAAAACCGGGTGGACCTTGAGGGAGACAGGGAGGGAAAGTTTAACGGACACAGGGTTGATCAAACAAACAATAGGAAAGGGACTAATAAAACGGGGTTGGAGCTTCTTAGATGAAGAGGGGAGGGGAATGTTGGCTGTGGAGAGCCAGACCTGCTGACCGGCCCTATACTGCGGGGCTGCGGTCCTGTGAAGGTCCGCCAGGCGTTGGGAACGGGAATTGGAGCGGAGGAGTGCGGTGCGTGTAAGTCTCCACATGCGTCTGCATCTGAGGAGGTGAGACCTCACAGACGGTACTGCCACCTCAGCTTCCTGGGCCGACAGGAGGGGAGGTTGATACCCCAAGGAGCATTCGAAGGGGGACATCCCGGTGGAAGCGCACTTAAGGGAGTTATGGGCGTACTCTACCCAGGGGAGAAAACGGCTCCAGGAAGCGGGGTTACGGGCAGTGACGCACCGCAGGGCGGCCCCCAGGTCCTGGTTGGCCCTCTCTGCCTGACCGTTAGACTGGGGATGGAACCCTGACGATAAACTAGCTGACGCACCCAGGGCCACACAGAACGCCTTCCATACCTGGGAGGAGAATTGGGGCCCACGGTCCGACACTATGTCGGAGGGGATCCCGTGCAGCCTAACCACATGCAGCACCAGGAGCTCAGCAGTTTCGAGGGCGGACGGGAGCTTGGGGAGAGGGATAAAGTGGACCGCCTTGGAGAACCGGTCCACAATTGTCAGAATGGTAGTGTTGCCTTCTGACAAAGGCAGACCGGTGACGAAGTCAACGCCGATGTGACTCCAAGGACGGCCCGCCGATGTGCTCCTGGCGCAAACAGGGCAGGCCAGGACGAAGGCACGGGTATCCCCCTTGAGGGTGGGCCACCAAAAACTCCTCCTGACAAGGGTGACAGTTCTGGCAACACCTGGGTGGCAAGCCAGACAGGAGGCGTGCACCCATTCAAGGACCTGGGAGCGGACGGAATTGGGCACAAAAATGGAAGAGTTAGGGTTACTGCGGGGATCCGGTTGGGAAGCCTGGGCGGCCCTCACGATCTCCTCGATCTCCCAGGAGACCGCAGCCACCACACAGGATGCCGGTAGAATGGGCTCCGGATCAGCAGGACTGGAGGGGAGGGAAAAAATGCGGGACAAGGCATCTGCCTTGGTATTACGGGAACCGGGGCGAAAAGAAACAGAAAAATTAAAGCGGGCAAAAAACAGAGACCATCTAGCTTGACGGGCATTAAGCCTTTTGGCCGACCTGATATAAATTAAGTTTTGATGGTCTGTGAGAACAACAAAGGGATTACCTGCCCCCTCCAGCCAGTGACGCCACTCCTCTAGTGCGAGCTTGATGGCAAGGAGTTCCCGATCCCCGACATCATAATTGCGTTCCGCGGAGGACAGTCTCCGGGAGAAGAATGCGCAGGGATGGAGCTTGTTGTCCAAGGCGGCTCGCTGAGACAGAATGGCCCCTACACCGGTGTCGGAGGCATCAACCTCGATGGTGAACTGCCGGGTAGTGTCGGGGTGACAAAGAATGGGGGCAGAGGAGAACCGAACCTTGAGCTGTTCAAAGGCCAGCTGGGCCTCGGAATTCCAGCAAAAGGGAATGGAAGTGGAGGTGAGCTTGGTAAGGGGGGCAGCAATGACACTGTAATTGCGGATGAATCGACGATAAAAGTTAGCAAAGCCGAGGAACTGTTGGAGGTGCTTACGTGAGGAGGGTTGGGGCCATTCTGTCACCGCCTTGACTTTGGCAGGGTCCGCCCGGATACTGCCCTCCTCAATGATGAAGCCGAGGAACGGGACAGACGAAGCGTGGAACAAGCACTTCTCGGCTTTCACGAAGAGTTAGTTCTCCAGCAGCCGCTGAAGAACCTCCCGGACGTGGAGAATGTGCTCCTGAGGGGATTTGGAGAAAATGAGGATATCGTCAATATACACGAAGACACATTTGCCTAATAGGTCCCGAAGCACATTGTTGACCATGCCCTGGAAGACTGCTGGGGCGTTAGTTAGGCCGAACGGGACCACCAGGTATTCGTAGTGGCCCAACGGGGTATTGAATGCAGTCTTCCACTCATCCCCCTCGCGTATCCGCACCAGGTGGTATGCGTTGCGGAGGTCGAGCTTGGTGAATGTGACTGCCTGGGAGAGGGGTTCAAATGCGGTGTTAATCAGAGGAAGGGGGTACTTGTTATTTTTTGAGATATTGACATTTAAATAAACTAGTAGACACCAGGTGGAAATTGCTTCTGGAGGGCCAAAGTAAATAGGGTTAACAAGAAATTTACTCTTCTCTAAGTTGCCCTTCTATTTTCTGAGATGTTTTATTATTCTAGATGTAGTTCATTGCTCATTATGTATATATAATTATACATAATGAAAGCTTAGTTATATCATTTATCAATAGCACTATCTAAATTGCAATTATAATATTAATAGAATTAAGTGAAATGTTTGATCCCTTAATCAAAAATGCTAGCTAGCTAGCTAGCTTACTTTTTTAACAATGAATTTAGGTTATGAGCCTACGGTGCTAGATTTCCACATAAGGGGCTCTATCTTGACGATCTTGGTCTAAAACGCATGATCTAAAACATGGTCTAAAACGCATGATGCAAGTGTGTGTCCAACTCCACTTTTGCTAGTTAGAGGGTGCATATTTTGAGCGCAAAGTAAGGCGCAAGGTTCAAATGGGCTGAACTTAGCCGTTTCATTAATTATATTTAAAAGCTGTTTAAAAGCCACCTGCGTTTGCACCTTGGTGGATTGCTAATATAATGGATTTAATAAGCCTGCAAAAAGAGCGATTCACAGCTGCCGAGTGCGCACGGTTCAAGTGTGCGAGCAAGGAAGAGCCTATATGGATCAATATTAGGATCAATATTATTCAGACTAACCATTATGACGTGTTTTGAGGTATAAAATAATAATCTTAAACATTAAAATTAAAACAGTGGCTAACTTGCCATAATTTCTTTCTTAAAAAAATAAGGCACATTAACGCTCAAGCCCTGTGATATGTTTTACGTAACGTAATTATTATCGGAGCATCTCCATTATTTTAGTCCCGTCTGAATCTGGCATGTCAGTAACTTTTGCGGACTGCTCGCACCCATGCCAGTAAAGATTCCGGCATATTTTACCTACTGTTAAATGCCCTGTATAGATAACCCCAGGTTATAGCAATCCTGTGCGAATTGACATGATGGTAAATATTCTGTTATTTCCTGTAACAATATTAGCCTGTTACATTCTGTTATATTTTCTGTTATAACCATAAGTCCAAGAGAAATTTTTTTTTCCAGCATTGACAAAATAAGCATGGATTCTTTTCTGATTAGACGTGCAAGTGAGGGAACAAGAACATGTGAAGAGTCCATGAGTTACCCTTACAGCCGCAATAATTACACGAGTGCGGAACATGTTTATTCAAAAAACAAGTTTTCATTCACTGTCCTTGCTCAGTGTTGAAAATAAAATTGGGGGCGATCAATTGGCTTTAACATAATGTGTTTATTTAAATAAACAAAAATTGCTAAATTTATGACACGTCGGGTGTAAAATAGGGCCCTAAGAGTTCTTAATTCCCAAGAGAAGTATGAATTTTCACATCCTAAAAATTTACAATGAAATTTGAGCCAGGATGACCAGTCACAGTTTCACTTAAGAAAGCATAAAAATATTGTAGTATTTCGCTATTGCCTTACCAAGGAGCTCCTATAAATTTAAAAAATATATATATTTATTAAAGCCATTCATTACAATTCCATGCAGACAGAGTATGTGACAGAACAAGGGCTCTGCTTTTTGTCACACTGTCTACAGGGAATTAAGTCACTGCTTCCTGACTGAGTGTTAGACCAGACACCTGGTCTATATGAAGTGTTGTACATAACATATTTTGTTGGATATCCATATTTCCAAATAATAACTTGTTAAAATGAAAATGGCTTCTACATAAAGACATTTCCCTACTATACAAAGTAATCTAAACAATTACCAATACTACAACTACCACTAATTTATAACTGTGGTACCTATTTATATCATCGTCATTTTATCTGACACAAATAAGATTGAACCTACAGAAAATAGATTTCAAGTTAAAAAAAAACATATTTCAAGTTAAAGTTCAAATTAAGTTCAGAAGGGCTGTCCATAATTTTGTGCACTGATGGGTTTCTATTGCTTTGTTGGATATTTCTTTCATAAACCATTGACTGTGGTACTGAGGCTTATGATTGAAGATACCTAAACATAAAACAAAAAGTGTGTTCCTCTTCCAACAAGAAAAGTTATGTGTTTTTCCAATTTTGGAAAGATGCTGAGGATCCTTAAAGAGTTTGGATTTTTTTAGATATTGATTTCATGCAACACACCTGTTGGTGGCTCTCATTCAGGCACGTTTTTACCAGACATGGCAATGTTGTGCAAGATAGCCTACTCGTAACATCTGAACGTTGTGGCAAAATGTATTTTATATTTAATACAAAACAGTGATTCAATCGTGAAATTGGCATGTATAAATATAATAAACTTGACTCACACTCCTAGTGCTGTTTTTGAGTAGTTTCCTTTGTGTGTATGTGTGTGCTCACGCTGCGGACTGCGCTCCTTGTCATGTCTCTGCTGTGGGCCAGAGGAGCACCTGCCCTATGGAGAGACATTAATGACACAATTCCGTATCTCCGTAAAATTCTTTCGTATCTCTGTATAAGAATTCTGTATCTCCGTAAAAAATATTTGTGCTTGTAAAAAGGATTTGCATACCTGTGATTGAAATTTGTATCTCCGTAAAAAATGTTGTGCTTGTAAAAAGGATTTGCATACTTGTGATTGAAATTTGTATGTCCGTAAAAAAAATTTGTGCTTGTAAAAAGGATTTGCATACCTGTGATTAAAATTTGTATCTCCGTAAAAAATGTTGTGCTTGTAAAAAGGATTTGCATACTTGTGATTAAACTTTGTGGTTGTAGCCAACTTTTTTGTTAGGCCATTTCCGACTACTTTTTAAGCCATTTACGAATACGAATCAGAAATACAAGTGCACAAATTGAATCTGCCTGCACTTGGAATTCTGGGATTTCTGGCAGCTTTATCACCTGTGCTCAAGTTTTTAAGCTTGTATAAAAGTTTTGTATCTGTGAACAGCTCACTTCGTAAGCAAAGAGGCAGGACCAGCTCTCCAAACCACCACAGCCAATCAAATACCACTATTTCCCCCCAATATCATTGGCTGGATTCCCCTGTCAGTCAAATTGACAGAAGGAGATTTAAATCTCCCCAACTTTGAGTTGTATCAACTCACCTCTCAGTGCTTTTATCTGTATCATATAATACATAACTCTCCAGATGAAAAATTGATTCATATAGAAAATTCTCAATTAAAGTAAAAAATTTTACTAAATGTAGATAACTTTATTATAAATAATACTATTCAAAACTTTAAGAAAATGAAAAAAGCTTCTAAAAGAACATATAATAATCCCTGGCAGCTTACCATTATGGAACAATTATTGGATACAAATTCAAATCACTTTGTTGGACTTCTTGGGAAGAAAATGGAATCTATTATCTAAAAGATCTATTAAGTATTACCCTTTGAGGAATTTAAAAAAGTGTATAATTTATCAGATAAAGAATAATTTCCATTTCTGCAAATTAAAACTTTTATGAAACATAATTTTTTAATTTTTTCAGATAATAAGAGTGAATTGGACATTATTCTTTTTGATAAAGTGAATAGTCATTATTTAATAAGTAAAACATATAAGGTATTGTTGCAAGTGTATAAAGCTACAGATATATTAGATAATATAATTTAAAAAATGGAATAAAGATTTGGCTCGAGATGATATTAAAACATATTGAAAATAAAAATACACAAGAAGCTATCATAAATTAAAATACAATTTGATACAGAAATACAAGTTGATACAATTTAAACAAGTTGATACAATTTAACAAGAATTTATTCACAACTTTGATAAAAGTATTTCCGATAAATGTTTGAAATGTATAATACACCAATACTCGTTGCTACATTCATTTTGGGAATGCGAAGGAATAAGAAAGTTGTGGAAAGAGATGGAAAAATTGGTATTACAAAGTATAAAAAAGGAAATAGACTTTACACCCTCATTATGTTTTTTACAGGAATTGAAAAGGGATCCAGGGTTAAGAATCTCAATTAAAGGTTTTACTGGTTTCCTTCATAGTTTTGAAAAATGTTATAGATCTACTGAAAAATTGGAAAGCAAGTGTGGTGCCGAAATTGGAAGAATGGAAGATTTTGATGTCATATTATTTAAATATTGAGAAAGTTATAGCAAGAGAACGGAATATGAAAGATCAGTTTAATGAGACATGGAATGAATTACTATGGGCAATAGATATTAGAACCTGAATTGTTGACATTGAAAAGATAGCGAAAAGTCAGAGGGAAATGTGTATGTGTATATATATATATATATATATATATATATATATATATGTACGTACGTATGTATAGATGGATGAACTGGTAATCTGTGACTTCCTGCTCTAACCCCCCCCCCCCCCCCCTCCGTTTCAGTTTTTCATTTACAAATTTGTTGATGGTTATATTATTATTATTTCATGTTATTTCATTTTATATTTTGTGTAAGATGAGATGAAGTATATATCGTATGTTTTGAATGTAATGTTATTATGATATGCATTATGTTTTGGTTGATAAAAAACTTTCTGCTCCCGGCTTTGCTGGCACTTAGGCCTACAGCGCAGCCCATAGCATAGGCCTACCGGCTATCTTTAATTTTTTGATGGTGACGTCATACGAAAGTGCCCCTCCAGAAATGTCATGCTAAAATCGCCACTGCTCTCATTTAACCATTTTAAAATGTATTGTTGTTGTTGATCATATGCATTAACTTCCAACAGCCATTGAAGATACACTTTTGAGAAACATGCTGTATGGGATGATTTTTGCATCAAGCTTGATTTAACATATTTTGAAATTGACCAGAAAGTTAGGATCTTATTTGTATTGCCTGCCAGTATAAGCTCTTTCTTCAAGCACTGGCTATGGTCTAACTAAGTTTGCTTTCATCTCATGTGAATATTCTGCCATCCCATATATGAGGACGTAAAATACAAGCTGAAAACTATCAGTAATGAATCACAAAGGTCTGAAGAGGATATGGCCTGTATGGGAGCCGTAGAGGCAGAGAGGTCTGTGTTTGTGAAATATGGTGATAAATATTGGCCTCACTTACAGCAGCATCTGTTAGGTGATTTCCCAAAGCTGCCATTATAGAAGTCCTATCAGGTTTGTGCCTCTTGTGATCTTACAATACCACATTGTGGAAATAGAGGTAATGGTGGAAATCAACACCGTATAGCAAGTGATAACCTCAATACATGAACAAACAAAGCAGAAGTAATCAAATTTCTGTGTAGCATTTTGAATTACTGTTTTTAAACTAGTTTGATACATGTATTTACCTGTTTTCCTTCATACTTTCTACACATTGTTTTATTTTTCCTGAGGAGAGAAGCTTGGTTTTGGTATGACTTGACATTTATTCCTATAGAAAGCCTCAAGTTTCCAAAATAAATATCTTACCAAGCTTAAAAGGCTCTTCTGGACACAGACCAATATTACTTTGGTCAATATATTCAGAACCTACTAAGAGATCTTTTTAAATATTGATCTTGTCAGTTATTGCATCTGCAAAGAACCTTTCAGTAAGCTCTTTTATATGACATTTCAGTCACACTTCATTTTAAGGGCCTGTTTATACTGTTAAAAATCAGTCCATGTACATCAATACATTATTAATGTATTACGTGTGTGGAGGACATTATTCCTGCAAAATGGAACCTTCATCAGGTAGAGCTGGTGATTCCTGATGTGATGCAATATGCATGACATTAAAAAAAAAAAAAAAAAACAAGTAAACAGCAAGAAGTTGGTAAAGAACAAAATCACAGGTTTTAAAAATTGAATTATATATGAATAATGTGTTACAAATTGTGTTAACACTTCAAATTTGTCCAGGGTGTTATTTTAGATTTATGTTTTAATATCAAAATGTAGTTTGTTCAGTTCCTGAACATAATGAAATCGTATTAGGGCGGCAGTGTAGTATAATGGTTAAGGAACGGGCCTTGTAACCGAAAGGTTGCAGGTTCGATTCCCAGGTAGGACAGTGCTGTTGTACCCTTGAGCGAGGTACTTAACCTGAATCGCTTCAGTATATATCCAGCTGTATAAATGGATAATATGTAAAAAAATGCATTAAGAGAATCTGCTAAATGCCTGTAATGTATTACCTGCTGGTTATTATTATACCAACTGATTTGAATGTTGATGATAATAGCAATGTGTTTTTATGTGTTCTCTCAAAGTAGAAGGGGCAATAAACATATAACTGACATTGCTCTCCTTACAAAATAATCAATAGTAATTGAATTTGTTCAGTGTGTTGTTGTCATGGTACAATATTTATCTAAGCTTTGACCTGTATCACTCCTAGACAGATGAACATTGTTAATCTCTAATGACACACTGGATTCAGATTTGACTCTGTGGACTCCAGACATATTCCATATGCACTTGATCAATACCACTCAGCATCAGGTGATGTACCTTTGAGGTTGACTGTTAGGTTGCTGCAAGCAACCTGGGTTAATGTTAATATTATTTGGTTGGGCGATGGGTCCTTCTAGAGGCCTGGCTTGCATGGACCAACCAGGAGGTTTGTGCCCATTCCTCAGGCTGTCACGGTTTTGCAGGTTGACGTTCCTCTTTTGTGGAGGTTTCTCTTTCAGCCTCGGGTCGGCGTCCTTGCCGTGTTTTTCCGGCACTCATTGAGCTCACCTGTTACAGGTGTTCAGCCGGCTTTATAAGCATTGCGTCTTACTGTCTCGGCGCTTTTGTGTCTCACTTTGCCACCTAAAGCCAGGTGATCAGGTGTAGGTTCAGGCGATCACAGTGCTTCAAAAACGTTTTGCGATTGAGGTAACGCGGGACTTGCCTTAGTGCTTTACAGATTCCTTTTAGGAGTTTGTTTTTTCTCTCGTTTGCACTTTTTGTCCTTGCCTTGGTTTTTCCTTTCTGTCCTCTCTGAGGCAGTAACCTTCTTTGCCTTATTTCCTCATTACCTCCTTAGTTAGCTCTTCCTAATACATAGAGCTAGAGGTAATTATTTTTTCATTGCTATTCGCTGCTTGAGTCTACGAGCTTCGCCCTGTTTTTTGGGTTGTTATTTGTTTGGCTTACGCCGGGATTCTTTTCCCTTATTGTTTATTTTCTCTGCTCGAATCTACGAGTTTTCGCCCACTTTTCTGGGTTGTTATACTTTGGCTGTACGCCAGGAGTTATTTTCCCTTTCTGTTGATTTTTCTCTGCTCCCTTCGCCCTTTTAGTGGTTGTTTTCACGCTTTGTGAGGCAACTTTCAGATCCCCTTTCAGTCGCGTCTGGCTCACAGGTGAACAACCCACTATAATGAAGTGAAACATTCTAAAAAAAGATGTTATTGCTACAACATTAAATAATAATAGTAATAATACACATGGAATACTATTGAAAGCATTAAAAGTACTGGAGTTAAGGTGTGAGCGGATCAGATTACTTTTTTTATGGGTTTTTCCCCATCAAGCTTTGTGACTATCCTGCTGCAGGATAACAAGGACATTTTACAATAAATATATACAGCACATAATTTTAGCAGCAAGGCTTAAGTAAATGAGTTACTCTTCATTGTACAGAAGAAACCCTTCAAGTTATCCATCCATATCTACTGTATTTCTGGCAGCAGAGAGTGATGGTTTAAGGCTTGTTTGATACGTCAGACCCTTGATGACATAGAGCCATTTAGCCAACCACATGTTCCATACTGTTCCAGTGTAATATACAGCTAAATCTAGTCCCAATTCCCATAGAGATCCATTCAAATGCAGAGATGTTATAGTATCGCTTGTAAGAGTACCAGAAAATAAGATATCAAGAGTCTTTTGATATCCTTTTATACCAAGTCATGATAGCATCACCTGTTTACCTGTGGAATGTTCCGAACAGGTGTTTTTTTAACGTCCCAGTCTTTTTTTGCCCCAACTTTTTTGGAACATGTTGCAGGCATCACATTCGGAATTAGCGTATATTTACAAAAATCAATAAAATTGATAAGGTAAAACATTAAATATCTTTTCTTTGTACTGTTTTCAATTAAATATATGAAAAATAATTTACAAATCACTGCATTCTGCTTTTATGTGCATTTTACATTCTGTCCCAACTTTTTTGGAATAGGGGTCTTTTGATGTTGTTGGGTCACAGACATCAGGAAGTCATGGCATGCAAAGGATATGCGACCAAATATTTTAAATGATTACTTTATTCTCTATCTAAATAGAGGGGTTCCAATAATTGTGGACATGTGGTTTTGTTAAAAATAATTATTTCTTGATTTTTTTTTCTCAATTAAAGGTTGGATTTTTCTCATTTATTCAGTGTGAGATTAAGCTAATTTACCAAACGGTGAATTTTTTATAACCCTTTTTTCTCATCTTTACCAGGGCTGCCAATAATAGTGGAGAGCACTGTATGTATATATATATATATATATATATATATATATATATATATATATCTATAGTAAAGGTCAACAATTGGCCAAAATGACATTTCCATAGCTTTGTTGCCACTGTTATCTATCAAAATCCTTTAAAAGACCCTGTATTGGGAGATTTAATCTCTTATATTAAGTCCACAGTCCTTAGTGAATTCGCAGATCTCTTTTATTGGCCATGTAAATCAGAGTTATCTGTGTCACTGACCCTAGACAGAGGAAAGCACTTGTCTGTGAAATTGGTTGACACAGCCCATTGATTGTACTGATAACAGGTGATTTGCTGGAAGCAATGGCTGCATCATTGGGGGAAGATATTGTCACGGTGCACTGTGTAACAGGGTGGGGGTGAAACTTGTTGTAGTTGTAGCGCATGGTAGTGAACACTTCTGACTAACCTATTTCATTGGTATTGCCTTTAGGGTGGAGCCTTTCCTTTGTTTTTCACTGGAAAGGGTGGGGACATTTTGTTTTGTCCCCAGACACCATTTCAATGTACCCCTGAACTGTTAATTTTTAAAGAATTCTATATTTCACCTGCTAACATGTTTTTTTGAAATTGGAAATTTCATTCTAAACATTTATTTAAACAGTAAAAGTATAGAAGGGGTTGTCGTTCTATTTGCAAGTAAACAATCAGTGTCTTTCTATGTGCTGTCCTATCCATTTTTTGCAAATATCTCTGCGTCCAAGAAGATTTACGAGCAGAGTAATGAGCCTTACAAGACTAGTCTCTTCCCCCTCGTTAATTCTGACTGACACCATGTGCCAAGGAATCTGACACTAAAGAATTGCACTGCACTGCTTTACAATGCAGCTTCAGATCAAACTACAATTAGCAAAAAAAAACATTTTACTATCCATGATAATATATACAAACAAGTTATCATTTTTTATTGTACATTGATCAATTACATAACTGAAAAATAATAAAAAGTGAAAAAAGAATAATCTTTAGAATAGACATTTTCCCAGTTTTCCCCTCAAAGTAATGAATTCTCCAAATATACATCATCAGTATTTTATCAATCCATTTCTATATGATACATTGTCTTAAACCCCAGGGAGGGGAGAATTATTTATAGTCTATTTATAAATGGCTAAGTGGCAGAAATAGCAAAAGCATACTTTCTTTTTTAATTCCTTTGAAATGATCCATTTCAAAAGATTGGCTCAAACATATGCAGTGCATAGCATGCTGCTGTATACTATACTTGAGTGTATTTATTGTGAACTGGATCTGGGATTTCTATTCCTGCAGGGTGACATTCCTGCAGAGCTACAAAGGGGCATTGACAGCTTTGTGTCACATTCTACCTGTAGGAGGGAGAAAAAGTAAGCTTTGAAACCACTAACCTTCAGTCTTTGGAATTAAATGTGGGTGTCTTGTGAATGACCAGTGCTCCTTATAAATAGTAGTTTCCTTGACCTATTACTGTGCAATGTCAGTTTAGAGTGATGCTCCTCCAAATATTTGCTAATATGTTAGTGCATAGGGTGAAATATTTGTGGTAAAGACATAAGAGATAGGACAGTATTAGGAAGCAGATGCATGTATTCTGAAAGACGCATGTATTCTTCAAGAATGAAGAGTTAGGTGATGCAATGTCTCAGGGCCACTCAAACAAAGGTGACCGTCAGTTCCTAAGATGTTTTACTTGGGGCTTAATAATGATCATTACAGGCCTCTGCCTTCCAATCACAGGCAAAAAGCCACTCGCAAGGTAAGAAAAATGAAACTGCAGGGCAGCACTGGGAATCATGATTTACCTTTCCAGCTATGTTACATCTCCTTTGGTTACCATAGAAACCCAGTGACGCTCAACAAGGCATGAAGGAAAGCAAAAGGCCCACAAGGATAGGACTTTATGGAGGCATGAATGCTCATAGCATCAGAGTAGTTATAGGGAAGAATGACGCTGCTGGGTCTGAGTAGTGGCCAAGGGGCGCTATTCTAAGCAGAGGTGGCTAAGAGGTGGGCCCTTGGTGGGCACAATGCCGTCTGCAGCCAAGCATCTGGCAGCTGGAGTCTGCTAGCTCATGCTGGGAAGCTGTACCTTGCCTCTGATGGAGGAAGTTATGTTGCAAGCAGGGTAAAGCTCTAATCAGTTTAAGATGTTGGCCCTTGGCCATCCTGCAAGCATGTCAGTAGGTGATGAATTTATTGAATATTGACTCCTGTGGGCTGCAGTAGATCTAAAAACAATAGAATCTGTTTCCCTCTTCAATTAAACCCTGTTGTCTGTGCTTCAGATTTACTCTGCATGCCTTAATTGCACTTTGATGGATGCCAGATGCGAAAAGAGTCAGCCCTTTTATATTATTACAACATCATCATTCTATTTAATGCCAGGGCATGACCACTCATGCACACAGACAAACCATTGATTGCTTAGGCTGCATACTTTCACTCTGTATGTCTATTACAGTTGAAAGCAATATACATCTTCCCTGTAAAAATAATGGCTATTATGTACTTAAACAGAAGCCACCATGGGACGAATTTGCCATTTCTTTACTTGGCCTATCAGAGGTAGATATCATAGATGATTAAGAGACTGACTACATTGATTATTATACATAGATTCCAAGAAGTAAAATAGTGTAATTAAAGTGAATGACCCAATATCATTGATTGAGAATATCAATAATGTATCTTCAGTTATGCAGTAAAACTGCTTGTGTAAAAAAACCAACACTTGCATTTAATTATGAGTCGAAAGTTCTGGACAAATTTTAATTGAATCAATTTCTAATTACATAAATAGTACTATGTATATGTCCTTGTTGCTCTGACATAACATAGTTTGATAAAATGAATGTATAAGAAATGTATAATAACTATGATATTCCCTATAAATAAATAGTCAATGTAGGTAAACATCTTAATAGGCAATTATGGCTGTTAACAACCAACGGTTTCTGTAGATTTTCAGCAACTCAATTCTGAGAGCTTTTTACTAATCAACATATTATTCAAGGAAACGTTTACAGATAGGCCTACATTTGGTTACAAAGAAGGTGAAAACCTTTTGCTTAATGATTAATTTAGAATGTTATTCATTTAGAATGTTGATATCCTTAGAATTATTTTAGATGTACTCCTCCAAATTAACTGTTTTCTGAATATGTTTGGCCAAAAACAGGTTTGCATTCAAAATTTTCATTCACTGTTTTCCTGGGGTACAGTTTCAACAGGAACAAAACAACAAGGGCAAAAACAAGAGAATGTGTCAGAATTAATCATGATTAAACAAGCCAGTGTTTTGGAAATAGGAAATTAAATGTACCACAACACATACAGGGGGTGGACAAAATATCAGAAACGCCTACAAAAATGGAATATCTAGTAACTAATAATGAGTAGGCCCACCCTTTGCCATCAAAACAGTTTCAACCCCCCCACCCAGTCTATACCTACCCATGCCTAACATAGTGGATGTCTGTTTGAGTTTATAAATATATTTATTCATCATATAAAGTTAGAATTCCGTCATGGCAACAAGATAAACCCAACAATAGCCTGATCGTATGCCAAAAAAGCCATGAAAAGCCCTGCTCACTCAAATACAAAATAAACATGTGAAATTATTGTATCATTATACCACATATTCTACTAGCAATACATGCTACCAAATATGAAATAAATATACAATCCTATGACTGGTTTATACATAAAGATGTTCCTTTCAAATTTCAGTGGTCATTTATTGTCTGGTACAATTAGTTTGAGAAATATACAACACTTTATACCGCTATCTCAAACCTGAAACGTCGACTCGTAATACCCCCCATGCCCTGCAAGCCTGTCTCATTCATTACAGTTAGTGTCCAAACACGGAACCGGGGAACCGGTTCCAAATAGTAGAATGTAACGATTGCGGTTCTTCGTCTTGTTCCAAGTTATCCCTGTCTGAGTGCAGATGCAGATCTAGAGGTAATAATTAAATAGCCTACATTTGGCAAAGGTGATCTGACCGAGTTATAACTCTAACCTTCCAGCTACTTTTAAGATATTAGGCTACTGGATAGCACAGAGATCGGTGACGCTTGTCGTGATGCAGCGCAAGCTGGAAACCCAACTAGCACAAAGATGCTTGGTAGCCATGCATTACACTTTAATACGTATGTTTTATAAAACAACTGATTTATGTCTTTGTGGTATAATTTACATCATTCTGTGTGTAAACAATTTGTGCAGTAGGCTATAGCCTAGGCTTGATATTAGTAAGGCTATTTCACAAATGAAGTAGGCTAAACAACTAGGCCTAGGCCTAATATGTGATTATGATGACCAAAACACGGAAACTTATACAACAAAAAAGAAAGGTTGTCAAGAAATGGGACCAATGCACAATTTGTTTTGGTAGCCTAAATGTGGTTGCACTATATTAGCAGCTAACATTGGAAAGAAACAGATTGCTCTATCAAATCGGTTGTTCAGTTGTGTGCTGGAAGCAAGAACCATTTTTTAAGTGGGGGCAGTGGTGTACTGGCCATCGGGCATACCGGGACAAATCCCGGTGGGCCGGTGGACCATCAAAAAATCCATAAAGTTTTTACCGGCCCTGTCTGTCTCTTTACCGGCCCTCTCTGTGTGCCTGTCATTCAGGGTGCGCATGAGAGCGTGCTGCGTGCGTGTTCCGGGACTGGGCTCACTGGCCAATCACAACCAAGTTAGTTAATGCGTGTTAACATTCTAGACTAATGCAAAAGTAGCACGCAGCATTGAGATGGCCAACGAAAGCCATGGACAAGAAAATGTCAAAAAGAAAAGGAGGGGCCGAACAAATTAAAGAAAAAAGGAAGCAGGCATTAGAGGCACATGCTTCCAAATGTAAAAAAAATCGACATACTGTTTGGGCATCAGCATCCTCAAGTGGCCAGCAACGCTATTTTCGAGGAGCAGACTGAAGCGGTAAGATGGACGTTAAATTATAGGCTAGGCTACATTTTCAGTTAAAACTGCTGTAACTTGTGGTTACGTAACGACCCCACTGATAGGCTACTCGTTACTATTTAAGCCATGCTGATGGCATGTTACAATTTAAGTCTGTGCCTACTGAAATATGTCCTGGAATAGAAATAATTTTTCACCACTGTCCCGGAAACCATCCCGGAAAACTATTTTAACCGTCCCGAAGTGAATGTAAACCATCCCAAAATCAAAGCAGCTGACGAGCTGGCTAGCTTCCAACAAAACTAACAACAGTGCGCTGGTTGAGTTAGCAGTCACCCTACATTTAAAAGACTTTTTAATATATTTACACTTTGAATATGCCTCAATAACATACAGATTATGATAGCCAAGGCTATATTTTAGTGAAAACCGATGAGAACACAAAATAGCCAAAATGCAACATATTGACAAAAAAGACAATTTACATGCAAATGAGCCATTGCCACATCCGACTGATTTTGATAGAGCGTGTCACACACGTCAAAAACAAGCAAGTTCCCATTCCCAAGTCAAGGAGAGACCTTGCTGTATCGTTTTAAAAGTAAGATTGATAAACATTTGCATATTTTTTTGTGTAGGTTAGGGTTGCAATAAATACATATGTAATTACATTAAACAACCCCCCCCCCCCCCCCCCCAACCGTATACACTGTGCATATGCAATAAACCCTCACCAACCTGACCCGAGCACCCCCAAACAACTATTCTTTCCAAAGTTTCTTTGCATTTGTGTCACTTTATTATGACTTAAATTATGAAAATAAACAAATACAAAGTTTGTATTGTAAATGGTAAAACTATCCTGTTTCATTTAAGCCATGTGCCAAGTTTCTCTGATGCTCACACCTGGAGTTATAAAGCCTTAAACAGAGCACCCCCTAAATAGGCGAGAATTGACCAAATTTGCCATCTGCGCAAAGGGGTTAAGAGGACAGTTGTAATGTTGAGGGGAAGACTTTTCCAGAGTCTAGGGGCTAATACTGAGGCAAGATCTCCCTTTGTTTTCAGACTTTATTCTGGAACAGGCAGCAGGGCCTTATCCGATGACCTAAGATGTCTCAGAGAAGTGTAGGGTGTTAAAAGATCAGTGAGCCAATACCTTGTAGGTGATTTTTTACATTTTTAAACTTCACAGGCAGCCAGTGCAGAGAAGCAAAAAAAACGGTGTAATGTGAGCTCAAATTTGTCCCAGTCAACAGCCTTGCTGCAAAGTTTTGAACTACCTGAAGGCTCAGTGACTCAACAGGCATTCAAGGAGTTACAGTAGTCCAGCCGTGAAGAAATAAATAATTTTTTCAGTGTCCGCAAAAGACAAGACAGATCTTATTTTAGCAATATTTCTAAGTTGATGGTAGCATGACTGATGGTAGCATACACCAAGGTTTCTAGTAGTAGACAATATTGAAAATGAGCAGCACCAGGGTCGGTTGGATTTGATCAGAAACAGGCTAAGGGGCAATAATAAGGAATAAGCAAAGCGTCTTGCACAAAAAAAGACATGTTCACATGACGATTCTGCGTGATTTATTTCAAAAATTAAACGGGCTTCAGATTCACTTTTTTCAAATGACATTTGAAACAACTAAACAAAAGCATTTTAAATCTAATCACAGCATCCTAAAGTGCTGCATGATCATTGCAAAAGCTATTTCAGATTAAGGTAACAAAATACCCACAGCATAAAATGTATCATTACACAACGTATTTATGTGAAGAATAAGTAACAGTTGACACGGAAGAGCTGTTGCAAAGACAGAGGCAGCTGCTGTCCAGGGGCGAGAGGGCTAACCAGTGCGCTAGCTGCTATGTCACACAAAGGCCAGGTTTCAGTCAGCCTTGCAGAGCAGTGTGACAGAGTTTAATCTCCTCGAAGCCGTTAGGGAATTGAGTGTTCAGACTGTCTTATATCAGAAAAAGTCCAGGAGCTGTAATCAGCCAAGCATGTTCATCCGACAGGGGGTACACGGCACAGGCCAGATCCCTCCAAGGCTCACAAGTCATGCCATTTAAAAGGAAAGAAAATGCAATGGCATGTTTAGCTGGGAGCTTGTTGTAAGTGCACATACATATCTTTGTCTGTATAGCTGTCAGTGACTGCTCATAGAAAGTTCAGTCACAGATGAGAGGATTCTTGTCAAGCTCTGTCTACTGCCACCAAACACGTGTTCCTGGTCGAGGGTGATGAAAGCAAAGGAAAAATAGAACAGTGTAATATATGACGAAGCGAGAGGAAATGCCTGCTTTCGCTCACATCATTTTCTAACATTTTCAGAAATTCTTCTCAAACCTTAAAAATCCAGACAGTGGGCGGTATTTAATCAAACACACTTAGGGCCCTATTGTGGCAGGGGTAGAAATAATGCAAGAGGTTGCAGGTGGATATTCAAATTTTGTCATATCCAGTTTCATGGTCTGCAATCAGCCAGTTTGAATAAACATGGGTTTTTGGCAGTGCAATACGTAGTATGTCAATAAATACACTAGGTACTGTGTACATTTTGTGTTGAATGTCAAATTGTCCAAGGTATGAGTTTCTTAAATAAATATGTGGATGTACAGTAGAACCTCTAAGATATAAAGGCGTAGAGAATAAAGGATTCTCTAAAGTAATGTTTCTATGGTAATTTATGTCACATCCAGCTATCATTATACGGCATAGCTGTGAAGTGACAGCCTGCGTTGTTACACACAAACCACAAGGAACCGAAGGAAACAACTTGCCGAAGGACAAAGGACCAGAAAATCTTCTTCCAAAATCTTCCAGCAACACTCACCAAAGGACGGAGAAAAAGGACAACCCAATCCAGAGACGCTGCCAAAAGACAACTTTCTGGACACGTCAAAGCCACGGAAACAACCAGTGTAGCTACTCGAGTACAATAAGAACTGACACAAACATCCAGGCAATAGTTTAGGAAAACTTTTGTTTAATGTTTATTGTCAATGTAATTACATGTTTGATTGTATTCATTGTGTGTATTTATAGTAACGTTAATTTATAACTTCTTAACACAGCAGGCTATCAACAGCCAATTAGCCTTGCATAAGCTAAAGTTACAGAGCCTACTCTAACTGACTAACACTAATTTACAATCCGCCTCCCTTTTAAATTGAGATCTGTACATGCAATCTCCCTTTGTACTAATACCTAATCCATTAGATCTAGGATCCCGTGCCTGTAAATGGATAGGGGCCTGGAATTTAGTCAATACGCGCCATGTTTCAGGCCACGTTATCTTCATGCTAAAGCTAGATTTGTATTTCCCTCTCGAGGTACCGTCTTGTGATCTGAACACCACGTGTTCTGGCGCACATACAGAAATAGAAATGTGAATTCTGTATGCCACATTCTTTGTCTACACTTCATTTCACTTTCCATATCATTCGCTGCTTTTAGGATGTTAGTTTAGACGTGTTTGTTATTTAATAAATTGTATTTTGTTAAACCTGGTCGTCGGTCTGATAGTTGTAAACATTTGAGCCTATCCTCCAAAAGAACTTACACCTTCAGATTAAGTTATTGATTATTATTTTAATAGTTAACATTGAAATTCATAATCATGATTTAATAATTAATTTTATGAGACTGATTAATTATACTTTTGCAACTAGTGTGAAGCCATATATAAATTTATATATTCTGCACATTCATTGGTGCCTCCATGTGATGACTCTTAAGACGTTTTAATTGTCTGTCTTCACTGCCAAATTATTAATGTACCTAACGACACTACAAATTTAACAAACCGTATGCCAAATCTCAGCATAAGATTCCATATTATGTTTTCATTAAAACTTAGCTGCAGGCCGTCGCGTGGTATAACGGTAAGAGCGCCGACTTTCAGTCGGTGCAGTTGTGCTCCGAGGATCGGGGTTCGCGCCCCGGTCCTGCCAGATCCGAGCATGGCCGGCGCCCTGTGGGAGCAGCAATTGGCGGCTGCTTCCGGGTGGGGGGAGGGGCTCGGAGAGAATCGCTGCACGCATAGCGGCCCTGGGCGAGCTGGATTCACGGTCAGGAGCTCGAGGAGTCGCGCCCTGTAGAGGATGTGGCGACCTCCTTCCTACTACCGGCTGACAGGGTTGTGTAGCGGTGGTTCTCTAGCGGTTGCTACACGGGGGGAAATTGAATTAGAATAGGGGTTCAATTGGCTACTAAATTGGGAGAAAAATTGGGAAAAATCAGAAACAAATGTAAAAAAAAAAATTTTTTTAAACTTAGCGAAATTATGCAGTTTATTAACGAGACAGCTCTGGCTGTTGCGTACGCTCACATCCCTTTTCAACTACGATCTACCTCGGTTTTAATTTGATAAAGCCATGACAACTTTGCTGCAGTCCTCCTATAATACTAGTACAGTGGGCTATACTGTATTATGCTAGAATTGAGAGAAGTGACACAATTATCATGCTACTGCGCATTGAGAAGACAGTGTAGCCAGCGGTAAACTATTTGCGCCATCGCGTGAATTATTATCAAAGACAAAGAAAATAATGTCAAAATTAAAAAAAAAAAATTTGAATTTAATATGCATGTTGATGTTTTCATTTCACACATGCTGAAATGTTCTGTTGAAAATAGAAAATAGCCTATGTATTTGGATTCGGGATTCGGTGCATCCCTACTATTTATATTGCAGTGGGTTTCATTTTTTCTCTTCAGTCCCGTTATTTATTTATTTATTTATTTTTGAGGTGTGCTTGGGATCATTGTCTTAGTGGAAGTCACCAAGTTCCTTCTTTGACAAAGTTTGAGCTTCCTGGCACAGGAAACCAGATTTTTGGGCCAAATGTCCTGGTACTTGCTGGAGTTCATGATTTCATTTACAGTGCCTCTGGACCAGGAGATTCAAAAATACAAAGCATCAAGCATCCACCTTCATATTTCACTGTATGTATGACATACTTTTCAAGGTAAGTGCCCAGCTTCCGATGCCAAACCTACCACTGGTATGTGGCCAGAAAACAGAATTATGGTCATCTGACCATAACACCTGGTTTCAATCGAAGTTCCAAGGCCGTTTAGCAAACTCCAGACTTTTTTGTTTGTAACCGTGTCCTGATTTGTGAATCTCAGCAATGATTTGTCTTGTTTCTTCTGAGTTCTCTACCTATCCCTCATGGTTATGGATGACACATGGATTTTATGCCTCATTTTTGTATCCCAGTGAAACAGAAAGCCATGGGAGGCCAAAATATGGTTTCCTGATACTGGTAGCATGTTAATGCAGATTTATTATTATTTTAATTTTTTTAAACATACCAAATGGCTCATATCATCAGTATATAGCTATAACAGTATATCAATATACATCAGTACATCCAGCATACATTCAGTCTTTGGGGTACAGTAAGCAGTTGAGCCTACTGCAATGTGTCTTCAACTTCCAGTAGAAAAATAATTTAAGTCTATAATATCCAGCTTCTGCAGAAAATATTTTATATATAAATATTTTATAATTTTTTGGTCATATAAAGATTCTTTATAAACGGACATATTTTAGTTTAAACAGCAGAGGGACAGGAAATTCTTTATTGAAGACTTGTGTGTTTCAGAATGCTGAGCTACATCACTAGCTTCACATATGCACCCTCACTGCAATAGTTATCGATGTCTTGCAACAAGCTGCTGGGAAGATTCCATTACACTCAGGAGCCAATGCTCTCATTTTATGCTGTATTTGCATACGTGTGCAGCAGTCTAGCTGGAGACACCTTGCATGTCTGCTGTTGTACAGTCCATGATTAATCTGAACCCCAACAAAAGAAACTCATTACATTTATTAGGCACTGCATCTCCTCTTCCAGGCCTGCTGCATGCTGCCTTACAAATGCAGCCAAATCATTTGACCTCCTGGTGCATATTTTATACATATTCCACTGCTACATTGAGAAAGTACTGTTGTACCCTCCAGGCCAATCACAAACAATTCTACGTGCTTAAAGGGTAACAAAGCACTAAAACCACTTATTTTAGATGAGAACTGATACATTTCGTTTTTTCTCAGTGTTACTGATTGATTCTGGTCAAAATATTGACATTTCACTGCAGTCAGCGCAAAAGCGTAAACCCAAAGGATCTGGCTCAAAAGTGTCTAGTGGTAAAACGTTAGGTACTGCACGTTCAGTCTGTCATTGGCCAGAAACTTCATCCAGCTGACAGTTTAGCTTTTTTGAATATTCTAATAAGTTATAGTAGCCTATTATTGGTATATTTTTGTATAGTTAGCTTGATAGTCCCTTGTTTTTTGATAGTTAATTTCTAGCTTAGCAAGTAGCTAGCTAGTTTATTTTTAAAAATATATATATAGCACAAAGCATAGTTGAGCCAGGAGTTGTAGTATATGCATGGTACACATTTACCTTTGCAACGTCCCTACAACAGACATTCTCTCTTGGAGAGAGTTCAGTGCAGTGACCACATGTGCACCTGTTGAAATGGAAACCAATATTGTTGATATCTTGCAGTTAGTGTGATTGCCTACAGCCTGTGTAAAATGAGTAGCCTACATGGCATGGGTAACTTTGTACAGCATGTGATTTGTTGTTTGCTGACCGCATCATTATAAGCCCAAACGAGGCTATGTGTGCCGCCCGCCTACCACTCCAAAACATGCCCATCTGCCTCGGCCGCTAACTTACTTACGGCTCGGCAGGAGCTGGAGCTAGCATGTCTGTTTGTGTGTGTATGTGAGAGAGCAAATTTGGATATATTTGTGTGGAACAAAGCAGCCTCTGTGAGTGCTGTCCAGAGTAGCATGAGCAAAAGGCTATTAGTGAAAAAAAATTCTGGGGCATGGTTTGATACCTGGAACCAAAGCCTATAGAGAGAGAAAGCCTTGCCAACTCCAATGACTGCAATGTAACGGGAAAAAAGTGCAATGGCATTCTTTGAGCATCAGGGGCAGTGCTGAGGCACTGCTAAACAGAGTAGAATCTGGAAAAATACATGGAGGTGAATGGAGCTAAATGCTATAAAATTATCATCACAGTCGTTTTCAAATATTTTAGCTGAACTGGATTATTACTGCCAATGTTACACAGCCTAATGCTTATAATTAATACATAATTATAAGTCGACATGGAATCGATGGTTGTGTAATGGTCTCACTTTCAAAACATTTCCACTAGCATTGATGCTACGCAATGTTGATGAGTTCGCCGGGTCATGAATATTCATTACCGGTGGCTCCTCAGCCAACGGTAGCCAACTAGCCAGTAGCTCTCGCTTTACTCAGTAAAACCATATATTCTCTAGAAGCTTCTTGTTAAAACCAGATTGTCTATAAGATATAAGGTGATGTACCGCCAGTACTAGCTAGTACTTTGTTCATCCACATAGTTGTCATTCTTGTGCTGTTATTACCGAACGATTTCGGCTGGCTGTGGGCCGTCCATCTTTTACATTACATTACAATCATTTGGCAGATGCTTTTATCCAAAGCGACGTACAATAAGTGCATATTGAAGGTCATTGACGCGACTACAAAGCAAATCCAACAAAGCACAACTTTCTCACAGCGTAGGAGCTATCCCTAGTAATAAACATAAGTAGTACACACAGTCAGCCAGTGGCGTCGCCAGACCTATTTTAGGGGGCTGTAGCCCCCCTAAAATTTGCTGTAGCCCCCCTAAATATTTTTTAAGCCACTAGTTTTAATCATTACATTTTTTTCAGATTGATTTCACAAAATGTGCCATTGACACTCCAGAATCATAACGCACACGGAAAAGTCTGGCGCTAGGACCCTGGGGAGGCTTAATCTAGTGCAGCCATTGGTTAGAGTGCAGTGTGGTAGAGCCGCGTGACCGCTCAATTCAAATGACCGCTACAGACTGAGAGTGGGTTGTAGTATGAACGTTCCAATGCTGCTGTAACAAATCACTAGTCTAGTAGCTAGGGTTGCCAACCGTCCCTTGAAATAAGGGACGATCCCTTATCAGTTCAATAAGGGACGGGTCTTTTATTGTCCAAATAAGGGACGATCCCTTATTTCAAGGGACGGTTGGCAACCCTACTAGTAGCCTACTTGAGCTCAGTAAGTTCGGTAACAACATAACCACTTAACAGAATTTAAAATTAACAGTTAACGTTAGCTACAAAAGCTTTTGCTCCATAGGTCTGTTCTCAAGTGCTACTGCTAGGCTGGATCCATACCATGTCGAAAAAAATAAGTAAGTTCAAACTACTTATGAATTGTAGCCTACATTTTCCACTATGTTGAGCAGCCAGAGTCTACGATGTGTAAAAAAAATCTTGACTATAACGTTGTTTGTATTAAGTAAAGTCATGTATTATGGGTATACCTGAGTTGAAAATATGACTGTTAATCCCTTAGTTTGGTAGAAAAAGGCAGGAGTGTCTTCATTATAGCCTATGGGAACCATATTAATGTTAGTTGCTGAAACTCCTGGCTCCTATCGCCTTTCCAGTTCCTATAGCCTATAGCTTAACAGTTACTGGTTCACATTTTAGGTTTATATGAGATGGCTACAGTTGTTCAACTAAAATGCCTAAACGGAATTTGTGAAGCTTGCCTGTTACTAATAGCCTATAGCTGCTAAATAAATTTTAAAACGGAACTCACTTTCTGCATCTGCAACGTGGAGTAGCTAGCCTCTCTGGTTTTATGTCCTCGGTTAGCTACTGCGATAGCCTGGATAAGACATATAATAGTTTACAGTTAGATAGCTACGTAGGTAACTTATTTGACTCATAAAGTTAGGATGCTTTGATAAAGCTACAAAAGTTCAAAGTTTTTTTTCTAATGATAGGGAGACGTTTACGGGAGAGTATAATTTTGAGGGAATCCCCCCCACCCCCAACATGATTCCCTGCTCATGAAGGGTGATCACAAGTGTGTACATGAACATTTAGATGTATGCTATGTAACCTGCTTTTTAATTGCAATAAAAAACAAATCACTGGTTAAATTTAATCTACAGGCCAGGCCTAAATTAATTCTGCTGCCATTGAGGCAATTTGTATAAGCTGTCAAACTAGAATAGGCTACACATCGGCTTTGACATCACAATGTGTCAACTGTTGCCGATGCCGATAAATTTTAGTTGATAGACAATGGTATCGTACATCAGCCCAACCCTATTGCTACATATGTAAGCAATTTATAGAAATATTCTTTGCAACAACTAAATTATTTATTGATTTTAGGCTTATTGCTGCTCCCAAATTAATGGGGAACAACCATTTTGTGGCTGCCTTTTTGAAAAAAGTTCTCATGGGGGTGCATGCCCCCAGATCCCCCTAGTACAGGCTTAGCCCCCCTAAACATATATCTCTGGCGATGCCCCTGCAGTCAGCTATACATTCTGAAATATAAAATAACCAAAAACACAAGTTAAATAGAAAGTAAGCAAAAAAAACAGGAAGCGAGTACTATAGAATGGCCCTATATAGGTATTTTAGTCGAGGTGGAGTCTGAAAAAGTGCGTTTTCAGACCACGACGAAAAACAGACAGTGTTTCAGCTGAGCGCAGCAGAGTGGGGAGTTCGTTCCATCACTGGGGAGCTAGGGTGGAAAAGCTCCGCAGTCGGGACGAGCGGGAGCCGTTAACACGGAGGGGGGGAAGTGCAAGTTGCCCTGCAGCAGCAGCAGAGCGAAGTGGTCGAGCAGGAGCGTAGTGCTGGATTAAGTCCTGTAGGTAGGAGGGGCCTGACCTTTTGGCTGCAGTGTAGGCCAGGGTCAGAACTTTGAACCTGATCCTGGCCACGACCGGCAGCCAGTGGAGTGACCTCAGCAGGGGGGTGACGTGCGAGAACTTCGGGAGCAGCCAAGCCGAGCAGCCGCGTTCTGGACCAGTTGTAGGGGCAGAATGGTGCAGGCTGGTAGGCTTGCGAGAAGGGAGTTGCAGTAGTCTAGATGTGAGGTGACCATGGTCTGGACAAGAAACTGGGTGGAGTAGGTGGTCAGGTACGGCCAAATTCTCCTGATTTTGTACAGGAGGAACCTGCAGGACCGTGCCGTTGCCCTGATGTGTTCTTTGAAGTCCAGCTGGTCGTCCAGGACCACCCCCAGGTTCTTTGCAGAGCGGGAGGCGTTCACCATGGTTCGGCAGTGTAGTATAATGGTTAAGGAACTGGGCTTGTAACCCAAAGGTTGCCGGTTCGATTCCCAGGTAGGACACTGCCGTTGTACCCTTGAGCAAGGTACTTCACCTGCATTGCTTCAGTATATATCCAGCTGTATAAATGGATATGTAAATGCTGTGTAAGTCGCTCTGGATAAGAGCGTCTGCTAAATGCCTGTAATGTAATGTATGTATGTTCCGTCGACGGAACCATGTTTTTGAGTCTCACGTCAAAAGCGTTCATGAATATTCATGACAAAATTTGCATAACCAGAGAAAAAAAGTCATTTTTTTCCAAAACGAAAAAAATTGAAAAGGGTCTAGCTAAACCAGCGTGCTTTGTTACCCTTTAAAATGGCATCTAAATTTTAACTTTATCACACCAGTCCAAACTCCAAGCCAATAATTTCAATCGTGTGTTGTGAATAATATTATGTCTTCTGAGAGATCAACAGTAAATATAAACATAGGACTAGATTAACCTACTCTGGCTCCTCTCATTTGTTGTTTTTGTTCTATTGAATGGTTAAACAGAATGTTGGAGTTTTTCTTCATCCTCAATGAAGAGCAGCATTGCCAGGATAATTCTGTAGAGTCTAGAGGGTGATGAAGAATAAACATGCACACTAAATTTCTGCATTCAGGGTTTGCGTTGGTCAGCTCTCAAATATAAAACAGCGATTTTTGAAACTCAATAACTCCGCAGTTTCAAAACCAATAAAAAAAACTCAATGCCATTCACAGGTGGACTACAATTGCCCTGGGCTCACGAAATACTGATTTTGGTATTGCTACTTTACGCCATTACTATATCATGGACACCCCCTATTAAATTAAGAAACATAACTCAATTTAAATCCACCGGATCACGACATAAGACCCTGCATTCTGTCTTTCATTTTGAGACATGGATGCTTTTTATACTTTCTTTGCTGTAGACTTTATCGCACCAAAAGCTAATTTTCTAAAGAAAATTAGCTAAAAAAATGGCAAGTTACTCACGCATAGCCTACAAAGCACTGTCTGTAAGTCCTTAATTCCAACTTGAAAAATAGCCCTGCCTTTAGAAGTATTGATATCAAAATGTGGCCAAGTTACAACTAACAATATTGCATATAGCACTATTCCAAAGCAATCCTTTCCAAACTTTCCTAAATTATTTAATGCAACTTGGCCTTTTTTTTTCATCTTAGTATGTGAAGAGACTCTGGTCATTCAAACTTTAAATGTCAAATAACAAAAGGATTATTTTTTCGTTTATTAACCTTTTAATTTATTTAAAGCTAGAGTATGCAACTCTTTAAAGTAAAAATATTGGGGAACGGTCATGCTTAGTTGGTAGCAAATAGCAATTATAGAAAGAACTGTTCTGAGAGCAATCCAGCACCATACACTTTATACCCTCAAATTCTGCATTCTAAAACCAGCAATTCGGCCCTAATTTTGTTTTCAAAACAGAGTGGCTTATGACCATAGACTGTAAAACCAATCGAAGAGATTCACATCACAAACCAATCAACAGTGATATTGACCTTGCCAGTTCACCAGATAGACATTTCACAGCGACCTGTTACACCGGTGCTATTTCATGGAAAGAAAATTAAAAGGGAATTGGATAAAGCTTGCTCGAAAACTGGAGTAAACATAGGTGCTCATTTCTGAAGGTGGCAAGATTTTCTGGAACTAATTGGTATAAAGATGTGGACTTTCAGCTTGCCAGACAACTGTATTTTACCTATAATAAATAGCTAGGTTGCTATTATTGGTACTTTATTCGCCCGGCTAGTTCTTGGAAGGACATGCTTGCTAACGTTGTCATAGCCTATAGATTGCGTTAGCTCAAACTGGCTACGCGGCTATAAGTTACCATGCATACCAACTGTAGCTAGATAATGACTGGTTCAGACTAACGCTACACAAACTCAGTAACTTTGCAACAACAGAAAAGATTTTGTTGTTTTACCTGGACTTTTAGATTAAATGTTTACTGTAATGTAAGCAATACCATTCTGTAATCCTGCAATTTTGTATTTAAAAGACTTGCATGTTCACAACGAGGTCTGTGGGGTGGGGGTGTCTCTTTCTCTGTGGGCAGGACCAAAGGATGTTGTCACAACAAATGTGACCGTTGGGGGAAAAACCTGCATACTCTAGCTTTAATTACGAGTAGGCTATGTTTTCTGCATGGTGCAAAGTAGCCTAAACAATAGGCTATAGGCTAGGCTTAGGCTACTGTTGGTGTTTAATAATTTTTTAAAATCTCATACATATTCTTAACTTAAGGGTACAGACGTTTAAAATAAATTCTGACATAATGTGGCTTAAGAGGGTGAATAATTCCTCTAAACATGAAAACTACCTCATTAACAAAAATAAACATCTTAAAATTCTGGGATTGCAACTGTGGTTGCAACTAAAACCAGCATACACAGGGGGGCCCCAGGAGTTTGGGAACCACTGGTCTATCATGGTTTCCAATGGGGTGCTACAGGTGTCCCTAGCACTGGAAGTAAGTATTCACCCCTTCCGGTCTAGATCGCCATCTTGTGAAATAGGCCAATTACGTTTTTTTCGACTTGTACCTATTTTTACGAACTATTTCCAACATGCTGATCGGTAATAATAATATTGTCACCTTTCTTTTTTGAGCTTTGGTTATCACTAGAACTGCTCCACTCTGCTTTACAATGGAGTCCAATGAGGCATATTTAGATACAGCTTCAATTTACCTCAAACAAGTCTAGTTTATCTATACCTCTTATTTGTAAGTGAAAACAAGTGTGAAAGTTCACATTTATTTGCCAAAATTAAAGTTAAAATATATTCCGTTGCATGCTCTTTGAACTTGCAGAACTGACCATACTAAACTATTCTCCGCTCACCTTTATAAGCTAATGTGGAATATCCAAATTTAAAACCTGTTTCAATGGCTGATTGTTCATCAGACTTCAGAGGATGTGGAGTCTCTACTTTGATGGCCACCCATATTTATTTGAACTGGAATTAGGGCTGTCAACGTTAACGTGTTAACTCATGATTAACGCGTTAAAATCTTTAACGCAATTAATCGCCTTTTCTTATTTTGGCAGTGGAGGTCCCAATAAGTGCAGACCAGATTTCCCACAATCTCTTTAACCATTTTAAGGTAGGCTAAACTTAATCCTGACAGTTACTGTGCTAGCTAAAGCAGATTGAGCTAATGGAGACAAGACAATTGGGCTTTTGAAAGCTCCTTTCATTATAAAATGTTTCCGAATGGCTCGCTTGACAAAACTAAAGTAGCCTAATATGTAGGCTACTTTATGTCAATGAGTTCCAATATCATAGAAGTACTAGGCTATGATTTTAAAACAGCATTTAATGACAGAGCTAGCGATAGCTAGTGACTACCTAACAGTGGCGGCTGGTGGGTTGCAAAACTGAGGAGGCAGGATGAGGTTTAACTGGGGGGGTTTTGGTGTAATCACTTTAAAATGGTTAGTTTTGGTGACTTTTTTGGGGAGGATACAACTTAATTGTACCATTAGTTCAGCAACAAATGAAATATAATACAAGGCAGAAGTATGGGGACCTGCACCACACATGAGCCAAGCTGCTGTTCTTTTTTGACACACTTGACATATCTTTTAAATAGATATTATCTGATATAAAAGGAAAGACTACACAGGTAAACTATTTCCATAATGAGAAAATATTTATTGCAACTACATTTTAGTGCACGCAGAATAGGTCAGTACGATAGCGTTAGGTAAATTCTGCAAGTTCAACTGAATATATTTTTATTTTTATTTCAGTAAACTTTAATTTGAATAAACTTTTCACACTAATTTAACAATAATTTTCACTTACAAATTAGAGGTTTATATATAAACTGGACTTGTTTGAGGTAAATTGAACGTTATCTGAATATGCTCCAATGGACTCCATTGTAAAACAGAATGGAGCGGTGTGACAAATTATGTGACAAATTATTATTATATTACCAATCAAATGGTGCAAATGGTTCGGAAGACAGGGTCCAAGTCAGAAAGAAACAGAATTTTCTTGTAACGTTAAACGATGGTCGTAGCAATGTACAAACCAGTGCACTGGGGGAAACCTCATTTTAGCCTGCAGTCCGTTTAATGCAGGTGGCATGACTACAGCCCCGTCATACCTCTGAGCTACCAGTTTGCTCATCATCGAACTTTACCATCTCTGCACTCACAAACACAAATTGTGCATCTCACCCACACTTGAAACTTCCAATGAACTCCTGAATGTGCCCACTTCCATCATCCATCATCGTATCGCAATGCAAATGAAAGCTGTGATTGACAACTGGTGTCAGTCATTTTGTAAATTTCCCAAACAAAAAAAGGAGCAACCTCACGTTTTAATCGTGGTTTTGACTAACGTTAACGTTAGGTCATTGTAAAACACCGTCGATGACTGCAAGAGAGAGACAAGCAAATCATAATAGCTGGCCGTCACATCAAAAACGAACTGCCTAACGTTACCTGTGAACTAGTCTCAGCCACTTTGACGCACTTCGTACGCAGCGTCTGATGCATAGGCTTGCATAAGCTGGGTAGGACTGTGGGAAACTAACAGTCAGCACTCATTGGCTAGCAGCACTGTCAATCACAGGAGTGTGTGCGTATTTCCGGTACGACGTGATGCATTGGGTTTTATGAGTCCGCCGGGAAACAAGTTGTGCTAACTAACGGTAGCTAGCGAATGCTGCGAATCCATCAAGAACAGTGTTTCGGACTAAGACTAAGAGCTTAACGCTGGATTGAAGAAAGTTTTTGAAGTTGACAACATTTCTTCGGTGTGATGGACTGTTTTACTGGAGATTGCCGTGCCATTTGTGTAAATCACATTTGTTTCACGCGGGTCTGTTCTTCTTGTAGCGCTGTTTCTGAATCGACCAAAGATGGTCTGTGGTTGGTTATATTGCATGTCAATCAAACGAGCAATCTCGTCAAAGTGGGTGGCTCTTTCCCGCGTTAGGCAAGTCTATGGACCAGACTTTGTATAGTCTAGCCTTCGCGAGACTACCTGTGAACTGCCTCGTTCATCCTGCCTTATGAAAGCTAACTCTTACGGCCAAGTAACGTCAATGAAATCACAGCACAGCCCTATTTCTTCTTACGGTTTCCCTTTTTTTTTTTCCCGCAGACATCATGACAACTCCCACAATGTTTCAAGAGCTCCTCGCTAGGCTCGTAGCCAGCAACCAGGAACAGCAGCAGCATCATGAACAAAGCATGCAGCTCCAACAGCAGCAAATTCAACAGCAACAGCTGAATATGGAACATTTCATGGCCAAACAGCTCGAGCAGACAAACTTCCTACAAGCTGAGCTCAAGGGATTATACACAGCCCACATCAAGCAAAAAGAAGCGGCTCGGGTAGAACGCGCAAACTCCACCCGTTTTTTAGTAAAACAAACAGACGCGGACGATGTCAAAACTTTCCTCCGCACGTTTGAAATCACGCGAAGCGGGAGAAATGGCCAGAGGAACAATGGGCGGATTTACTGGCTAACAAGACCTAACAGAGGGCCGAACGGTGACTTTTCAGGGCCACGGGTACACGCTGCTTACTAGGGCGCAGCGCTACCATGATTGGACGTATGACCCATCGGTCGCACCCTGAGCACAAATGCACCAGCTCACCCGGATCACCAATGCATGGCTGATATCGGAGCCCAAAACTCTGGGAGCCGTCGAAAGGGTGATTATGGACCGGTTTTTACACGCCCTTCCCTTCGAACCAAAAAAACTGGCGGATCAGAGCAACCCTAAGAACGTGGAGGAGCTAGTCGAAGCGATAGAGGGATATCAGGCATCCCAAGCATTGGTGCGCAGTGCGGGTGGTGAAAACTGACACGAACCCCAGGCCAAAGGACCACGCTCGGGGCCCCGCAGTAGAAACCCCGGCCGAACCACCAAGGCGCCAGCCACTTGTAACGCCAGACAGTAGGAGGTGTTATGAGTGTGGGGAACAGGGCCACATCGCCTGGAGCTGCCCTCACCTGAGGGGATGTCCCCATGCCCACCGCCTCAGCCAGCGAGACGAGCCGACCTTGTCGGCTACTGATGGCCTGCTGGGCCCAGGAGAGCAGCGGGTCTCCTCTCACTCCCGTCAAAGCCAACGGAAAGGACGCAATGGCTCTCCTGGACTCCAGAAGCGCGGTGACCCTGGTCCGTCCAGATTTCGCCAGGCTTCCCAATCTGTCGGAGAAGGTAGCAGTTACATGTATACACGGGGAGACCCGGGAATACCCCACCACCCTGTAAGACCTCCAAACCACCAGAGGGCGGTACAGCGGGTACGCGGGGATTGTGACAGACCTCCCCGTTCAAATTCTCATCGGCCGGGACGCCGACGTCTTCCCGGGGCTATGGCACGATCTGGCCGGGAGTGGACGGGCCAGAAAACCCAAAAAAAACCCTCAAAAGCCAGAACAGCTGTGTGGGTTCCAGGAGGTGGATCCGGAGGCCTCCACAGAGCCGCTCTCAGACAGGGTGGCCAGCGAGATGGCAAGAGCAGCTGAAGAGGCCGCCTGGGAGACGGCCAGGGAGGAAGAGGAAAGCCCTCCCATAGAGGGGCATTATAACGTGGCCGACCTGTTCCCCCAAAACCCCGAAGACCAGCCTCTACCCGCCCCTCTCGCCGGGAGATTCGGGACAGGCCAGCTGGAGGACGCCAACCTCACCAGCTCGCTCCAGCAGGTGGCAGTGGTGAACGGCAAGCAATTAGACGGGGTAAGACCGATAACATTTCCTCACTTTGCCAATAAAAATGACTTGTTATATCAAGTGATAATGAAGGCGGGGGTACAGCAGGATCTGTCATTGGTGCCCCGCCCGTTTATCCCCTCGGTCTTACAGCTCGCCCACACCCACCTGCTGGGGGCCCACCTAGGGGTGGAGAAGACCCTGGAGAGGATTAAGACGCGGTTCTACTGGCCAGGGGTCAAAAAGGCCGTAGAAGACTACTGCCGTAGCTGCCCCGACTGCCAGCAGGTGGCACCTCGACCTCATCAGAAGAGCCCTCTCATCCCTCTGCCCATTATTTCTGTACCCTTCAGTAGGATCGGCATGGACCTGGTGGGACCCCTACCCCGGAGCAGCCGAGGGCACCAGTACATCCTGGTCGTGTTGGACTACGCCACCAGGTACCCGGAGGCTATCCCCCTGAGAATCATGGCCACCAAGGGGATTGCAAGGGAGCTGATGTTACTCTTCTCCCGGGTCGGGCTGCCGGAGGAGATTCTGACCGACCAGGACACCCCATTCATGTCACGGTTCATGAGGGACCTGTGTCAACTCATGAAGGTAACCCAGTTACGCACCTCAGTTTATCACCCTCAGATGGATGGGCTGGTCAAGAGGTTTAACCAAACCCTCAAGAAGATGCTTAAGAAGACTATGGAGGTCGATGGGAGAAACTGGGACCAGCTGCTACCGTGCGTACTCTTTGCCATTCGAGAGGTACCCCAGGCATCCACCGGGTTTTCCCCGTTTGAGCTGCTGTACGGGAGGCGACCCCCGAGGACTGTTGGACCTGGCCAAAGAGGCCTGGGAACAGCAGCCGTCACCCCATCGAACCATGGTGGAACACGTGGAAGAGGTAAAAGAACGGATGGCGACGATCTGGCCGATGGTAAGAGAACACATGGCGGAGGCCCAAATGTTATGATGCCTACCCTATGCCTAGGATAGATTTACTCATCGAACGCCTGGGAAGAGCCCGTTTCATCACCACGCTGGACCTGGGGGTTACTGGCAGGTGCCTCTGGCGCCCGAGGCCAGGGAGAAGACAGCGTTCGTCACGCCGGACAGTCTTTTCCAGTATAAAATGCTGCCATTCGGGCTCCACGGGGCTCCGCCCACCTTTCAGCGACTAATGGACCGGTTCCTACGACCCCACCGTGTATATGCCGCGGCCTACCTAGACGACATCGTAATACACAGGGAGGAATGGGGGACACACCTACGACAGATCGACGCTGTGCTTCACGCCCTGCAGGGGGCGGGACTAACAGCCAATCCGAAGAAGTGTCACCTCGGCCTTCGAGATGCAGACTACCTGGGGTATACGATCGGGCGCGGCTGCATCAAACCCCAGGTAGGAAAGGTTGAGGCAATCCGGGAATGGCCCCCCCCCCCCCGCACTAAGAGGCAGGTACGAGTGTTCATTGGGCTCGCCAGCTATTACAGACGTTTTGTCCCCCATTTCTCCTCCCTAGCAGCACCTCTCACGGACCTGACCAGAAGCCGGCTGCCAGACCGGATCCTGTGGACGACCGAGGCAGAGACAGCCTTCGGAGCCATCAAAGACGCCCTGTGTTCAGAACCAGTGTTGGTGACCCCCGACTTCTCCCAACCCCTCGTGGTACAGACAGATGCATCAGAAACCGGGGTGGGTGCCATCCTATCCCAGCTACACGAAGGTGAAGAACATCCGATCACATACATAAGCCGCAAATTACTACCCAGAGAGCAAAAATATTCCACGGTAGAGAAGGAATGCTTGGCCATCAAGTGGGCCCTAGAGGGTCTGAAGTATTACTTATTGGGATGGCACTTCACCCTGGTAACGGACCATGCGCCACTAGTTTGGATGTCCCGGAACAAAGACAATAATGCAAGGGTCACCCGCTGGTTCCTCTCATTGCAACCTTACGCCTTTGACGTTGTCCACAGGTCCGGAGCTGCCCATGGGAACGCGGATGCACTGTCGCGGAGCGACGCCCTGGGTTCCTGGGCCGCCCCGCCCTCCCGGTCAGAGCTGAGGGGGGGGTGTGTGGCAACCGGCGGGGACGAAACCACGGAGAGGTGATAGATGGAAGATATGTTAGGCTGAATTGGAAAGATGGCATGCCCATATTAGGAATTCCAATGACGTCACCACCTCAACAAGGAAATACACGGCACCTGGAGAAGACGCCGGGCAAGTCAGCTGCGGCGAATCACCGGGCTGATCAGTGCCCTAGAAAATGGGCTGGCAGACAACTGGAAGATGGAGTAGCTTAGGCGAAACCAAAGTGGAGTAGAGAGAGAGAGTGAGAGAGTGAGTTTGGTGTATTGGAGGTATTGGAGAGAGAAATTTAAAAGCGCTGTGTTTGATCTGTTTTGTCAGGAGAAGTCTGCTGTGTGCCCGAGTCCCGGATCGTATGAGAACCCGCCCCGTTATCGACCCTCGCCTGTCCGACAACCCTCCATCAGCCCTGGACCGTGTGAGAACCCGTCTTTGTGTACCAAACCCTGGCCTCGTACCACGACTATTCTCCCGGATCACGGACTGGTTGACGCTCCCGCTAATCCCTACCTCTCTTTCCCCACAAACAACAATAAATTTGCGATTTAAATTGAATTGCCGCGGTGTGGACATTGCGATTATTGTTTTCAGTTACGTGATAACTCCAACCGCCTCGGAGTTTGTCACAACTGGCAAACACTGATATGGATGTTCTGTAAATAGCATATGCTGACGGACATACACTACCCTCGTGGGGTACAGTTGTTCCACCTATACATGATGCTTATGAAAACGAGAAATCCCCTAAATTTAAACTCCTTAAATATGCGATAGCTGTTGCATTATTGCGGTTTATTGCAGTGATCAACACACACAGGTGCCTACGAAGGCTTGGCAGATCTTACACATAAATATTTGGAAATACCTGCAACAATAGTGCCTTGTGAAAGACTTCTCACTCTCTGACCATATTTTACTAAAGCAGATAACATTATTATTGGATAATGCAGCTAACAGACTCATTTGTCTCAGCAACTGGCTTAAAGAAAAGAAATAGGAAGTGACCTTACATTGTGGCTTAGGTTTTGTGACCATTTTGAGGAAGATTGTGTTCCACAGTTCTTTAGTATTTACAAGAATAATAAGAGTCCAATTAAAGTGTCAGAAGACCAGATTAATTTAATTAAAAGATGTCAATTTAATTTTAAATACAATTTTGAAGCCGGTGTTGTGACTAGGCTACACTGCAAAACACTGAAAGGTGTGGAGGGTCATCATTAAAAAAGACCTGAATCATCATGGATTGCTTGTGCTTAATTACTTCCAGTCCATCTTATCTTAATGTTTACTCACAATAAAATAATGCTGTAAAAAAATGTACTTCCAAAGTACGATTAAATATGTGATTAATCACGATTAACTATCGGAATTGTGAGATTAATCACAATTAAAAAATGAATCAATTGACAGCACTAACTGGAATACATGGAATACTTCGTGCTTGTCTGTCTCAGCCTCTGTTCTCCTATCCTCTTCAATTTGATTTAGCTGTTCATCTGTGTATTCCGTTTCAAATGAAACTATTCTGGTATTTCTGGTGGAAATAGTTCTTTAAAATAGGTCGAAGTAAAAAAAAATTTAAAAAAATGGGTGACCCGTGAGGTGCTGTTTTCTATCAATTCCCCTCAGATCGCTGTGAAGACGGAGCCAGTTGAAGTCCAGATGGGAGAGCAACTGACCCCAAGCCAGCGACAGGACCTCGTCAACCGGAACCGGGACGTATTTTCTACCGAGGCGGGGCACACCGACCTGATCCAGCACCAGATCGTCACGGAGCCAGGAAAACGGGTAAAACTGAGGCCATACAGAATCCCAGAGGCCAGAAGAGAAGCCATCGCAGCCGAGGTAAAAGCCATGCTAAGTGCCGGAATCATTGAGGAGTCAAACAGTGAATGGTGTAGTCATATTGTGCTGGTGCCAAAACCGGATGGGTCGATTCGGTTCTGTAACGATTTTAGACAATTAAACACTATTTCCAAATTTGATGCCTACCCTATGCCTAGGAGAGATTAACTCATCGAACGCCTGGGAAGAGCCCGTTTCATCACCACGCTGGACCTGGGGGTTACTGGCAGGTGCCTCTGGCGCCCGAGGCCAGGGAGAAGACAGCGCTCGTCACGCCGGACGGTCTTTTCCAGTATAAAATGCTGCCATTCGGGCTCCACGGGGCTCCGCCCACCTTTCAGCGACTAATGGACCGGTTCCTACGACCCCACCGTGTATATGCCGCGGCCTACCTAGACGACATCGTAATACACGGGGAGGAATGGGGGACACACCTAGGACAGATCAACGCTGTGCTTCACGCCCTGCGGGGGGCGGGACTAACAGCCAATCCGAAGAAGTGTCACCTCTGCCTTCGAGATGCAGACTACCTGGGGTATACGATCGGGCGTGATCGTATACCCCAGATCGTAAGAAGAAGAAGAAGTGGAAGAGGAAGGAGAAAAACGGCAAAATAACCCAAGTTTGTGAAGTTGTATCTGAATGCTGTGTGGTTATATGAGGTCAGAACATACAGAAGTTAATGTTTTTAAGGGCTGAGAGTCTATGGTCATTGTGGTTACTTCTGTAGGAAACCCTGAAAAGTGCCAAACTCTCGGTGCTGTATAGGTATGGGGCATGCCCCACCAAGCCGTAACTTGGCGGATGGCATACCTGCCATCCCAATATTACATATACTTGCTGGTTGCACAACTGTATTAATATCCAAGTACATCAGACAAAAGTACACAAAAACAAAAGGAGCGTACACAAGTGAAGGACCAGAATAGCCTACAGCAAAGTAGCCACAAAGCCACAAGCAGCCTACTACCGAAATGATCCTTTAGGAAAATAGTAGTTTGTTATAATGAAATAATGTTTTGCGCTGCGACTATTTCCTTAGTAAATCTGGCCCAGAGAGTTAACAAACAAAACAGACACACAAAAAAGCCAACCAGCCAGCCAACACACAAACAACATTCAATGTTTCATTGTTTATTTTCATAGTTTGCAAAGGATTTGATGCCAACGGCAATCACAGATCAAATGCACCATGGCTAAAAGTCATGGCAATGCATTATTTGTTTGTTTTAAGAAGAATGCCTCATTCAAATAATGAATGCATGCCAAAATCAATATTATTGGATTTTTTATTATGGATGACTCTATTCTACTTTTAGGGAGCAATTTAAAGTTAATACTAAGTTCAGTGTTAGCCAAGGGCATGAGGAGCATAGCTTAGATACTGAAAAAGTTTTGATACCTAGAAAACAATCCTTTTCAGCTTCAGATAACTCATCAAAACAAGCATCTGCTGATCAAGTGATTTCCAGGGCAGAGGAGAATTGCACTGCTTTTTCATTCAGAGCCCAGTGACATGACATAGTGCACTGTGCTCACTAAGAGAAGGAAAAATACTGGCTGCTTTATTTGAAATGTTACAGAGCAAGTTGTATTTTATGAACACAGTGTTGTTGCAAGCAGTTTTTACACCTCCTGTGGAGGGTTTATCACACATACTGTCACATGCAATATCTTCATGTTAGGAGACGTTTCTGATTGGCTTTGTTGTATCTTGCAAACCTTCCAGTTCAAAAAGATATACAGTGCACAGCAGTTTTCATTTTCGGAGTCTACTAAAAGCCTGTCAGCACCTCTCACTATATTTGGTTTATTTTATATGTACCATAGCAATATATTGTGGCTTGAATGATGCTGTTAACTGAAATTACTGACCATGTACATGAGGTGCATTACTCTACTCTACCACTGCCATTTATTTAATCTTTAGGATAAAATATGAAAGATGGTTTCAGGTGCTGGCAGTATCTATACCATGAGCAATCTTCTGCTCAGATGTTTGCTGACAGTCATTTTTCAGCACTTCATGACAAAATATGATTCCTGGCAATGAGTACTGGCAAGACACATTTGTGGCTGTGGATCTGGAACAGAACAGATCAATGCTGTTTTAGTTCTGAAGGATCTGAACCAGGCAAAGATAAAATGTATTTTCCTGTGGTAGTGTGAGGGGATCAAAAAGTCACCAACGAAACGTGGGAACCACAAGATGAAAGGGGAGATGATAGAACGGAGCAGAGAAATAAACAAACGTGAAAAAACTCCCGGCGTACAGCCAAAGAATAGCGACCCAGAAAAGTGGGCGAAAAGCTCACAGACTCGAGCAGTAAAAGGAAGAAAAGAAAAGCCTCTAGCTCAAAAACTACCAAAGAGATAAAACGGCAAACGGAAACGAGGCGAACCCGAGGTACTATCTCAAACAGAGACAGGGAAAAGAAAACCAAGGGAGGAATTGAGTGACAAGGAAAACAAAACTACTTAAAAAGAAAACTCCTAAACTCACTAAGGCAAGTCCCACATATACTTTTAGCAATTAGCTAAAGGACAAGTGGTTGCCTGAATCCTATACCGTCGTACCTGGCTTAGCGTGACAAGAATGACACAAAAGCAATGGAACAGGAAATCCCTGCGCTTAAATAACCAGCTGACGCCAGAACAGGTAAAACGAGTGAGTGCCAGGTAGGTGGAAAAACACGGCAGGGGCGCCGTCCCACGGCACCGAAAGGGAACGCCCGCAGAACAGAACCAGCGAGCTGCAAAAACATGACAGGTAGAGAAGCTTGGGGACCTAACTTACAATGTTTATAAACTGTAACATCACCGATCCAAGATCCAATGAGATGGGTTTGCCAGACCTTAATGTTTGTGTGGGACAGTTTTAATTAAAGTAAATCATAGCAAGCTGGTAGGAAAGATGCAGTGTTTCCAGAAGGAGTTGTACTTTAGGCACTGTGCTGTTTGTCCTCTCACTCATCATGAATAGTGAGCAATGGCGACATATGAATATGAAGACGTATCAGAAAAGGTTCAATTGTTTTTTCACTAAAAAAGGCTTAGAACCACAAAGACACAGCACCAGTAATGAGCAATAACTGCAGATGTGATGCAAGCATAAAATCCAGTCATTGGATCTGAAGCATGCTGGGGATGTTAATACAGTCATTCTAAATTATCTAGTGTTTGAACTTATGATTAATATGTACAAGTACACTGCCTGCCTGGCCAAAAAAAAGTCGCACACTCTAATATTTCGTTGGACAGCCTTTAGCTTTGATTATGGCACGCATTCGTTGTGGCATTGTTTCGACAACCTTATGCAATATCACAACATTTATTTCCATCCAGAGTTGCATTCATTTTTGGCCGAGATCTTGTATTGACGATGGGAGAGTCAAACCACTCCGTAAAGTCTTCTCCAACACATCCCAAAGACTTTCAATGGGGTTAAGGTCAGGTGGCCAATTCATGTGTGAAAATGAATCCTCATGGTCCCTGATCCACTCTTTCACAACTTGAGCCCGATGAATCTTGGCATTGTTGTCCTGGAATATGCCCATAATACCTGGGATAACCTGGTCATTCAGTACATTCAGGTAGTCAGCTGACTTAATTTTATTGCTGCATAATGTTGCTGAGCCTAGACCTGACCAATTGAAGCAAACCAGATCATAACACTGCCTCCAGAGGCTTGTACAGTGGGCACTATGCATGATGGGTGCAACAGCGGCTTTTTTTTGCCCAGGCAAAATTTTGTTCAGCAAGTCCTTGTGTCATGCTGAAGTCTGTGGGCCACAGTTAAGCTGCTTGCATTAATATATGGTGCCAATTAACATGGTAGAAGGTTCAGACTGCTGTTGCCTTCCCTGAGAGCCTCTCTTTCAGTCTCCCTCTTTTTTTCTGCACAGCAGTGGCAGGAGGAAGATGGAACTGCCTGCGGGGGCTCAGACAGCTTCTTTCCGCTGGCAGTTTGTCACTCCTGCAGAGCGAAAGGATGGGCCCACCTTGCAAGCAGCCCATCTGATACCCTGCCTGCTTATTTTATTATTAATTTGATCACAGAGACAGCTCCCATTAATTGCTTAACATCGTGGTTGACATGTAGGGTGATAAATACATGCTTGGAGTCAGGGAGGGAGTGTGAGAGCAAGGGAAGGGGTGGTGGAAGGGATACCATTGATGACCTTGTGTTGCACGTCTTACATGGAATACAGTGGGGGGAAAACACATTTTTGTTTGCACCCACTTTTCCAACTCAAAGCTCAATGGTTAGGGAACTGTGCTCAAAGTTTTTGGGTTTGATTCCCAGCTACAGCTCTGCCATTATACCCTTGAGCAAAGTGCTTAACCCAAATTAATTTAGTAAAGAAGCATTGTGTCATTCAAATGCACAAACAAGCTATTTTTTGTTGAATTATTTTTTACTTTTATCCCTTGTTTTCCTCTTTTCTCCTAATTTGGAATACTCAAACGTATGTATGAATACTCAGTACCCCCACCTGCACCATCCTACACACATTTAAGAGCATAGACAAGAATGGAAAGCTGCTGATTCTTTTCACTCCACAGGGCTACCTGCTGTGGGCCATTGTGACAGGAGAACAGTTGGTGAAAGCAGACTGCAGGTTTGGATCAGTCTGAAGGTCTAATCTAGTATTGTCATTGTGAGTTATAAAAGTATTGTAGTATTTTCTCTTTTTTTCAGCTATTGAAAACATTTAGGTATGTTCTTTTTTGAATCCCTACAGTTTGACATTGACTAGACAGAATTGGGGGGGACATCTTGGGAGAATCTTAAATTGACAAAACCATATGTTCGACATCCCGAAAAGTGACAATAATGGGCGCTCCTAGGAAACGTTCAGAAAGTGCCAAGGATGTTATTCTTATTTATTGATTATTTATAACATTCTGTTTTTAATTGACATGTTACATGGATTTACTTTTGTTAATGCCCATAGGCTCAACATAGGTTTATTAGTCATATTACTTTTTGTACTCTTTTTTTTCCTGGAAAAGTTAGAGCTTGGGCAATTCAGAACAGTTGAATGGTGGACATTGATGACTGAAGAGGAACAGAAGCACCAGCCGAGATGTAAATTCTACACGGTACATTACATCCAAGGATTCTGTTCAGAACTGGCAACTTGAATTCTTAATTTAGTAAGTATAATGGAATAACATCTATGACCACTGTTTTGAAAGGTTAAGGATAAAGTTATTGTTTTCAACCTCAGTTTTTGGGTCCTTCCATATTTGCGCTGAAAAACGGTGAGTAAAATACCAGGACAAACATTTCAAAATTCTAAACGGAAGTGAAGTTGGAGGAATTTACCTGAAAATAAGCAGCTCACTCTCCTTTCTGAAAAGGAGCAGGAACAATCACAGAATCCACAATAATTGGCAGATTTTAATGTCACACACACCAAAGTCCAAAACGGATCAACTAAGCACTAAACCACATCCATAATTCATATCTTCGGGAAAAATGTAGAGCTCTCTGAGATTCTGTAGCATATATTATTGATGTGGAGATCCAACTTTGCTCCCTCCTTATATTCAGAACTAATTTATACTCTCCCAAAATCAGATGTGGCACCTTTATCTGCCCTAATCAAGTCTCAGTGAAGCACTTATTAGCTGGCCATTTCAGTTTAAAAGAAAGCGACAGTAAATAGACAGAAACTGATGAGAAATGGCTTCACTGTTCATGCTCAACAATATTTACATATTGTGGACATGTACATATTATTAGGCTGTGATGCCCATGCATTTTACAACACATATCCACATTTACCACATAGAATATCCCTTGCAGACAGAAACTGATAGCAATAATCACAGAAGTATGGCATTGAAAAAGTAAAACCAGGAGAAGCACTTTATCTGTAGACTGGTTCAAGTCAGCCGTGTGAATAAATATTTACTTATAAGAATTTGGTTCTGGCAAATAGTGCGTTTATTATGTTCAACATAGTTTGACTCATCATGGAAGACCATTTACATACCTACAGTATCTAATTTTAGCTACTTATTTAAATATTTCTCACAGACAGCCTGTATGCGCAGAAAGAGATAGCAGGTACCTTGATGAAAAAATAAAACAAGGGAGAGAGAAAAAATGGAAAACCTTGACCGTCTGTTGCTGTGCTGGAATCATCTCTGTGAACAGAAATAAAACCGATTGAAGTGGGTACATGGCAGCTGAAACTGCACTGCCAACAGGAATGAAAAGCATAAATAAATGAAACCCCTCTTGTTTCTTGAATCCAACATCCCCATGGAGTAAGAAATTTCGGAAGCAGCTCCAAAAACATCCACGTGGAACACAGATTGACTGACAGAGCAAGGACTGGCAGAGCAAGCCACATGGTGGGAATTTAGAATGGCTTGTCAACAAACTTCCACTTTATGTGGTAGAATAATTAGGCCTAGTTATGCTAGTTAAATGGTCAGTGTGACGGGGTTAAACTGATCCTTGATCTTAATCTTAAACTTACTTGGTATATTCCGCCCCAGACTACTAGACCATGTCTCTTATGATGGAAGGTTAATGGCACGGCCTCACTTTTTTCCAGGGCCTGGTCTGTTCTTTTCAGGAAGAGAGGAAGAATAGCAGAGCTGAGAGATAGCTCACACTACACAAAATCTGCAACACAACACCAAAAATGTTTGTGCTGGGACCATACACTGATCAGAGGGCTATATGGCTCAGGATGAACAGGAAGTCCATCCCAGCTCTCGATCCATTTCCACACAAAAAAAACCATAAATTTAGTAAATTATGAGTTGCTCTGTGTAAAGTTTAAATATCTTTCTTCAAATATCTTGGGTCTGTTATCTCCTCCCATGGCTCTCATACCATTTATATGCTGACAAGATTCAGCTTTTCCTCTATCTGACACTCGGGTCTCACTTTGTATCTTAGCTTGCCTGACGTACTTCTTGTTCTGGATGGCAGATTGTTATCTAAAGCTCAACCTAGCTAAGACAGCTGTGTTCTAGATTAATCACTGTAAAACCTCTAATTAAATCTGTGGGTATACATATTCATCCAAATAATCTACCCCTTCCTCACCAGCTACTCTACCCAGCTTCTAGTCCAGACCCTGGTATTCTCACACCTAGACTATCGGAATTCCCTTCTTGCCAGCCACCAAACCCCTGCAGCGAATGCAAAATGGAGCCACAGGATTGGTGTATTGGTGTAAAGATTTCTCAATTCCTTGGCGACCACAGTTTTATCATGTTTTTAAAAAAATCTTTTACACATTCATCTGGAAATATACTGCAGCTGTTCTGGTTAAGTACCCTTGCTGAAGTGTACAAAGCCTGTAAATCACTGTGTGTATGTGTGCGTGCGTGTGTGCGAAAATAGTTGGAGTAGCACCTTTACTGCATGTCAACAAGTGTAACTAAGCATAACCAAGACACTAAACATGGTGAACAAGAAGCAAATAGTATAAGGCTAGTTAACTAACTCAAACAGAACTATTCATTGCCTGAATGTTTTAAGTATATTTAATATTTTATGCATTCTATCTGATGCATCCATTTTGCTGACATTGTTCAGTGTCCTTGCAGGAGATCAATGCAAGGTTGCCTACCTAAGAGATTAATTATTAAAGGAATAAATAACAAACAACAACACTGCATGCAACATAGGCATTCCAAACACACCATTCCAGCCTTAACAATATGGCATTATGAGGCTAACCTTGAGTGTATATATTACTATTCACCTACAGCTATTTGACATTAGTGTAATAAGGTTCCTAGAGGCTTCTTTCTTCAGTATGGAAGGTCTTCTACGTTCTACTGGATATTACTCCTAGGTGTCCTAGCCACAATTCATTATCCTTAGCATACTTGAGTTGCAGTACACACAAGTATGTGGTGCATTGTAAGTAGGTATGTTGTCCTTTTTTTGTGCCACAGAAAAAGAGAGACTCATAGAAGGGAACTATAAATACAAATTACTTTTATTGAAATTTGGACTTCAAACCATGCTATAAGCTCAATTTGATTTGACTGTGGTTGTCTCTCCTAAATGTTATGAAAGAGATTCACAACATGTCTGAAATATTTGGGCATAAGAGGGGCTGATGTCCAATCAGGATACAAATGCTTTTTAATGTCCAATCAGGATACAGTGTGGGTGGACTGCATTTGCTGGTGAAAATTCAACCCAAGAATAACATAAAAAGAAAAGAACAAGGAAATAAAGTAATTATTTATGCAACATTACTGACAATCAAGCACTACTTGCATATACCTCTTGTCTAAGAGCATCTAAGCATTTTTGTCAACAGAATCAGTCATGTAAAATAGTCCAACATTTTGAATATAAAGTATATATCACCCATTCTTCAGAATTGGGACAAATCAGGTCCTACCAAAAAATCTTACAATTATTACTTAAAACAACAAATTAAATCCAAATTTATTCAGTGAACTTTTACATTTAAGCGCTTTATGTATGAAATAAATATCACTTATTTCAGTAATCTAAAAAGTAAAAATCTAGGGCCTGGAAACACCCTTGTCCCAGACAAGAATTCACAATTTAAAACAATTAGATGTTAAATGTGCTAAGACTTCAAAACCTAAAACTAACCATTCCTACTGATAACATAGGTGTGAAACTTTACTGATATAATCCGCTTTGTTTTCAAATATATTTTTAAAGAAAATGTTGGCTCTTGAAAGATCTATCCCACTTTCAGATTTCTATAAAAAATTTAATTTATTCATAAATTATTTGTAATGTATTCAGTCATAAAAATGGTTAGCCATATCCTAAGGACCCCTGTCTCACCCTGTAGTTTCACAGAAGGTGGCAAGCTTACTTGTCCTCTGGTAGATTTTCTATTTTTTTTTTTTAAAGTAAAGAAATAATATTGTGTTCAGCAGCGTCTCAAACATAAAAGGTCAACTCCCTTCTCCCTTCTAAATCGAAACAAAATAAGATGGTTTAAAAATGTGTATTTTCACTTTCAGTAAGAGACCTCTTAGCAACCAAGAAAAATAAAAGGGCTACTCACCACTGTATGCTCTGAAATGAGAAAATATAACATTTTGTAAACTCAGATGATGTGGACTCTATGATGCGTCGTGCATGAAGTTCGCAGAGCAAGTTCTGTCAGGACACTCTTGCTGAACTCCAACCAATGATCGGCCTCATATGTTCAGATGTTCTCATACTCAACCAATCACATGCACACATCACTAAGGCGGTGTTCTTTTTAAAAGCGAGAGTCAGATCTCTCCCATGCTGCTTTTGCCTGTACTACTCTTGTTTGTTTTAGGGCTGCTTGTTCTAAAAAAAATATGCCACGTCATTCTACTGTCAATATCTACTACTAAGTATGAAATAAATATACAATCCTGCCATTGGTTTTACGCATTGAGATGTCCCTTTCAAGATTCAGTGTTGATTATTGTCTTGGACAATCCGTTTGAGAAACACCCCTTTATAACGGTAGTACACCTTCTGAAACCCCCATGCGTGAAACCCGGCAAGCTGTTCAAACCTTTCTTGTGCATTCCAGTTCATTCTGGTTTTATTGACAACTCTTTTATCCAATATAGGGCAGAATAACCTTCACAATGGTGTTTGCGATGTCTTATTGGATGCTTTGAACAATAAATTACAGCCGGGCGTAACATAATTTCTAGTTGTATTAATTAAATTTTACACAAACTACTTAGAATGTCCATTCGCTCGCCAAGGCATAATTGTTGTTTTCCTGGTATTTTTTCAAGTTTTTACTATTTTATTAACTCGTCAGCATGGCTAGAGAAAGTCCTTGCCTGCTTACATGGACTTTGGGAGTGATCATAAGAAGTTACCATAATTACCAAGATACCATAAATACCATTGAGTCTATCGGAGAATATGCCTACGTACAAACATGAGGGATTTTCCTCCTCCACATGTACAGTTGAAGTCGAAAGTTTACATACACCTTAGCCAAATCCATTTAAACTCAGTTTCACAATTCCTGACATTTAATCCTAGTAAACATTCCCTGTCTTAGGTCAGTTAGGATCACAACTTTATTTTAAGAATGTGAAATGTCAGAATAATAATAGAGAGAATGATTTATTTCAGCTTTTATTTATTTTATCACATTCCCAGTGGGTCAGAAGTTTACATACACTCTGTTAGTATTTGGTAGCATTGCCTTTAAATTGTTTAACTTGAGTCAAACGTTTTGGGTAGCCTTCCCCAAGCTTCTCACAATAAGTTGCTGGAATTTTGGCCCATTCCTCCTGACAGAACTGAGTTTTGAGGTCAGAATTTACCAAATTTGGCACCTGTGCGATGGGGTTAAATAAAGTTGTCATATTTAGTACTTGGTTGGAAATCTTTTGTATTCAATGACTGCCTGAAGTCTGCGACCCATAGACATCAACAGATGCTGGGTATGTTCCCGGGTGATGCTCTGCCCTGCCATGCCTGGATTGCAGCCATCTTCAGTTCCTGGAGCCAAAACAAATGACATTTTAAATGCTGCTCATTCCAGTTGGTTCATTATATATATATAAATATATACAGTATATATATATATGTGTGTGTATGTGTATGAGTATACAGGTATATATATATATATATATATATATATACAGTTGAAGTCAGAAGTTTACATACACTTATGTTGAAGTCATTAAAACTCATTTTTAACCACTCCACAGATTTCATGTTAGCAAACTATAGTGTTGGCAAGTCAGTCTACTTTGTGCATGACACAAGTAATTTGTCCACCCCCCAATTCCCATAGAGATCCATTCAAATGCAGAGACATTATAGTAAAGCTTGTAAGAGTACCAGAAAATCAAATATCAAGAGTCTTTTGATATTGTTGGGTCACAGACATCAGGAAGTCATGGCTACAACCTAAGTGTATGTAAACTTCCGACTTCAACTGTATATGTATACCATGGTATGGGTGAATACTCGATTCTGATTCACTGGAGAGAGGAGAGAGGTTGCATTTCTTTGCTGCTCCTGCTTTGCGTTGCTTGCTTTACTTTACTCTACAGCTGATTCATTTTATTGTTTTTACAAAGTTTTAACAGTTGAACAGCTGATTTGTTTAATTGTTTTACTTATTTATTTTAACTAAAAAGATTTTTTACATTTATTTACTTATTTTAAAGCAATTTTAAAGTCTAAAGTAAGAAAGAGTTGCTCGGACGCTTGGTTGTGAAAGTGAAAATTTGGCTAGAATAACTGTTTTTTGTTCTGCTTCATCTGGATTTTCTCCCAAAGATCTGTTTTATCTGGATTACAATATTCCTGTCTGGAGGAGTCATTTTCAAAAATGCCACCGGACAATTCACCTTCCTCCGCCAAATGAACTCGCTGCATTTCACTAACACAGAAGATAGCTGAACTTGAAGGAAGAGTCACCAAATAAGAGAAGACGAACTACTACTTGACTCTCTGCTGGTATCCAGCCATACTGCTGAAGTTGATAGAAACCTTCCATCATTAGCACAAAAGACTCTGCTGAAAGTGATAACCCCTTCATCTAGACTTGGAGGTAAACTGAAGTCTGTGATCTGTTCCACTCCTGGGTATGCTAACGGCCATGTTAATGAAGGAACATGGATCGCCGCCGGGGATAAGAAGAATCATCAACGCTGAAAAACTCCCCCGGTCTCCCGCAACCTCAGCCTCTCCAGCTTGAAAACAGATTTGAGGTGCTAGCAGTCCCACTGAGTCATACTGCTCCAGCACACCAGGAGCATGTTGACGGCCACCCTCCACAGCCTAACCCACAAAGAAGCGGCGCTTTAAGGCTTGCCTCGCCCAAGAAATCTCCCCCGAAACACTATCACATGAAGCACCACCAGCGATGCTTTGAACTCAGCGACAGGCAAGTAAATCATCCCGCTGCCCCACCTGCCCAGAACCCGCCCCAGCCAAAGACTCTAATCCGAGGTGACTCCATAATCAGGGATGTCAGAGGCAAAATGGTAAAAGTTATGTTTTCCTGGGGCCACAGTAAATTATTTAACCGCAAAAAAGAAAAGATTGGTTGAGAAAATCATTGTACATGTAGGCTCAAATGACAAAAACAACAATCTGACCTAGTAAAAGAAGACTTCATCCATTTATTTAACTCTCGCAGTCATCAGTTCAAGTTCATATTTCGGGACCTATTCCCACTATTGGACGTGGAATAAACCGGTTCAGCAGGCTTTTGAGCCTAAACACCTGGCTCAGCTCTTCATGCGCTGCTCATAACCTGAACTTTATTGACAATTTCAATCTATTCTGGGAGCGCAGAGACCTTTTTAGAGTGGATGGCTTTACATCTAAACAGGACAGGAACATGGCTGCTCGGTGCTAACCTGCTCTACTGCAGCCATCATCCATCCGCCCCCGGATACATGAGCCTAAGGGAGCAGCGGTCCCCAAAACCTTCTCAATCTCCCCAGCCACCCTCCCCCCCCCCGCCTCTCGCCACACAGAGTTACAACTGGAGCCCTGAGAGAAAAGCTCCAGGAGCTTGATGACATATTAGCTGGCGCCAACAAGAAACATAACTCATTTGTCCAAGGCCATCAAAACCCCTCACCACCAAATTCCTGCCCACCAAAGCCTGAGAAACCATCTCGCCCCCCTCATCCTTCCTCTGACAGAACACTTCAGTCGCAACGTCAGCAACAACATCTACAACAGCACATTGTCCAGAGTACAGCATGTCCAGTCAACAATGCAGATAGCAACTACAGTGTACGAGACAAAGCAGGCACTTATTGATATGTCCAGGGTCCCCACCAAAATAGCGGTGATACTCAGTGTTGTGCATGAACGCGCTAAAAGAGCGCGTTCATTGAACGTGCTCATGTTTTTGGTGAACGGTGAACTGAACGTATCAGTTTGTAACTAATCAACATGAACGTGAGCGTCGTTCACTCCCGCGAGAGTTAACGACGCTCACGCACTGTGTTTTACAGCACCCGAGTAGTGATGGGCAGTTCGGCTCTTTTTTCTGAGTCGGCTCTTTCCGTACCGTTCGGTTTGAAGAGTCAGAGTCACGGGTTTTTGGTTCTTCCAGTTAATACAGTCCCATTTGTTTGTTTGATTCTTTCAAACAACCCGAGCCGCATCTCTTTCTCCCAGTGGTGCGAGCTGGAATTTGAAGCTGTTTCAGACAGCAGGCTTGCCTGTAATGTATAGCTGACTGTGCATACTACTCATGTTTATTACTAGGGATAGCTCCTACGCTGTGAGAAAGTTGTGCTTTGTCGGATTTGCTTTGTAGTCGTGTCAATGACCTTCAACATGCACTTATTGTACGTCGCTTTGGATAAAAGCGTCTGCCAAATGATTGTAATGTAATGTAAACAGCAGAGTCTAGCTGGTAGCAAATCAAGTTAGTAAACTAGCTTTGATATTTTATTCGGACCCAAAATCACCTGATTGATGCTCATTTTTAATAGCCTATGCTCAATGTTTTCTGTTCACTCTCCCTTACTTTTCAAGCTTTTTTTTTAAAATTTGCAATCGTATCCAGTTTACATTTATTTATGACTTTCCCATCTCCAATATTCTAGTAGAAGTTTAACGTTAGGCCTATAGCCTAAAATAACGCTGTCAGTCATTGATTGTAACGTTAGATATTGAATGGTTATATTTGCATATAGCTATTCTATTAGTCTATGCAAATATAAATCATATTTTTTCTCAGATCCTAGAATCCAGTAGCCTACTGAAAATGTGGTGGATGGATGGCTGTATAGGCTAGATAGCCAGCTAAATCCGACAAACAAGCCAGATCTTGATGCGTGTGTCTGAACAGGAGCCTGTTTCGTTTATTAGTTTTAAATAGTATGTGGTAAAGATTTTTTTTGGACACCATAAAATATGTTTATTTGAACCATTGGGCTATGTATTTCTTCTATTATACAAAATTGTATTTATGTGTTCACTGTTGTTGTTGGCTTCTAAAATAAAAATGCCACCACTTTAAATAAGAAGTAGCCTATTTGCTGTCATTAGCTGAACACAACCGCATATTAATTATGTTTTATACTGCAATTCGGTTGCAAACAGTCACATGTAATAATTTCATAATAAAAAGTTGGCTATTAAAGTGTTGGCATCTCGGAATATCATTTGATATAACAGAATACCTTTGTCAAGGCTTGTGGTTGATCCATGCTGAGTAGCTAGGCTAAACCCAATTATTAATGGTGTAGGCTACAGCATTTCCTCTCTGTTAAAACTCTAAAGAACTTTGGTTTGTGTCACGGCTCTGGAGCCGTGGAATATTGCCGCAGCTCTGGGCTCTGAGTCGAGTTGATTTCATGCTGAGAGTTGGGTAGTAGTAGGTGACTGTAGGTACAGTACATCTTTTAACCGTTAGCAGTAGTAGTAATAACCACTTTGGAATGAGCTGGGGCGATTATCTAATTCACAAAAATGTGTGCAATATTGTTAGATCGGAGCAGCTCATTTTGAAAAAAACGGAAGAAATGAATGTGAACTAGTTCATTTTTTGGGACTGAACAAAATTCTAAATTGTGAACGATGAACGTGAACTAGTTCATTTTAATCTGTGTGAACTGAACTTTGAGCTAGCTCTTGTGAAGTGTGAACTTACTCCCAGTACAACCTGGGACCCAATGTGCCTGAAATATTTCCTATCCCTGTTTTGATTAGAGGAAATAACACGGTTAACAATTTGGAAAAGACTCGATCGCTGTCCAGACCAATTTGAGCAAATTTAGACAAATATCTAATCTGACAGTTGTGCGCCAGCCACAGACTGTGTCAGACAATGCCTTTAGTACACTAAACTTAGCTTTAGTAAATATCAGGTCTCTGGCTGGCAAGTCACTATTAATTAATGATTTTATTATCGAGAAAAATCTTGATTTTATTTATTTATTTTTAAAGGAGCTATATGTAACATTGACACCGAGCGTTTAAAATGGGTACTGCAATCCAAATTCACAATATTGGAGAGAGTCGAGACACTGAACGAACACGAGTGCTGTATTGATAAGACTGTTGTTATACCATCAGGCCACCAGAGGGCAGTGTATTCATTTGTATTGATTGCACTAGCGGACAGAAGTAAAGCATTCTGACACAGTGACTCGGTGTGTAAAGCTTCATCATTACATGGTACCAGGATAAATGTTAGAAAAAGGAGGAAAAAGATGAATTCCATCCGTCAACCTGAAGAGTTAAAGTTAACTGGAGATGTTAATGAAAGCTGGAAGGCGTTTAGACAAAGTTTGGAACTTTATATGGTTGCTATTGATCTGCAAGGAGATGAAAAGAGAAAAATAGCATTGCTGCTAACAGTAGCAGGACGCAGTGCACTCGACGTATACAATACGTTCGTCTTCACAGAAGATGAAAAAGACAAGTATGATGCAGTAATAGCGAAATTTGAGCAGTATTGCACACCGAGGAAAAATGAAACGTATGAGAGGTATGTTTTCAGAAACAGAGTCCAGAAGGAGTCAGAATCAATCGAACAGTACGTCACAGATTTAAGACTAAAAAGTCAGTCTTGTAATTTTGGGACTCTGTGTGATTCCTTAATAAGGGATCAAATAGTAATAGGTGTACAAGACAACAAAGTGAGGATGCATTTGTTAAAGGAGACAGACCTCACGCTAGATAAGGCAATCAAAATTTGCCAAGCTTCAGAGTGTGCAAAGGCACAAATAAAGACTTTTAGCCAAGACAGCGAGAGCGCCGAGGTGAATGCAGTGAAGCACGTGGGAAAGAGAGCGCCATCAAAGAGAAAAGAACAGAAGCCGACACAGAGCACGGCACATGACAGCAAAGGCTGCGAGAGGTGTGGCAACAGGCACATGCCAAAACAATGCCCAGCGTTCGGAAAGGACTGCAGGAAGTGTGGGGGTCGAAATCACTTTGCCAAGTGTTGTTTCTCCAAAAAGAAAGTGCAGCTCGTTGAACAGCTGAGCGACAGCGAGGAAGACGATGGTCCACCGCTTTTCTGCGATGCAGCGACGGTGGAAGGAGATCTCTCCAGGGATGAGTGGATAGCACATCTAAAGGTGAATGGTACAGAGGTTCCATTAAAACTGGACACAGGGGCGCAGGTAAACATCCTGCCCATGAAAGACTTAAAGAGACTGAAAAACAGGCCAAAGGTGCGAGATAAAAAGATAAATTTGAGAACGTATGATGATAAACCCATACCCACTAAGGGAGTGTGTAGAGTGAGCTTGTGTCACAAAGGGAAAACTGTAAATGCTCTTTTTGTACTTGTGGAAGGTGAGAGACAAGCTATATTGGGTTTGAAAACATGTGAAAAGCTAGGTCTAATCAAAAGAGTAAATGTCATAGATAAAGAGAAAGTGACAACAAAGATGCAAAGGGAGAAAATTGTTACTCCAGCAGGCTCTAAGGAGTCTACCCCTACAAGGTCTAGTGACTGGGTGAGAGAATACAAAGATGTGTTCAAAGGGATAGGCCGCTTACCAGGCGAGCATAAGATAAAGCTGAAAGAAAATGCAGAACCAGTGATACACCCAGCAAGAAAAGTACCCATAGCACTTAAGGAGAGGTTAAGAGAGAAACTAGATTCTCTGATAAAAGAAGGGGTCATAAGAAAAATAGAGGAGCCCACAGAATGGGTTAACTCCTTGGTGATACTAGAAAAACAAAATGGAGATCTAAGACTGTGCATAGATCCTAAGGATTTGAATAAGGGAATAAAAAGAGAGCACTATAGGCTACCAACTAAGTCTGATATAACCAGTGCAATGAGTGGAGCATGCTACTTCAGCAAACTTGATGCCTCTTCGGGATTTTATCAAATAGTTCTCGATGAGGGGAGTGCAAAATTATGCACATTTAACACACCGTTCGGGAGGCATTATTTCCTGCGGTTACCGTTTGGAATTAGTTCGGCCCCCGAAGTTTTCCATAGAACAGTGCAGCAACTGTTCGACGGGATAGAAGGAGTAGGTGTTTTCATTGATGATGTGGTAGTCTGGGGACGCACAGTTGAGGAACACGATGAGAGGTTACGCAGGGTTCTTGATAGAGCACAAGCATCTGGACTGAAACTAAACGAAAAGAAATGTCAGTTCAGGGTACAAGACATTACTTACTTGGGAGAGAGACTATCAGAGGCAGGCGTGCAGCCTGACCCAGAAAAGGTCCGGGCAATCTCAGAGATGCCGGAGCCAAGGGAAAAAAAGGACCTACAGAGAGCTTTAGGCTTAGTAAACTATCTAGGAAAATTCCTACCGAATCTGTCAGCAAACACAAGAGCTTTGAGAAGCCTACTAGAAACAGACACAGAATGGCAATGGAAGCCAGAACATGTAAACGAATGGGAGTGGCTTAAGAGTAGCTTAACCAAGGAGCCAGTCCTACAATTCTATAACCAAGACAAACCACTCAAAGTGTCTACTGACGCATCAAAAGCTGGTCTAGGAGCCGTGCTACTCCAAAAGCATGAGTCAGAGTGGTATCCAATAGCATACGCATCACGTACTATGACAGCCGCAGAAAGAAATTATGCGCAAATCGAAAAGGAAACACTAGGTGCAGTTTATGGCTGCGAAAAGTTTCACGAGTATGTATACGGAAGATCTGTGATACTAGAAACTGATCATAAACCACTAATAGCCATATCACAGAAGCCACTGGGTGAAGCGCCACCGCGCATCCAACGCTTAATGCTACGACTCCAAAAGTATGACCTCACATTTGAGTTCACACCAGGCAAGCACTTAGTGATAGCCGATACATTGAGTAGAGCTAGCCTACGCCACAGTAAAAGCACTACTGAGGAAGAAGTACAGATCCATGTTGACTCAATCAGAGCACACATGCCAGTCTCCAGTGAGAAATGGGCAGAAATAGCCAGAGAAACAAAGAAAGACAAGAAGCTAAGTAGAGTGATAGATCAGATGCACTCACATGACTACATAAACATGGAAAAGCCATACCAACATTTCAGGGGTGAACTGTCAATGTTAGATGGTGTTCTACTTAAAGGCACACAAATAGTCATTCCTACCTCTATGAGGGCTCAGATGGTCAGATTGGTGCACGAAGGACATTTAGGGATAGAGAAATGTAAGAGACGAGCCCGAGATGTTCTTTACTGGCCGTACATGCACAAGGACATTGAGGCGTGTGTGCAGCGCTGTGACATATGCCAGCGGCACCAGTACCAACAGCCTAAGGAGCCTATGAGGCCACATGACAGACCACAGGAACCTTGGTGTAAAGTGGGAATGGACCTTTTTCAGCTTAAGGGCAAGGACTACTTACTAGTCATGGACTATTATTCCAAATATCCGGAATATGCTTTGTTGTCTGACACAACAGCAGAGCAGGTGGTAGCCCGCACCAAAGCTATATTTTCCCGCCAAGGGATCCCCTTAACAGTTATCAGTGATAATGGACCACAATTCAGTAGCCAGTGTTTCAGAGACTTTTCTAAGACATATGGTTTTGAGCACATAACATCAAGCCCCCGGTACCCACAATCCAATGGGTTAGCCGAGAAAGGAGTACAAATAGTCAAACGCAGCTTGAAGAAGGCCATGGAAAGCAACGAAGACCCATACCTGGCTATTCTCAACTACCGGGCATCTCCTCTTGAGAATGGACTTTCACCAGGAGAGATGCTCATGAAAAGAAAACTACGGACGAGACTTCCATCAGCAAGGTTCAGGAAGGAGCAGAGGGAGCCAGCTGCTCAGGAAACAAAACAGATGGAGTACTACAACAGGACCACCAAGCCACTACGACCGCTTGCACAGGAGGAGATAGTGCGGGTGAGATGTGATGGACAGTGGGGACCGCTTGCAAAAGTGGTCAAAGAGACAACACCCAGGTCATATGAGGTGATCACAGAACATGGTAACACACTCAGACGAAACAGACGCCACCTACTGAAAGTGCCTAAGAAAGAGATCAGGGTCAGTGACAACACTGAAGAGATGACAGGCATAAGACATGATGAACAACCGGATATGACAATCATACACGCAACACCTGAGAATAATAATAGTACGGGTGACAGAACACAGAGAGAGGGTTTGAGGAGAGAAATAGTCAAACCTAAGAGACTCATAGAAGAAATGTAGTCTGAGAGGTAAACTAAGGAGGTTTTGAGTCAAAAAGAGAGAAAAAGAAAATAGTTCCTAAAGGGTCATAAATATTGCATAACTGTTCTTACTGCAATTGTTCTGAAAGATGTACAAGTGACAGAAAGGTAACTGATTGAAAGTTCTTAAGATTGTTGTTGTTGACAACAGATTGTTTGTAATATTTCAAGCAACTTATTTCAAGTTTAATAACTACTGTTATTTTGAAAAAAGGGAAGATGTATTGATAAGACTGTTGTTATACCATCAGGCCACCAGAGGGCAGTGTATTCATTTGTATTGATTGCACTAGCGGACAGAAGTAAAGCATTCTGACACAGTGACTCGGTGTGTAAAGCTTCATCATTACAAGTGCAAGACGAGCTGAGCGCAACATTATATTTTGACACAAGCTTATTCTATTTTGACAATGACAAGCGACGACAAGTCCTGCACTGTAAGTTGATCAGCTAATGTATACGTTTGCAATTTGTTTATTATTTATTGTTTGCCATTTATAAACCAGCTCATGTGGATTTTTTATAACTCTGTCAATGTTAGCTAGCTGCATGGCTGGCTATGTTTACGGTCACACAGATATAAGCTAACGCTAGTGGTATGTTTAGCGAGTAACTATATACATACGTATACATATATATATATATATATTTAAATCTTTAGCTAGCTGGCTAAATGCAAACGATGTTGAACTTAGCTTAGGCATTCGTAATTCGGCAGTCGGAGTGCCGGAATACATCTGGTTGTTCGTAATGGGCAGTGGACTCAGAGTCAACTCGGAGAATAGTGAATCACAAAGGCCAAAACAAATACAGACATTCCGACCCAGAATGGAAATTTCAAAGGAGCATGTGGCATTGTTGTCGGAGAAGCCAGTATTTCGACTTAGCATGTTTCCTTAATCTCTGATGACATATCATGGTCATTTTATAATTTAGTACAGTACATTTGTTACATATAGCTCCTTTAACTGAAACCTGGTTAAATGAAAATAACAGTGCAGCAGCCCTTATCGAATCAGCTCCTCTAAACTTCCATTTTATCAGTGAGGCTAGAGTACTTAGGAAAGGAGGTGGAGTAGCCACTTTATTTAATAATGTTTACCAGTGCAAACAGTTGTCATATGGGAAGTTTGACTCTTTTGAATATGCTGCGCTTCAGTTGAGATCCTCCTGTCGAGCAATATTAGTAACCATTTACAGACCCCCAAAATATAGTGCACACTTTTTTGATGACTTTGCTAAACTACTGTCTGCTGTGTGTATTGATTTTAACTGTGTTGTTATAGTGGGTGATTTTAATATTCATATTGATAATCCCAAACATGGCAGTGCTAAAGAACTTTTGTACATCCTGGACAACTTTGGACTTTCCCAGTATGTAACAGATTCAACACATAATAAGGGACATATTTTAGATCTAATTATTTCCAAAGGCCTACACATCCCTGAGGTTGTGGTGACTGATGTTGCCCTTTCTGATCATTACTGTGTTTTCTTTAAAATGACCATCTCTGCTGAATAGTTGTTATTAGTTTTTGAATAGTTAGTTTGCTAAAGTGTTTATTTTTTTCCCGCTCTCCTTATCCCTATACCAATTTTATCCCTCTCCCAATCTTTCACAAGTTTATCATCCATCCCTCCGTGGTGCTAGCTAGTGACATTAGCTTGCTCCGTGCATAGCTCAGCATGGCAACTAACTAATCACTCACGCATCGTTTTTACTTGGTGCACTGCTCATTTGTCAGATAATAATCAAAAAGAATAGATAGTTAAGATTTTGCCAAATAAACCATGCCTTGGAAATAGTTTTGTCAAATTGTTGTACAGTAACAAAAATAGACGAGAACCGTTATCCACCGAAGTACTTAGTTGCCATGCACATCATTTTCGTTCGATTAGCAACCAAAATTAATGAATGGGCCTTTAAATAAATTTTAAAAACTCGATAAAACCTACCATTATTTAATGATTTGTGTGGAACATGCATTTGGTGAAACGTCGCCTTGCAATTTAGCTTGCTTTAAATAGACTAATGTTAGATCAAACGGCTTAGCGTTTAAGTTAACTTTGATTGCGAGCTTGCGTGTGATATTTATCTCTTGATAGCAGCTGCACTGTATTTTACTTTGAATTGATTGCATTAATTTCCTCGCTGGGTTCAAACATATGGTTCAAACCACAGGACTGTATAAGAACAGTTCTGTGGTTCAAACATGTAGGGCTGGATGACATCGATGGCACTTGGGTTCAGGGCGTTGATTTAGACCACACCCCTACAATCCTGAGTCCTTTCAAGACTGAATTTATTAGCTGACTTTGAGATGTATATTAATATACCTATTCACATTTTCTTGAAAATATATTTGGTGGGTGTGTAGTGGACACACCGCTCTGTGATATGTTGTCGTTATTTGAATTTTTTAGAATCCCTTGACCATCGCTTTAATGTTTTTCAGTCTGGATTTCGACCACACCACACCACTGAGACTGCACTTGTTAAAGTCTTAAACGACATTCATCTGAGCAGTGATGCATCAAAAATTTTGGTTTTGGTATTACTGGATCTCAGTGCTGCATTCGACACAGTTGACCATAAAATACTGCTCGACAGATTAGAAAAGTGGGTGGGACTTTCTGCTAAATTGGTTCAAATCATATTTACAAGACAGGGACTACTTTGTGTCAATTGGTAATTATGAATCTGAGCGAACAAATATCATATGTGGAGTTCCTCAAGGGTCCATTCTTGGGCCTCTTCTATTCAACATCTACATGCTCAGATTATAGAACATTATAACATCACCTACCATACTTATGCAGATGACACACAACTCTACATAAGTGTCACCACATGACTACAGTCCCTTACATTTTCTGAATGAGTGCATTGAACAAATCAATGAATTTTCTAGAACTGAACACAGAAAAAACTGAAATAATTGTTTTTGGCCTCAAACAAAAAGGATTAAAAGTCAGTGCTCACCTTAAATCCATGACACTAAAATCTACAAATCAAGCCAGAAATCTTGGTGTAATTATGGACTCTGACCTAAATTTCAATAGCCACATACAGACAATTACAAAATCAGCCTACTACCACCTTAAAAACATAGCAAGAATTAAAGGATTTCTGTCTAAACAAGATACAGAAAAACTAAAACTTGGTGTAAACCTCCCGACTCCCAGCACGCCATTCCCCAATCCCGGGCCTTCCCGGAGAGCAGATTGATGACGTAGGTGACCTTGGACCGCTCGGAGGGGAACGAGGAGGGCTGAAGCTCAAAGACCAGCGAACACTGGGCGAGGAAGGCGTGACAGGAACCGGGCTCCCCAGAGTAACGATCAGGTGCAGGCAGACAGGGCTCTGGAATCCCTCGGGGAGCAGCCATGGACTTGACCTGGTGCACGGCGGAGCTGGCGGCTTGGGTGGAAGATGCAGAAACCTGGGCCAGCAGTGTCAGACTCCATTCTCCGTGATAGTCAAAGCTTGTTGGAGCAATTGCAGTGTCATGTCATGCTTTCCCAGTCGAGCGCTCCGATAGCAAAGAACCTCGGAAGTCTGTCGTGGATCTGCTGAATCCATAGTGGCCAGATCGTTCCGTTATGTGAACTGATCGGAACCACTCGCAGACACCAAAAGTAATAGGAATAGGCTTTATTCATAGTCGATAGAAAAGGGTCAATGTCCAGCAATCAGTGCAATACAGGTAAGGCAGGCTCGTGGTCAGTTCCAGGCAGGGGTTAACGTCCAGAGAACAGGGCAATGCAGGATCAGCAAAAACGAAGTCCAGGAACAGGCAGGGGTCAGAACCGGGGAATCTGTCAGAGCAGGGGATAAGGAGGGCGAAGGGCAGGAGCAGGGCTAGGACGGGGAAGGGCAGGAGGACTGGAGCAGCGCTGGACAGGAGCAAGCTGGACAGGCAGGAGAACAGGAACTGGACGGGCACACAGGACTGGACACAGGAATGAGGAACAGGCAGGATTCAAACGCTGGAAAATAATGAGACGCAAGCACAAGGCAGGGCACAAGACAATCTGGCACAGAGCACAGAAACAGAGTAGACTAAATACCAAACTAACGAAGAAACAACGAGGAACAGGTGAGATGAAACGAAAACACAAAATGGAGGGAGAAAGGGAAAACATGGAACGGACTACCAGATAGAAAATACAAATAAACGAAAAAACCAGAACAAGTCTAGGACGTGGAGGCACGAGACATGACAAGATTATTTCCACACGCTATCTATTTTCAGAAAACTTTCTTCCAAATTTGCGCTGCCGCCCACTGTAGCTCTTTTGATAAATTAGATGGCTTCCTTCAGAAAAAAAAAAAGCCTAATTTAGTTTGACACATTATCATAATAGGCTACATCTGGGGCATGTCCCAGAGAGCAGGATTACTGAGTTAGCTTGATAACTGGACTGAGTAAAAACACGGAACAGCTCTTTTTAACTTGTTTACTTGTATGTTCCAGATTTGGGAGGGTTCCAGGCATTACTCAGTGCAGTTATACAGCTAACTCAGTAATCCTGCTTTCTGAGGGGTGTACTACAAAACAAGATTAAGGGGATAGTGAGCTAAATTAAGCTTGAACCCTGGGTTTTCTGTATCACAAAGCCGACTCACTAACCTGCTCCGGGGCAGGTTATGTTCAGGATAACAGATTGAAACATATAAAAGCACCGCCCTTTGACTAATCAACTCCTTGGCTTTGGAAAAAGGCGTCTCCATTCCAAAGGATCCCGTAGAGATATGTGCGGATACTGAGGGAATCTCTTTGCAGGACGAGATTAGTGAGTTCCACAAAAGATCCGGAAAATGCTTGAGAGACTTTTTTTCATGAAAAAACGTTGATGTGATTGCTTCAGAAATATTTTAAACATGCTGTATCAAGTTTGGAGCTCTAGAATGTAGTAGTACAGTTGTCACATTAGAAATAAACTGTATGACAATGTACTGAGAGTATAGATTTATTTGTTACGAATGGGAAGGTGAATAAGGTATTAACTAGCCTAACGAATTTAACCTACACGATGAGCATTTTTTATAAAAATCTTTTACAAAAGCTCCTTCCTGGCTTTGTTGGAGTCTGCTCATATGATTGTTTCATGTTCTTATCCGTCCATTATATCTGTCCGTATCAGTCTTTTTTCCCCACAGGAGAGAAATACGTTGCTCTAGTACAGCCCATGCTGCACCGCTATAGGCTCGTTGTTGCAGACACTGCCCCACGTGCACGTACCTGTAATGGCGGCATGACGTGTTGAGGTAGGAGGAGCCAAACGCAGCAAGGGGATTCATTAAGCCCTAAGGCCATTAAGGCGGGAAACCCCACAGTTAAGGGAGGGAGACAAAACAATGAACAAGCCTACCGACGCTACTAACCAGCTCACTGTCACACGCCAATAAGTACAAGCGCAACGACAGGTTTCTCAGTAGCCAGAAATAATACGCGCCCTGTCTCGGTAACGAGACGCATAAGAACGGGCAAGTAGCGTAATGGCACAAATAAAACACACAGTCAACAAACACTGCAAAATAATACGATAGTATATGAGGAGGTGAAAGGAACAGAGATCTAACGTTCCAAGGCTACTCTCAGACTCGCAGTCACACACAAACATGTCCACACCATCGCCCAATCTTCCCTATTGGAAGACATGTACTGAAGGACGAAACAACTACAGATCCAAATAAAATCGTCAAAAGCTCCATGTACGGAGACAGGTACCGAAAGGAATGAACAGGACAGGCTGCACCGGACATTTACCGGCTAATAGACCACAGCGAGATTAGTAGAAAATAAACGCCATACCTCTCCATAAAGAGGAATGTAACGAGGCGAACAGGAACAGAGATTTAACGTTCCATGGCTATTTTCATAAGCTCGCAGTCACATGCAGAAACCAGGAAGCAGGAACAGAAAAGAGCCAGGGGAGATGAGTCCTAATAACTACATCCACATAGGCAAGTACAACAGGGAGGAAGAGTCCGGATAACTACATCCACATAGGCAAGTACGCCAGGGGGGAAGAGTCCGGATAACTACATCCACATAGGCAAGTACGCTAGGGGGGAAGAGTCCGGATAGCTACATGCACATAGGCAAGTACGCCAGGGGGGAAGAGTCCGGATAACTACATCCACATAGGCAAGTCCCGCATTACTCCAGAAAACATAAAGAGGTAAATGCCCGATCTCCCAGGAGAGAGAAACATTTTACAGGCGAGCCGACGGAGCACCGTCGTCCCATAACTTTACTAGCAAAAATGACTACACAAGCTTAGTAGAAAATACACGCCCTAGCCTCACAGTAAAGGGGAATGTAAGGAGGTGAAAGGAACAGAGAACTAACGTTCCAAGGCTACTTTCAGAGACTTGCAGTCAAACGCAAACATGTCAACAAAATCGCCCAAGCTCCATATGAGGAGAGACATACCCGGAGAACGAACAGAACTACAGTTCCGAACAAAATCGTCCCACAAGTAAAAAGGATGAAACAGGACAGCTGCACCGGAATTACCGGCTAACAGACTAATACAAGTTGATCGAAAATAACACACACTGCCTCTCAATATAATAAAAAACCCTGACTCACAACAAAGGGGAAACGTAGTCCACAAGAAGGAGACAAAACAGGGAACAAACATACCAAAGCTACTAACCGGCTCACTGTAACACGTAAATAAGTAGAAGCTCAAACGCCTGGTTTCTCAGTAAGAAAACCAAACAAAGGCGAATGGAACAAAGAACTGCTACCCTATACCTCTACGAGCTAAGTAACTAAGTAGAAGCGTGAACGCCCGATCTCCCAGGAGAGAGAAACATCTTACAGGCGAATAGAGCAGTGATCTGCGGTCCCATACTTCTACGAGCTAAGTAACTAAAGAGCCAGCAAGAATAAATGCCCAGCCTCAGTAATGAGACGTTAGAATAGGCGAGTAGCACAAAAGGTACAAACAACACACACCAGACAATGCAAATAACGCAAATAATACAAAACAATTAATATCGAAGCCCAGAACGGAGGAAAACGTGTGCTTATATAACTCCCAGGTAACCATGCACAGGTGTGGATGCTGACAGAAACTCCGCAATCAAGGCGGAGCGGAGCAAGCATCCACCAAAAGGGCAGCGCCCTCGCGCGGCCACCGAGGAAAATGACCGCATGGGAAAAAGGGTCAAAAACCATGACAGTACCTTGATTAATAAAGCCCATGTTAGCAAGTTGATAACCATGTTCGTAGTACCGGTTAAGCCAGATTGTGGTGATTAGGCTTTCTGAAGCCAGCTAATGCAAAGAAACCCTGGCTATGTTAAGTTTCCTTCGTAGTATACCCCCCTGGTGTTATTTAGAGTTGTAAACAACATATAAGCTAAAGCCTTAACATTTCTGCTGTATATTAAATTATTTCCTCCTGAAAAATAAACCAGAAATTGTAATCAATTCAAACATTTTTACGAACAGTAGCGCAATGAATATGCCGTGTGTCATTTAGTCAATGCACATTTTCAGAGGTTCTTGCGAGCAACTCCCGCAGAAGTGTAGCCTACTTTTATAATTGTAACAACATAGGCATTTGCAGCATTGCTATGTTGAAAAAGTAATGGCAGGACGGAATCATAGCATAAACAATGATGAAAAATTGTTTACAAAACCGCACTTACCATTGTTTGGAGCTGTAAACAGTCGCGTATATAGCTAAAGCTATATAAACGGATTAAATCATTCTAAATTAAAAATTACAGCGCGGATTGGCGCGGCACTTGGTAGTTCTAGTGTTGAAGGGAATGAAAAGAGGTAATTTGATTGGTTATGATTGAATCCGGCTGCAAGACACCCACTGACAAATATTCAGCCCAATTAAGCCCATTTCCTTGCCTCTGGTCATGAAAATAATGAAATTCAGTAGCCACACCCATTGGCTGCGTCCAAATCCAGTTTTTGCTCTACCCTCGTAAACTTCACTTGCAAACTTCACTTGGGGGAATCCCCTTTGAGACCAGGATGTACCCTCGGTCTCCATTTTAAGTGTGAGTCCAATCCGTTAGAAAGCCAAGTGAAGTTTGTGACATAGCCCCTCCACCCTCAACTTTTATCAAGGGAACGAGTCTGCAAAAGAGCAGACTCGGCAAGCTCATATTACCCACAATTCACATCGAACGTACTGTTCAGTGATAATCAGGTTAATGTTTATCGCGGTATTATACATACAGAATGGGAAAGACGGTGTTTAGGCTAATAAATACAGGTTAATCTAGTAGTTTGCTATTTTGTATTTCATAGTTTGTACACAGCAACAGAGTAGCGTCCTGTGGAATGTAGGCCTACCAGGTTCTCTGTAGTTAATCTTTTAAACGTATTATTAGGCTACTCGTCTCTCAATATTTTTCAGTAAGCTATAATTTGCCAGTTAGCCTAACAATTGAATTTCTCAATAACCAAGATGAATAGGTAAATAAACGTGTGCAGCATTTTATTATATTCACATTTGTGCTGACGCAAAATGGGTTAATAGCCTATGTCATGCTAAGTGATCAATGAACAGCACATATTTGGGTAAATTTGTTTTTCTAGCTTGAAAGCATGCATTGCGTTCAATGCTGGTTCCAGCAATTTAAGAGCTTTTCCTTTTTAAATGTATGCTTTCTAATGTTTAAATCGTTTTGACTAAATCGAGTGCCGTCTTAAATTAATGACATTCTTTAACGTGATGAGGAGAAAACGCAATGCAAACGTGCAACTCAGAGAAAACATTGGGATTTTTTGCCAGTAATTATTCAGAATTATTGCCACCCTTATTAAACAATCTCACGTTAGTTATCTCTTTGTCATTGTCATTTGTTAATCATTATAGGCTACATAATTGTTCTTGATTATTCAGGGAATTTGTTTGATTGACAGAAGCAAGAAAAATAAACGGAAACAGGTTGAGAATATGTACGGTTTAAATGCTTTATTCCTATGGGCTGTCCTACATATTTAATGCTACACGATTTTATGACACAAATAAATATGCTAGCCCACAAAACTTGCTGTATTTATTAATAGGCTATTTGTTATTCAGCAAATCAATTGCTTGACTGATAATTAATGTAAACAGGTTGAGAGTTTCATCCGTTTAAAGGTAGGCTACGGTGACATTTTACATGATCCGCGATCCCACGATATGCCACTGTGCAGCGGCATGGTTAACTTCCGAGTATAGATGGGTGAAGTGCGTCTCAATTCAAATAACAGGCTCCGCCCTCGCTCCCTCCCACTCGCTAAACGCAAGTGTATACTCCTGTTGTATTAGTATGTGCGTCACATCCTCCCAAGTGAAGTTTACAAGTGAAGTTTATGAGGGTGGAGCAAAAACTGAATTGGGACGCAGCCATTGACTGCACCTATTTTTATTAGACTTGCAATAACTCCCATAACCACCAGGGCTAGTGAACTAAAAACTTTCTGTTACTCCCTGGACCCATAAAGTGGTTACAGAGTGTCTAAAACAGTGAGCAGACACGTAGGCTCCAGGAACTGAAGATCAAGTGGGTTTGTCTCATTGTGTGTGTTGTGTTAGAGAGAATGTGTGAGGAAGAAGGAGATACAAGCCTGATACAGCTGTTTGTTATCTTAGTGCTACAAGTAGATATTAGTTTTAGAATATATTCCTTTCCACACACAAAAAAAAATTCTAAGATACCATTGTCACAAGCACAACTAATAACGTACACTATATGCTGTTGGGAATGCTGTGGATTTTGTGTGCTGTGTAAGATTTATTTATTCATTATTTCAGTTGTGAGTTATTATTTCTGCTTTGCACCATCATGGGGTTATTTTTCCTTGTGTGTTCAAACCATAGTTTATGTTATGTTTGTATCTGCTATGTTCCTTGTCCTTCATTTCCTTTGCCCATATTTGGCTACCACTGGTTGAATTGATTAAATGTTTGCTATCCCCCCTTGTGTGACTAGAGCTGAACCCTTAGCTCTGGACTGGACTTAATTAATCCATGAACTGAAGCTGGATTGAAGGACAAATTATCTCCTGGAGGGGTAGTGGAGCTGTGCTGCCAGCAGGAATGCCCATATTGTAGAGAGAGTTAGCCTATATTTTTGTGTGGAAGTCTGTGGATTGTGCAGCATTTGTGGGCTCTTGCAAAATTGGCAATATATGGATAGGACACTAGACCTTTGATTTCACTTTACTGGGCACCTGGAAAAACAATGACACATTTTGATTTCAGTGATATGTACAGGTATTTAGCTGCTAGGATTTGTCTGATCCACCTGTAGTTGTTATATAGGGTCCCAGTTGTCATGCCATTCAAAATGAGAGATTACTACTCAGGTGCGTGTTTTTCTGAAAGGGAAGATGATTGGTATAATACTGCCCTTGGAGGCCCTGTGGTTTTTTGTGAGGTGGTTCCCAGTGCAACAGCCTAGATAAACAGAAACAGTTCACTGCTATAATGGGGTCCTGAGAGGTACAAACCTAATACTCCAAGAAACCAGTTGAGTAAGTACTCATATTTAAGTAGGCAGTTAATTGAATTGAGTCTTGATCTAATTTCATCCTGTTTCCTAAATACCCATTGTGGTTCCAGTTGAGTCATCCCATCTCTCTCTGTACAGCAATGTGGAAAGAGAGACATGCCCTTGTACATTTTGTCACTTGTATTCTATATTATTGTTGTGGATTTACTCATTTGGGGTCTTGGTGGCAACATTCTGTGTGTGGTGGCCAAAGTATATCCATTTAGCATGGTGTGATAAAGATTTGTTTGATTTTTACTTCTAGCCTCTGTTATGGTGTGTGGTTAGGGGATGAAAATCAGTCATTTGGCCATGTGTTCACTTGACTAGGTTTCTGGGGAACCTTGATAGCCGTAACTGTTACACCATCTACTGGGGTGGCAGATTTTTCTAGGTAAATTGTTCTGAAATTAATTGTTCAGAAATTTGTGAAAGGGAAATAAGCCTGAACCAAGTATTATACAAAATTAAAAGGCAAACTGATACTGGAAACAGATGCTAATGTTAAATCTCATGGATATTTCATTGCAACGTACAGGGGTCGATTTACTAAGATCAGAAATAAAAGGTGTTCTTTTGTGGGTGCAGCCAAAGTATTTGCACGTGGTATCATTTCACACTTTGCGGGTGATGAACTAAGAGTCATTATATAAATTACTCCAGCCGCGAACAGCTATATTTAAATGAGATTTTGAGTGTTTGGAATGGTTACACTGTAAAAAAAAATATATATCTCGTAAGAAAATGGTGAAAAGACTAGCAGCAATGTTGCCAGTGAAAAACCATTTAACGAATGAGAATAATTTATAAATCCTGTTATTTTAGGAGACTTTTTGACCGACCATTAAATAATTATTCTACATGACTTTGACAGTGCTTTGAAAATTTTTTAAAAACATTTTACTTAAAGTGAATAAATATTTGTGATTTCCTTCTAATTAGGTTAATTTGGGTCTTGTGGACATAGAATATGTATATACTTGTTTTGTAAATAATTACTTTCTGAATTCCAGAGAGATTGGGTACTTTTACCCTCGTTTTTGGACTGAAGTTGGGCGGTACTATACTTGGGAATGGTGACGTCACTAATCCCAAACCAATCACAAGGCTGATGTCACTTGTCCCTCCCACCAGCATTTGTCCAAACTAATGCGTTCCCGCATTAATGCTTTATTCGAACACGGCCAGTGAGTTAGCTAGCCCTGTGGATTTACTACTTTCAGTAACGTTACGCATATCTTGGCTAATATTGGTTGTGTAGCGCAAACGTTAGCTAATAATGTCATGTATGCCTTCTCATCGTTACACTCGCTGGTGCTGAGTACAGCGCAGTTGATTCACAGAACTGAAGCAGAGTGGAGTGGAGCTTTAGTTGCCAGGGTAACCAATCAAACAATTCCGTGACATTCAACATGTGAGCAACCACAGTTCTTATATCGTTCTGTGGAGCTACCAAACGTCAACTAGTTGCTAACTAGCAGTAATATCCACGTCTTTATTGGAAGAAACAAGTCAAGTCAAGTCAATTATATTTGTATAGCACCTTTCACTACAGCAGTAGTCACAAAGTGCTTCACAGGTAAAAAGCAGAAAAGGGTAAAACATGGTAAAAAATAGAATTAATACACATTAGAATAGTTTAAGAATAAAGAGAGCAATATAAATATAAATAGAGATATCAGAGTAGTAAGCTGTGTGTGTGTGTGTGTGTGTGTGTGTGTGTGTGTGTGTGTGTGTGTGTGTGTGTGTGTGAGTACTGCTCAGTCGTAAAATGTGCTGAATAAGTGTGCTTTAAGCCTGGACTTAAATATACTAATGGACTCAGACTCCCTAAATTTAAGTGGTAGGCTATTCCATATTCCACAACAACGGAGCACTATGACAGAAGGCCCTGCCCCCATCCGTTTTCTTTGCTATACGCGGGACAATTAATAATATGGCATCCTGCGACCAGAGGACACGTGCTGGCTTGTATGGCCGGATTAAATCGGACAAGTAATTTGGTGCAAGTCCATGTAGAGCTTTAAAGGTTAAGAGTAAAACTTTCAAATCAGCTAGTGTAGAGAGACCAAAACTGGGGTGATATGCTCGGTGCGCCTCGTTCTTGTAAGAATTCTGGCTGCCGCATTTTGGACAAGCTGGAGTTTTTTTATGGCACTTTTAGGGCGGCCAGAATAAAGTGAATTACAGTATAGTCAAGGCGTGACGTTACAAATGCATGTATACATTTTTCACTGTATGTTTTGTAAAGAAAGTGTCTGATTTTCACTATGTTTCTAAGGTGGAAAAAAATCTATGTGGGAGATGTTTTTGATGTGAGCCTCGAAAGAGAGATCGGGGTCTAGAATAACACCAAGATTTTTGGCAGTCTGGTTTGGGGTGACTACACAGCCGTCCAGATTTAATGTAAGATCCGACAGTAGGTCTCTTTGTTTCTTGGGGCCTAGTACAAGCAGCTCTGTTTTAGTAGAGTTGAGAAGGAGGAAGTTTGCTGCCATCCATCTTTTAATGTCAGTGACACAGGTTTCTAGACCAAGTAAGAAGTGTCAACAAATATTATAACAAAGTTAAGAAGTGTGGTTTATTATGGAAACATGGAAACTTAGTATCTGCTTGAAACCCACCATTCTGTCACCACCTGTGAAGCCAGAGAACGCGAGTTATCTAGTTGTGGAATTTCTTCACTCTCAAATTCAGCGTCGGTAGGTTTGTACATATGGTTGTACAACCCTGATTCTCCTCGCTTGTGCTATTTTGTATTTTTGTTGTGTGTGATGCCTAGTGTCTTGGACAGAGGAATATCAATCAAGCGTGCTCATTAGAATATTACGACCACGCCCCGACCGTCCTAATACAGGTCTGATCAGCTAATTCAGATGTTTTTGAGCAGTGTTTTATCATATTCATATATATTATTTTTCATTCAAACTTTGTTGGATGCTTAATAACACACTCAAGTTTGATATCATACAAACATTTTAACAATTTTAGGCTTTGTTCCCTGGGGCTTTAAAAAAATGCAGTTTTTTCCACAATACACTGCGACAAAAAAAATGTTACAGGATTTCACGCTTTTTTTTTTAACACTGCCAAAGTCATGTAGAATAACAGCAATAACTCATTATTTAAGTCATCCCATAAAATAACATGATTTATACAGTTAAATAACAGGATTTATAGGTTACAGCTAAATGACAGGATTGATAGTTTTCCCATTTCATTAAATTATTTTTCACTGGCAACATTGCTGCCATTTTTCATGGTATTTGTTTTTACAGTGTAGGTATAGGTTACTGTTACACTGAACCAGCTGGCGGTTTACGACAAACTGTTTCACTGTATGTCTCTTCATTTCTGCTGGGAGTTAGAGATGTTTGTCAAGACAGAAACAATCGTAACTGTACGATTGTTTAGTAGCACTACTCGCGGTGTTAGTGCCACATAAAATTTCCATCTGATGATGGGTTTTATTTTGATAAAGTTTTTATTGGATTTGTTATTCACTGTTTGTTATAATAGACGTTGTATTGCTTGTTTGATTCATATACTAGTTGCTCTTGTTTTCTGTACAAGCGGCTACCATCTTTGCTTTCCGATAGGCGGAACAAAACAGGGAGCGGTTTGTCAGGGTTTAGAATTTTACATGCAAAATTTCAATCCAGATAACCGGAGACACATCTGACTACCAAGGGTACGTCCCATTATTCTTCACTCCCCACCTCCTTTCCTCCACTTGTCTCCTACCCGGAAATATGCAAAACTGTCTGTACGTTTCAAGTACAAGTAGTTGCATGTACAGTTTACAATATACCTGACATTGCAGTTCGCATTGAGACTAATTAATATTTAACAATTAATATGTAATTAATATGAAATCAGCAATATTGGATTAGGACACATACGTTAATCAATGTCATCCTAAACCAGTGTTAATTTTGGCAGGAATTTTAAGTTTAGTTTTAGTAATATTTTAGTCATTTGTTTTAATTTAGTTTTAGTCAGGTTTCAGTCAGTGGAATTAGACAGAATCTTAGTCAAATTTTTGTCATATTCTAGTCACAATTTAGTCAGATGTGCTCTACTCTATAAGAAGTAGTTCATAGTAAATGAGCATAATATTGACTACATATTAACTGTACCTGTATCATTTATGCTAATATGTGGCATAAAAATTACAATTTGTAATGGTAATGGTTCTTCATATATTAAACATGATAGTCTCAATGCTTAGCTTTTATGGCCGGGAGTCATGTCATCACTCTTCAATTGTAGCGCCTCAGCCCCTCTGTGGATCAATGAACAATGTCTCCCTCTCCTGTGTGTGTCACACAAGGAGGCGAAGGAGGAGGAGGGTTACACAGTGCCACCTGTTGTGTCCGTGTGTGCGTGTCCACCTATCAGTCCTGTCCAGTTTCATGTTTTATGTTTCTTTGATTGGGGGGAGGTGTGGAGTAGGAATAAGTAGGCTTGCCTAAGGACACACATAGGTTATTTTTTTATGTTTATCATGTTTAAAAGGAAAAGTACCATAATGTCCAAATTATTTATTTTACAGCACAAATCAGCGCAAACGCAGCATAACAATATTACAATTTTATTTAATTTATTTTCATATGGGGTGCCACATAAGCTCAGTTTGGCTGTGACAGGTAATTTTATTGCCTGCTTAGCAAGAATAAGTATGAAGTTGCTATGTCTTCGACATAAGGATTCTAAAAGTGTATCTAGAAAGATACGCCACAAAAAGCGAAAATGTCCGCACCAGGGAGGAGATAAACAAAAGAACGGGAGCAAATCCCTCGCACAAGGCAAATCAAAGCAACCTCAAAAACGGAGGCGTATCTCGAGAAACAGCGAGAATCAATAACAAAAGAACCTCACGCACTAAATCATTAGGCACAACAGGAGGTTAGAGAAACAAAGAAAAAACTCTAAAAAAAACGAGTGAAAGCAAATAACAGAAAATAAAACCTGTTATCCAAAGTTCTATAGGCAAAAGAGCTTGAAAACAAAGGGTAACAGGTAAAATGAATAAGGATAACGAAAACGATTGAAAAGAAAAGAGAAAACCAATCTAATCCTAATTTCTTTAACCGGACTTGCTGCGTTTCCTATTTGTACGAACCAGTCCTGGGGTATTTATAGCCGACAGGAAATGCAAAACAGGTGTAGGGAATAATTGTCGGGCAAGCTACAAACTGTGATGTTCTGACTCCCGTCCTCTTGTGTCCCGTGTTTTACCTGTTCCCCCTCGTATCATGTTTGTCTTTTCCTTGTTGGTTTCCCTCGTACTGCAGGTTGGGCGTGGTTTTCCCTTTTGTGTCACTCTGTTCCACTACTCGTCATCCGCCTATCCCTTTCCTCCCTTCCGCATGCATTCCACACACTCTCTGCTCCGTTAATCACTCACGCATACATTCGCATGCGGCACCTAATTGATACTTGTTAATGTTTGTATTTAGTCACCCGGTGTTCTTTGTCCTGTGCCAGTTCGTTAAGTCTCCTTGTGATAACCCTCTGGTCTTGTCTCGTGGATACATTGTATCTAGTCCAGTCTTGCCGACTTTAAAAGTCTTGTCTTGCATTCAGGTGTTAACTCGCCTTTTTCCAGCTCTGTCCAGTTTTGATCAGCTCTCGCCAGGAACGGCGCAATCACGCTGTTCAGCCTGTCCTGCCTCGCTATACTAACTTCTGTCTGCTCTGAGTCTACCAACCTGCAGTTGTTCGTACAATCCTGCTTGTGCTGCTGTTCCTGCCTAACCAGCTGCTGGGTGTGCATGCAGCCGGTGTTCCAGCTCTGCTCTCCGGCGGCGGTGCGTGCTTCCTGCTTGTGCTGCTGCTGCTGCCTACCGACCTGCTGTGGTGTGCACGTCCAGCCGGGACCCCAGCTCTGCTAACCTGCAACTGTTCCTGCCACTCCGCTCTGCCCTGTCCCCCGCTCCCCGCTCCTCCTCTGCTCAGCCTGCCCAGATTCCTGTCACCACCACCAGTCCCTGGCCTCTCCCGCTCCTGCTGCTCCCCTGCTGTACCCACCTTCCGGACTGTCTGTCATTCTATGTTCTCCCTATGCTTCAGGAGGGATTCTGGTCGAAGCAATAATTTATTGGAGCTAGTACTCCCAGTGTTGTGTGTCGTGCAGTTCAGTCCAGTTCCTATTAGGAACTGTAACTGACTATTCTTGTTCTCCCTATGCTTCAGGAGGAACTCTGGTCAAAGCAATAAAATATTGAAGTATCTGAACTTGCTGTGTTTGAGTCGTGCATTTGAGTCCAGTTCATACTCGGAATCGTAACACAAACACCGGAACGGAGGCGGAAAAAATCTGATAGAGTGTCCTGACGACGCCAAAAAAGAAACCAAAACGTAGAACAGCAAAGGCTGCAAATAACCATGACAGGAACAACATAGCCAGCTATTTAGGTAGTCCAGTGTTAACGTTACTTAACGTCAAAGTGTTGAAGCAAGCGGAGCCAACATTACCATCACTCTGCCCAGAATCATGGTGTAATTCAAGGCTGACACTGAGCCGAGTTGGAATTCCAGATCTGGGCCAGAACCATTTTGCAAGCTGGGTATGTTAAAATAATTTGTACTATTTGGCTTCAACTGACCCACAAACATACAGTAGGCTATGTTAATGGGGCAAACATATGTTTGGATAGGTTTGTAAAATTCAATATTTAGGCTATTTACTAGCTTTAAATACTTCAAATTTTTATCAGTATTTATTTATTCTTCCCCTTCTCTATTGTAAATGCTGTTTCTTGGTATAAATCTATAGATATGGTTAATTTTTAAAACATGTACTTTTATAACATCACGTCACGACATGTAGTCCAGCTGTCTCTCGTGTTCGTGTCTGTTAATTTGAATGTATTTTGTTGTGTCGGGCTTTTGTCTTTTGTTTTTTCATGCGTGTGTCTGTTGTGGTGCGGGGAGGCGGGCTGGAGATTTTTCGGGGCACTCCTGCCACTTGTTTTGATGATATTGGCGAATTGTCTCGCCGGGATAATTTTGTTTGTTTTTGTCGTCACCATGGAGACGCATTCGCAACATATGCTCAGGAATGTCCGTTGGATCTGCAGCAGCAAAGTTTACCATCGCACTTCACCGTAGTTGAAGATGTCGGGACTGATCCGGGAGTGTAGGAAATCTTCAAAAGGCAACCAGGGAATGGAGAAGGAGAAGATAATGCGGGGGAGGAGTGAGGCGACGACTGGGAAGGTCGACGCAGTTCGGTGGATCCGTTTCAATAGTTCTTTTTGTAGTCTTATTAAATCCGCCATTATATTAGCAATTCACCAAGGTGCAAACGCAGGTGGCTTTTAAAGCGAATGGGAGATGACACTCTGATTGGTTTATTGCATGTTACGCCCAAGACACACCTATAATTAATGAAGAGGCTAAGTTCTGCCCATTTGAACCTTGCACCTTACTTTGCGCTGAAAAATGCGCTGTCTAACTAGCAAAAGTGGAGTTGGACACGCCTTACATGCACTTGCGCCATGCGTTTTAAACCACGCGCTAAGATCGTCAAGATAGAGCCCCATGTATTGCTTGGGCTAGTGAAAACATTTAGGGTCAATTTAAAATTGACTCACTCAAATTAAATTTAAATCTCTAATATCAGCATGATCCTCTCCAGCGATCTATACAACTGCACCAGTAGTAATGCATATTGATACTACAGCTGACCAATAACCCCACCATCTTTAATGCTTAGAAAGTTTTCACATTTGGATTTTCACATTTAAAGAAACCAACCTAACAACAAACTACAGATAAACAGCCCTTATGTCCTGCTGTGCAGCTTCCCTTTAAGCTTACAACCAGTAGACTTCCTCTGGAGCCAAAGTCTACATACTGTATATGAATAGTATTTACCAGAGTAAAAACCTCCAAAAACTGAGGCGATCTCGATAAACAGCGAGAATAACTCACAAAAGAACCTCACACACTAAAATATTCGGTGTAATAGAAGGTGATGAAACAAAACAAAACTCGATAAAACGAGTGAGGGAAAAGAATAGAAAAGACCTGTTAGCCAGAGCTCTTGTGGCAAAAGAGCTGAACACAACTGGCAAAAGGTGAAAAGAAAAAAGGATAAAGAAAGATTGGAAAGTAAAGAAAAAACCAATCTAATACTAAATCTTCTAACCGGACTTGCTGCGTTTCCTATTCGTACGAACCAGAAATGCAGCGACCGGAATTCCTATACTTTTACCGACTTTGTTTGTCAACGTAGCAAAGACAATATCGAAGTGTCGGAAATGCGGAAGTCCTGGGCTATATATAGCCGGCAGGAAACGCAAAACAGGTGTAGGGAATAATTGTCGGGTAAGCTACAAACACCGGAACTGAGGCGGAAAAAATCTGATAGAGCGTCCTGACGAAGCCAAAAGGAAAACCGAACGCAGAAACAGCAGAGGCTGCTAGAAACCATGACAGAATTTGCAGGAATTCCCAAAATGTCTTCACTTCTTAGCTGGATCATTTATATTAATTTGGTATCAACTGAGTCCTATATAATATTGTGATTTTGTTAAGATAATTATTAATGTGTCATTTTATTGATAATTAATTAAATTATTCATTGAAGTTGCCCATTTTTAGTTAGAATATTCTCTTTTGAGAATAGTATATACAATGTAATGAGAATGATTTATTATACAAAAATGACACCACCAGTTGTATAAGGATGGTAGAGGCGTGTCCCCTACATGTTCCACATGTGTGCTAATATATGAAAAGAAATATAACATTTTCACTGCCACACAAGAAACGTGTTAGGGCTGACATTGTTAACAGAAATTAATGGGACCTATAGGATCAGGATTAATACATCTCCTGTGGGAGGGGTGGGGATCTTAAAGGAGTAATAAACACTAAATCAAATATTTTGAGTTATAAAGAACATGTATCTTGTCTCAATTTCATAAATCACATATTATCTATCGCCCCTCCCCCCAACTGTAACTCCTCCCTCCTCCCCCCTCCCGTCTGTTCTCTCACTCGAGCCCAATTTGCGTCTTTTGAAATTGTGAAGTGGGCGGAGAAAGAACATAAGCCAGTGTTTATTACCCCTTTAAAGACTGGAGCCTGAAGAGGAAGTGGCGTTCCATCATACAATCTATGAGAATTAAGTGTGAACTGTGGGGCCAATTAAATCAGTTGCTGGATTCCACCATGTGCTGGCTTTAATTAATCAGGTGTCTTGGGAAAGAGACTGGCTGGAAATGGAGGCCGACCTAAGGTGCAAAGCCAAGATTAGTCCCACATCAAATCTCCAAATAGTAGGAAATAGAAAATGGGACAATTTCCTTATTTTCATTAAAAATTTACCGTTTAAGCAAGCAAACTTTCCAACAGCCCAGTGTTCCAATGTAGTGTAAATCACCAGCAAAACACTGTAATCTTTTGTTCAGTTAACAGAATTTCCCAGGCCCACTATCTTTATTTTTCCTTGCAGCAGTCTCATAATGGAAGTGCCAACATGGGTCACTGAGAGCCACTAAATCCCATCAGGATGAGAAATAGCCACTGTGCAAGAGACTGTAGAATTTCTACTCACGAACTAGAGCTTGTCTCATACAGAAAAACAGAGCCATGTTAGGAAAAGGTAGGCACACTGCTCACTACTGTATGATTCTTTCACAGTATGAAAGTGTACAATAAAATTTTGAGAGATACAAAAAATAGTACTTGCTGCATAGTCCCTTAGATCCAGGATGGTGTAGCATCATTGCATCAAAGTGGCATATGTTTGGTCATATAACATATAGGGCCTTATTTTAAGTAGGCAGTCGACTAGTGCTAGAGCAGATCAAATAACTTTTGGTATTTTTTCTAAGCATGTCATACAACTAAGCAGAATTCCATGTGTAATAGCTTGAAAGTGAAGCAAAGGTGTGACTGTACACTGGCCAGTCATAATGCTTTCCACACCCCTTTAGATGAACGGTTGTCATGACTCCTTGTTTTACGGTCTTTGTTCATGTAGTTCATATTCTATGGTCCCACCCTTAATAGCTACTCTCAAGATTGATTGTCATATTTTGAAGTGTTCCTGCTAAATAGTATTTATTATAGATAAAATTTATTTTGTTAAACTTGTTAAATGTAAAAAACACATTTATGCAGTTATGTCTGCTAAATTATAACAATAATAATAATTGTCATTATTAGATAAAGGAATTATGAACAGGTTTGGTTTATTCAGTAAAAACATACTTGCGCCGCAATTTGTATTGCAGCCTGTCTTAACACTGATAGAATGGATCCTTGCCTATACAGTTCACAAAACTGAACTGAGCGTAACGGCTTTTATTGACCCGTTAACAGACAGGTCAATAAAAAGCAACAAGGCCAAGTGGCATTTCTCTGAAACCAATCCTGGCGGGAAGCTACAAATGTAGTGGCTGGCAGAATACACTTCACAAGTTCACAAATAAAAATGCTAATACAAACAATATCTCTTCTTATAACCAAAATAATGACATTATGACCTAAAATGTTTTGTGGTGTACAGCCCTGTCATTGTGCTGTATTGAATAACAATAGAATGCAAGCACACCTTCCATTATTTCATCATCTTAATTCAACTTTTGCTTCACTAATGAGTTGGTAAATTATCCATAATCCGAAGTACCTTTTTCTCCTTTTGACTGTTTATGATTCTCTTTTTTTTCTTATCTTGAGACTGTTTGTATTTTCTTTAAATTCTGTATCATGTCTACATAAGTACAATTTATTTGAGTACTGCAGATCCCAAGACATTTTTAAAGCTAAATGCTACCGTGGGTTTTTCTTTAATTTATCGAAGAGTAGCTGTCCTCCCTGATTAAAATGACCTCTCAGCCAACTCTCTATCTGAGTGCAGATGTATAGCTCCAAACTGTTGTGCATGCTCCTGCAAGTTTCCTGCTTAACTATGGACTACAACAGGGCGGGCACTTAAAGTCTACCTGCGGGTGTCAGACAATGCCAGTCACAGGTTGCCACTCCTACTGAATACAAACGGAGGGGCTGAGCGTTATTACTTGGCCTGGAAGCCATTCTTTGAGTTGCTAGCAAGCTAGCCACTAAAGAAAGAAAATCTATGTTTATGATGTTCAGTTCAGTTTTCTTTCCTGCTCAACATTTGGATTTAACAACCCAAGAGGTATGGCTTTATTTAATTACAGTTCTTTGTGAAAAAATTCAGAAAAATTTACTTTTTTTCCCAAGTGGTTAAAATAAATCATAAAGGGTGTTTTTGTCACTGCAACAGAGGATATTTAAGAATGATTTTTTTTATGGTGTTTAGGTTACTTAAATTGACATTTACCACCTGTTCAACGAAGACTTCTGTTCTGCTCAGTCGACAGCTAAAGTTCATCTGCACGTCATTGTGCTCCTCCATCTGAGGGCAAACCAATTCTGTTGCATCACATTTGAAGACTTAACACAGCTCCCTCCCTTCTCTGGCAACTCTGAAATGACTTGACATTAGGATAAAGGTCGACTGGTTCTGTCAGTTAGTGGTTTTGCAATATTTCACTGTCAGCATGCCACACGTCACCAATTAACCTACTTTCAACACCTGGCCAAATGAGCTTGACTGAGTAGAAGGAGAGGCACTAATTTCTCCTGTCAAAGTGGGTTTGTAGTGGGACTATGGTAACAGTGCACTCATTCAGTAGAGCTGGAACATCTGTTAGCACAGGTATGGAACAGAGGCCCTCACCCCTGCTCTAATCTCACATCTTCCCTGGACAAGCTGGTTGAGTCTATTACATGGTTTGACACTAATGACAGGTATGTGTGTAATGTGATTATGTATGTAACATGATTACATGGGGTTGAGTGACATATATACACTCAATATAATACATACACACACACCTTTAATTCAACCTTCATATAACAAACAGCACTTTTCTACACATCACTAATTAGGGCCAAATACATTGACCTCCATGCAGATGAGAAATTACCATGCAAGACAAACATGTAAGGTAACATCTGTGCCCAAAAGCTACGCTACAAAAGACAGAGAAGTATTAAAAGTAATTGAAAATAAATTACAGCGTGGACCATTGATATTTTTCTATTGCATTTTCCTGGTAGTTGTTGCAAGGAAACATACCTTGGATGTTGAACTCTTCTGAGAGAATGACTCTATGCTCCCCCTGAGAGAAATGTTCCATCAAAAATCACAAAGCACAGCATGATCCTGCTGGTAGTTTTTCCATCAGCCCTAAACTCAAACCTGCCAGCACCCAACCAGGTGCCTAGGAACGCTCGACAGTTGCGAAAGCAAACCTCTTTGTTGGGTGCCAGCATTGAAAATGCACAATAATTGTTTGCCATTCAGCATTACAGCCACAAGAAAAATGCAGTTTACTCTCCCAGGTGTAAAGTGTGCTGCATAGCCTACTTCAAGCATAAGTTTCGATTAGAAAATCTCATATCTGTGACCTCAGCTTTAAATATCATCATTCGCACCGAATTAAGAGTGCATTTGCATTATCATTACGCTTAGAACTGCCTGCTCTGGATCACAAAGCCAAATTCACAATGCACTATTCAGGCATTAACCCCTTTGCGCAGATGCCAAATTTGGTAAATTTTCCACCTATTTTGGGGGTGTTCTATTTAACTCCAGGGGCCATATGTATAAAACTCTGAGTAAAAGAATGCGTAAAAGAATGCTCAGGGTGACAGTCAGAAATCTGCTTTAAAAAGGTTTTGCATTTTCTACCTCTGCCTTGCGTACATATGGTGTACATCGTGTGCAGAGGTACGCAGATTCTCACAGCATGTGCTATATTATACCTCTGAATTTCTGCATGGAAACTCGCTTACACGGCTTTCTGAGGGAATTTTTCTTCTCAACACTGTTTATACATGTGGCCCCAGGTGTGAGCATCACCGAAACTTGGAAAATGGCTCAAATGAAACAAGATAGTTGTACCATTTACAGTACTAACTTAGATTCGTTTTTTTTCATAATTTGGTCTGAACAAGCTAAAGCAAAAATACACAAAAATAACAATTATTCCAACCAGTAAGCAAAGCTTCCATGCCGACTGACAAATCATAATTGCTGGCAGCTACCTCTGCTGCAGCGGCTTGCAGTCTCATGACAGGTTCAGGATGTTCTCAGAGTTTCCTACACAGTTAATCTCTTTCCTTAACACACCGAGTCCGGAATTTATGGAGAAAAACGGGCTCAATTAAAGATCTTGCTGAGCTGCTGTATTTAAAGCATGTGTCCCTTCTTCCCAGTTTTCCTGATGTTGCCGCGGCATTTAAGCTCCTTTTAACAATTACTGTGACTGTCGATTCTGTAGAGAGATCATTCTCAAAACTGAAACTTTGTTCTACCCTAGTAGCAGAGTGGCGCAGCTGCTAGGCTACTACTAGTAGTTTAGTAGTACCAGTAGGCTACTCTATAGACAAGGAGCAAGACAGGTCAGGACTACAGGAATCTTTCAAGTTGGAGCAGGCTGATTTAATTTAATTTTACCTTTATTGTATCTCTTTGAAGTCCATTTGTTTAGGCGAATAGCCAGAAAACCCGATTTCTGTAAAGACCAAGAGTGACAGAGTGACAGAATTTATCCTATAGCCTACTTTTTTCCTCATTGTTAAGTGATGCACCAATAACAGTCAATGGTACTGAAATAATGATGCGACATGTATGTGGCTGCCTATCAAAGTAGGGGGGTTGGGGTTTGACAAACTGCGCTATCGCTACACCACAGGCAATTGGATATATACAGCCCCTAGGTTGGGTGGAAAATATAAAAAAACTAGATTAACAATTCCTAAAGAAATTGTAGGTGTGGTTGCTTCGCAGTGGTATCAATTGCTGGAAATGGTATAGAAAGATGGTAATAGGCTATGGTATAGTGTGAGGTGGTAAATAAAAGGTGGAAATGTTATGAAGTGGTAATGCGGTATCAAGGGATCTAAAGGTGAAAGTGTTAAATTATGGTGATGCATTTTGTGGTAAGTAGTCTTGGAAGAACCTGGAAGTGATACAAAGAAATAATGAATTGTGATGAAAGCACAAAAAGGTAATGTCAAATCATCTGGGATAGTATTGTTAGGTCATAACAGTGTTGTAGAGGAAGGCATTGTGATGTCATAAGCAGTGTAATATGTTATATCATCCACATTCTATTGCATCAGTTTTTAAAATATGCCCATTCACTCCCATTCATTTTTTGACGATAAAAGGTCAATTATCTGAAAAAGTGTATATGCTATAAAGATAAAAAGTAATAGCAACCTGGAGGGTGTATAATGGTATAATATGAGGTATGAATGGTGTCTATGGTTTGAATGGTGTAGGAGGAGATAGGTTCTCAAAACGTGGCGGAATAATAATTAGTATGGTGAATAACAATAGGTGTGGTTTCACAACCACACCTAATTATATTGTTTAAGAAATATGTCCCAGAACTGTCAATCAATGCTATCTTCACTGCAAATGAACGTTGTCCAATGAGATCACAGAACCCTTGTACGTAGTCTGGAAACGTGACCCGGAAGTGGATAGATGGGATAGTATTTTTTGTTACTGACTTATCATTGGTGGAACATTCAATTTACAGTAGAATACCAGTCCAGCAGTTGAACAAACAAGCGTGCCTTACCGCAGCAATTGCAGAATTCTAGCAAAGTCCTAGGCTAATTTGAATGTATTGCCAATTAAGTACATTTACAGAGTACAGACTAAGGGCCGGATTCAGATATGCCCAACTTAAAGGGATAGTTCGGAATTTTGGACATAATGTCTCAATTACGACTTACCCATGATGTAGTTTATTGATGGAAACCATTTTCAGCTAATTCCATGCTGTCCCTTCTTTTGGACATACACACGTTGCTAATGCTAGCGCAACTCTAAGGTAATAGGTAATAAGCACGTAGTGCTGGAACCCTATTGTTTTCGCTGGTTTTATTATTATTATTATTATTATAATTATTATTCCCACATTTGCTACAACTGCAGCAAAACCACATGATAACTTTTGCTGAAACTTTGCACACATGTAGACACTGCGACAAGACACAGGTACAGCGAATTCCAACCCAATTGACCTGATGGTGGCGCTATAGAGACAAAGGGCTCTATTTTAATAAACCAAACGCAATGGTGAACGCAAGAGTAATCGCTTGGCGGTATCGCTCTGAGGGCGTGTCGGCGAGAAATTTGGTAATTTCATGACGGCAATCTTGGCGCACCTTATGGCGGTATTGCTAAAAGGCTGGGCTTAAACGTCCAAGGTGTGTCTCTATGGTAGCCAATCAAATTGTTGTTCTCATGCTTTAAAAAAAAGCCAGTTGGAACGCAATCGCTCCATGCAATTTCATAATGAGCAACCCAAACACACTGGACCGTCAACGACAAGAGCGATTTTCCGCACAGGAATCAGACATACTTGCAACAGAAGTACAGGCTAGGACTAGTAATTTATGGATCACAATCCACACCACCTCGTCTCCCAGAAGTTCGGAAGGCACGGGAGGAGGTGGCGAATGCATTAATTAGCCTACATGAGGTGATGTAGGCATAATTATGATTCAAATGGTAGGCTTATGATTCAACTGTGTCAATGTGTAATTTATATATTATAGGCTATTGGCCTACATGATCGCAAGTTTCTTGTAAGCTGTCCTGTTTTATTCTAGTAGTTTAAATTAAAATTAATTAATTAATAATAATTATAGGCTATTTGTTCATTAAATGGAAGTGTAATGTTGGCATCACCTATAAACACTACATAGAACTACATGACTAACAAGTTGCCAAATTGCCAGAGTCTATTCCGTTGCCGCTAAGAGGTGGTTCCAGTGGATCATAACGCAATGGGTTTTCGTTGGTTCAAATTGTCACTGAGCCGAAAGTATTTTAGAACACGCCCCAGACAGCGCCACCCATCCCACTGCAGCGCAAGCGAAAGGGTGTTATGTTGAGAATTTGTTGATCCTAGCGGTATTGCTGAGAAACGCCATAGCGCCAGTTTTAAGACGTTGATGCTGTCAACAAGCTTGCGTTTGACTATACCGTCCCCTTGCGCTGGTTTGAAAATAGAGCCCAAAGTGAAATTCTATAATCTTTTGGGCTATAACTTTTGAACCGTTTAGCCTATCTTCAAAATTCTTTTTGCCTAAAATTCCTTGGTTCGTGGCAAATAACTTTGCCATTAGGACAAATGAGGTCCGCCATATTGTATCTTTTGCAAATTTGCATTTTGTGAAAAACCTATAAAATCGAACTCCTCCGAGGCCATTTGACAGATCAACATGCAATTCACACCCTTTTGTACAGGGGACGATTCTCTAAAGAATCACGAAGGGATTTTCCTGATTTTCTAAATATCCCGATTGCAGTAAGCCAATAAAAACTTGGTTTCTGTACTTGCACTGACCTTCTGAGCCAAACTCTAATTATTAGAGTATTGGCTCAATAGAATCAAAGGGTGGTGCTATAGAGCATAATATATTTTTTAAAATTCATAAATTCATAAAAAATCACCATTACTTTTTAGACATTTAAAACTTGCAGTTGTGATCAATTTCCTCATCTGGCTCATCTGGCACATAAGTATGTCCCATATATGTTGCTGCCATCTTGGATTGGCCGCCATTTTGGAAATGCTATTACCATTTCCCTTCATGAAAAATCACTGTTGTGTTTTAAACATTGAAAATGATGTGTCGTCATCAATCAATGGGCAGCCACCGGTTATCTGTTATGGCTTAGTGGTAAGAGCAATGGCTCGGTATGTGGGAGACCCAGGTTCAATCCCCACCATATGTTACTTTTCTTTTCGATGAAAACAATGCACAGTTTGTTATGCTTTTCACACTTAATAATGTTCTTTTCACATTATTGTAAAGGCGAAGAGATTTTACTATATTAACTATTCACTGTTTCACTAGTACTTAAATGAGTGAAACAAATAAAGTTTTAATAAAGTTCTTATTCTTTTTCCTGCCAAATTCTTCATCAAAAATGCTCCATACCCTCAAATAATTCTCCCCATACCATACAATATCTGCGATGGCTTTGTGGTTAGAGCGATTGTCTTCGATGCGGGAGACCCGGGTTCAAATCCCACCGGGTACCAAAGGTCGCGTTTATTTTCGACAACACGACATGCGCTTTCTTATGCTTTTCACATCTACAAATCTTATTTTCACATTAATGGGGTAGGAAACACTAAAAGACATTTTTTGAGTTAATATCTAGGCATTGCCTCAGATTGAAGGTCTCTTTCATGAATGTCTTCTCAAATTATTCAGTTTACCCAGAATTAACTGAAGGTGGTGGTCTGAAAACAGTTTGACCTTGTATACATATTCATGTTTAGACACTCACGTCATGCAGCTACATGTGTCTCACATATACCTTCTGAGACTCGATTGTAAAAGGAAACCAATGTAACATGATTACAACAAAATTACAAACCTTATGCTTGGACCTCGTATAGTCGCTGCTTTGCAGCTATATTTTTTTACTGAGTTTGCTGCAACAAATTTGCTTCTATAGATAATAAGCTTAGGTAACAAGCTAGGTAATTCAGACAGGTAATAAACTCACTAACTAGCTGAGTTAAATTAATTAAATAGACTCGCAGCTAATGGCTAGATGGCCAACTAGCTAGCTAGCTAACAAGGTAATACTGCTATGCTTCTGTAAAACTAGCTAGATAGCTAGCTAGCTCACTTCGTCAATTAACGAAGTTACAATACAAGACATAACTAACATCAACGTTGATTAATTACTGTATGAATGTATAATGTTAGCTAAATAGATAACGTTAGCTATATATAACTAACTTGCAACATTTTGTAACTGCCTTGGCTGGTGATGTGATAAATTCTAATGCTATGTTAAGTTACTTATAATGCAAACAGTACCGTTTATAATGCAATTTGTTTTTCCCCCGGTCAATCTGGGAGGGGGTCATTTTGGTCCATGCATTGATTTTGTAGTGGGTCATTTATGATTTTTATGGGGCCACATTGGCGCAATGGCGTGTCTTAGATCAAAAACCGCAATGGTGCATCCTTCTCCAGATGACAAAAGGATGGGGGAGAAATCAGAAAGAGGAAAAATAAAATTAGAGGGTTGGGAAGGGGGGCGCGTCAGAGGGGGCAGTAGTGCAGCCAGTGTTGAGTCAATGGTTCTCATGTGGTGGTGCAAACGTCGAAGCCCTGCTCTTGCTGTGCTCTGATTAAAGAATGATTTATGTGCCTGGTGGAGAACCTTTTCAGCAATCTGTCTCCTGAATTAGTTTTTCCCATGAAGAGGCTGGTAAATCAAGCCCTCTGGCAAGGAGCCTGGCCGGACAATGTCAGTGTAGTACTAAAGTCGAGTGATTAAATGTTATAATCACTGCGGCTGAGGGGGCAGCTCATTCTGTCATGACACAGATTTATCATGCCAATGTCAGTGGAACAAATTCAGCTTGGGAAGTCACTGTGTGATTATTCCCAAAATCTGATTAGAGAGACAGCATTGGTTAATTCAATATGTGGTCATCCTGCATCTGTGTGCTGGTATTGCTTTCTTGTAGAAATATTTTTATTAGCAGATTTAGATAAAGTGTTAGTGTCTGTGTGTTTATGCGAGAGAGAAAGTAGAATTTATCACTAAAATGCTGGTGTACATTGCAAGAAAGTATTTTTGAATGAATAGTGAAAAATCAACATAATTCTTAAAATATTGTATTATTTCAACTGAAAGTTATTATATGATTCCCAGAACCTTGTCCTCATGACTACAACGCTACTTTAATGTATTATTCATGTTGCGTTGCAGTTTGAACTTTTACATCAGTCCTTAGTGACTTTAAATATTAAACACTGAACTCTATCCCACAGTATGGTGTCTTATTTCTAATACCTGAATGCAAAAAATCAAATCAGGTTTTAGTGAAGACCACAATATAAATGTATTTGAATCACTTCAACATGCTGTTTATATGGACTCTGATTTACTGGAGCGCAATCAGATAAGCCATTGTCAGCTTTTGCCTTTCATGCTTTGAACCAATACATCATGCACCAAGTTGCTCCTGGAGGAAATTTCTTCATAATTTCAAAATCAACAGCAATATCTCATCCAAATTCTGCATGCATAGTGGAGCAGTGGAGCAGCTGCCTAGATGTGGTTTTAGAGCCCAGTGCATATTGTAGATGACACTTCTCACAGGCTAAGACTCTCCCGATCAACTGTTTGCTGAATAAGGCTGTTTGCGCAAGTCAAATAAGTTCTGTAATGAGGTGCAGGCAGGGCTAAAGAACATTATTCTGAACTGTTATGAGTTGCCTGACTGTTCTAAAAACAATCAGACGCACAGGATTGTCAATGCTTCCAAGGTATGCAATGAAACAACCCCTGGCTTTGTTTTCAAAAGACAGAAGTTATATTCCCCTCGGATGGCTGTCACAGTGTTTTGTCACCAGTGTTTTTGAGTTTCAAAGGCTGCGTTTGAAGTGAATTGCCTTCATGGAGGGTTTTGTCATCAAATCTGCAGTATTCTGCATCACAAACATGCCTGTAAAAATCTGCAAAATGCGATAGCTTGTCATTCCGCTATCATCGCCGCGTCAGCCTTTCAAGCACACAAGCTGGTGGAGAGAAATGAACAGGGATGCAGTAAGCACAGAGAGGAGTGAGAGAGTGCGGAAGGAGACGGAAAAATAGAGGGGGTGGATGACAAGGCAGAGTGTTGAAAATTGCTTCTACATGACCAGGGTATGAATTCCAATGAAATGGCAGAAAGTATTCAGAGAACTTAGAGACCATCCGTCTTGTGCTATCTGGGTGTTTTGATGTGTGGGATTTAGGTGGAGGTCACTTGCCAAGGGGCAGTGGTGCTGTTCATACTTTACTGCTTCAGTTTTGTTGCCATTTAGCCAAGCAGACATAGCAAGGTTACTATAAACTGTGGATCACTCATACTATGGTATTTCATGGCTCAGGGTTTCTTTACTATTTTAGGTAACCAGGAAAGATCAAATTCGGAATTTAGCTTATAATAGAACCATGACCATTAGTCCAATACAATAATATTTTTATCACCAGCTGAATAATGCTACTTTATAATAATTCTCATTGCACAATGAAAAAACTGTATAGCTCCTGGACGGCAAAGAATGATTAGCCTAATTATCAAAAGTCTGTTGTGTCCTCAGGCAATGAATCCCTCAGATGTTAACATATTGTTATCATGTAACTGCTGTGCTACAATCATGATTCTCATGATTCTCTTGCACTGTTGGTAAACATAACCCTAATTCTAACACAAATCCCAACCCTAACTGTAACCTGAGCCTTAACCCTAACGCTAATCCTTGTACTTGCACAAACCCTAACCCTAACCACAGTGGTAACCATAGGAAATGTGGAGTTAGGCTGTTGATTAAATAGAGGTAAACCTTTCAAATTTAGCAAAGAGGTTTAACGAGAGAAAAGGCAATTAGAGTGATATGCATCAAACAAAAGGTTAGTCAAGAATAAACTTCAAAGCTAGTGATGGGACTTATTGTTTTGAGGTGGGCCCAGTCATTTCTCTTATTCAGCCATTCTTCTCTCTACAATCTAGTGTCTTTGTGTTTGGTCCAAGGGTACTGTCCCTGCATGAACAGCACTCAATGCTTAAAAAGAAAATTATTTTGCAGTATAGTAATAATGAAAAGCAAAGTAGCAACTACAGAGAAGCCTTAATGTTTTTTTTGAAAGAAAAAGGCTTTCAACTGTTAATTCAATTCAATTCAATTTTATTTGTATAGCGCTTTTTACAGAGAACTGTCACAAAGACGCTGCACAGGGAAACAGAAGGAAAATTGAGCAAAAAACCAGGCCTTAGCCCCCAACCAGCAAAATGAGGTAAAAAACTCCCCATTAGGGGAGAAAAAAACACTGAACAGTGGCAAGAAAAAACTCCCCAGTGGGAAGAAATCTCGGAAGGAACCTGGCTAGAGAGGGGGTGCCCATCCTTCGCTGGCCGGCCCGGTTTAGACTAAAGGTGGACTGAATGGTAATAGTCAATTCAATCATCAGTTCAAAGGGGGCGGGATGATGCATCTGGGACTCCGGTTGCGTGAAGTCGGGAGGATAAACCAAAGGAGGGACGGGTCCGAAGCAGTCTGCAGACTCAGGGTGAGGGGCATAACTGGAGCAGTCTGCAAACTCAGGGTGAGAGGGGGACGAGCCGGAGTAATCTGCAGCTCAGGGTGAGAGAGGAAAAGAGAAGGTTATATTTTATATTTTGATTGTCTAGAGAACATGTTCTCGGAAAGTCTGCCAGTTTCTAAACATGTAAATCTTGGTTTCTGAGGTATTCCAACAGAGCTATCACCATAATTCTCCCTTGAATGCGAATAGCACATCAGATTTTAGTAATGTCTATGATGATTCAACATTTCATGCCTACAATTTGTATATTATTTCTTTAGGCTAACACATACATTTGATTTTATTACGTTTTAAGTTTTTTACTTTAAGTGTATATTTTCCATTTATTGTGTTGATTTCGCATAATATTTGAATACCCCAGCTCATTTATTAATATGCATGCAAGCATATACAGTATGTGACCCGATCCATGCTTCAGATACATGTTTCAAAATTTGACTTTTTGAGTCTTTCATCTCGCGTTAAAGTACAGAGCTAGAAAATGGGGTATCACTTGATGAGATTGAGTAAATATTTCTGGAGATATGACTGTTTGAATATTGTGATTTTGCAAAACAGTGTTGAGAAAACTGGCTTTAAAGATTTTGTTGTGAATTCTGCCCTTTCTCTTCATAAAATACACCCTAAAACGACTATTGTATGAAATTGTTATATTTGTGTTGTCCGTAACCGAGTGCTTGCTATGATTTTTTATTATAATAGTGTTTAAACCATAAATTCATAAAAAATACATACATAAGGTTTAACCTCTGAGACCCTTCTCCCTTATCCTTTTTCATTCTTCCACTTCTCAAATTATTTTCACATGACTCCCCCATTATCATGTAACTTCAAAACATTGATAACTGCTCTCCCTATTGAAATATAGCAATAATACTTCAAGGAGTGGTCATACATTTTCATAACCCTCATCAACAGGTAAGTACTTCTTGCCAGGTAGCTATCCCACAATACCTTGCATATGAATACTTGGGAGAAAAAATGGGTGCTTGGCTCTCTTTTGTCTGCCCCCAAACTAATTTGCATCTGTATCTTGGAGGACTAATGGCAGATTAAAGGAATGTGTCAGTACCCTCCCCTATCTATCATGTGACTGTTTAACATCAGTGAAATTATTTAAGTTGGTAACTGAATGGATGGTAACTGAACTGTTGAATACTGAGTTTTAGTCTTGAATAAGTTGAGGGAAAAAGAGCTTTATTCACAAACATTATGGTTAAACCAACAAGTTCAAGTTCAACAAGTCACTGATTAAAGAAGGTTCGCTTGGTGCACAAAGAAAGATGTGGCAAAATAATTATTAGCCTACCAATCTGCATGGTGTAGATGTAAAAACAGTTGTAAAAACAGGTCCAAGTTAATTATCCCGTAGGCATAAGCGATTAAAAGTGATTAGTTAAAAGGGAATTTTACAAATAGCCTAGCTGTTCTGAGAAAATTGGAAATCAAGTAATCTGTTTTATCGAGAAATTTCTCACATTTATAACAAGCCAAATTTCATGAAATTAGTTGAGAATTAAGCAAGTAATCGTAGGTTTTATACAGGGGTGCCTGTATTTGTTTGTTCATAGGCTACACAGATCTTAAACACCCTGGCGGCTGTGCAGACGTATCTGAACGATAGATAAAAATAGATCTTAACAGCGCGAATGAGAGGCATCTAGGTATTTATATCTATTGATTCTCCCATTCGTAGATTTTAATCTGAGCAATAACCACAATATTACGCAACAGTGAATGCCAGGAGTCTCCTGGATTGTGAAACATTATGATTTATGTGGAGATATATCTCTAATATTTTTTTTTTCAGGCGAGAAATGTTACACAAGCACCCATAAACATGTGAATGTTATGGCAATAACCCAGCTAAAATGCTGAAATGTCATAATTTTTTCATATTTTATCAATAGTTTGAGCATCTTAACGGTAGCATTAGTCATTAGCATGTTTGCTAGTTAGTGAATCCTGTTACGGTTTTAAGATTTTGTTTCATAATCCATAATTATTTGTCAAAAGTAACATTGGTTTTACTTTTAAGTGTATCATATTTGGGCATATGAATATATTTGTATTTATAGACAAACCATGATTTTATATTTTGTATTAGTTTCTGCCTGGCTAATTTAAAGCTACCCAACTACTGACAATATTCATCACTCCTTTCTTTAAAAAGAAATTTAGCCGCAGCACAAGCTAGTCATCCTTAGTCTTTATCAGTGAGATTACAAGATGTAGTCTCTGTTTAGTGACTTTTTTAAGCAGTAATGTGTTGGTGCATTATTTAGTCATTGTTATGGTTTAACAAAATGTGAGAGCTTTTTAAAAATATATACTAAGTATAAAAGCACCGCATTCATGTAAAGTGACTAGTTCTCCACTACACAGCAAGTAGGCTACTCTTACAAAACTTCATTGCTGTACAACATGATTCATGATTCATAATTTTGAATGGTTTAAATGTAATTATTTATTGTTATGCAAATCAATAACAAAAACAAGTCATGTAATTCATTAAAACAATTTATTCATAAAAAAAAGTATCTCCATTGACATGATTCAGCAGTCTATTTGTAGATCAGAGTGCTACATCCATCCAGAAGGAAGGAAGGCCATGGGTTGGCATGGCTGGAGAGGATAAGATGTGGGAAAGGGCAGAAGGAGGAAAGGGACAGGGATGAGGAAGAGCAGGGGGAGTTGGGTGAACAATGGCATGGCTACAAATGTCATTAATAAAAATAATTGGAGAAACTGCCAGAATTAAACAGGGAAAACCCTTGAAGGCAGCTTCTCCTCCCCTGAATTCAGTCTTTAAGGGACTGTATGATATTATTTAAAAACATAATTTCCCCTAGGGGTGAAATTAACTCCACCCTTAAGAAACAAATTTTATTTGAGGATGTGGGACAAAAATGTCACCTAAACTAGCCATGACATTGTTCACCCACTTCCTGCCTTCAATCTTCCCCGGATTTGCCAGTCCCCCACCAAAGTCACTGTGTGTTCCCAGACAAGATCTTTTTCCGCAAAAAACATAATCTGAACAAGATAGCAAAAATAACATTATTATTCTGACCAGTAAGAGGTAAGAAAGCTTCCACATCGACTGACAAAACGCAATGGCAGGTAGGCTACGTAGCAAGTATCTACCTCCGTGGCAGCAGCTCCGTTGAGCATCCTCCAGACAGATTCTGGCTGTCCTCAGAGTTTCCAGTTCATTTCTTTCCGTACGTTAACTGAGGCTGAAATTCAGATAGTATCTAGATAGTATCCAGCACTATATCAAGCCTGATCTTGAAAACACCCAGAATTTCTGCCTCCACTACATAACCTGGCAAGCTATTCCACACAGTGACTACTCTCTGTGTAAAGAAGTACTTCCTAATGTCTGTGTGGAATTTACCTTTTGCTCATTTCCATCTATGCCCCCTTGTTCTACTAAAAATAACTCTTAAGTCTCCTTTTACTAAGCTTAAAGAGATTAAGTATCCCAAGTCTTTTCTCAACTTTTATCTTTCATACCAGAAACCAACTTAGTTGCCCTTCTTTGGACCTTTTCCAGAGCCACTATAGAGTATCTGCACACAGTACTCTAAGTGTGGTCTGACAATGGTATTGTATAACATAAGCATAACGTCCTTGGATTTACAGTATACTCAATAATATTGGCTATATATCCTAGCATCCTGTTAGCCTGTTTTACTACTACAGCACAATGCCTAGAACCTGAAAGGCTTTGATCAACTACTACTTCTAAGTCTTTTTCAAATTGAGCACATTCCAATTTTGTTTCACCCATAAAGTAGTCTTGCCTTAAGTTTTTATTTACCACATTTAAAACTTTACATTTAGCTATGTTGACTTTCATTTGCCAGGTTTCTGCCCACTTCTGGATTCTGTTTAAATGTTCTTGAATTACTTTAGTAGCCTCCAAACTGTTATCTAAACCTCCCAGTTTTGTATCATCAGCAAATTTAACTAATGTACTTTTGATGTCCCTGTCAAGGTAATTTATGTAAATAAGGAATAGCAGAGGTCCCAACACCGATCCTTGTGGGACTCCACTTCCCACAGTACCCTGCTCAGATAAGATCCCCCCTACTGCTACTCTTTGCGTTCTACCCTGTAGCCAGTTCTGAACACATTCTGAAATGCGTCTTATATGAGTCTTCATTTTGATAATGAGTCTCTTGTGGTACCACATCAAATGCTTTTTGGAAATCTAGGTATATAATATCAGTAATATCATAAGCCTTGTTACAATCAAAACACTTGATGCTTCCTCAAAGAATGACAAAAGGTTTGTCTGGCATGACCTTCCCCTGCGAAAACCATGTTGGCTGTCCCTGTTGGCCTGTCTGTGTTTCTCCCTATCTTACAGGTGTGCTATGTTGGGGAGATGAGACTGAAGGGCGTGCTCTGTAAAGTACTAGCACCTGTCTGTGCTGTATAAAGTTCCGGTTTATGCCAGAGAAATGCTCTCCGATATTGTCGCATACCGGGTGTTTTTTCCTCTTCCATTGATAGAGTAAAAACTCTAGTTACCTATTTGTTTTCTAATAAAATTGTTATTCCTCTAAACAAACTTGTGTGTCTCCACTGTGTTGCGGCTGTAAAGATTGGCCGTAACATAATGGTGGCAGCAGAGGGATGATTAGATTAAAAACCTTTTTTTTGTATAATTAAGGCTAGATTGAATTATAGGTTGGAGACTTATACGAGTTTGTATTGGGGGAAAAAAATAGACGGTGAGTAGCCTAGCCTATAGTTTTTGCAAACGAGGTTTCCAGGAGAAACTTTGTTTTTTCCCCCTGATAGGTTGTAGTGGCGTTCTCATTTTGGGGTTTGTTGTGCAGTAATTGTTCGTTGTTTTTGTGTGGGGTTTCAGAGCAGTTAAAGCGTTTGTCTTTGGTACACTTCCATGGTCCTGGGGACTGGTTAGTCAAATGACCTTTCCCTGCAACATTGGGCTCTGTGTTTAAATGTCCCACCGTGACCCACATGAAGACTAGGGTTGAGTTTTTCTATATTTAAAGTGGGGAAATTAAGGCTCCAAACATTTTGTATTTGATCTCACTTGTTTGAGATTGTCCGGTGATTGTTGATCCGTTGTTAAATAGGCTCTGGCACTCAGAGTAAATTGTCAGAATGGAGTCCACCCCTAAAAGTCCTCTGATTTCTGGAAAATCACAGTTTACACAATTTCAACAAGTTTAAAAAAACTGATTTGTTGGCGTACGCGGAGTATATGAGTTACCTTCCTCAGCTAACTGCATTAAAGAAAGCTCAAGTGAAGGAAATTGTGCGCACTCTTGCTATAGAAAATGGTTTCTTCTCTCAAACAGATTGTTCTTCCGACAGTGAGACTGAATCAGGGGGACGAGTGAAACTGCGACAAGCTGAATTGGCTTTTTAAATGAAAATGAAAAAATTTGAAATGGAACAGAAAAGGGAGGAGGCTCGGCAACGTGAACAAGAATTATAATTGGAGGAAGTGAACCTAAACCAACAGAAAGAATGTGACGATCGCGAACTGGAAATTAAATCTAAATTGGAGGAACAAAAATTTTAATTGGTTTTAATACAAGTTGCAATTGGGAACAAAAACATCACGATTTGACAAAATTTCATGAATCACAATTGGGTTTGGTGAGTGAAGGAAAGTTTGACGCCTTCCAGCTTGGCATTGACTCTTTTGTGTCCACTAGCGGGCAGGGTTCCTCTGGATGTAACATCACAAGAAATTTAAATTGAATCACTAAATTCAATGAGCGTGATCTGGATATTTTTACATTGTTTGAGCGGCTGGCATCCTCTAAACAGTGGCCTGAGGCCGATCAAATTTTAATGTTGCAATGTGTGTTTACGGGGAAAGCGCAGGAGGCGTATTCTGCTCTGGATCTCGAAAAGGTCACTAGTTATGCAGAGATTAAAAAAGCGGTGCTGAAAGCTTACGGACTAGTGCCGGAAGCCTACCGTCAAAGGTTCCGAACATAGAAACGGACTAAAGAGCAAATTCATATGGAATCGCCAGAGAGTTTTTCGTGGTGTACCGCGTCTAGTGTTTCGACCTTTTCAGAGTTCTGTAATTTGGTCGTGTTGGAGCAGTTTAAGAATTCTGTTTCTGAATCCATTGCAGCTTATATCAGTGAGCGCGGTGTATGTACTGCTGCACGCGTTAGCTGATGATTATGCGTTAAATCATAAAGGTAATTTTGATATCTCCCGTTTTCATGGCCGTGACACTTGGAGGGAGCAATCGTCTCACCCGCGACCTGGAAGGACTGATACTGTCTCTGCTGTGAAATCTGTTCCCGGGACAAACGGAAATTATGACCCTGCTCGATTTTGCCATTCTTGTGGTAATAAAGGTCACTGGAGAGGGGAATGTCCCATTAGCAAAGCTGATGAAAAGCCCACTCCTGTTCATAATTCTAAAGCTTTGATAGCATATAGTACATTCTTTGAGCTACCACTGGTTACCACTGGCTGACAACTCATACGTAAAGCAGTCTCTGTACACCCCCTTTGTCACACACGGTTTTGATTCCCCAGATAATTGTAATGACTGCAAACCTGTCATTCTTGCAGATACTGTAGTGTTTTTCGTGGTTGATTAGACAATTCTGATTATTTGAAAAACCAGTTCTTACATTTAAATGAGAGACAATGTTATGATGTGACTCAATTAATAAAGTCACATTTGGTTTTATTTCCTGATATTCCAACCAGTACAAATGTTATTGAACATGATATTGAGGTTGGTGAGTCCGCTCCTGTTAAACAACGTTTTTATCAGGATCCAATTGGCAAACGAAAGCAAATGTCTGCCAAAATTCAATATATGCTTAACAATGGCTGAACATGCGTACTCACCATGGGCATCGCCCTGCTTGTTGGTTAATAAACCTGATGGCTCATTCTGTTTCTGTATGGATTACTGAAAGGTGAATTCAATAACTAAGCCTGACTGTTACCCCTTACCACACATAGATGATTGTATTGACCAGCTGGGTGGAGCCATATTTGTTTCTAAACTTGATCTTTTAAAAGGGTACTGGCAAGTCCCTCTGTCTGAAAGGGCAAAAGAAATTTCAGCCTTCATTACACCCGAGGGTTTATTTTCTTATAACGTTATAGCTTTAAGTCTTAGAAAAATGTACCAGCCACCTTTCAGTGTTTAATTAATAGAGTATTGATTGGTCTTGAAGGTTGTGCAGCCTACCTCGATGACATTGTGGTGTAGTGACAACTGGGAACAACATGTCCACCAATTGGATGCGTTATTATATCGTTTGGTCTCCACAAATCTAATGGTAAATTTGGCTAAATGTGAATTTGTGCAGGTGACCGTCACATATCTTGGTAAAGTCGTGGGGCAAGGTGAAGTTCGACCTGTCCGTGCCAAAGTGGACGCTATTGATAAGTATCCTGTGCCCAATTCAAAGAAGGAACTCAACCCTAGGCATGATTGGGTACTATTGAAGCTTCTGTAATAATTTCTCTACAGTGGTGGCCCAGCTTACTGGAGAGGCCCTGGCTCTCATTTGGGCACTGCAATATTTTGATGTGTTTGTAGGCTCAGTGTCAGAACCTTTGATGATATACACTGACTATAATCCTTTAACCTTTCTGCATGCCATGCAAAACTCCAATCAGCGCTTAATGCGATGGAGTTTATTTTTACAGTTATGTCTTCGACATTTGTCCTATAAAAGGTCAGGAAAATGTCTTGGCGTATGCACTTTCCAGGGCCCTACCTTAGCTTGAGATATTGAGGTGCTGTATCCTGTTTACTTTATTTGATTATTTAATCTCTTGATTCCTTGCTCTGTATCTTTCTCCTTCTGTGTGCACAACAGTTGGTTTGGTGGGAAATTGTGTTCCTGGGTTCAGCTCATCAGAAGTCAAAACCTGTGCTGCAGTCAGCATGTAGGGAAGTATACTCGTCTGATTTTTTAAAATGTGTTTAGCTGTTCCAACTGTATACATGTAATAATGTTATGATAATATTGAGTGACCATCATAACTAGCCTAATTCCACTGGTTTGAGGACGCTGGGGTGCCCTTTTATGGGTGGGAGTGTTACGCTTCCCTGCTGTCCCTGTTGGCCTGTTTATGCCAGAGAAATGCTCTCCGATATTCTCGCATACCGGGTGTTTTTTCCCTCTTCCATTGATAGAGTAAACTATTTTTTTTTCTAATAAAATTGTCATTCCTCTAAACATACTCATTGGGCCCTATCTTACACCCGGCGCAAAGCGGCGCTAACGCAAACGCAAGTGTCTTTGCTATCTTACACCCGGCGCTAGGTCCATAATAGCGCCTAACGCTTACGCCGTCAAACTAGCATGTTGACGGCGTAACTCTTGCGCCATCATTAGTGAACTGGGCGTGTTGGTCTTAAGATGAGGAGTGGCCAGGATTCTTTTTGGCGTATTGCTATCTTGAGCCAGCAGAAAGCGCTTGCGCTAGAACCACCACAAACCTGGTCTAAAGTCATGTCGCAGTTGTTTACATGCTATTTTAACGGCGCATATAAGTGCGTCTACATAGGTGTGTGCACAACGCGCATACCCTCCTGTCTGTTACACACAGGGGCGTGCACAGGCATGACTAAAATATCTAGATCATAATGTGAAATATTATTATTGTGTAGGCTATATCAAAAATGCATAATAATAAAAGGTTCCATAGGTCCACATACCTTTCCATCAGCGAAGGGAAACAATGCCACATTACATTGCTCTCAGCCCACTCCATCAACATCCAGGCGATGTGCGATGGTACGGGACAATGGCTATCCATTAAAAAGGAGCTGATAACACCTATAGCTATCAAGCCTAATGCGCGAATTGTCTTTGCACCTAATGCGTGAATTGTCATTCAATGGAAAACTCGCGCACGGCAATAGACGGACATTTAAGTTCTGAAAATGCGCTTCAGATGTCATTACAATACAGCTCTGTTTATCTGTGAATACAGCCTGTAAGTAAATAGAATGGTTTGTGACTGAAAAAAGTTCAAAACCTTGTCCAGTGAATATTGCATTTATTGTTTTTCAAATAGCCTAGGCTACAGCGGATTCGCTGTGCATAAGTTTTTTTTCGATAGCCTATGGTTAAAAAACGGAGATGTCACCATGTTAACTAAATTGTAACCTTAGCTATTCTTCGTCCTTCATATTTTTTTAAATTACAGTGACCAGGTTTCCATACTCTCACCGTTTAAAACCCAGCTGATTTCACCCGTTATTCCTTAACTGAACAAAACGATTTTAAAGAGAACTAAGCGTCTAATTAGAAACTAAAACAAATTTGCAGCAAGTTACACAATTAATTCACAATTAATTTTAATGCCATTCTCTGCACGTGAGCTGCATGTTCTGTTAACCCCTGCTGTAAGTCGCACGTTTAACGGTCTTCCTGGGAAAGTGGATTGTTTTAAAGGATTACGCTACGAGTAAAACAGGTTGGTCACATTTCCATAAACAGGACATTATTAAACAAGGGGAAATATGCGTGAACTTATGGGTTGCGAACTTGACAGCTTTATTGTATGGCTATTTAGTGTCATCATTAAGGCAAAATAACGGTATGTATGTTATTAATCAATATTAGCCTACTATGCAGGTAGCCTAATGAACTTTGGATGAAGCTTGAACTTGATGTTTGACACTTTCATTGCATAATCAAACGAAATTCGGTGAACAAGCAGGCTAATTTGGCGTTTTCTAAGGTGAGACTGAAGCCATTGATAGCTTATTCTCAGCTGTTGCAGGTCCTTTTAACGAAATTTAACCGCACATATTTTGTAAAATAACAGCCCTGTCTGGAATTACCGGGAACTCATAGGCTAATGGTTAGTCCGAATAATATTGATCATACTCCATTTAGCCTATTCCTTGATCACACTAAACACGCACGAGCATGTCTGTTTCGCCATCATAAGCAATCCGCCAAGGTGGAAAAGCAGGCTTTTAAAGGGAATGGGATATGACATTTTGATTGGTTTATTGAATGTTACGCCCAAGACACACCTATAATTAATGAAGCGACTAGGTTCAGCCCAGTTGCGCCATGCGCCGTGCTTAGCGCCAAAAAAAACACGCCGTTAAAATAGCAAAAGTGGACTTGGACACGCCCTAAATGGACTTAGCGCCATGCGCTTAGACTAAGCGCCAAGATCGCCAAGATAGGGCCCATTGTGTGTCTCCGCTGTGTTGTGGCTGTAGAGACCGGCCGTAACATTATGTTCAAGAAATAATTTTCTGATAGATTCTAATATTTTACACGTGATATAAGTTAAACTGACAGTTTCCTGGATCAGTCCGGTCTCCTTTCTTATATATTGGTATTACATCACCTTGCTTCCAGTCGTCTGGTATTTCTCCAGTTTCTAAAGACCGTCTAAAAATACCTGCCAGTGGTTTATAGATGATCTCACTTAAATCTTTGAGTATCCTTGGGTATATACCATCAGGATCTGCTGCCTTATTTGTCTTTAATGTATACAATTTATCTAGTACTTCTCCATCCCATATCTCAATATCTGCTAAGACATTCTCAGTACTGAATATTCCTTCCGGCCTATTAGTAACCTCCTCTCTGGTAAAACTCTCAACAAAACTGTTTAAGGCATCAGCAATACTCTTATTTTTATAAAGCAATGACCCTTGTTCTTAATGCACTTAACCTCCTTAACTTTCATTTTCCTACTGCAGTGCTGAAAGAAATGTTTAGGATTACTTTTTGTATCTTGAGCAATTTGCCATTCAAACAGCCTTTTGACATAGCGCCTGTTACACAGCCTGCAGAAATAAACAACAAAAAGGAAGTCATCAAAGTCACAGCTTCTACGTTCATTTTAAAGTTGATGTGCAGTGGAGCTAATGATAAGGGTGAGGAGACGGGAAAAAATACAAAGGTTTTTACTAGCTTTTTGTGCTGCCATGGCTGCTACTGTGCAGAGTGACTCAGAGTGAATGCGAGATCGGAGCCAGGAATGGGGGGACCGTGACATGGGCGGTTTAAGTGAAACTCAAGCAAGGCATGAAATTAACCTCGCTCACTCGCCTGGGCGAGGATGGGCGAGTTAAGAAAATGGAGCGCTCGGCCGTTTGGCTAGTGAGACTAGTCGATATACATTTATAAAACGGATAGTTCCGGGATGCAGATTGGTCAATACAGCGTTCCAGCCGTGTTAAAATACACAATATAAAAAAGCTATAGTATCACACGACACATCTGTTCAACTTCATGTGTCGTATAGCCTAGCCTGCGCACCCTTAGATTAAACTATTGACACACTATTGGACCGACCATAACGTTCGGTAAGCAGCTACATGAGAAAACCGTGAATAATGAATACCGTGCAACAAACCAAGACAATAATATGGACAGTTCTAACATTATTTTAAATCACAAAACGGGTAACGCAGCTGTCCGCGAATGATATAAAAACGTTGCCTACTTCCAACTTATTATGGTGTATCGTTTGTCCAAAAAAAATCCACTGCTTTGCACGTTTCCCACTTATCTAAAATGACAACACATGATAATATAATGTGAATCTGTTGATAACCTACCCTGTACAATAGTGAGTTAACTAGCCCGTGCGCTAACGTTCTAATGCCCTGCTAGGTGCATCAAAAATGACGTAAAAAGTCACATTAATTCCGATCTGACAGACTGCGGTCGCTTTGACACAATCGGTTATGTATCGGCATCTAATACCACATTCAAAGGTGGCCCAAATGAGAATTGTAAATGTCAGATTCAATGTGATTTTCGCTGTTCACACTTCCATAAAAAAATCTGATCTGTGTCACATTTGAGGAAAAAATTGGATCTGGGCCACTTTTTACCTGCAGTGTGAACCATAGAGAGTTATTCATCTACAACGTCTTACTTTGGTATCTTTAGCTAACTTGCCTGCATTATGCCAAGGAGTCAGATGTATTGTTCCTCAGTGTAACGCCACCGGCTCTGTTAGCTTTCATAATCTGCCGAGAGATGGAATGTATCGATAAATTAGGTAATGCAAAGCAGTCTATTGTGTGTGAGTTTAGCCCCGTTTGGCCCAGAGAACTGGTAACTTAGCTAGATAGCTAGTTATCACTATAATTTATGAATGTTAGCTAATAAATGATAACAATTCTCTCCGGACCAAGTGGAGCTGGGCGCTACAACCAGCCATGTTCAATATACTAACGTTACTGTTTGACTGGGTTTTGCTGTGTATTTGAATGTGTTTAATAGTAACGTTACTTTAGGCAGACAAACAAGCTAACTTAGCTAGGTAACGTTAGCTCTACCATTCGGTTACATCCCCGGTCCTCTCCTCGATCGCGAAGACGTCGCTCAACTAATACAGCGGCTGCTGCTGCCAGTGACTGAGTCTTCCACCACGAAGGAATCCTTTCAAACTCCTCCACCTCAAAACTCCCTGCAGTACTGCTGTCACTCTTGTCGCTTGTCATTTTGTTGTCTGTTTAGGTGAGGAGAGAGCAGGAAGGGGGCTGAGTTCAGTGGGGGCCTGAGTCAGTTCACCAAGACACACCCTTTCACTCCTTGACTGTATGAATATTCATAATATGACTACGTGGCACCATCGTCATATGACCGCACCTACTCACGAGTTCCAGTTCAAATTGAAGCGGTAAAAAAGGCCTTAGAAAAGCCTCTGCAGTATCTCTTTAAAGCGACAGCCAGAGAAACGTGTGTAGCCTACGTTACCACGCACCGCAAGCCGCAAAGGAACCACTTGTTGAACTGACAGAAGGACTCCAACGGCAAGTTTCCAGCAACGACTCGCCTGGAAGCAAGCAAGCTGCTCTACCCACAAGGAAACCGAGAGAAAGTCCAGTCCAGACGCTGCCAAAGGAAAAGTACTTTCCGAACATCAAGCCTGGATTCGCCTGTAGCAACTTCAGTAAAGTAAGACTGACATGAACATCTGGGCAATAGTTAGGAAAACGTTTGTGTAATGTTTATTGTCAATGTAATTACATATTTGATTGTATCCATTGTGTTTATTTAGAGTAACGTTAACTTGTAACTCAACACATGGCTTGCAGGCTATCGACAGCCAATTTGCCTCGAATAAACTAAAGTTACAGAGTTTACTCTAACTTACTCTAAAACTAACTTACAATCTGCCTCCCTTTTAAATCGAGATCGGTGCATACAATCTTTCTACTAATACTTAACCCATCAGATATAGGATAGGGGCCTGGGATTTAGCTAGACGTAGCTAAATTTCCATAGCCTCAACACACGCCATGTTTCAGGCCACGTTAGCTTCATGCTAAAGCTAGATTCGTATTCCCCTCCTTGAGATTGTCTTGTGATCTGAACACCACGTGTCTGGCGCACATACAGAAATAGAACTATGAATTCTATATGCCTCATTCTTTGTCTACACTTCATTTCGCTCTCCATATCATTCACTGTTTTTAGGATGTTAGTTTAGATGCGTTTGTTGTTTAATAAATTGTATTTTATCAAACCTGGTCGTCGGTCTGATTGTTGTTTGGATAAACATTTAAGCCTGTCCTCCAAAATAATTTACGCCTTCAGATTAAGTTATTATTATTTTAAATATTTAACATTGAAATTTATAATCACGATATAATAATTAATTTAATGAGACTGATTAATTATACTTTTGCACCTAGTGTGAAGCCATATATAAATATATATATTCTGCACATTCATTGGTGCTTCCATGTGATGACTTAAGACGTTTTAACTGTCTGTCTTCACTGCCAAATTATTAATGTACCTAACGACACTACACATAGCACCAGATCCGGAATTGATGTCCCTCTTGTAGGCTTACTAACATACTGCGCCAAAAAATGGTAATTTACAACATCCAGAAATTCTTCCTCACTTTTTCCTTGTCTTCTCACAAATTCCAAATTAATAGCAGGGTAATTCAAGTCACCCATAATAACAGTCTCGCCTCCCTTACAAGCTTGTTTAATACTTCCAAATAGCATTGTATTCACACTATTGTCTGAAGCTGGCGGCCTGTAATATACACCTACATTTAATCCCTTCACATTTTCCGTGATGAGCTTAATCCAAATAACCTCTCTAGGCATGAGATGGTCAATTTCTGGAATTTCCTGCACATTAAGATTTTCTTTTACATAGAGGGCTACACCTCCGCCTCTCTTATTGGATCTATCTTTTCTAATAAGCTTGTACCCCTCTATATTATATGAATCTCCCTCCCCTTCTCCAAGCCATGTCTCTGTAATCCCAACTATGTTATATCCCCCATTATTCAGCCTCTAGTTCTAAATTTCTTTTGTTATACTTCTAGCATTTAAACAAAGACATTTCAGACAATTACTTCTGCTAGCACTACACTTCCTCTCCTGTTTCATCACTCCCTGCTCAGTGTTTCCCATTAATGTATTCCCATTAATTGCCCGCCACAATTAAATTTCTACCGCCACAGTTTCAAGTTGATCAAAAAAATTATACAAAAATAAAAATTGTTGTATGTGCGATTGTGCGTACTGTAGCCCTGTCGCTTCAAAAAACGCCTCTCTGGCTCTCATCACTCTAATCGCTGCCCCTCCCCGCTGCTTCGTGCATGCATAGACAGTCCCACAAATACGAAAGTGCATCTCCAAGATAGAGGCTGTATCTTCTCACGCTTCTGAGGAGATTAGACGTGGTTAGTATGTTTGTGAAAGTTACACCCTCTAGTAGGCTATAATGGATATATTGTTCAAGCATTAAGCGAATCAAGCTCTCGACTGTGTTATTATATTAATTTAGCATAAGCTAATGTAACAACTTTGTACAACTTTAGCTAGCAAGCTAGCAGCTATAAAACATTTTAGCTGCAACTAATCTAATGTTATCTCGCTTGCTAACTTGATAAGCAAAACTAAATAAAATGTATACTAGTTTATGTATATTGTAGTATCTCATGGAAGATAATACAGATGTTATTCAAGGGAGATATCAGCACAATGTAACACAACCTGTTGTGTTCAGGACAGTGCAGTTTCTCAGTTTTTAACCATCTCTGGCATTGCCCCACTCGTTTGGCTTCCATGTCTTATAACAGGATCTACCTTTTTAAAGTGCTTTGTTTACTCAGAAAAGACAGCCTAGAGAAGACGAAGAGGAAGAATCAAGGTAGCAAACATTTACAACCCCTGGCAAAAATTATGGAATCACCACACTTAGAGGATGTTCACCCAGCTTTTTTACTTCGTAGCAAATAAACAAATCACAGATATGACACAAAACAATTTTTGTTTAATAGCTGAACATTCTGGCTTCATGAAACATACCTCAAACTAATTAAATTCAATTATTTTAATTAATGGCATGGAATTTTTTTCCAGATCAAATAGAGGAAAAAATTATGGAATCATCAACAAAAAAAATCACAATTAGTACTTTGTTGCTCCTCCTCTGGCTTTTATGACAGCCTGAATTCTTTGAGGCATGGACCTTGAGTGATTCCAAAATATTCCATTAATTGAAATAACTTAATTTAATTTGTTTGAGGTATGTTTCACGAAGCCAGAATGTTCAGCTATTAAACAAAAATAGTTTTGTGTCATATCTGTGATCTGTTTATTTGCTATGAAGTAAAAAATCTGGGTGAACATCCTCTAAGTGTGGTGATTCCATAATTTTTGCCAGGGGTTGTAATAGCCAGCCAATCAGATTCCGATTCTTACTTGTCAATAAACAAGTATTTATTTTTATGTTTTATTTCTTTCTTTTTATTGTAGGCTAGTTTTCATGTTCAGTCCCGCAGGGCTGCAGGGAAGAACAGCTTAACATGCATTATGGTAGTTTCTGTATAGTCTTGTAAGCTGGCCATAACTTTATGAACATTTTTCATCAGACTACTTTTGTGCATGTTAGCTAGCTGTCTATCCAAAAAAGTCAGCTAACCAAAATTTTATTTATTTTACATGTTCCATTCCCCATGTTCCAATAGCAAAAAATTGTGGATCTAGTCTTAAAATTTTAATCTCAAAATAACACCAAATTGATACAATTGATTTTTGTTGAAATTAACAAAAATTCTTCCGGGGGGGGGGGGGGGGGGGGGCATGCCCCCGGAACCCCCTAGACAGTTCAGGGTCAACCCAACAGTTTCAGAAAATCCTATGGGAAACACTGCTGCTGCCCCAAGCCACCCTTAGAATTAGAACACTAGAATTCTGCTCTAAAAATATATACAGTAATTGTTCTATTATTATAGGCAGCCCTGACAGCTTCCATCTGGGCAGTCTGCACCTCCCTGCCCTTTATACTTTCTGAGTTCAGTCAAACCACAGAACAAAGTAGACACTGTCTTATAGTATGCTAACTGATGCTCATTGGGGATGCTGGGCCTGAAGATAATGGTTAATCTGTCGGGCCCGGCACCAGGGACAACTGATTCAGTATGAATAACTTGCTAAAAGTTAGTCTGTGTTGATTAAATTTGGTCTAAAATCGCATTGCCTGCTAGCAATTGCCTGCTAGCAATTTTCTATGTGAAGATAACAGTGTTTTCCCTAAGTTTGGAAGTAATCTGGGGTGATACGACGTGTTGTAGGTCAATGTGGTTTATAGGCAGCCATTACACTTCATTGACGGTGTACTTTAACTGCGATCATGGACCGAGGGGGTGGGAGAGAGATTGCGATGGTGAACCAGGGGGTTGGAGTTTGCAATCGTGGACCAGGAGGGGGAAGTAAAGTTTTTCTTTAATACTGAAGAAAAACTTACCTTCCAATGCTTTGTCAATGTCGTGGATATCTGTGGCCATTCATCTGTGATGACTGTGTCTCCAAACACGCCTCTCCTAAATAAATCCTGTTCTTGACCGACTTATTTTGTGGCGGTTGTGCTGATGTGGCAGCAGGAGGAGATCTTTAGGAAGAAACATGATGACACACTGTTTATGCCAAATTCCCCAACTAGCAAGTGCCGCTGTAGGTTTCAGTGGGACGGAAACCATTTCATGTAAATAGTGCGGGGGGACAAAGAAGAGGCTGTCTAGATGGTTTCTTCTTGCCAAAAACAAGAAAAGAAAAATAAACCATTAGTGTCATTAGTTCATTGCAAACGAAATATTCTATTAAAGCGAATTTCAATAACTCACAAGTAAAAACGTATTAATCCTACGTTCTAATATTTCTGAGGGCCCCTATCAGTCAGGATACTTGGTATTGTCCTAGCTTTCCCCCCCTTTAGGTGCCCCAGAGTAAGAGAGTTGGTTAGACACTGCATGTTCCAGGGTTCTGGAGAGAAAGGGGAGTAGGGAGAATGGCTGATAATTATGGTCAACAGAAGGGTCCAGAGTGTGTTTCTTCAACAGGGGTGTTATGACAGGATGTGAGGGCTGAGACAGTGCACAGGAAAAACAGGAGTCAAGAGATTGTTGGCACCAGAAATCTTCAAAAATGAATTTCAAATATATTCTAATAAAAATAACAAAACTAAAAACTAAAAATAGCAATAAAGTTATACACTCTACAAATTAACAAAAGATAACGAAAATCACAACAACTTATCACCCGCTCGCCCGTGGTCAACATGCTGGATTTTTATATTTTAAGTCCCACCTTCTGTTTGGGATATTCATTACAATAACAACCATAGCCTTTTTTGAAACCGTTCATCATTCTACATAAATGGCATTACATTTTTACTATGTACTAAAAATGGTTAGTTATCCTGCTTATTTAAATGTAAAAAAAATCCTTTAACGCTTTTGCATCACTTGATTGACACAAAACTCCCGGAACTGGATTTCGCCATCAAATAAGAAGCCCTATGTTTGCACACACTTCCCCGTTAATTTCCAAACTTACAAACAAAACTCTATGAACAAGTTCATAAAATGTCTTAGCATTATCCCAGTTATGAAAAATATGCTTGCCAGTAAATAACTTTATATTAATTTGGTAATTGTTTCTACATGGAGATTGATAAAAACCCATTTGCTGAGACGGAATATGCACCTTCCGAACAGCAAATGATGACTCCAGTTAAACACAAATGAAAGTTGCGCAAGCATTCCCTTCCCAACAGGAAAAAATTGGTCAGTTTAATGCAACAACCTAATCATCCACCCACACAGTTAGCAATTTACTTTCATATGATTTCCTGTGTTCGTGAATGTGTTGCAGTGCCATGGCATGTGATGTTGTGCGCGTTCTAATGGACAAGGGCGGCAGATTGATCCAGCAGCAGCGTGTCTCCGACATCACTCACCTCCTCCCCCTCTGGTTGCTGTTTCTTCTGTGGCCTTGACAGGTAACCCGCGATTACATTCTTTTTCCCTGGACAATGGTCAATCATAAACATATAGGGTTGTAAAGCAAGACACCAGCGAGAGTGTTGCATAGAGCTTTCAGATCTGTATGCAAGCAGAACTCTTGCCTGAGGAGGTAATATCTTAAGGAGTCCAGTGCCCATTTTATGGCAAGCCCCTCTTTCTCCACAGTAGCTTACCTGGTCTCCCTTGGGAACATCTTTCTGCTAAGGAACAACATGGGCCTTTCCTGTTCAGGCTCACCATGTCTGTATACAGTATCCATTATCATTTGTTTTCTGTCTGGCACCTGTTGACCTTTTGGATGTGCGTGTTTTTTTCTTTTTCAAGGAGTGTGACAGAGCCACATACCTCACAAGGTCATCAGTTTTTGACCAAATCCAAAATAAGATCTAGAGCTACACGTGCTATTTTTATATCAGTATGGTTGCTGCTTTCAAAACAGGTGATTGACGAGCTCATAGATTTCACAGCAGTGCTCCCTGCTGCCCAGCACTCTTGCTTTGTATTTGACTGATCAAAGATGGCAACCTAAAACACTTACTCATATTGAAACTTGCTATAAACAAAGTGTGTGCCGACCGGTTTTCTTTTTTCAAAGTATGAACTATATCTATATACATACGTATTTCTGCATTACAGTTTTATTACCCTATTTTTCAGTGGCGCAATGCAAGTGTGACAGATGCTTAACTTTTAAACCCCATTCTGTGAGACTTGTCTTTGTTTGGCATCAATATAAATTGACATTACAATGTACACAGAATGCCTGTGTTTGTTTTCACGTACAACCAGTCCGCAGTTAATGATTAATCCATATTATAGTGTGGCATTTTAATGTTTAGTGTACATTGATGAATTAATTCTGGTTGCTAATCAATAGTAATAAAACAGGAAGGACCAACCATCTCAAAAGATAGTAAAGTATTTCCTAAGATGATCATAAAAAGAGGTTTCTAATTAGTTTGAGTACAATTGTGATGACCAGCCCTCAGTATGTCTGTTTAATATTCACTAGACAATACACAACCCACAATCATGGTGGTTTGTATTGATTTAATTCGCTTCAAATGTCCCCCTCCTCCCAATTAAAAAAATAAAAACATAATATGCTCTGGATTTACACTGCAAACAATTTAATAAACTGACATTTTCCAACAACAGATGTTCAGTAGTATTCCCTCCTACTTCCTGCTGCTAACATGACAAAGCCGTGTCCAAACATTGCAGTGGCTTTGCTCTGTTGTAACGTGTGCAACTTATCAAACGTAAGAGGTAGACATTCAGATTCAATTGATTTCCATACAGTGCCCCTGAGCAAGATGTCTTCATCTTGATGAAAACTCACTTGTTTGACAGCTCACAAAATACCTCAGAATACTGCAATGAATCAAACCAAAAGTGAGAAATTGTGTCCCCTTCAAAATACCTGTTTTCCAAGCTGTTTAGATCAGGTTTTACCCAGAGACAGAATAATACCCAACATTATTGAAGCCTGTTGTGACAGTGGTTGAGCAGATCTGAGAGAAACGAAAGCTATGTTAAAGGGAAATAAACTTTAAACTCTTCACTGTTAAGGACAGATAAGGACAGGTGGCCATGTGTACTGCGCTCATTAATATCCATGCCCCGTTTCCCAAAAGGATCTTAGATAAAGTTCATCTTAGGCTATTTTGTTTTTATATTGCTTTCATTGTTTGTTTTTTGTCTTTCTCCCTTTATTTTTATAATCTTTTCAATGTAATGTCAGTAAATTTAATCATAAACCTTTTTAATCATAAAAAAGAGCAAACACAAAACACTCTAAGATGATCTTAACTCTAAGATGCTTTTGGCAAACGAGGCTCATATTTGTAAGACATTAGTCACTAAGTTAGAGCAGGTTGCCGACCTTTACAAAAATGTTACAGTGGAAACTTTATTATACAGCCTTACTCATATAGCTGGAGGAACCTGATATTCCTTTTATGCATTGATCATGTGCTATGAACTACCTAACGCAAGCCAGTCTACATGTAAAACTACTGCCAGCGTGTTAGCAATTTCCAGTAATGATTGCAACGTAATGTGTGCTGTTTATGGCCTATTTTATCTGTAATTTTCTTTACACTCTGCAATTCATATCTATGTCTCTCTCCACTAAGGTACTCATGTGGAAACTGTCAATGAATGCCTACAGAGATGGAAGCTGTCAAGAGGTCACAAAGTCTCACAAAGATGATTATTAGATGACTATTAGCCTAAATTAAATGGTTCATTTGCAATTTTGTGGTGGTGGATCAGGCGACTGTATGAGCATCAGAGGTTTGCCTGCTTAGTTTGAAACAACTATGATTTCCTACAGTAACACCAAAATTAGACTACCAGAAACAGGACAGAAAGCAACATAAACTAGCAAGCTAGGCTGTACCATCGCATAGCTAAACCTGCAGATCATTCAATGTGTAATAACGTTGTAACACTGACACTGAGCTACTGTACACTAACAATAGATGTGACATCAGTCTCAAATTCCAGACACACACAAGTAATGAAAGGCTTTGATTCCGCATATCTAAGCTTGAAAGCTATTTAGTTATCGCTAGCTAACGGTTGGAGAATAGGTCAGTGAATGACTGGGTTTTTTTATTTGTTTATTTTTGATATTAAAGCTAGAGTATGCGACTTTTAAAAAAAATATATATATTGGGGAACGGTGCTTAGTTGGTAGCAATGCTTAGTTGGTAGCAATCATAAAAAGAACTGTTCTGAGAGAAATCCAGCACCATAGACTGTGTTTATACCCTTTATACCATGGCTTGGATAAATACTCAATTCTGATTGGCTGGAGGGTGGGCATTTATTTTGTTAAACCGCCCGGCAATGAAGTAGCGCTGGCAACATTTTAATCACCGTTCTAAATTAATACGCCGTCTACGTTATCTGCTGCCAGCGCCATTAGAGTCGACACTTTTATGAATGGTATCCATAGCAACACCAACAGCTGATTAATAAAGCCGGCAAATAACGCTAAATCCGCTGATTTGAAAAGTTTGTCTTCGCCAAATATCTTAGTTACAACAACTTTAATCTAGCAAAGAAGTTTTGTGGTTAGAGGTGCAGTATTTATTCAGTTTGGAAATATGAACGTAACATAGTAGGGCTTTACCTAATGTAATGTAACGCTGACATGAGCAACGCTGGTTGCGAATGCGAACAAGGTACTTCACAAAGCACGTTAATCTGTATATTAAAAAAACATTTTATCCAGCGAAATGTCGTAGATATGATAAGTTACATCTAACAGTAACAAAATCTATCTACAGTAGGCTATTTTTTTCAGATGTTCCCATCGCATGATGCAGATCGTGAAATGCAATTTCCTTAGCCTGGGCTGTTTAAAATAGGCTGCGTGACCAAAGCATTTTTAAAAAGCAAGACGGAGAGAGATAGGTAAATTGAGTTGCTGTTTCATGCAATTTTCTTAAATAATGTAACTAATGACAAAAATAACCAAAATTGGTGCTAATTTTATGGTATAAAGTTGAGAAGGAACTATTTGCTTCCATATAGAATCAATTGTTTTCAGAACTACCAACGAGAGGTTTTTGCATAACTACGGACAAAATAGAACTAGTAACGAGAAATAGAATTATCAACGAGATGTTTTCTGTTCAAATAGAACTATCAACGAGCAGTTTTGCATGACAACGGCAAACTACATGCCAAAATGGCCTCGGAAGGATATTTTCAAAATGAAGCCAAAATTATGAAAAATTAAACAAATAAAGGCTAGAAATATTTCACTTTGTGTGTAATGAATCTATAATCTATGAAAGTTTCACTTTTTGAATGGAATTATGGAAAAAAAAAACTTTTCCATGATATTCAAATTTTTTGGAAAGGATCTGTATATATATATATATATATATAGTTGAACTCGAAAGTTTACATACACTTTAGCCAAATCCATTTAAATTCAGTTTTTCACAATTCCTGACATTTAATCCTAGTAAACTTTCCCTGTCTTAGGTCAGTTAGGATCACAACTTTAGTTTAAGAATGTGAAATGTCAGAATAATAATGATTTTTTTTTTTTATTTAGGTAATAATATAGGGGCTGAGCTCCAGGTATCCAACCACGCCCCAGCTATTTTTTTTCCACTAGTAGCCAAAAGTTCATTTCTACTCTGGACAGCACTCACAGCGGCTGCCTTGTTCTCTCTCTCTCTCTCAAACAAAACACGCTAGCTCAAGCTGCTGCCGAGGCCCCCCGTTTCAGCTTATAATGATACGGCCAGCAAACATAAAATCACACGCTGTCCAAATAGTTACCCACGCCATGTAGACTACTCATTTTACAAAGGCTGTATGCAATCACACTATCTGCAAGATATCAACAATATTGGTTTCCATTTCAACGGGTGCACATGTAGTCACTGCACTGAACTCTCCAAGAGAGAATGTTTGTTAGGGACGTACGTTGCAAAGCTAAACGTGTAGCATGCATATACTACAACTCCTGGCTCAACTATTTAACCCAAATCCCCCCTTTCTGCAGGAAATACCACAAATAGCAATAATATACCCTAACACATAAATTCAACAATATTTTTAAAAAGTGACTTCATTAACCAACAAAATGACTGCTCTCGTCCACCGTCAGCACTGCAGCTCACACTGAATGGTGTTGTGCAGCGCGAGTAATAGTTTGTTTACAAAATAATATTCAACATAAACCGGCCAGCAACGACACAGTGTGAACAAAGTAAACAATAGATACTTTACTTACCTCATCAGAACATAAAATTTAGTTCTGTTTTAACATAAAAATACAGGAAATATCCACACCGTGCATGCAACGCATGCATACAGTTTTCATATGCTTTATACTATATATTTATTTTTAATAAAGTAGCCTATATATATATTTTTTTTTTTTAAACCAGCTAGCTACTTGCTAAGCTAGACTGAAAAAATAACTATCAAAAAACAAGGGACACAGCCGCAGTGGTGCAGCGGGCTAAGGCGCAGACTTTGTGCGGTTGCGCCCCGAGGATCAGGGGTTCGATCCCCAGTCCTGCCAGATCCGAGCATAGTGCCCTGTGGAGCGGCAATTGGCCACAGGCAGTGGGAGCCCACAGGCAATTGGCGCTCCCGGGTGGGGGGCTTGTGAGAATCGCTGCGCACAGAACGGCCCTGGGCAATTTGGAATCACGATCAAGAGCTTGAGGAGTCGTGCCCTGCAGAGGATGTGGCGGCAGTATAGTATAATGGTTAAGGAACTGGACTTGTAACCAGGTAGGACACTGCCGTTGTACCCTTGAGCAAGGGTATAGTATCGGTGGGCGTAGCTGTACAGGTTTCTATTTCGTCACCGGGAAGAATACGTCAACTGGATGAAATTTCTGGCCAATCACAGATTGAACATTCCTAACGAACCTAACGTTTTACCACTAGAGAGACTTTTGAGCCAGTTTACACTTTTTTGCGCTGACTGCAGTAATTTGTCAAGATTTGGACCAGGATCAATCAGTAATACTTGTAATACAGTAATAAAATTTATCAGTTATCATCTAAAATAAGTTGTTTAGTGCTTTGTTACCCTTTAAGCTAGCTTTCCAGTCCAAGCCCTTTCATTAGCAAAGTGAACAGACTTTTAGCCACAGTTTAGCTAGTACAGATAGAGTCTGTTGAGCTAAAACCGGATGGTAAATACGACCTGGACAGCAGGGGACCCAGATAGTGCGTTCAGCTACCAGGGACATGCAAATTAATCTGGCATCGTTGGAAGACAGAAAAACATGCGAGGTGGAATCTAGAGGTGGAATTACGGTTCCTTGCAGGGACCCAGATAATTTGACTCCGTTCGGATTTGTTCACTCACTGCTCTCATTTAGACTCTCATTCTCATTCACTGCTCTAGTTCCAACTCTTGTTCTTGTTAACTGCTCTCGTTCAGAGTATCAATCTTGTTCACTGACTCTCGTTCTTCGGGAATGAGAATGAGAATCATGCAGTGACTGAAAACTCCAGGTGGCTGAAGAGAGGACCCAACTCAGTCTTGTATATTAATAAAAAAAATGGTCCAAGGAAAAAACATATTTTAATTAATTCAAAATGAAAATATAAGGTTATTTACATACACTTGATATTATTGTGAACAAAAAATCTCAATGCACATTAAATGTTTGTTGATTATCTTATTTATTTTTATGAAGTATATATACCCCTATATAGTTTTATTATTATTGTTATCATTAATATTATTTTATTATTGATTTTTATATAGATTTCATTGTTAGTGAATGTCTAATATTGACTGAGTGTCACACTCTAATCATCTAATCTCCTCAAAACACCAGCAAAGTTTTTTCTACAGGTGTGTCGTTAAGTTGGACAGGTATCTCAGTTTGGTTCAGTATGGGGAAGACTGCATACTTGGCAATTGGCCAGAAGACCATCATTGACACCCTCCAGAAGATGGGTAAGCCACAAAAGGTCATCGCTAAGGAGGCTGGCTGTTCACAGAGTGCAGTGTCCAAGCATATCAATAGAAAGTTTAGTGGAAGGGAAAAATGTGGCAGGAGAAGGTGCACAAGCAAAAGAGATGACCGTAGGCTTCAGCGGATTGTCAAGCAAAGACGATTCCAAAATTTGGCGGAGATGCAGAGGGAGTGGACTGAGGCTGGAGTCAGTGCTTCAAAAACCACCACGTACAGAGTGTGACACTCAGTCTAAAACATTCATTCTCTGAAATAACTGAAGTAAATGCTGATTTTCGACACACTATTCTAATTTCTTGAAATACTGTTTTGGGGGTTTTCTGGAGCTGTAAGCCAAAATTATGAAAAATGAAACAAATAAAGGCGAGAAATATTTCACTTCGTGTGTAATGAATCTATAATCTATGAAAGTTTCACTTTTTGAATGGAATTATGGAAAAAAAAAACTTCAAATTCAGTGGTGTACCGTGGGAGTAGAACTAAGCCTTATGTGAACTTACCTTTAACGGATGATCACTTTCAATCTGTTTCCGTTTACTTTGCCTGATTGTCAATCAAACAATTGATTCATTTAATAAGTAAATTATTAGGCTACCAAGTTATTTTGAGATAGCATTATTGTTCTGTGCATCATAAACTTGTGTTGCATTTTTATACATCCACATTTATGACAACGTGTTATCATGCGAAGATTCTGACTTTTAAATGCTCCATGTTTAAATGTTCAACGTTTTGTAGATTTTTGTAAATTACTTTTTCTAGCCTGAATTGTGCGTTGCTCTCAACGGTTCGAGACACTAAAAACACGGTCCTCTTTAAATTTATGCTTTCTAATGTTTAAATCGCTTTGACTAATTTGAGTGTCGCCTTAAAATTAATTACATTCTTTAACGCATTCAGATTATTGCCTGATCCTTGTTAAACAATCTCAATGTGTCTCTTTGTCGTTATCATTTCTAAATCATTATAGGCTACAAATTGGTCTTGATTATTCAGCGAATTAATTGTTTGATGGTTCGGCTACTGAAGCTAAATAAACGGAAACAAGTACACCCCACTTTTTCCAACGTACCGGCCGTCACTACGTATATTTAAGTACCCATTTTATGAAGCAAAGAAAAATACTAGCACAGAAAAATTATTGTTATTCAAATCAAGATCGCTTTGGAGTTACATTTTGTTTGATTTTAATTACAATTAGCTATATCTTTAATTGTTTGTTTTTTCCATCTAAAACATCACCAAGATGAACATTCTAAGTCTCAACTTTTAGGGGTGATTTTTGCAAAACATTTTGGTGGGGGGAAGACCCCCCCCCCCCCTCCCACAACCCTACGTACTTCTATCACAAATATACTTCTGTGCTCCCGTGTTTCCAAACCCACCAGCCACCACTGATATATATATATAGTATATTTGTTGGCTACTCTTGGAGGAAAATGTCTCTGGATTATGACAAAGCTTTGCATTCTCATTTTCATTCCAGCTCAGTAACACCTGGCTATCCAGTGGGATATAAACATGAGCAAAGTAGAAAAATCTTTTAAAACTTTCACCAGTGAGAGATCAATCAGTCTAATACCCCTGATTTAAAAGATAGGCTGGATACACAACACACAACATGTATCATTTGCATTCCATTATTTGGTGTGCTAAAGCTTCTACCGCTGCATCAATACATTTTTAAAAATGTACGTATATCGAACTTAGTAAGGCTAGGATGTTGCACCTTCCCCAAACACACACACGACCACCGCCAAAACACGAAACACTTGAGATGGGCTATTTAGAACTGCATTGGTCCAGGGTGCATCAGAAAAATGGTGCATCCTTGTTAATTATTTGTACATTCTACAAATTGTATGCGTCTCCTCTGTGACGCTAGCTTTTTCTAAGCAAGCTTTACTCTCTCATTCTTTTGTGTATCCACATTTTCACCAAACAAAAGATCACTGAGACTAATTGCATTTTAATTTTTATTCCTGGAAGATAGGCCCCTGTTTCTGGACGTGTTGAATGTTTCTTGCTTAAATATGTTTTAATTAAAATAGTTTGAATACATTATCAGAAGGCAAAAGAGATCATATTAAGTTGGTCTTTATCACTTAATACCCTTGTTACATGTGGCACAATTATCAAGAAATAGGAAAGAAAAGTAAGCAGGATGCACCATAGGATGTCTATAAATACCAAGCTATGAATTGTTAATATCTGTATTATGTTTAGCAAGATGTGCTTATATTGGCTACTTACTCATTTAAATGTTCATTAAATTTATCTCATTGAAAAGAAAGACACAGTGGTGAATAGAAGGAGAGATGAGACCATGCAGGCCATTGAGGCAGTAGGTCATCCTGCAGACCGAGAGACTAGAAGGTGTAATTAGTGTTAGCTGTGTGGGAAAACCTGGAGAAACAAATAGCCAGCAAGGTCTGGAAATTGCATTTATATAAGGTGGCCTTGGGCAACTCTTAGTATTTACCTTCGGCATGGTTCAATAACCCTGCTTTTGCTGCAGGACTTTCTTTCACTAGGTGTGATAGTATATTTCCTTGAGCAAGTATTGGAGTCGATTTGATTATCTTATGGTGTGAAAATAATATCAGCTGCTGTTTGCTGAAGCATATTCACTGAATTTATTTACTGCTTGTGATTCGAGTCCACCAAGGCTTATTTACTGAATATATTAGATTGGCTGCTCAACACCGCAGGCAGACTTTGCTTGATGTGTGTGTCTAAGGCAGTCCATTAATGTGTTCCAAGCGATGACCCTTTTTAACGTGCAGTTATATGGCTAGATTTTGATGGGTCTAATGCAAAGGCATTGACACCAACATTATAGTGAGAAAAGCCCAAGGCACAACAACAGCTAAATTTGGAAGTGTCTGATACAATTTACTGCTTGTATCATGTAGGGCACAATTGTACTGTCCCAGACATCCATTATTGCAGGTTTTCATTATTTACAGTGCAGTGGTGGAAAAGAAAGCAGATGAAATGTGATTGACATAGAGGGGAAAAGATTATATCATGGTAATGAAACAATGCACTTTTACAGTACGAATGCAAGTTGTTTGGATCTTCATAGGAGGAGATAAACGAAGCTATGGGTCACGGGTCTGAGCACAGGTCTGAGCCTGAAATATAATTTTCCTCTGACCGGGAGTCTGTAGTGGTGCAACACAATTGGCCTCATCCCACCAGGGGTATGTTGAATAAGTCAAAAGCATTCTTTGGCGTACTGCAAAATTAATACCTCTAACGTCAAGCCAGGCTGTCACAAATTAGATTTGTCCAACTGGGTTTAGCTCTCTCCTCTAGTATCCAATTCCAAATTTGGACAAGATGAAAAAGGGAAAAAACTATTTCAAAAGGACAAACGTCCCATATGCTTTTTGATGTGAAATTAATTTCCCTCTTGTAAGAAACAGTAAGTGAAAATCCTTCTTCTGTACAAAATTATTTGATAGGAGTTGAATTTCTACTTTATCACTGGAATTATAAACTGACAATATATAATTAAAAATAAACATCCCCTCAGCAGTAAAATGGGATTAATTATGATAACATCCTCTTTGTTGTGCAGACGACAGGACAGAAAATAAAAATGCACTGCTATTCTCCCTATATTTGTTTTCTATTTCTGATACCCTAGATTGAAACTGTAGTACTTTAGAAATGTGGACATAAATCTTTGACTGGGCTATTCTATGCTTACTATTCTGTGCCATTACTGTACTTCTGTTTTGCAAGTTGGCAAGCCCTCAAGAGGAGATTAAAATGAAGGCAGTGACCTGATCCCAAACAGTGCACTAGCTTGCTCATCAGAATTATCTACACTTCATCAAAAATCCACTACATTGCCAAGAATATGAGAAATAATCCTGTCCATGATTAATGTTTAATAATAATCCTCTCAGTTTTCTCTTCTCAAATGAGCTGTACTGTGCCCATGTTAATGTGTATATTCTTATATGGTTTCAGAGCTGTGCTTGTTTGTAAATTACAGTTGAAGTCGGAAGTTTACATACACCTTAGCCAAATCCATTTAAACTCAGTTTTTCCACAATTCCTGACATTTAGTCCTAGTAAACATTCCCTGTCTTAGGTCAGTTAGGATCACAATCTTATTTTAAGAATGTGAAATGTCAGAATAATAGAGATAATGATTTAATTTCAGCTTTTATTTCTTTCATCACATTCCCAGTGGGTCAGAAGTTTACATACACTCTGTTAGTATTTGGTAGCATTGCCTTTAAATTGTTTAACTTGGGTCAAACGTTTCAGGTAGCCTTCCACAAGCTTCTCACAATAAGTTGTTGGAATTTTGGCCCATTCTCCTGACAAAACTGGTGTAACTGAGTCAGGTTTGTAGGCCTCCTTGCTCGCACACGCCTTTTCAGTTCTGCCCACAAATTGAGGTCAGGACTTTGTGATGGCCACTCCAATACCTTGACTTTGTTGTCCTTAAGCCATTTTGCCACAACTTTGGAAGTATACTTTGGGTCACTGTCCATTTGGAAGAGCCATTTGCAACCAAGCTTTAACTTCCTGGCTGATGTCTTGAGATGTTGCTTCAATATATTCACATAATTTTCCTTTCTCATGATGCCATCTATTTTATGAAGTGCACCAATCCCTCCTGCAGTAAAGCACCCCCACAACATGATGCTGTCACCCCCGGTGCTTCATGGTTGGGATGGTGTTCTTCGGCTTGCAAGCCTCACCCTTTTTCCTCCAAACATAACAAAACAATGGTCATTATGGCCAAACTGTTCAATTTATGTTTCATCAGACCAGAGGACATTTATCCAAGAAGTAAGATCTTTGTCGCCATTTGCAGTTGCAAACTGTAGTCTGGCTTTTTTATGGCGGTTTTGGAGTAGTGGCTTCTTCCTTGCTGAGCAGCCTTTCAGGTTATGTCGATATAGGACTCGTTTTACTGTGGATATAGATACTTTTGTACCTGTTCCCTCCAGAATCTTCACAAGGTCCTTTGCTGTTGTTCTGGGATTGATTTGCACTTTTCGCACCAAAGCACGTTCATCTCTATTTATTGATTATTCCTGAGTGGTATGATGTCTGCGAGGTCCCATGTTGTTTATACTTGCATACTATTGTTTGTACAGACGAACATGGTACCTTCAGGCGTTTGGAAATTGCTCCCAAGGATGAACCAGACTTGTGGACGTCCACAATTTTTGTCTTGGCTGATTTCCCATGATGTCAAGCAATGAGGCACTGAGTTTGAAGGTAGGCCTTAAAATACATCCACAGGTACACCTCCAGTTGACTCAAATAATGGCAATCAGCCTATCAGAAGTTTCTAAAGCCATGACATAATTTTCTGGAATTTTCCAAGCTGTTTAAAGGCACAGTCAACTTAGTGTTTGTAAACTTCTGACCCACTGGAATTGGATATAGTGAATTAAATAATCTGTCTGTAAACAATTGTTGGAAAACTTACTTGTGTTGTGCACAAAGTAGATGTCCTAACTGACTTGCCAACACTAGTTTGCTAACAAGAAATCTGTGGAGTGGTTAAAAATGAGTTTTAATGACTTCAATCTAAGTGTATGTCCATTTCCGACTTCAACTGTATATGTACTTTATTTAAACCTCGGGGATGTATTGAGGGAGAGCCCCTCATTTACAATACTGCCGAGTTACAACAAAAGAAAGAAGAGATTACATAAGACAATAATCAAAGAACCAATAAATTAAAACATTAGTCAAAACTAAAATTAAAAAGTTAAAAATAAAAATAAAATAAGTAAAACATTAATAGAACATTAGTTAAAACTAAATTTAAAACATTTGTTAAAAACAATTCCAATCAAAAACAATAAGATTCAATATTAGATTCTTAAATTGTCTCAAAGGCAGTAAGGAGTCCAATTTAAATTGTATTTACAAACCATTCCAAATATGAGGGGCATAAAAGCAAAAAGCAGCCTGTCCTAGGTCAAACTTTGTCTTGGGGACCTAGGGTACAAGCCAGTCTTGTGAGCGTGTATGATGGTTTGTAGTGTTCCAATTCAAGAGTGAGAATAAATAAAATAGTAGCCTGCCCAGCAGGGCTTTAAAGATAAAAACATAACAGTGCTGATCACGTCTCAGACAGAGAGGGCCAGCCAACTTTTTCATAAAGAAGACAGTGATGTGTGCCAAAATTATCACCTGTGATGAATCTTAGAGCAGAGGGGTATATGGCATCTAGGGGGTTAAGGGTAGTTAAGGCTGCATGTCTATAAATTATGTCTCCATAGTCTAAAACTGAGAGAAAGACTGCCTCAATTACTCTCTTTCTGCAGAATACAGGAAATTATATTTTATTTCTATAAAGAAATCCCAATTTTGACCTCAACTTTTTAGCAAGAATGTTTACATGAATTTTGAAGTTGAGTTTGTCATCTATCCAAATACATAGATATTTATAATGGGGGACTCTCTCAATACTAGTACCATCTAAAGAGTAAATTTGAAAACTGCTATAATCAATCTTCTTCGCTCTGGAGAACAGCATACATTTTGTTTTCTCTGTGTTCAGAAGAAGCTTAAAATTAACAAATTGTTCTTGAAGAGTAATGAAAGAATGTTGTAACTTGTTAACAGCAGACTGTATAGACTCAGCACAACAATATAAAACAGTATCATCAGCATATAAATGTGTTTTACAGGAAGTCAAAGCCAACACAATATCATTGATATAAATAGTAAACAAGACAGGCCCCAAGACCGATCCTTGTGGTACACCTTTAGTGATATGTAAGAAATTTTATTTATTATTGCCAATTTTTACACACTGAAATTTGTCAGAGAGGTAATTTTGGAACCATAAGCAAGCCTCATCTAAGCCAATGCAGGATAATTTATCAGCAAAGAATGATCCACTTTATCAAAGGTTTTGGACAGATCAACAAAAAGTGCAGCGTAATGTTTTCTGTTATCCAATGCAGACACAATATCATTTAATACAAGAGAGGTAGCAGTAATAGTGCTATGTCCAGCCCTAAAGCCCGATTGAAAATTCGCCGGCTATATTAACGCTGCGCCTTCCTCTTCCTCCTCCGTATTGCTCTCCGGTTTTGAGAGTAGGAGCTGTTTTTCGTTCTACTTATTCTATTCGCGGAGATCTTTCCGCTCTATTGGTGTTCACTGTTGGACACTTTAAGAATCCCTTTTGTCACATCTGGTCCGCCAAACCATTCGCCTCCCCCTTACATCCTCTGATATACAGTAGGGTTCAAAAGTCTGAGACGACAAGTGAAAATGCTTCTATTTTGCATTCTTTTCTAATTTAATGTAATTTATTTAATTGGAAATGGTATTATCAGCATAACAATTTGAATGAAAAGTTACATATTTGAAAACTTCACATGAATGAAAAATCTATTAGTATTTGGTATGTCCCCCCTTTGCTTTGATGACAGCTTCTACTCGAGCTGGCATGGACTCCATGTTTGTGCAGAACCTGATGATCCATGTTATCCCAAAATGATTTGACAATGTTCCAAAGAGTATCTTGTGATGTTAATGAATGCTTGGCTTTCACTGTCTTCAAGTACCCCCATAAATGTTCGATGGGGTTGAGGTCAGGTGACTGTGGAGGAAAGTTCATGACAGTCAGCATTCCTCACTCCTCTTTGGTCTTCAAGTAGTTCTTGCAAAGCTTTGAGGTGTGTTTAGGGTCATTAGCCTGTTGCAGTATGAATCCTTCTCCACAAAGCTCCAAACCAGAGGGTATAGCATGCCTCTGAAGAATGGAGTGTTACTTTTCTTTTGTAAGGGTGGAGTCGATTCGGTGCAGGTGTCCAACTCCAGAGTAGGCAAAACAGCCCCAGACTCGAATATTCCCACCACCATGTTTCGCTGTTGTTTTGATGCACTGTGGTATCAATCACTCTCCAGTTAGTCTCCTTACATAAACCCTTCCGTTACTGCCATAAATCTCAAACTTGGATTCATCAGTAAAAAGGACTTTTTTCCAGTGATCCACTGTGAAATGCTGGTATGTCTTAGCCCATGCCAATCGTTTGGCCTTGTTTCCCCTCCTGAGAAGTGGTTTAGAGACTGTTACTCATCCTTTATCCACCCGCCATTTGCTTATCAGCTGATAGTCAACTAGGCAAAACATGAAATTTCTCAATAAACTGTTTTTTGTTTGTCAAGGTTTGATATAAAAACTGATAGAATCCTGCAGAGAACAGTGTAGCTGACAGATGGTGAATGTGAAATGAATGATGGAGATGATAGGCTACATGATCCAGACTTCACATGATCTCCTGTAGCCTACTGAAGTTGTAGGCTACAATGCAAAGTTTACTCAGTATTGAGAAAGCGGTTGCTAAGACCGTGTATAGTATTTGTCGTTAGTGCAGGATCCTCTTCCTCCCAGTTTGGTCATTTAAATGACCACAAGCTGTCATGTTTGATGTTTAAAGTTTCAGTTAAAGCCACCATCTGCAACTCAATATGACAATATAGCCTAAAAAAAACATGATGAGGTTATTGTAAAATCACAGTTTCAGACTTTTTTTATACAGAATTCCTATGGGATTTTTGACATTAGTGATTTCTTTCTTTATTAATTCTATTCTTTTTCACTGAAAATCTCTTGGCTTCTCTGACACACATACACACAGCACACTCGTGTGAATATATATTTTAATTAATTTCTGTACATATTAAAAATATACATATATATAAATATATAACAGTACAAAAGAATTGAATCTGAATTGCTATGGTTCTAAATTACACTGCATTTAAATTGCAGTTGAAAAGTAGTTGGAAAAGCTGTACTTGATTTGAAGTTGAAAAGACCATTTAACCTGAAAACCTCTGAATTGTGAAATTGTACATCACAACAACAAAAACGACAGAAACACAGTTAAGTAATGCTGAACAGTTAATCATTTGCTGAAAACCCCTTATCACTGAATGGAGTCTCTTCTCTCCCAATGGCCTTACACACAGCTGCAACTGCATTCTGAGATGCTTGTTTGTAAACGTGTCTGGTTCTGCTCTGTATTTACTCCCACACGTCTCTCCTTTGTGTGTGTGAGCGAGAGAGAGAATGTGTCTTACAGAGAAGGAATCTGGACCCATTCTGTGTGTGTTTCTCACAAGGGTATTAAAAATTCAGAACTAAAGTTATACTGATCATCAATTCAGATGGAGAGCCATGGAATCATAGTCAGGAATCCAAAGAAACTGACAACAGATTATGGGTGTGAAGCTACTATTATCATAATTTCTACCAAAAGTTTCAAGTGTTTCTTACTTGTGGATATCTGGATTCAGTATACCAAAGGAAATGAACCTGCTATCACTAGAACCTATGAATCCATGGTTATTTTCACAAGAAACAATAAAATGAATAGTCCTTTGTGACTAACAACTGAAAATAGTATGATTCAGAAACGGCTGTACTGTATCTGCAAAACTACTGATAACCCGACAACAAGTCGGGTTATCATTTGAATGACACGTAATTCCAGTCTTCTGATTGGCCAGACCGGAAAGTGATTGACAGTAACCCCGCCCATGCAAAGTTTCCGACCGGGGCCGACAGACTGACTAGAAGCTTGCGCCACAGGGCAGGCAGATATCCTTCATATGTCATGCAAACAGATCGTGCCAGTGCCGACTGTGGCCGGTAGCCACACGGGGGGCGACGCACAATTGGCAATTGCGTTGCCCAGGGTATGGGTGGGATCAGTCGGCCCGCGTTCATCAGACAACCCCGCTGAGCATGGACAAGCCCATGGCCTGCATGCCGCTGCATAGGGCGGTCTTCCTTCGATTCCGCTCTGTACGAGTCATGCAAGCAGGTTAGCGCACGCGCAGTCCGTTCCCATATCATTCGACATCTGTGTCAAAAGGCAGGTGTCTACACAGCCTTTTTGCATAAATGTACATTATGATTGTGGAGTATGTGTATTTTTTTACGTAGGTACATGCTTTGTGAATTCCACAAACCCCCTCATGCTGTCACTATGTGTCCCCACGTCAACTTCAAAAGTTTGAGCGCGCGCTGCTCACTGGTGTAGTGATCAATATAGCTCTCAAAAGATTTGCGAGGCTTTCATTTCAAGAGAAGCGGACTTCTACATACTCATGTCAGAACTTTACAGTGTAAACAATGGCTGCATTGGCTCTTTCCATAAAACGGGAGGGCAATTTACTCAAGAAGCAGTCAGAAAGGTTTAAAATATGGAATGGAACAGCATGTACAAGAAGTAAACATGTGTAGAAATGAAAACATGATTAGAATCGAGGTCAAGTCTACCAGTGGATAAACTGCACCAGATGATTACTGATGTTGCTGATAAACAACACCATTGAGGAACAATGTTGTTCCTGCACTGCAGGTAAGATTAATAAACTAACCTAGTTATCATTTACTTTATGAACAGTGGTGGCGGGAGGGAGGGGCTAGCAGGGTCTTAAGCCCCCCCTGAACATCGGACTGACTTATATGTAACAAAACTAAACTATGAAATCATATTTTTCATTTTCGTAAGTGACAATGACCATTGACCTTTGCTGCTTGTTGTGTGAATTGATTGGTTGGTTCGTATCATTGGAAGCGTGACTGCATGTGCGTGATACGTTAACGTTAGTCTAGAAGTTCCTTAGTGTCGAATTGATTCAGTGTAATAGAAGCTAACTAGCTGATTATGGATCACTTTACTTTTGTTATCGCAAAAATACGAGGGAGAGTGGATGATGTCGGTGGCGATCCACAGACTCCTAATTCCAGCAATGAGAATGCTAACTTTGTGGGGGACATTGAGATGCCAAACATGGAGGATAATGAGGACGATGAAGAAGAGGAAGAGGGGGTAACATTAGTGGCGGCGGAGGGTTCGTCTTCGGCAGAAGACTCGGAGAGCGATAACTTGCCTGAAAATGAGAGCGGAGGGGGGAGAGAAGAGTTAGCTTCCACTGCCATAGCTACCGTCAGGCCCGTCACTGACAAGAAACCTGGTGGTCCTGTGGATTTAAGCCAAGATCCAGCTGAGGGACCGAGGCGGCCTCAATTAAAGTCTTACCCGACTTGAAAATTTGGATCTCAATCAAGGGGGTTTAACAACTCTTGGTTCGAACAATACCCATGGCTGGAATACTCGCTCTCAGTTGATGCTGCTTTCCGCTATGCATGTAGACAGTTTTCCCACCATGGTCCGGGTCATATCGAAAAGAGCTTTACCCATGCCGGGTGTCGAAACTGGAGAAAAGGAGCAGAGAAACTGGCCCAACACAATGCAAGTGTTTCCCATAAACTAGCTATGGAAGCATGGTGTGAATTTAAGGTGCGATCGAAAAGTGGGTTGAGGATTTTAACACAACTTGACGTTGGACAAGAAAACTTTTCAAGAGGTCATTTCCTTGAACTGTTAAATCTGCTTGGAAAGTTTGACAGTACTGTGTCAAAGAAGTTAGCTAGTTGGCCTGGCAATGCTAAGTATGTGCACCATGACATTCAAAACGAATTGATTGACATTATGGCTAGCATGATAAGGGGGTAAGTAAGCGACGAGGTTAAGCGAGGTGAGCACTTTGCTTTAATGGTTGACGAAACCAAAGACATAAGCAAGAAAGAGCAGATATCTGTTGTTTTGCGTTACCTAAACAATGACAACATTCATGAAGAATTCTTGGACTTTATTCTGGCAGATGGCTTAGATGCACAGTCTTTACTCGAGTCAGTTAAACAGACGTTGGCTAAGTGTAACATAGACAAAAACGCATGCATTGCCCAGTGCTACGACGGGGCATCAGTTATGTCTGGGTGCAACAACGGTGTCCAGGAAAAATTTTGCCAAGAAGTGTTACACGCACTTTACATCCATTGCTATACACACAGACTAAACTTGGTTTTAGTTGACTGTGTGCATAATGTGAAACCAATTGCAGAATGTTTTGCAATAGTGCAGATGCTCTACAACTTTTTTTCCAGGTCTGTTATTCACAAACTGTTTATCGAGAAGCAGCAAGAACTTGAGCCCACTAAACGGGTAGTGGAACTGAAAAGATTATCAGACACGCGATGGGCCTGCCAATATTCTACACTTTGGGAAATAAAAAGAGCTCTCCCTGCTATTTCAGCGACTCATAGGTCATATGAGTCGCTGAAGTCAGCGACACAGACCAGTCATATGCTCAGAGGGCGACCGAAGCAAAATCACTGATTGGATTGATTGGAAAGCATATTCAGCCTCAAAAAACCCTATCCGATCATCTACAGACCACAGATTTGGAGCTGGCATCTGCCACTGATCTGGTCTGTTCAGTTGTCGATACCTTCAACGAGAAACGCAACGTTGAATCGTGGAATGCAATCTGGGAGTGTGCCAGTGACCAGTGTGCTTCGGTGGGCAATTGAAATGCAGCGACCACAGGTGAGGAGAGAAGCACAGCCTCGCCACATGCAGGAGTTTGTGGTGAACAGCCAAACAGGGTCAAGAGAGCGATTGGAAACTTCAGACGACTATCGTAACCACCGTTTTTTCCCAGTAATCGACCGATTAGTTAGTGAATTGAATAGACGTTTTTCATCTGAAAGTTGTCACATTCTGAGAGGAGCAACAACCCTCAACCCCAAGCAGAAGACATTCATGGACAAAGATTGCCTTTTGCCAATGGCTAAACACTATGGGGTAATGGAGGAAAACCTCTCTGCAGAACTTCACCAGGCAAAGCGACTTATGTAAAGGAAAAAACAAAGTGGGGATATCGTCAACACGACCCATGCTGGTGCTATTAAGGCCATACATGGATGCGTTTGTTGATTTATATAAACTTGTGTGCATCTCCATGACACTGCCCGTCACATCAGCTGTGTGTGAGAGGAGCTTTTCTTGCTTACGCCGGTTAAAGACCTACAGTTTAAGTCGGATGTTTACATACACTTAGGTCGAAGTCATTAAAACTCATTTTTAACCACTCCACTTGTTGGCAAGTCAGTTAGGACATCTACTTTGTGCATGACGCAAGTAATTTTTCCAACAATTGTGTACAGACAGATTATTTCACTATATCACAATTCCAGTGGGCCAGAAGTTTACATACACTAAGTTGACTGTGCCTTAAAATTGTTTATATTTGGTCGCATATCCTTTGGCTTTGCATGCTATGACTTCCTGATGTCTGTGACCCAACAACATTAAAAGACTGTTGATATCTTATTTTATGGTACTCTTACAAGCAATACTATAACGTCTCTGCATTTGAATGGATCTCTATGGGAATTGGGGGGTGGGACTAGATTTAGCTGTAAATTATGCTGGAACCGTATGGAATACATGATTGGTAAAATGGCTGTAAGTCATCAAGGGTCTGACGTATCAAACAAGCCTCAAACCATCACTCTGCAGTACCATCAGATATGCAGTAGATATAGATGGATCACTTTAGGGATTGTTTCTCCTGACAAATTTTCCTATTGAACTCTATGGAAAAATAAGTCAGGAGAAGAAACCCTTCAAGTTATCCATCCATATCTACTGTATTTCTGGCAGCAGAGTGATGATTTAAGGCTTGTTTGATACGTCTGACCCTTGATGCCATTTAGCCAACCATGTGTTCCATACTGTTCCTGTGTAATGAAATCTGTGGAGTGGTTAAAAATGAGCTTTAATGACTTCAACCTAAGTGTATGTAAACATCCGACTTTAACTGTATTTTAGGAATAGAAGCGGAGACGCTCGAACCAGCAATCTGGGTGTGCTGGCAATCAGTTCCAGAAGAACCAAAGAATTGGACGTCAATGCAGTGATTGACCACTTCGCTGAAAATCACAACAACAGTTAGCGTCGCAAGCTGAAAGTAGGCTACTTCTGTCATGTGCTGTGTGCCTCGAGCTAGCTACAGCTGGCAGGAGTTGTGTATTCCTGTTTCCACAGTAATGTAAGATGGCTCTGCATTACCATATTCAACTCTAGCCAGTGCTATAGTCGTTGTTGCTCATAGCTACAGTATTTTGTAAATCCACAGATACTTTCTGTGGTGACTATGATTTGGATTGTGATTGTTTGTTTGTGCTTGTTGTCATAAACCTTTTGTATGCATTTGATTTGTTCATTCTAAATTCACAGAATTAATTGTGCTTGCGTTGTTGTATAATGCTAAATATTTAGTAACGTGCATTTCAATTATGTAGCCTATTAGCCCGGGATCATTGAATCTCGTTTTTTCTGTAGTGTTATTGTTTGTTGCTTCAAAATTCATTAGCACCTGCTATAAACAATCCAGACCCTCCGTAGCTCCCCCAATCACAATTATCTGGTGCCGCCACTGTTTATGAATATAAACCCCCCAAAGCCAGTGACTTGAAACTGTCATGTTAAGATGCCAGGATGAGCTACTGAATAGCTAGCTAGGTAACGTTGTCATAAAATTTGTTTACAATTTCACAACTTGTTTACAATTTCGGACAGATGTTAACGTTAATCTTCATGTAAATCACCATGGCAGCACTTTTGCCACAAGTCAGCAATTACAGTATATCAGGAAATGCCCTCTTTGAAAACATAAAAATAAATAAAAGAAAAAGGCTATGCTGTTACTGCATACTACATTTTTGCCTAAGCTGTATCATAGCCATCATAGCACGGAGCTTTCAAAAAACCGTAGACTACACAGGAGTAATCGATAGCTGCATAACTATGAAAACAGTTTGAGAACCCATCCAGTCATGAGATGGAAAGCAAACCTCTATGGCTAAAGGCTTCTCTGGTCCTGTCTCCAGACTACAACTCGTTATAAGCCTGATCATAGAGGTGCATTTTTAATCTAGACTTAAATATTGAGACTGCGTCTGATTCCCTTATAAATTTTGGTATGGTGTTCCACAGTAGTGGCACTCTGTAGGAGAAAGCTCTACCACCCGTCAAGTTTTTAGATATTCTAGGGACTACTAAGTAGCCTGCATCTTGGGAATGAAGTGATCTTTTCAGTTTATATGGTAAAAGCAGATTACATATATACACTGGCGCAAGTCCATTTAAAGCTTTAAAGGTCTGAAGCAAAACCTTAAAGTCTATCCTATACTTAATTGGTAGCCAATGAAGCGATGCTAGCACTGGGGTAATATGCTCATACTTCTTAGTTCTAGTCAAAATGCAAGCGGCTGCGTTCTGCACAAGCTGGAGATTATTTAGCAAGGATTTAGAGCAGATAGCAGGGCATTACAGTAATCTAGCCTAGATGTAACTAAAGCATGGATCAATCTCTCTGCATCCCCTTCTGATAGGCAGTGCCTCATTTTAGCTATGTTCCTTAACTGAAATAAAGCTACTCTAGATATGTTTTTATGTGTGCACTAAAGATTAGATCTGGGTCTATAGTAACACCTACGTCTTTCACAGCTGAATTTGGAACAACTAAACCATCAAAATTTAAAGTGGATGTACACAATCTCTCCCTTAGTTTTTTTTAGACCTAAAACCAGCATTTCAGTCTTCTCTGAGTTTAGGAGTAGGAAATTAGAATGCATCCAAGCTTTAATATCTGCAATACAAGCCTCTAATTGAGAAAGTGGTAATGCCTCGCCGAGTTTCATGGAAATGTATCTCTGCGTATTGTCCGCATAGCAGTGTAAATCTACCCCATGTGCCCGAATAATATCACAAAGGGGTAGCATATATAATGAAAAGAGTACTGTACCTAGCACTGATCCTTGTGGAATACCATATTTCATTAGTGAGTAACTGGATACTTCATTTAATTTAACAAACTGCTTCCTATTGAATAAGTATGATCTGAACCATGCAAGTGCTTGACCATTAAATGCAACACAGCCCTGGAGTCTGTTCAGTAGAATCTCATGATCTATTGTATCAAAAGCTGCACTTAGGTCAAGGAGTACAAGAACAGACACAGAGTTTTGGTTGGCTGATAATAGTAAATCATTGATAACTTTAACAATGCCGTTTCAGTGCTATGGTAGGGTCTAAATCCTGACTGTAATATTTCATGGATATGGTTTGAGCTAAGGTATGCACCAAGTTGCTTCGCAACAGCTTTCTCTAATATTTTTGATAGAAATGGAAGATTTGAAATGGGTCTATAGTTTTCCAGTTTGTCAGGTTCGAGGTTTGGTTTCCTCAGTAATGGCTTAATAACTGCCATTTTTAGTGACTCTGGTACATTTCCTGCTACTAAGGATGTGTTAATGATTTTTAACATATGCTGGCCTAGTACGGGGAGAAGTTCTTTCACCAGTTTTGTAGGGATTGGGTCGAGTAGACATGTAGTCGGTTTTGAGGACATAAGTTTAGACAGCTCCTCCATGTCAATTGGCTTAAAACACTTTAGTGCCATTGTTGATACATCTTCCTGTGTTGATCTGGGCTGTTCATTGATTATGGGAGGAGTATTGCCTAGAGGAGGAGGCAATTTGGACATCTGGTCTCTAATAGCTTCAATCTTCTGATTGAAAAAATTCATGAAATCATTACTGCTGTAAACGAAGGGGTAAGTTGAAAATTATGATGATGGTTTTTTAGTCAAATTGTCCACAGTGCTAAATAAAAAATTTGGGTTGCATTTGTTTTGTTCAATTAATTTAGAGAAAAAGGCAGATCTAGCAGATGAAATAGCTTGCTTGTACTGGAGTAGGCTATCTTTCCATGCAAGACGAAATACTTCTAGTTTAGCTGACCGCCATTTGCACTCCAGTTTTCTTGTGGACTGCTTCAGGGCACAGGTAGTGTTATTGTACCAGGGAGTACGGTTTTTCCGACAAAACTTTCTTCTTTTTAGAGGGGCAACCATATCAAGGGTGCTTCTGACAGTTAAACTTAACTGGTTAGTCAATTCATCCAGCGATACTTCAGTGGTATTTTCTTTGCTTGAAAGGAATGATTCCGGAAGCATATTTATAAACTTTGGAATGACGTCAGAGTTTTTTTATTTATTTTTTTAAATTTTGTTTCTGATTTTTCCCAATTTTCTCCCAATTTAGTAGCCAATTGAACCCCTATTCTAATTCAATTCCCCCCGTGTAGCAACCGCTAGAGAATCACCGCTACACAACCCCGTCAGCCGGCGGTAGGACGGGAGGGCGCCATGTCCTCTTCAGGGCGCGACTCCTCCTACCTCCTGACCGTGATTCCAGCCCGCCCAGGGCCGCTATGCGCGCAGCGATTCTCTCCGAGCCCCTCCCCCCACCTGGAAGCAGCCGCCAATTGCTGCTCCCACAGGGCGCCGGCCATGCTCGGATCTGGCAGGACCGGGGCGGGAACCCCGATCCTCGGAGCACAACCGCACCGACTGAAAGTCGGCGCTTTTACCGCTGTACTACCGCGACGGCCTCTTTTGACGTCAGAGTTTAACGACCGGCTGTAATAATGTCTTGGCTCTGATATAAAAGTGGTGGTTGCCTCGATTTCAAAAGTAATAAGGAAATGATCAGATATTACAGGGTTATGGGGTAAAATAGTAAGATTCATAACATTGATACCATAGGATATGATACCGTAGGATCAGAGGCCTTCTGCCTGGCCGGCGCCCTGATAAGGTGTCAGGATCTGGCCTTACTAAGACTAGGATCTAAGTTATTTTCTAGGCCAAGAGCACCTCTCCAGCTCGGGTGGAGTCCGTCTCTCTTCAGTAGGCCAGGCATTCTCCAGAAATCAGGCCAATTATTGATGAACCCTATGCCACTAGATGAGCACCACTCTGACAGCCAGCGATTTAGCGACGTAAGCCTACCGTAGACCTCATCACTCCTACGAACTGGGCGCAGGCCAGAGCATATTACTTGCTGACACATCTTTTTAGCCACTGCACACACCGAAACAAAGTTATTTTTGGTGACCTCTGATTGCCTCAATTGGACGTCATTGGTGCTGACGTGAATAACAATTCTAGAGTATTTACGTTTACTTTTAGCCGGCACTCTCAAACTAGCCTCAACATCGGTAGCTCTGGCACCAGGCATACACTGCACTATGGCCGCTTGTGTCGCTAATCTCACGTTTCTCAGAATACTGTCCCCTATGATCAGGGCTTTCTCAGTAGGTGTGTTACTGAGTGGGGAATATCGGTTTGAAACGCGAGTAGGGTGGTGCTCGGCAGCTCTAAGCCGACAGCTATGTTTCTTTTGCACCGTGACAAAATCGTCCCGCAGTGAGGACTCTGACGGGGGAGAAATACTAGCATTAAACTGGCATCCGGCTCAGGTAAAAGGGAATCTAACAAACTCTCACTCTCCTGGCTCTGATATAACGTCCGAATGCGGGCCTCTAGCACAGCTATTTTCTATGCGAATTCTAAATGAAGCTCACATTTTGCAGATATACCATTACTGGTAAAATTGGCAACAGAACTAAGGCTAAACATGAAACACACAGCGCAGGAAACACTTGCAGTGGAAGCCATGATGTGCGCTTACCGTATTTTTTCTTGGTTGCTGTTAGATTGTTAGATTTTCTGGGTCTGGATGTGATCAACTTCGGAGCGGTAGTCACAAAAAGGTGAGCAAATGTAGTTCAAATTCAAACAGGAATTTTTTACCGATTTTCAGTGAGCTACTGCAATCTTTCCATTGGTCAGCACGCATAGTAACGGCTGCTAAGGTATGATTGGTTTGGGGAGGAGCCTAGCGATAGGTCAATTGGATTCACTTGAATTGTTTTCTGGCTGTGTAGTCTATATTGCTGACAACTGTATAGATTCTGGGTGGTCGGGAAATGATGCTGCATAATTCCTATCTCTCCTCTCTAATTCATTGCCTATCAGTAGGCCTAATAATTTCAATTTGGCTTGATGCACATTGCTTCTGATACGTGGGCACCGCTGTTGCCAGTCATTACGTTTCTGCATGCATCAAAATACCTCTCTGACTCCACTGACTACACAAACTGAGACGCCACCGCACATTACTGGCATATATACAGATAGTCAAGCCGGAAAGTCTGCACACCCCTTTCACCTTCTCCACATTTTATTACGTTACAGACTTATACTACAATAGATTGAGTTCATTTTTTGCCTCAAAAAACATCTACACACAATAGCCAATAATGACGAAGTGAAAACAGGTTTTTTTAAAAATATGCAATTTTATTTTATTGACAAAAATAGGTTATTTAGGGGTTACATATCTGTACACACCCTTAGCCTAATACTTGGTTGCTGCACCTTTGGCAGTGATTACAGCTTCAAGGCATCTTGGGAAAGAAGCTACGAGCTTGGCACACTTGTTTCTGGACATTTTTGCCCATTCCTCTTGGCATATCCTTGCAAGCTCCGTCAGGTTGGATGGGGAGCGTCGGTACACAGCCATTTTCAGCTCTTTCCACAGATGTTCAATTGGATTCAGGCCTGGGCTCTGACTGGGCCACTCAAGGACATGCACAGACTTTCTCCGAAGCCACTCCTTTGTTCTCTTGGCTGTGTGCTTCGGGTCGTTGTCATGTTGGAAGGTAAACCTTCGCCCCAGTCTGAGGTCCAGAGCGCTCTGGAACAGGTTTTCTTCAAGGATCTCGGTGTACTTAGCTGCATTCATCTTTCCCTCTATCAGGACTAGTCGCCCCGTTCCCGCTGCTGAAAAACATCCCCACATCATGATGCTGCCACCGCCATGCTTCACTGTAGGGATGGTATTAGCCAGGTGATGAGCGGTGCCTGGTTTCCTCCAGACGTGACGCTTGGTATTCAGGCCAAAAAGTTAAATTTTGGTTTCATCAGACCAGAGAATCTTGATTCTCATGGTTTGAGAGTCCTCTAGGTGCCTTTTGGAAAACTCCAAGCGGGCTGTGATGTGCCTTTTACTAAGGAGGGGCTTCCGTCTGGAAGAATTCTGTGTAGAATTCTGAGACAAAAAATGAACTCAATCTATTGTAGAATATGTCTGTAACGTAATAAAACGTGGAGAAGGTGAAAGGGGTGTGCAGACTTTCCGGCTTGACTGTATATACAGAAAATACATTTTGTGCTGTGCTGCTTTTTGAGAGTACGCCATGCAGAAGCATATCAAGACCTCATAGTTTATGGAGCTAAAATTGACCCAAAAACATTTGCAAACACGTATTGCGTTTTGCACACAGGAATCACAATCTGCAAGTGTAGCTAAATTAGGCCTTGCAATCGAGTGGTGTGATTTGTAAATGTGTATTAGTATTTGCACATGAGCGCAGTGTGATTTGTAAGATTTGTGTCAAGTTACAACTTATAGAGAATAATTTTTTTAATCTGTCAATTATACTCACAATTTTACTATTAATTTGTAAATGAACACTCTTTCATTCTTGAATACACATTTGTAAACAAATGCAAAACAATTTTACAGGTACAAAATTGAATTTCATATACAACTTCTGCATCACAGAGACATGGGTCTCATTGACGGGTGCGTGAGCCAGCTCTTACTCATCATGTCTTGCTTGCTCTTGCAAATTCTTAGACATGGTAATTGAAAAAGCCACTTTTTTGGATTGGGTCTCAGCCATGGGTATCGGCGGGACATTATCGTTGTACTAGCCAATCATGTGTCCTCTAACTAGGGGCATGATTTTGACCTGAACTTCAGTTAACCTGCCACCTGAAGTCATTATTCGACACCAAGGGAAGATGGACCGTGAGGTAAAGTTGTGAATATATTATTTGTTATGTAGTGGAGCTAGCGCACTTGACTTTACATTTACTGCAGTAGCTCTGTGAAGTTGGCAATTAATAAACAATAGAAATTTGATGAATGATGCATCAAATTTGTTCCGATCTCTAGAACAAATTTATGACCTGTTTTTGTAAATCTAGTGGGTGCAACATAAAGCCATCATTCTCAAATTCTAATAATATCTCAAAAAACTCAATAGCACAAATAATTCCTTTACAGCGCAAACCGATGCAAATGTAAAAAACCAAAAAAAAAAAACTACATAATTCCAAAACTTATGTAGTGGGAATAAAAATTCTACTAATTATTTACAAAGTACTTTTGGTAGCCCCACTCTCCCCAGCCCCAAATATGAGGAGGTGGTGGCCAAAACCTAAAGGGCATGAAGGCAGGATTTTCACCCCCATGAGCTGCCTACAACCATAAGGTAGCCTCTATGTCATCGGTTGCACATCTCCTGGCTTGGGCCAGACAACATACTTTTCAGTTGGCTGTAAGCCCCGTCTGTAGAAGTAATTGAGTAAGTACTAAGCATATCTTCCTGAAATTATCTTCCCAGTTGATAGAATGGATGATATCATCATCTATGTAAGCTGCAGCAATCCGAAGGGCCTAGCACAATGTCCATGAAGCGTTAGGAGGTCACTTGGTCTCTGTGTAGATGATTGGAATTCCTGGTAATGAAGAAACCCAACTGGCATGAAAAATGCTGGCTTCTCATAGGCAGATGGGTGAGATCTACCTACCAGTAGCAAAATAGTTATGTAGGTATTCAGTGAGTTCATCCAGCTAAGACAGAAAGTGTAAGGGGGAATGTAAGGTTCGGAGAACCAAACGCGACCGACAAGGATTTCTAAAAGCGTATCGAGAGATACGCCACAAAACGCAGAAATAGCCGCACCAGGACTGGGATAACACAGGATCGGGAGCAAGCAAAACTTCCCTAGTACAAGGCAAAACAAAGCAACGTCCAAAAAACTGAGGTGATCTCGATAAGCAGCGAGAATAACTAACAAAAGAACCTCACGCACTAAATAATTAGGCGTAACAAGAGGTAGTGAAACAAAACAAAAGAAACACCCAGTAAAAACGGGCGAGAGAATGAAAATGAAACTAGAACCTGTTACCTACAGCTCTAGGTGAAAATGAGCTGAACAAAAAGGTAACTGGCAGAAGAGTACAAAGGACAAAGAGAGAAAGGAAAGAAAAAGACTAAAATAAATCTTTCTCCTAACACTAAACCGGACTTGCTGCGTTTCCTATTCGTACGAACCAGAAATGCTGCGACCGAATCTTTTACCTTACCGACTTCGTTGTCAACATAGCAAAGACAATATCGAAGTGCGGAAATCCTGAGGTATTTATAGCCGACAGGAAACGCAAAACAGGTGCAGAGAATAATTGTCGGGCAAAACACGAATACCGGAACGGAGGCAGAAAAAAGATAGAGCGTCCCGATGACGCCAAAAATAAAGAAAACCGCAGGGGCTGCAAATACCCATGACAGGACCCCCCTTCTAAGGGACGGCTCCAGACGATCCCTCAGCCCTGCTTCTATGGAAGTCCTAATAAGTACCGGGTCCAAGATGTTCCTGGAGGAAACCCAGCAGCACTTCTCAGGACCACACCCCTCCCAGTCCACCAGAAACTGGTAGCCTCTGCCTATGCGTCTCTTGGCCAAAATACGCCGAACGGCATAGACTGTACCTCCCTCCAAGAATCAGGGGGGAGACGGCGGCTTGTCGACCGGGGAGAGAGGGTTAACGAGCACCGGTTTAAGGCGAGGGAGGTGGGATGAACACGACTGGGAACAGGAAGTGGACGTAAGGGGCCTGGTGGGGAAAGCTGCAAACCCTTGTTATGGGCGCAAGTAGAACACGCGGCGACAAAATCCCACACATCGTTCTCAAGTTTGGGCCACCAAAACGGGCAAGAAATAAAATCTTTCATCCGGTGAACGCCCGGATGAGCCACTAATTGAGAGGCGTGACCCCACTGGAGAACTCGCGACCTCAACCGAGAAGGTACAAACAGGCAATGGGGCGGACCCCCACCTGGACCGGGCTCAGAACGTATAGCCCTCTGCACCGCTGTCTCAATAGCCCCCCCAACTGGGGCCACAATCTGAGGAACTGGTACGCTAGTCGGCAGGCGAAACTCGAGCACCCCCATCACCTCTGGGGTCCCTGACGGGGCGTCAGATGACGTCTCCCACTCAAGATCGGAAACCGAATGGTTATCCTCCTCCCTGGAACCTCCCCCATTAAAGGGGTCCCAGGTCAGACTCTCCTTTTTACTCTCTGCGAGAGCAGAGGAAGAATCCTGGTCACAGGAAAACTCCGCCTCCTCCGAACCACTAGTGGAGCTCAGATCGGAACCGTCAGAAACGTGGCCCGAAGAAGGGGAAACAACAGTTCAACAGTGGGATTGACACTGGGAACCCCACTGGCGAATAGGGTCCATGTCTCTGCCCCAACCAACATGAGGGTCATGCAAAGTCAGCCATGAATGGCCCAGAATGAGTGAGCAAGACGGAGAATCAACCAAAAACATTTTTTTGTTCTCCGAGTGACCCTGGAGAGAAAAGCGCATCAAAATAGGACCAGTTCTCTCTTTAATGATTCCGGAACCCAAAGGGCGATCATTGAGAGCAGTAACCTGGTGTGAACTAGTGAGTCGGTGTGTGGGCATCCTTAATTCCTTAGCCCATTTATCGTCGATAAAAGAATCGGCTGCTCCGGAATCAATAAAGGCGTTAACGCTGACCGAACGCCCATTCCAAAGCAGTTGGACCGGTACAAGGTTATGAGAAGGAGTACTATTTTGTCTCACTGGGAACTTCGGTCTCCCTAGTGAGACCCCTCCCATCAGCTTGGGACACTGATCCTTTGTATGACCCTTGCGTCTACAATAACGACACCAGTACTGCAGCGGTTTCGCCCCTCTAGACTTGTGGAGAGATGACCCATCCACCTGCATGGGCTCCTCCTAATCAACGGAGGAGAATGATGGAGAACATGGGGGAGTACCTACTGCTACTGAAAGCTTATGCCGAACCAGGCGTTTTCTGCCCTCACGTTCACGTTCCCTAATACGGTTGTCCATGCGTATAGCTGTGGTAACAAGATCACTGAACGTGGCAGGTGGTTCGATCATAGCCAAAGCGTTCTTTATAGGTTCCGATAAGGCTTTTAAAAATAAAGATCTCAGCGGACCGTCCGGCCAACCTGTCTCCCCGGCTAAAGCTCAAAATGCGATCGAAAAGGCCGCTACGGTGTCAGTTCCCTGGCGTAAGCTGGTCAATCTCCTGGCTGCTATCTCGCCTGAATCCTCATGATCAAAGACCAGTTGCATCTCCTTCATCAGCTGAATAGAATCACGAATACAGGGAGCGTTGGCCCGAATTAAAGGGTCAGCCCAAGCGAGAGCTTGATCATTCAGGAGGGACAAAATAAAAGCTACGCGGGATTCTGATGTGTTAAAACGGGAGGGTTGTGCTTGAAAGGAAATAAGGCATTGTGTCAGAAAGGGGCGGCATTTACCCGGCTCGCCACCATACTGTACCATACCGTGGTGGTAACTGGAGTTTGGGCTCCTTAATGGTATGTGGTATGGGTACGGGAGGAGTTTGTGCTTGTGCAACTGGGGGAGCATTAACTGCCACAGAAAGTCTATGGAGGCCCTCTATTCGTTTTTTCAGGCAGTTTCCCTGGTTCTGCAGTTGTTCCATCAACTGGCTTTGTTGAATTTGCAGAATAAAAATAGCCTCCTCAGAGGTAACATTCGTACCGCCCTGGCTCGGCAGCGTTTTGTATGCATCGGTAGAAGTCGCTGGTTCTTCCATTCTGACTTCGATATTCTGTAAGGGGGAGCGCAAGGAGGTTCGGAGAACCAAACGCGACCGACAAGGATTTCTAAAAGCGTATCAAGAGAGATACACCACAAAACGCGGAGATAGCCGCACCATGACTGGGATAACACAGGATTGGGAGCAAAACTTCCCTAGCACAAGGCAAAACAAAGCAACCTCCAAAAAACTGAGGCGATAAACAGCGAGAATAAGTAACAAAAGAACCTCACCCACTTAATAATTAGGCGTAACAAGAGGTAGTGAAACAAAACAAAAGAAACACCCAGTAAAAACGGGCGAGAGAATGAAAATGAAACTAGAACCTGTTACCTACAGCTCTAGGTGAAAACGAGCTGAACAAAAAGGTAACTGGCAGAAGAGTACAAAGGATAAAGAAAGAAAGGAAAGAAAAAGACTAAAATAAATCTAACTCTAAACCGGACTTTCTGCGATTCCTATTCGTACGAACCAGGAATGCAGCGACCAAATCTTTTACCTTACCGACTTTGTTGTCAACATAGCAAAGATAATATCGAAGTGCGGAAATCCTGAGGTATTTATAGCCGACAGGAAACGCAAAACAGGTGCAGAGAATAATTGTCGGGCAAAACACGAATACCAGAACGGAGGCAGAAAAAATCCGATAGAGTGTCCCGACGACGCCAAAAAGAAAGACGACCGCAGAAACAGCAGGGGTTGCAAATACCCATGACAGCATCCATCTGCGATTCGTCATTCAGGCACTGGAATTCCTTCAGCCTATAGAAATGTAGGGACTCAAAATTAAGCTGAATATGCCTTAATTTGCCAACTAATATAATGAGCCCTAAAATTGTGTTAGTGTTAGAGATGGTTGTTCATGGCCATGCGGAGACCTTTTTAAAAAGGGCTCAAATTTTAAAAGGGGCAGATGGATGGGTGATGGGTTCGGATATTTTTCCTATAAAGCTGATGGTACACGGGCAATATTTGCAGGCAGTATTACCGGCAATATTGACAGGCAATGATTGCTGGCAATTTTCCTATTGATAAATCAATATCTGAACAAGTTTGATCGAGGCAAGCAATATTTTGCTACCATCCAATCACAGATGAGAGTTTGGGTCACATGACACCTGAGTCTTCCAAAAAATAAATTTCAACAATGGCTGCCAAGTGGTGCGAGGAAACCGAAGGGATGCTCATCTCCTATAACTTTAATTTATTTATTACTCAGGTAAGTTATATTGATGTATTAGTGTAATGTTGAAATAAAGACCAACCTTTCATAAGTTATGGTATTCTTGATGAGACGGATGCATGAGGGTAGGACCCGAAATGCACGACTCAGAAACAGTGGTTGAAGATAGTCCCGTCAGGGCTTTATTAAAGGAATGTCCAATAAGCGTAGTCCAAAAACAAACAAAGTTCATACACAAATAATCCAGCCAAAACCAAAGTACAGTACCGAGGGAGAAGGCAATCTCAGAATCGGTACACCATGCAATAGTCCAGGAACCAGAGTAGCTGTCAGCGGGGCAGTAGTACAGGCAGACGGTAGGCAGGCTCGGGGTCGAAGACGATGCAAGAGTCCAGACCGAAGTCTGCTCCGCGGGGCAACAGTACAAAGACAGCAGGCAATAACTCGTGGTACAGGCAGGCAGTGGTCAACAAAACAGAAGTCAGTAACAGTGGTCAAAAAACAGGCTTGGATCGTAACAAAAGGCAGGCTTGGAAATAACGCTCAAAAGTGCACTGAAAACAGGAGGCAGCAATTTTGCAAAGACAAGAAATGAACACTGAGCTTAAGTGCAGGTGTAGACAGGTGCAGACACTTAGCTTGAGAGCAGCATGCGAATGGAAATCAGGTGTGGAAGGCTGACAAGGTAACAAGATAATTAGTAATCGTTAGTAATAAACCTATCCTGACCTAGCGTTAGTAAATTAGTAAATGACATGCACGAGAAACGTAAGGTAAACATGAACACATGGTTAGAGAGTTAGTATTGCCCAATCCTGATCTAACGTTAGTAGATTAGTAAACTAGACATGGGAGAATGAAACAATTAGGGAAGCGTGAGCGACAGCAAGAGAGATAGAGAAACAGCATGAACGCAAGGCTGCGGAAAAACACGAAAATGTGTATGCTAACAATGAACGGGAAACGTAACATGAATCAAATATAAAACGTGACATGACAAGACTAGAAAATAAATCGTAACAATAATCAAACAGGAAACGTGACATGACATGAAAATGAAACGTAACAAGAATTAAACATAAAACGTGGCGTGACATTAACAAGAAATCTAACTAATACAATGAAACATAAAACATGACATGACAGCTGGAATCGTGACACTTGACCTTTGATTGTAAATAATTGCTATCATTACTCAGTCACCGCCGTATTGACGAACCGAGTGACTTTTAACTAGCTAGCTAGCTAACTTTATTCAGCAGAGCTAATCAGACCACCTGCTTTACTGGTGAATACATCCATGAAAAATTTAGAGATACGGTCTATTGAATTACATTGGCGGAAAGCTGTGGCACATATATACCTTTGTGGTGAGATGACGGTAAAGGTTCTAAACGGAGGTTAAAAACAGGATCCGCAAACATTCTTTTTTCAGTTATTGCCACATTGCCCATTGCTACAGTGGCCCATACTCATTGCTGGCAATATTGTACAATATTGCTGGCAATATTGCCTGAAAATATTGCCCTTGTACCATCAGCTTAAGAGTAGTTGTATGTTGCATGTATGTGTATTGATCAATGATTTAGTGTAGCAGGTGAGGGCTGTCCATCGGGGCCTGGGTTGTAAATTGTATGGCCAGATGGCAGAGGCCAGAGTGGACAGGCCTCTGCCCCCCCTGCTCGGACATCTAGGCATCACAAGGTATCGAATGTGACTAATAACGTGTTGATGAACAAAGCATATATTATTTTGGAACAAAGAGATATGGCCTCACGGATATTGTGAACCTGTGCATCAAAATCAAGTCTGGTTCCTGGTAATTGTCGAATTATTTGAAGACTCAGTTGCAGACCACTCTCAGCCTGTTAGAGGACATGATCAGATGGTGCACCTAGACATTGCTGTTCCTTGTCAGTTTCTCTGAGGCTCTGTACGCAGACAAGTGCATACAAGAAAGCACTGCTGCTGTGCAGAGCAGTCCCAGACATGCTGGGTAAGGCTGGGAAATGAGTGAGGCTGTTCAGTTATGAATGTCTATGGCTATACTGTATACGGAATATATATTGAAGAAAAAACAAAACAATAATATACGTATTTTAGCTGTAGTTTATTATTGAAATAAACAACACAACAAAATAAAGGTGTAAAGCTGCAAAATTAGGCCACCACTGCCCTTCTGCAGCTAAAGCGGAGCTCTCCCTTCTCACAGGAAGATCTGGACTGTGTCCCAATCCAGTTTTTGCTCCACCCTTGTAAACTTCACTTGGGGGAATCCCTCTTGAGACCAAGATGTACCCTCTGTCTCCATTTTAGGTGTGAGTCCAATCTGTTAGAAAGCCAAGTGTAGTTTGTGACATAGCCCTTCCACCCTCAACTTTGCTCAAGGGAATGAGTCTGCAAAAGAGGAGACTCGGCAAGCTCATATTACCCACAATTCACACCTGTTCAGTGATAATCACATTAATATTTATTGCGGTATTATAAATTAAAAGCGTATAGGCTACAGAATGGAAAAGACTGTGTATAGGCTTATAAATACAGGTTAATAGTACTTTGCCATTTTGTGTTTTATAGTTTAGCAAATTGCTTTTTTCAGCAGTAGCATACTGTGGGATTTCTGTAATCTTGCTTTTAAAATGAGTATTAGACTACTCTCAATCTTTTTCCGTATAATTTGCCAGATAGCCTAACAATAAAAACAGTTGATTTGCTCAATAACCAAGATGAATAGGTGGATAGGATTTTCCTATATCCATATTTGTGATTACACAAAATGTGTTGTCATGCGCAGATTCTGTATTTTTTAAATATTTCTGTAACTTGCTGTATTTACTGATAGGCTATTTGTTATTCAGTAAATTAAATGCTTGACTCATAATCAATGAGAACAGGTTGAGAGTTTCATCCATTTAAAGGTACGGTGACAGGCGTTTCACATCCCATGATACGCCACTGTGCAGTATTATGGTTAACTTCTGAGTATAGATGGGGTGAAGTGCGTCTCAATTCAAATAACCCACTCCAGCCTCACTCCCTCCCACTTGCTAAATGCAAGTGTATACTCCTGTTTTATTGGTATGTGCGTCACATCCTCCCAAGTGAAGTTTGCAAGTGAAGTTTATGAGGGTACAGCAAAAACTGGATTTGGACGCAGCACTGGTATACCTTTTCCTGGACGACCACCAAAGATCTAAACCAATAATGTTCCAAAAGGCTTTATTAAACTCAGTTGTAAGCCCATAAATCTCTGGTGAAGTCCCAGCATTCTGATTGTTTACTATTGTTGACAGTTGCTCTAGTGACAGAGTCGATATCTCATATAAGGTCGATATCTCAAAAACTATTTACTGCACATCCATGGAAACACAGAATCCAATGTGATTTTCCTCCGACCACTGGCGGCAGCACTGCGCTTTGTTTTCGTGTAAACGTCCGATACGTGGTAGAAGCGCCTATTTCCGGTTGCCGTTTAGCGGGATCCAGAAAGCAAGACATGGCTTGTGAAACAGGTAAAAATTCTACTTCACTGTACACCAGAGGAAAGATTTTTTGCACCAGCATGTTAGAAGAGTATTTCAGGATTAGGCACGTCTTCAAAAATGCGATGCATTTTGTTAAACGGCATGCCGGGTGTCTCGCGTTTTGCTTTGAATTAATTCCGACAAAAATGAATGGTTAGCTCTGTGACTCGAATGTAATCATCAATGCAAAAATATTAAAAATAAAAACGATGATTACATGAGAGGCACAGAACTGGGGCTAAGCGTGATCCTGCTGCAGACCGCTTGCCTCTTTGGGGACTCACCGGCAGTGCTGTGCTGCAGAATCAGTGGGTGCGTGGTCCGCTTAGTGGTTCTTCTTGACCACCGGGTGCTCATGTTGCCTCCTTGCGTCTCGGCTCCGGTCCTCCGTGGCCGGTGGCCGATAGCCGGGGGTAGATGAGCCCGCCTCGCTCAGTTGGGTCGGCGTCACGGACTTCGGAAGCTTCCTTGTGGAGCGAGGACTCTTCCCCTGGCATGAAGGCCGCACGGAGCCGTGAGATGGGCCAATGAAGGCCCTGCGAGCCTAAAGCGAACAGCTGAACTGGAAGTACTGGGCAGAAAGAGCGGCCGTGTTGCCCCTTTTATAAACTTTATTGCCAGTCGCACATTTCCGCTGCATCGCATTACAATGCGGAAATCACAACCGGGACGTCCTACGTCATTTGCAACGTGGAGGAGGAGCTTCCTGTGGACTGTATGGAATTGTAGTTCCTGTTGACCCTACAATAGTATTCATATTTCTCTGAAATTACAAATTGCAACTTTAAGAAAACTACCAAAATTCTGAAGCAGGATTGTTAAAAAGTGTCACCGCTTGCAAAAAACATCAGCCTCTTTTCAAGTTGCACTGCAGGCAAATAAAACCACAGTGAAAAAAATACATACATTAGTTTGAGGGCAAACAAGAGACAGCAGGCAGCATTCATATGCAAGGTTTGAGATATCAAAAGGTACTTACTTCTTGCCAGGTAGCTGAGGGCTATCAAAATTTATGGACGCTCCTTGAAGTATTGTTATTTTTCAATGGGGAGAGCAGTTAGCAATGATTTTAAGTTACATGATAATGGGGGAGACATACAAAAATAACTAAGCAAGTGGAAGAATGAAAAAGTTTCAGGGTTTAAAGCAAAATCAGAAATTAAACCCGATGTGTATTTTTTCATATGAAATTCTTTTAATGAATTTATGGTTTAAGCACTCTCACAATCAAACTTATCCAAATTCATAGCAAGCACTGGGTTAGGGACTACACACACGTAACAATTCCATACAATGGTTCCTGGTTTGGGGTGTATTTTATGATGGGAAAAGGGAAGAATTGACAACAAAATCTTTAAAGCCAATTTTCTCAAAACTGTGTTTTGCAAAAACACTGTATTCAAACAGTCATATCTCCAGAAATGTTTACTCATAGCTATATCTAACATTAAACAAAAAAATGATTTTCGAACATCTTCAGTATGGATCCAGTCACAAATGTTCTTGGTATTACTGGATTTGTTTTCAAGCTGAAAGACAAAAGCAGTGGGTGTGAGATTCAGCTGCACATATCTCTCCACATTCAGCTGTGTCAGTTTCCTTAAATGTTTGCCTGGCCTCTGGTTTGTCTTTATTACATAGGTTGACCTGCAGCTACATTGTCTTATTTGTTTATATTTGTTCTTAAGTGCTTTTGTGCTGTTCTCTATATGTTGATTTCCCATTGATTTAGGAACTTGCATACTAATTTGTCTCTGTTCCAGTTATCCAAATAAGAAAGGAAAGGGGTGATCATACCATATATTGCAGTGGCATTGTGAAAAAGGTAGTAGGCATTGCACAGGGATGTAATGATACTGTAAATCAGACACCCACTATAATTACACTTTTCATTTGTGCATTGGTGCCACAGCATTCAGCAAACTCTATAACAGGAGATATTTCCAAGTGCCAATGAAATAATTACGGCTGACATTTTATTTTAACTGCTTTGTAAAAGTCTGGGTTGCTGCCCTTTTTTGGCATTTGTTCTGCACAATATTACATTTTATCAAGAAAGGTCAGCAGTGATCATCGCTGGTGGAGCAATTGAAGGTGTCAAGCAGTACTTACTATGACAAAAATCATTCAATTGCATGAGTGTTCTAAAGCAGTGTTCTAACTCACTTCTACTTTGTGTAACTGCACAATAGTTACACAGGTTTCAGTCGGTATGAGAAACATTCAGTGAGAAATATGAAAATTAGCCCTAAGTTGTTCATTTACCTGATTAAGATACCATGTTCTTCAATAAATAAGTGCATCAAAGAGTGGTGTTCATTACAACATTACATTGGGATGGCAGGTATGCCATCCGCCAAGTTACGGCTTGGCGGGGCATGCCCCATACCTATACAGCACCGAGAGTTTGGCACTTTTCAGGGTTTCCTACAGAAGTAACCACAATGACCATAGACTCTCAGCCCTTAAAAACATTAACTTCAGTATGTTCTGACCTAATGTAACCACACAGCATTCAGATACAACTTCACACATCCACACAATAAAGCCCCAAACTTGGGTTATTTTGCCGTTTTTCTCCTTCCTCTTCCGCTTCTTCTTCTTCTTATTCTTCTTCCCATTTTTCCTGCCAAACTGCCTGCCTCCGTCGCAATGTTATCCAATGGGGAGAATTATTCTTTGAGGGTATGGTCCGTATACCTGCTCATCAAGCTTATCGTCCAATAAAAACACTTCATACTAATGTTTTTTAATGTTAATGTAGCTAATGGCTTCATGCTTTCCAAAAAGCTTCTGTGGCTTAGTGGTTAAAACGGCAGTCTCTCACACAGTGGATGGTGGGTTTGAGCCCAGCAGGGCACGTGTATTTTCCACAAAAACAATGTGCAACTGTTAAGTACTTTTCATTTCTTAGACTGTTATTATTTTGCACATTGACACATTAACATATTTTTATTGCAAAGGCAAAAGAGGTTTACAATATTAACTGTTCAATGTTTCACTTGTATTTCACTTGTACTATATCACACCGTCCCCAAACCGGACGCTCGCTTTTGTCTGGTTTGGGGAGGGTGTTACACTCTGCTCTTGCGGTCATGACTGACTGACTGTGGAAACCCCTTGCCTCGGCCAACATTTCTTTATTCATTAATTTCTTCACTTCAGCTCTGTTCCCTTTATCCTTTTCACACATAACACAAGGTCACCATAAAATTAACTACTAGGAAAATTAAGAATTTACGATAATAGCCTACATTAAGAATTAAGCATAGCCTCTTTTAAGCTGCAAGCCTTTAAGCGATCGGATTTATAAACCGCCAATTCCCCAAACATATCTGATTCATGGTTAGTCACTTATAAATAAATAAACTCCTCAAAAAAAGTTTGGAAATGTTATTTCGGTCGATTATTCCTCCCCTTTAATAATACCAATTGGTATTGTATTTTATATCTTTGGAAAGCCTGATTAGTCACCTTTACAACGAGGTACAACTTGTAAGGATCATGCATTCGTGGAATGAGCAACACAGCTAACCGTGTGGGTAGCGGCCCAAAAAAATGTGCCAAAATCCCTTGCAATATTCTTCTGTTGGTATTCACTCTCGTTTTGAGCTTCAAGTGCTGGCAGGTGTATGCCAGTCACAGGTGTGTGACTGGCACCTGATTGGCACCTAATTGACAGCACTTGTGTGCATGGGTCCTGCAACTTTGTTGAGGTTGTGTGTGCTCCAAGCATAAACATGCCACGTTTGTCCCTTCAGGATAAGGCCCGTGCAATAGGGCAAGTGGAAGCTGGTGTTCCGGTACGCAGAGTGGCAGCATTATTTGGTGTCAGCCCTGGTACCATTTCCAAACTTAGGACCAAGTTCCGTGAGACTGGTGAAGTCAAAGACAGACCACAAAGTGGCCGTCCCAGGAAGACAACACCCCAAGAAGACCGGTTACTCACCCTTGCTTCACTGAGGAACCGTAGGCTTTCTTCCAGAGATTTACAGGCAAGATTTGCACAACGGTACCACAGACAGATCTCTGATCAGACGGTGAGGAACAGACTGCACATGGCCGGTCTTCGTGCTTATACGGCTGCCAGGAAGCCTGCAATGACTGCCCTTCACCGTCAGGCCCGTTTGCGCTGGTGTCGACAGCACCGACAGTGGAACCTAAGAATGTGGGGCAACGTCATGTTCAGTGATGAATCAAGGTTCTGTCTGCGGAAGCTGGATGGCAGGATCAAAGTATGGAGACGGCGTGGAGAATGCTATGCAGATTGCTGCACAGATCGCGTGACACCTTTCAATGGGGGCAGTGTCATGGTGTGGGGCGGTCATCACAGAGTACCTCCAGAATTTGGGAGTGGAGAGGATGGAATGGCCTGCCGTGAGTCCAGACCTCAACCCAATTGAACACCTGTGGGATCAGCTTGGGCGTGCTGTACGTGCCAGAGTGACCAACGCAACCATGTTGGCTGACTTGCGGCAAATCCTGGTTGAGGAATGGGATGCCATCCCACAGCAGTGTGTGACCAGGCTGGTGACCAGCATGAGGAGGAGGTGCCAAGCTGTTGTGACTGCGTATGGATCTTCCACACGCTACTGAGGTCCCTGACAGTGTAAAATGAATAAAGTGTAAAAATGGCCAATATGTGTTGTTTTTTCCTTATTACTGTGGGAGAGTGCAATCATCCAATCCACCAAGCAACTCAAAACGAGAGTGAATACCAACAGAAGAATATTGCAGGGGATTTTGGCACATTTTTTTGGGCCGCTACCCACACGGTTAGCTGTGTTGCTCATTCCACGAATGCATGATCCTTACATGTTGTACCTCTTTGTAAAGGTGACTAATCAGGCTTTCCAGCGATATAAAATACAATACCAATTGGTATTATTAAAGGGGAGGAATAATCGACCGAAATAACGTTTCCAAACTTTTTTTGAGGAGTTTAGATAGCCTCCGAATGTGGCTCTAGTCTACGCTACTCTGCTGATAATGTAGCTTACTGCAAACACTTTTAATTATAATAATAATAATAAGAAGAAGAATAATCTCTGGTATGTACTTTCTTAGTAGTATCTACTGTTTTCTTTCTGGCTAAGATTCCTGGGAAATATGCGTTGTCCAATTAAGCTTGTTCGCCAACGTTACTTCCTGCTTCTCGTCAGGAAGCAGAAACAAGCTAGGTTACTACGAAGCGAATCAACATGCATTATAGCCTACATTCATTTCACTACAGAAAACTAAACTAAACTTAGCTGTCCGGTAACAAAACATTTCCCGCAGGTAACGTTCTACACTACCGGAAAAAAAACTCTGCTGTGCAGAAACTCACTAGCTCGCTCGCTAGCTTGTAGCCCACACATGGAAGGTTGGAGTTACGCATCCGGCAATCCAGTGTTGAATAGCCTAACGTTAAATGTATTTCATAGAATACTAATAGCCCTATTTTAAAACTGTATTCCCATATTTTACTGATGCAAACTATTTAGGCTGTACTAGCTATTTAGGCTGTATGTCTTTCAGCTAGAATGTGTTTGCGTCTAGCCCATTTTGCATGTATGTCTCCATGTAGACTTGGTTCATTAATTTACATGCTTCTTCATGATCTATAGCTCAGGTGGTGCTGTTCATTGTATTTCATTACACATTAAATACTGCTCATCTACAAACTCTTTTAATGTAATTGTGTGCTGTCTGTAATAGGATAACTGTTCTCATTCTTGTCAATAGAGGGCGTTATGGTTAAGCGAATGTCTGCATACATTTCTTTGGAATGCATTTCTCTCTCCGTGTTTATCTTTATGCATTATTCATCATTAGTTAGCTATAAAAAATAAGTGATATCAGATCACTTATTTTTGATATGCTTGGACACTGCACTCTGTGAACAGCCATTCACAGAGACCAAAAGCAGTGGATGCAGACAATTGTTCAAACATGCCCTATAGTGTAGTAATTTTTCTGTTTAATCTCTAAGTGCAACACATCTTAATCAGAGTATTTTCACTATAAATAATTTTCATTTTGTAGTTTGATGTGGCACATACAGTTTCATTGACCACATTCTCTTGAGATGGTAAGATGAAGAAACACAGGGCCAAGTTGCATTAAATAATTTAGGAAAGTTTGGATAGCATTGCTTTGGAATAGAGCTAGTTTATTTAGTGTGAGCTACGATAGGCAATATTGTTAGTTGTAACTTGGCCACATTTTGATATCAAGACTTTTAAAGGCAGGCCTAGTTTTTGCAAGTTGGAATTAAGAACTTATGGACAGCGCTATGTAGGCTATGCGTGAGTAACTTGGCTTTTTTTACGTCGTAGACGTTTTTGATCTGATTACATTCACTTAGCAGACACTCTTATCCACAGTGATGTACAGAAGTATAACTCCCAGGAATACAAAAATGCAATGTCACCAAGAAGGCACATAGGTTAACATTACACTTATTGATGGGCCTAACAAACAGCACTTTGTATTGCAGTCAAGAGATATCTTGTAGGTAAGCTGAGATATGTGACGAGACCAATGTATCGGAGAGGGGCAGGAGAGAATGAGTTGTGTGTCATCAGTATTGACATGATAAGACTATGGGAGGAGATGACAGAGCTAAGAAACCTAGGAGTAAAAAGAGGACAGGGCCAAGGATTGAGCGCTGGGGGACACCTGTTAAGAGTTCCCATGGTCTCAATACTGCACCACTCTCCCCCTGCAGCCTGGAAGGAGCAACAGTCGAGGTAGGAAGCACACCATTTGAGAGCTTTACTGCAAATCCCAGGTCTGGGAAGTGTCAGAGAAGGCAGCAGGAGTTGGTGGACAACCATACTGAAAGTTTCAAAGAGGTTGAGGAAGATAAGAAGGGATGAGAGAAAAGCTATCTTTGCAGCATGGAGCTCCTCACTGACTGCGTGGAGTGCAAGGAGGGTATTCATGCATGCGTCTATCAGGGTACCTAAGCCATTATTCTGCCAAGAGGGAAATAAACAGCATGGAAGACAATGCCAATATAGAATTTGGAAGGTAGTGTGCCCTAAAAGCAACTGCTCAACATCTTTAAAAATGACTTGAATGTGCTTGAAGCCTTTTATTGTTTGTGTGTGACTTTCCTCATTAATGTGAAGGCTATATAGAAGAGCTCTTCTTTTTTTTCTTTTTTAAAAATTTCCCATTTTTCTCCCAATTTAGTAGCCAATTGAACCCCTATTCTAATTCAATTCCCCCCGTGTAGAAACCGCTAGATAATCACCGCTGCACAACCCCATCAGCCGGTAGTAGACAGAGTTCGCCACGTCCTTATTCAGGGTGCGACTCCTCCAAACCTGACCGTGATTCCAACTAGCCCGGGGCCGCTATATGCGCACCGATTCTCTCCGAGCCCCTCCCCCCACCCGGGAGCAGCTGCCAATTGCTGCTTTCACAGGGCACTGGCCATGCTCGAATCTGACAGGACCGGGGCACGAACCCCAATCCTCGGAGTACAACTGCACTGACTGAAAGTCGGCGCTTTTACCACTGTACCACCGCGAGGCCAGAAGAGCTCTTCTTATCCTGCTGTATGCTTTTGATGTGGCCCAGCATTTCCTCATATTGCTAATAATGAACTCTAGATCTCATACAGGTTTTACTGATCCATAAACAACATATATATATTTTTTTTTCTGCATCTGTATGCCATTTATAAAGGGCTTTATTAGTCTGCAATTTGAGCCTGCCAACTGATGCAATTTGAACCATTATTCATTCATTATTCACCCATCAGTTCAAAGATCGGTTCAAAACATTGGTGAAGTGGAATGGTTTATAATACCAACAATGCATGCAATGCTTTGCCATACCAAAATATCTCATGATTGCTTTTGTCCTTAATGTCACGTCCTTGAACATCATCCCCTGATAGTTTATGACCCACCAATGGCAAATGCTAACTGCTAATATCAGGATTTGAAAAAGAAATTCCTTCAGTCTGACCCTAAGCAAAAACCGAACCCTGCGCAGGATCCTTTAGTGCTTCACCCCACCTGTCACAGACTACATTAGGGTGATGCCATTTATTAATCTATGGTCTCATAAAAGCAAGCACATCAAACAGATTTTTTTTAAGCACCATATTACCCCCTGCTTTTTCTCGATTTAAAAAGTCTTGATCATATAGTGTATAGACCTTTTGAACACACTTGTTTGAGTTGATAATGTGGTAGGTTTACATTATTCATTTATAAACTGTTAACCTAAATGACTAGCTAATTATTATGGCATCTGGTATTCTATTTTGGCATGGCTCAGAATTATTATCTAAAGCAGTGGTCACCAACCCTCTTCCTGGAGATCTACCATCCTGTAGGTTTTTACTCAAACCCAAAACAAAGCACACCTCATTCAACAGATCTCATTGAGCTGCTAATTAGTTGAATAAACTGCCAAATTACGTTTGAAATGAAAACCTACAGGACGGTAGATCTCCAGGATACAGGGTTGGGCCACTCATTTAAAGAGTTATGGCTTTGGGCTGGATTCAATCAAATTGCACTTAGACTGTTTAAGGGCATATTCAAGTCAATCAAACCCTCCCAATTAATCCAAAACATTAAAGTCTAATTTGACACTCCAGATTGTGATTCTTAAGTCAGACCACTTTTAAAATACCTGCCTTGTCATGCTAAAAGCTCTGTTTGGGTCATACTTTCTGGCCCAGTGTGTTTGATCGATTCTAGGGGTTTGAAACGAACAGACATGTCTACATTTAACTTTCCCGGAGGCAGTCTTTAGACCTGCAGGAGCACAGTATTAACCATTTCTCTATACTTTTCAAAATCAATGTAGTGTTGGGATTTGGTAAAAAGACATTCCATAAGTGCAGTCTGGGCCCTATAGCTGAGGCTATAGCAAGGTCAAGCCCCTGCTTTGTAGTGATGGGCATTCCGGCTCTTTTCAGTGAGTCAGATCATTTGGCTCAGCTCACCAATAAGAGCCGGCTCTTTCGGCTCCCAAACGGCTCTTTATTCAGTAGCATTTCCGGTTTTTCAAAATCGGCCAAAGTTAGCGATATTTTGACCTATGACTGGTGTTTGTGCACATCTATCACTTAAATTGTTCAAAGGAATCTTACTCTACCTTCTAATTACCAAAATAACATTATTTTGCATTTTGTTTGTTATAAAAACTATTTAAATAAATGTAAAAACAGTAAGACGCTATTACACATGTGCATTGAAAGTAGGGGATTTTTATGTCTTGAAATAAATTGCACAATAAACACAGTGCGTAGTTGAACATTTCAAAACAAAATAGACACTCGTAAAATATAACATAATATTGTGTCATAACAAAGAAAAACAAATAAATGCATGAAAAAATAAAGGTGCAAAACTGCAGCATCAGAACAATTGAACATCAGGCCAATTTTTGGCCTAAAAAATGATTCTCTTTGATTACAGATGGAACTTGAAGGAAAAAAACAAATAAAAGTTCCACCAAGACCACAAGCACTTGTCTTGTGTTCATTTACAAAACAAATCGGCTCTTCAGATATGCGAGTCGGCTCCCAACGTTCACCTAAAAGAGCCGGCTCAAAGAGCCGACTCGTTCGCGAACGACACACCACTACTGCTGTGTCATTAGCCATCCATGACTGGGAGTCCAGAGTGATGCAAGAGAACTGGCTTTATCCTGACATAAACCTCTCCTTCAGTTAGTACTTGCTATCCCATAGCACCGTGTGGCCTTTCTTGTGGAATGTAATTGCTGCATTGCACGTCACTGAATTAGTGGATTGCTGACACTTCAGGTTCTTAAGAAGGAAAGGGGAAAAACCAAATTTACCAAATATGGAAATCTAGGGTGTTTGTACATTTCAAAGCATTAGGGGGACGCAGTATGTTAAATGTTAAAAACACATGTTAAAACCCAAATTTTACCCATCAATATCTCAGCCGTTTCACCACCAATTACCAAGCCACTTGGCAGCCATTTTCATATAGTTAAGAACATAAGAAAATTAGCATTAAAGTTAAGACATTTTTTCTAGGGATGTCCCGGTCCGATCCACGGCATCGGTATCGGGCTGATACCAGCCCAGAACGCTGGATCGGATATCGGAGGGGAGAAAAAAATATGATCCGATACATGCATCGTGTCAGGTGATAACAACAGTAGTAACTGTTGCTATGTCCGTCAAGCTTTGTGTCCGTCAAAGCAAACATGGCATTCTCAACCATGAAAGTAGGCTACAGCCCTTTTGGGCTGCAACTTTAGGAACTTTTGGAAAAAATTATCTTCAATTTCATATTTGTAGTGTAGTTTAAATGCTAGCTGAAATGATTCAATGTAGATTTTATGATGCTACGTAGCATTATTTCCATCACAGCATGCTGTCTCATTTGCTAGATAGCTATCACAGGGACAGTGGAAACCTAACGGAACAGACATCAGCAGAGGGACTAGCTGGCTTGGCATAAAATAGCAAACCATATCTCATTCATGAAGACATTATTATCATCGGTTTATTTACAAGATGGAGTCTGGTAACGTTAATGTTATTCGACGTTAGCAAACGTTAACGTTTTAAAAATAGATCTGCAAACACTAACATATGGGGCTCTATTTTCAAACCGGCGCAAACCAGCGCAAGGGGACGGTATAGTCAAACGCAAGCTTGTTGACAGCATCAACGTCTTAAAACTGGCGCTATGGCGTTTCTCAGCAATACCGCTAGGATCAACAAATTCTCAACATAACATCCTTTCGCTTGCGCTGCAGTGGGATGGGTGGCGCTGTCTGGGGCGTGTTCTAAAATACTTTCGGCTCAGTGACAATTTAAACCAACGAAAACCCATTGCGTTATGATCAGCTGGAACCACCTCTTAGGGCAACGCAATAGACTCTGGCAATTTGGCAACTTATTAGTCATGTAGTTCTATGTAGTGTCTATAGGTGATGCCAACATTACACTTCCATTTAATGAACAAATAGCCTATAATTATTATTAATTAATTAATTTTAATTTAAACTACTAGAATAAAACAGGACAGCTTACAAGAAACTTGTGATCATGTAGGCCAATAGCCTATAATATATAAATTACACATTGACACAGTTGAATCATAAGCCTACCATTTGAATCATAATTATGCCTACATCCCCTAATGTAGGCTAATTAATGCATTCGCCACCTCCTCCCGTGCCTTCCGAACTTCTGGGAGACGAGGTGGTGTGGATTGTGATCCATAAATTACTACAGTCCTAGCCTGTACTTCTGTTGCAAGTATGTCTGATTCCTGTGCGGAAAATCGCTCTTGTCGTTGACGGTCCAGTGCGTTTGGGTTGCTCATTATGAAATTGCATGGAGCGATTGCGTTCCAACTGGCTTTTTTTAAAGCATGAGAACAACAATTTGATTGGCTACCATAGAGACACACCTTGGATATTTAAACCCAGCCTTTTAGCAATACCGCCATCAGATGCGCCAAGATTTCCGTCATGAAATTACCAAATTTCTCGCCGACACGCCCTCAGAGCGATACCGCCAAGCGCTTACTCTTGTGAAGAGAAATGGATACCCTCCGTCACCCATAAGTAGGGCTGTTCTTCAGGACCCTGGTGTCATGGACCAAGCCAGGGTACTCTGGTGGCATAGACCGAGCCAGGGTACCCTGGTGTCATGGACCGAGCTAGGGCACCCCACATGAATGTCTAGGAACTTGCCCTTGCTGTCGCATATGGCCTCGAGCTGGATGGACGCAAACAGCTTGCAGTTGATGTAGTCCTGGCCATTGGCACCAGGGAGAACCTTCACTCGGACATGGCAGTCATCAATGGCACCCACACATCTGGAGAACACTGGGGAGTTGGGCAAAGCCTGCACCAACAGCAGGTATGCCTTCTGTCCTGGGGAAACAGATGACCCTCTCCAGCAGGGTTAGCACCTCAACTGCACTGCTCTGTGGACCATGCTCCTGGCGATGCCAAAGGCCCTGGCAACCACCCGGTATGACAGGCCATGGGCCAGCTTGTAGACCATTCGTAGGACCTCAATTTCATGGGCCCACCCATGGGTCTTCTGCCTGGAGAGCTGCTGTATCAGGGCCTCCATGGATGCCCAGGACAGGCGTAAGTCCTCACACAGTTCCTGCGCCCCAAAATATATTTCAAGGAGTGGCACTGCGTTATTGATCCTTTATTATTTCATTTATTTTTATCAGGGAGGTCTCACTGAGACTACCATCTGTTTTTCAGGGGAGCCCTGATTACAAAATTCACAAACACATTAATAATACAACAATAGACAAAAATACAATACAAAAGGATAAAAGGCAGAAAAAGAAAACTAATTACATGAAACATGTGCAGTCCTCTATAACCCAGTGCTCCACCAACAACTTGAATTTCCGTAAGGACACCAATGTGTCCAGTCTTAGAGAGTGTTGGAGTTAGTTCCACATGTGTGGTGCATAAAAGCTAAAAGCATTTTTTCCTAACTCGGATGCAACAAATGGAACCCCTAGGGTTATCCACTGCTGTAATCCAGTGGCATAGGTTGCATTTCTAATAGTTACAAGTGAGGTTAGATAATATGGCAATTTGTGAAGTCCTTTCTAGATAAATAGCAAACAGTGTTTTTTCCTCCGGTTAGCAAGGGACAGCCAGCCAACACCTTGGTATAGATGACAATGATGTGTAAATATTTGTCCTGTGGTGAAGTGGAGGGCGCTATGATGGACTGCATCTAGCGGTTTTAGAGTGGTAGCAGATGCATGCATATAAACTATATCTCCAGTCTTAAGCTGAGGAAAATTTGGATTGTACAATGATTTTCTTACTGTTAAAAGTGAAACATTATTTAGTTCTATAAAAAAAATCCTAGTTCTATTCTTGGCTTTTTACTGAGTTTATGTGAATAAAAAAAATAAAAAAAATTAATCATCTAACCAGATTCCAAGATATTTTTAGGAGGGAACTCGTTCAGTTAGAAGGCCATTTAAGGTATATAAATCCAGGCCTGTAGGGCAATTGTTGCAGGCTCTAGATAATAGCATAAGTTTGGTCTTATCTGCATTAATAATAAGTTTAAGGCTTATAAGTGCCTTTTTTTACTGCAGTAAAAGCTTGCTGGAGGTTGTATGGAGCCTTTGTTACAGAGGAGGCAGCAACATACAGTACTGTATCATCAGCATAAAAATGCTATTTGCAATTGCTTACATTAAAACCAATATTAATATACAGATCCTTTCCAAAAAATTAGAATATCATGGAAAAGTTTTTTTTTCCCATAATTCCATTCAAAAAGTGAAACTTTCATAGATTATAGATTCATTACACACAAAGGGAAATATTTCTAGCCTTTATTTGTTTCATTTTTCATAATTTTGGCTTACAGCTCCAGAAAACCCCCACAACAGTATTTCAAGAAATTAGAATAGTGTGTCGAAAATCAGCATTTACTTCAGTTATTTCAGAGAATGAATGTTTTAGACTGAGTGTCACACTCTGTACGTGGTGGTTTTTGAAGCACTGACTCCAGCCTCAGTCCACTCCCTCTGCATCTCCGCCAAATTTTGGAATCGTCTTTGCTTGACAATCCGCTGAAGCCTACGGTCATCTCTTTTGCTTGTGCACCTTGTCCTGCCACATTTCTCCCTTCCACTAAACTTTCTATTCATATGCTTGGACACTGCACTCTGTGAACAGCCAGCCTCCTTAGCGATGACCTTTTGTGGCTTACCCATCTTCTGGAGGGTGTCAATGATGGTCTTCTGGCCAATTGTCAAGTCTGCAGTCTTCCCCATACTGAACCAAACTGAGATAAACTTTGCACGTGTTTTGAGTAAATTAGATGATAGTGTGACACTCAGTCTAAAACATTCATTCTATAATCTATGTGAAAGTTTCACTTTTTGAATGGAATTATGGGGAAAAAAAAAACTTTTCCATGATATTCTAATTTTTTGGAAAGGATCTGTATAATGTAAAAAGCACAGGGCCTAAGAAGGACCCCTGCGGAACTCCTTTTAAAATTTCACAAAATTGTGACTGGATACCGTCAGCTACTATACATTGTGACCTATCTGTAAGATAATTTTGGAACCAATTACATGCATTCCGGTCAAAACCCACAGCAGACAACCTATGTAATAATAAAGAATGATCCACAGTATCAAAGACATTTGAAAGATCTATAAACAAAGCAATACAATGCTGTTTTTTGTCAAGTGACCCTATAATATCATTAACCACTAGTGACGCCGCTGAGATGGTGCTATATCCTAGTCTAAAACCGGATTGATATGCATTAAAAATACAGTGATTAGAAAAAAATAGCGCAGTTTATAAGAGATTCTAAAAGTTTACTTAGGCAAGAAAGTTTAGAGTTTGGGCAGTAGTTGTTAAGGTCACCAGTGTCACCACCTTTATGTAAAGGGAAGACATGTGCCACTTTCTATATCTTAGGGATAGTTCCAGAAATTAGAGTCAAATTAAAAATATGGGTTAGAGGTTTATCAGCCCCCGTGGATTTTTAAAAAATATCTATATTAAGTAATGCGTCCAGCAACTTCCTCTTCTGTAAACTGTCTGAGAAATTAGCCGTTTCTGACAAGTGAAGAGTTTGATGAAATAGCATGACTTATACTAGGCTCAGACTTTTGTAAAACAGTATCGAACAAGTGACCTGCAGAGTACAATATGTACAATAATAAATAAAATAAATAGTAAACAGTGTCTTAAACACAGTATCTTCTCAGTGTGATCGATAAATCAAGTCCAGTCTCTGTGACTCCGGTCCATTATTAGCGTTGATTTTATTTATTTTTTATCAAAAAGCCGTTCCTTTGCTTTCGCTCTGGAACTGGTAGGATGATGGTGGCCAATCAGAAGGCTGAGCATCAGAAACACACCGGTGGAATGCGGATACACAACCGCACTGTAACTCGACTATTTTCACCAGTTACTGTAAACAAAGATTACTTTCCCTGTTTTATCGCTAAACTAGCACACAGAGTGGCATTACAACTTCACACAAAGCAGCATAGGCTATTCGTCACACAGTGAAGGAAATGGTGAATGCACCCCCGCCTTCCACACCATGAACCCAGAGCGCAGAATGGCACCTGACCAAAGGAGTACTAGCCATCCATACTACAGCAGAGCCGACAACACAGACAGAGAAGTGGAAACTTACCTTCCTTCTGTAATTCAACCGGTAACTCCAAGCACGACGAGTATGTTGAGACTTACCCGTCGGCGAGGGCATATGCCGGTGAAAGTATAGGCAAGTATAGGCAGCCAGGACAGGTAGCCAACACAACGATGGGCCGCTAGCAGAGAGACAACAGGTAGCAACCACACCACACCCGCAACACACAGCGTGAAAACGCGTAGGACACAAGATCAGGGTTCTACGAAAGATACAAATGAAGGATTGTATTAATTGCAGGGGGGGGGGGGGGGGGGGTAGCAAGAAGGGGTGCAATAAACATGTAAATGTTAAAATCACAATAGCCATAACTTAATCATTTTAAGTAAGGCTACCACGTAGGCTACGCATGAATTGGCAGTTTATCGTTTACAGCATCTGATTAACTCAAAGCTATTTGTTTCTTACCACATCGACCTGACGTACCATCAGGGCGATGAATGTGCGCTCGCCGACGTGCTGCCATGCGGCGGTGGGACTGCTGTTGTCGCTGTAGAAAACATGCAACCAAAATTGCGGTTTCTATGATGACATTCCCTTATTGCAAGTTTTCCGGATCCAGCGCGGAAGGATATGTTCAAACCATGTCATTCCACTTATATACACTTTTGGGTTAATAAATCAATGAGGTGAATTAGCTTAGTGCTCTGTAGCCGTTCAGACATTGGCCACATCGGGATTCTGGAATTGAAATTGTTATGTACTTTTTCTATACTAGGCTACAACATGTTTACTTTGATCTAATGTTGCTGATTACATGTTATTTAGTGTCTTGATGCGAACCGCAATACAGGTAGGCTATGTTTACACTGTACATGCAACTAGGCTACTTCCACTTGTAACTTAAAACATATTTTGCAGCTTTAAATGGGCTGACCATGTGGAAGATCTGTGATTGGTTTTGGGAATATTTGTGGGCTCGGTGTCAGTCAAAGTTATGATAGGGTAACTTCATCAATAATTGATTAATTATTGTCGATGGTGATTTTGATGACGGTGAAGCAGGTTCACTGTCCCAATTTTCTTCACGGCTCCGAGTTCGGAGAGGAGTGGTAGTGGGGGAGTGGAGGAAAGGAGGTGGGGAGTGAAGACGCACCCTATGTCTATGGATAATTGTTGCTGCCCACAACGGAAATAGCTGGCACCCGATTGGTTAGACACACTACGGTCCTTTGGTTCAGCTCCACATTTTTTAACAGTAACAGTGTGGTGGCCTGCTCATAAACTCTTATTCCACCTGAAGTTGTACAGCTGTCAAAGATGGAAGCTTGTCTTATAGATATAAAGGAATGGATGACCCATAACTTTCTCTTGCTAAACTCTGATAAGACAGAGGTAATGGTAGTGGGGCCCAAGTCCCTGAGATGCAAACTATCTGGCTATATGCCTAACATTGATGGAATTTCAATCACTACAAGTGCTGTCATTAAAGATCTTGGTGTTACGTTTGATCCAGATCTCGTATTTGATACACACATTAAAGACATCTCTAGGGTTGCTTTCTATCACTTGAGGAACATCTGAAAAATTCGAAAAATACTGTCCCTACATGATGCTGAAAAGCTAGTCCATGCTTTTGTTCTAGATTAGATTACTGTAATGCTCTTTTGTCTGGATGTCCAAATTCCTCTCTGAAAGGGCTTCAGCTAATTCAAAATACAGCAGCTGGTATTCTCATGAGAACTCGGAGATTTGAACACATCAGCCCAGTGTTAGCTTCACTTCACTGGTTGCCAGTCAAATTTCGAATAGACTATAAGATTCTGTTACTTACCTTTAAAGCCTTACATGGGCTTGCCCCCTTATATTTAAGTGATTTACTTTTCCCTTATAACTCTCCGTTCGCAGGGCGCAGGCCTCCTTGTTATTCCTAGAATAGCTAAAAGTACCATAGGTGGTAGAGCCTTTTCCTATCGTGCTCCTCTCCTATGGAACAAATTGCCTGCTCATGTTCGGGGTGCAGACACTATCAGTTTATTTAAAGCTAGGCTTAAAACCCATCTTTTTAGTCTGTCCTATAGTTGAGGGGCAGGAGTGGGTGGCTGGCATAAGCTATAGAGTCTCTGGTGGACTGAGCAGTCAGTGCTGTCACTGGATCATTATTGGTAGTGCTGTGTTAAGCTGGACCGGTCATGGTCTGGTGGTGACTGTCTCAAGCCTGCCCTCATGGCTGTATTGGCCCCTGCCTCTGTTTAGCCCTTAGCTATGCTGCCATAGCCTTATTCTGCCGGGGTTTCCTTATCGCACGCAGGCACCTCTGTCTCTCCTGCTCTGCTTGTTCTGCTACCATCTGAACCCCCTAACAATGTTTTTTTTTTCCTTTTTCCTCTTCCCTGCTCTGGGTACCTGCCCGGAGCTCTAGCCCAAGTTTCCCGAGCCCTCCCCCCCGCCCCCCCTCCTGGCCCGGAGCTCCAGCCCAAGACCAGCTAGGCGCCCCCCACCTGCCACTGCTGATCTCTACATGACGGAGTCATCAGAGTAGAATACCTCCCTATGAAATAATCAACCCATAGGCCAGTGGAGGATGGGCATCCCCCCAATAGCCGGGTTCCTCTTGAGATTTCTTCCCATCTGGGAGTTTTTTCTCGCCATAGTATGAGGCTAGAGAGTTTTTACCTCTGCTATCTGGGGGCTTAGAGCTGGCATTTCCCATTTCCCCTTTCCTCCCCTTTCTGTTCTGTAAAGCGTCTTTGTGACAGTCATCTGTCAAAAGCGCTATATAAATAAAATTGGAATTGAATTGAATAAACAGTCCACTAAAATATGTTTGAAAATATTTGAGGTGAGAAATAGGCCATGCAGTTGCTGAATCTTGATTCATATTTGATCGGAACATCTAATTTGACAGTATGAGCTAAGTTGTACAAAATTATTTGTATATTGTACGTTCATTTATGCAAATTAAGATGGACACACCTCCTCCACCCCCCACCCCTATCTCTGGGTGCGTCCCAATATTCTTCACTCCTCACCTCCCTTCCGCCACTCGTCTCCTACCCGGAAGTATGCAAAACTGCCTGTATTAGGACACAAAGATTGGTTTCCAAGGCAGAGGAGAGGAGGTGGTAGTGGAGGAAAGGAGTATTCCGAATACTGGAACGCACCCTCTCACTCAACCCACAAAGTGTTTTTCTAAATTGTGTAGTAGGCGGAGACAGGCTGAGAAAGTTAGTGCACTTACTCTTTAATAATGGAAGGTTCACGTAAGACATCTTTTGTAGGCCTATGGGATCATTTCCAACAAGAGACCCCATAAAATTTGCCACCAGCACCTGTCCATATTAAAATGATTTGCCACTTTCAGTGAACACTTTCTGATATTTCAGCAGCACCATGGAATCTGTAACTCAAGCGGGACCATCTAAGCGAGGTATAGCCTAATAGAGCACCAAAAATGTGCATCAGTGTTTAATATTGTCAGATAAACAAATTAATTATGTTAGTGAAGTTAATGAAGTTTCCCACATGCGCATAATGCTATTTATTTATTAACCATTAAATCAAGGTAGCAATCCTCTTATGTAAGGTAGCCTTGAAAACATGAAAACTAATTATACTCATAGAATGACTACTTATAAAAATAACGTTATTAAAAATATTTTAAAAAAACACTTTTTTATGAGTAGATGCAGTTGGAGAGGGCTTTCTGGCATTCTGGACCCCAGTTTGGGAACCCCTGCTTTAGGTTTCCTGCAAAGTGAAGCACACATAGCTTGTCAGCTATGTTCAGACTGGCAGGCCAAATCAGATTATTTTACATGTCCAATTAGAATCTGACTGTTTTTACAAATGCAAACAAATGAATACACTGCAAATCTGATCTGACCACTTGCAAATAACAGTATGGACAAGATCGTAAAGATCGTATTTTAAAAACAAATCGGATTTGTCTGCTGTGTGAATAGAACCTTTGTCTTATCTGGGATTCTAATTTAAATTCACTGGTAGTGCTTATCTGTCCTCAGTTTATCCATGAATTGTTTGGGGGGCAGGTTTATCCCCACCTCCCCAATATGTGTAAATCAAAGCTGGATTTGTTCCCTGAGTGGAGGGGGGCGGTGACATCAGCTCTCATCTGCAGTGATGGATAAGTCTGGTTCCCCTGGATATGCTGTGACCTCCGAGGCTCTGACGGACAGGCCGGGTTTCTGCCAGTGGTGTAAAGAGTCTCAGTGGAAGTACTCCTCCTATTTTTGTCATTTCCACTCTTCTGGTACAATGTACCTATGTGGTAGGAGGATTGTAATCGTTCACAGAATTGTACAAGAACTTGAAAGGAAATTGCCTTTCCACCTATTGCTTTTTCCATGGTCCATGCTTTTTTTTCTCTGATTGGCCAATGTGACATATCACGTGAAGGTCAATTTGCACAATGTAGCCTAATGGCTGCCACTGTACCTGCTAGCTAGCAAAGACTGCTAAGTTACGCTAAGTTTCCTTAGAGCACTAGCAGCAGATGTGTAACTGGTAGGCAACAGGCTATCCTAAAGGTTGTTGACAATACACCTGACATTGGTAACTCAATACACATTTAAAAGAAAATACACATTTTTACACATTCAGACACAGCCATACTTTAGAATCTCCTTAAATGTCTTCAGCTACATTTGAACATTGTTTTGAAATAAAGTCATGTTATGCATATCTGCAATTCTCAAGCCAGTTTTATTATCACCTTCGAGTGGAATCTTTGTTGGAAGGCAGTATTTATAATCTGCTTCGATTTTAGTGCCATATAAAGTTTGTGGCTAGCTATAGTGATCCACTGAATGTGGGTATGTATTAATATAATTGCGTTAATAAAAAGCCGTATTATGTCATTCCTTTCTCGGTCATTGATTTTCTGCCAATGTCAGCTAATATGTTTTTGACGGAAGCAAACCATTGGAAAACAAAATTAAATACCAAGTTGACCTAGTCCTAGGCAACATTTTATTGACAGTTTCATAATCTTTCTACATCACTTGGTCACAGATTCATAGACTGTTTTACTGAAACTTGCTTGCAGTTCCATGTTATGTTTTATTGGAACTCAGTGAGAGTTTTGTGTTCTTTTTTTATTTATAAAGAAGTAAACACAAAAATCTATGAAAAATAATAAACACTCCAGGGTCTTCAGAACCAGTGGTCTCACTTTTATGGTAACAGAAAAATGCAATATTATTTGATGCACTCTGTATTGGCAGGTACCCAAGCCTGAGTACTGTGTACTTGCCATCGGCCTGAAAAAATGGTATTGGTGCATATATAGTATTCATTAATTATAATTTTTTTTTCTTTGCTAGGGTAGGTAGTAGCTGTATGTCCTGATCGCTGTTTCAGGCTTTCTGTGGGCCAGCCTTGCCTTACATGTAACCGGTAGAAATATCTGCTGAATTTTGCAGACACCGTAGTTTTGTTCTCCTGCATCCACACCCCCACCCCCATCCCCACGTAGTAGTTCTGTAGCCAGTAACGTCAAAGTCAAAATCGAATTCTTCGTCTTCGTAATCATTATAGTCATCCATCATCCAAGTTTTTTTGTGGAAATTGTAGCCTACGTTGCTGCAGGTAAACAAACGCAGACTGCTCACATAGATAGTTTCGTAAACGGCCGGCACACCTTCCAGCTCCCACACCTCCGACACATAGGACGGCAGTGTAGTATAATGGTTAAGGAACTGGCCTTGTAACCAAAAGGTTGCAGATTCGATTCCCAGGTAGGACACTGCCGTTGTACCCTTGAGCAAGGTACTTAACCTGAATTGCTTCAGCATATATCCAGCTGTATAATTGGATAATATATGTAAAAGAAATGCTAAAAAGTTGTGTAAGTCGCTCTGGATAAGAGTGTCTGCTAAATGCCTGTAATGTAACATAGTACTCCGCGGGAGCAGCGAAAACAAGCAACAGAGAAATGCTTACTTCCAAGCCATGCCAAGCACGTAAAAATGTTCGGATTGAGATACATTTCACAGGAGAGCATACTGAGACCGGTAACAATACACCCTGAGCTTCCCGTCTCATTTATTGTACATGAAAGCACATTTATCCATAACATTTCTAATTGCCCCGTTGACTTCTATTGTAGCCCAGTGAGAGCCTACAGGAAATATGTAGCTAGCTCAATACTGGACCGATCAGTGAAAATATGGACTCAATGTGTCAGGTTCATGGAAGACAGACCGCAAATAGGGTCCAAGGTCCAAAATAGCGAACTTATCCTTTAATTCCAACTTGCAAAAACTAGGCCTGCCTTTAAAAGTATTGATATCAAGCGCTGCGGTGGCACAACGGTAAGAGCGCCGACTTTCAGTCGGTGCAGTTGTGCTCCGAGGATCGGGGTTCGCGCCCCGGTCCTGCCAGATCCGAGCATGGCCGGCGCCCTGTGGGAGCAGCAATTGGCGGGGGGCTCGGAGAGAATCGCTGCACGCATAGCGGCCCTGGCCGAGCTGGAATCACGGTCAAGGAGCTCGAGGAGTCACGCCCTGTAGAGGACGTGGCATCCTCCTTCCTACTACCGGCTGACAGGGTTGTGTAGCGGTGGTTCTCTAGCGGTTGCTACACGGGGGGGAATTTAATTAGAATAGGGGTTCAATTGGCTACTAAATTGGGAGAAAAAGGGAAAAAATCAGAAACAAAATAAATAAAAAAATTTAAAAAAAGTATTGATATCAAAATGTGGCCAAGTTACAACTAACAATATTGCCTATCGTAGCTCACACTAAATAAACTAGCTCTATTCCAAAGCAATGCTATCCAAACTTTCCTAAATTATTTAATGCAACTTGGCCCTGTGTTTCTTCATCTTAGCATATGAAGAGATTGTGCCTCATGGAACAACATATGATTTCAATTAATGTTTTTAACAGTTGATGAATAATTACACCCCAGAAAGGATATGGTTATACTTTGTTGGCAAGTTTACTTTAGAAAATGTACAGGTTTTAAAATGTTAACTGCTGCTACAGATTTCTTTACAATTCACAAGCAGACATTTATATCAAGAAACAGCATGTACAATAGAGAAAGGGGGGACGAATAAATAAATGCTGATAAAAATAAGTAATATTTTTTAAATTCCATACATACAGCATTTTTACAAACGTATCCAGACATGTTTGTGGGTCAGATGATGGAAAATAAGTAATAGTACTAATAATAGTTATGATATTTGTGAACAGAAGGATATCTATGCTCTGTAGGACCACACAAGTTTTGATAGAAATCCAAATATTCCAAATAAATAAATCAATAAATACATAATAATAATAATAATACATTTTATTCATTCTGTGCTTTTCATAGACCCAGAGCAGTGGATGCAGACAATTATTCAAACATGCCCTATAGTGTAGTAATTTTTCTGTTGAATTTCTAAGTGCAACACATCAGAATCAGAGTATTTCCACTATAAATTATTCTCATTTTGCAGTTTGATGTGGAACATACAGTTTTCATACAGACCACATTCTCTTGAGATGGTAAGATGAAGAAACACAGGGCCAAGTTGCATTAAATAATTTAGGAAAGTTTGAATAGCATTGCTTTGGAATAGAGCTAGTTTATTTAGTGTGAGCTACGATAGGCAATATTGTTAGTTGTAACTTGGCCACATTTTGATATCAATACTTTTAAAGGCAGGCCTAGTTTTTGCAAGTTGGAATTAAGGACTTAAAGACAGTGCTCTGTAGGCTATGCGTGAGTAACTTGGCTTTTTTTTTTACGTCGTAGACGTTTTTGATCTGATATACTATTACTAAAATAAGTGTTCAGTTAACTAGCTATTTTGGTAACTAGCTGTTCAGTAAGTTAGGTTACTAACTAGTCAGTTAAGTTGGCTACATGGCTCACCGTTAAATTGGTTGTATCGGTTGTGTGAGGCTTAGGGCTCTATTTTCAAACCGGCGCAAACCAGCGCAAGGGGACGGTATAGTCAAACGCAAGCTTGTTGACAGCATCAACGTCTTAAAACTGGCGCTATGGCGTTTCTCAGCAATACCGCTAGGATCAACAAATTCTCAACATAACATCCTTTCGCTTGCGCTGCAGTGGGATGGGTGGCGCTGTCTGGGGCGTGTTCTAAAATACTTTTGGCGCAGTGACAATTTGAACCAACGAAAACCCATTGCGTTATGATCAGCTGGAACCACCTCTTAGCGGCAACGCAATAGACTCTGGCAATTTGGCAACTTATTAGTCATGTAGTTCTATGTAGTGTCTATAGGTGATGCCAACATTACACTTCCATTTAATGAACAAATAGCCTATAATTATTATTGATTCATTTTAATTTAAACTATTAGAATAAAACAGGACCGAACTTCTGGGAGACGAGGTGGTGTGGATTGTGATCCATAAATTACTACAGTCCTAGCCTGTACTTCTGTTGCAAGTATGTCTGATTCCTGTGCGGAAAATCGCTCTTGTCGTTGACGGTCCAGTGCGTTTGGGTTGCTCATTATGAAATTGCATGGAGCGATTGCGTTCCAACTGGCTTTTTTTTAAAGCATGAGAACAACAATTTGATTGGCTACCATAGAGACACACCTTGGACATTTAAACCCAGCCTTTTAGCAATACCGCCATCAGGTGCGCCAAGATTGCTGTCATGAAATTACCAAATTTCTCGCCGACACGCCCTCAGAGCAATACCGCCAAACGCTTACTCTTGTGTTCACCATTGCGTTTGGTTTATTAAAATAGAGCCCTTAACCTTTTTAGCCAACAAGCTAGATGCAGTGCCCCCTTAAGTAATCAATACAATACTTTTCATCGTCATACTCTCCTAATCTAATGTAACAACGCTTAACATGAGATGTGAAGTCTGTCTTAATGTAATAATAATGTACACATCCAAACACTTGAAACCATTTTATTGGTATAGAAATGTATGGCAAATGCTGCTAACTAATCTATGGCAAATGCTGCTAACTAATTAGCTGTAGGCTATATTGAGCTATGTAGTTTGGTGATTTGGAGTCTAAACTGAACCTAAAATGGGGTTAGCTGTGAAGAAACTTGGGGGATTTAGTTGTCAGTGACCTGACCCTGTTACAAATCTCATCAGTTTGTTTATAACCAGTCAGTGCACATATGTCAACCGCATAATCTTTTTCTTTTAATTATGTTTTTCTCTTTTCAGCCTAGAATATTTTTTTTATCCAGGAAAAATATAAAATGCTTCTATTGTTTACCATAGCATGAGCTTTTGGCACCTAAATGGAGCAAACTTGATGAATTGTGCAACACTCATAGGTAATAAATCGTAGAACTCATCGGTTATAGTATTTCCGAGTGTGGGGGCCATTTTGCCACCAGCATAAGTACCAAATTCAATAGGGTTGAATGGAATCATGTGACCTCGTTTCTTTTATAGTTCTTATACAGTTCTGTGGTCAACAGTCAGAAGCTCCAGTCAATACACCTGGAATGGACTGGAATCAGAGATGACTCACAAGCTGTTCAGGAGTGATTAGCCCCAGTGCGGGGAAAAATTGACTAACTGTGTGTCCTCGCAGCAGGTCCCCAGAAACGCATTCTTCTCAACAAACCCTGATGGAGACAGAAATCCATGTCTGGCTCAGGGGGGCATTGATGACTCTACATAGTTTCTTAGGCTAAATGGCTCAGTTGTTATTGGTGCTTTGGAAATACTCTATATTGGATTTGCCCACTTTGGAAAGCAAAACACAAACTTAGATTCTGAGAGAGTAGTTACTGTTCAAGCAGTGAAATAACATGTGCAAATGTTCCTTTTCTGTGACAAAAAATGGTCTTGGTATTTATTTATGTGACAAGGCCAAGAAGAAAGAATAGTAAAGTGCAGAGAAGGAAATAAGGAAATTAAAATCAATCAGCACACAATACCAAGGGGGAGGGGAGTATAATATCGGTTCAGGATTTCATGCAAAAAAAAACTAATGATAGAATGGACAAGAATAATGCTCTTAGGGCTTTATTTTTGGATAAGATTCTTGGTACTTGGATAAGATCTATCAGTACTCAAGTCTAACTTGACTAATGAATGTACATTACTCTGACTTATCATCTCTAATCAAGCAAGGTGTTGATAATACTGCAGACAGAATATATCACTACAGGCAACATAGACAAGTTTGCACATTGTGCAAAAACATATCAACACATTTTTGTGTACTAATGTAATAACTGTAAACATTAGCTAAATTTCACCAACTGTAGGAGTGGCATTACCAGGGATACGTTTATTGAACAACTTGGCAAATGTTAACCATTTTGATGCAACTTACATTTCTGCGCAAATTTTGTAATTTAAATGATCTTGAAGCCCATGGGCCACATGTATAAAGTGCTGATCAGAAAAATGCCCTCAAAAAACCGCGTAAAGGGAGTTTCCATGCAGAAATTCAGATGTATAAAATAACACGTGCTGTGAGAATCTGCGTACCTCTGCATACGCTGGGCACCATATGTACGCAATGTTTGGCGTCAGTGTGATATGGCGACGTAGTGACCGAAAGGTAGAAAATGCTAAACCTTTTTTAAGCAAATTTCCGACTTTCACTCTGGGCATTCTTTTACGTATTCTTTTGAGTTTTATACATGTGGCCCCAGGTTTCGTTTAAAAAAGCCTTAGCAGGGGCCGTCGCGTGGTACAACGGTAAGAGCGCCGACTTTCAGTCGGTGCAGTTGTGCTCCGAGGATCGGGGTTCGCGCCCCGGTCCTGCCAGATCCGAGCATGGCCGGCACCCTGTGGGAGCAGCAATTTGCGGCTGCTTCCGGGTGGGGGGAGGGGCTCGGAGAGAATCGCTGCACACATAACGGCCCTGGGCGAGCTGGATTCACGGTCAGGGGCTCGAGGAGTCGCGCCCTGTAGAGGACGTGGCGACCTCCTTCCTACTACCGGCTGACAGGGTTGTGTAGCAGTGGTTCTCTAGCGGTTGCTACACGGGGGGAAATTGAATTAGAATAGGGGGTTCAATTGGCTACTAAATTGGGAGAAAAAAAAGGGGAAAAATCAGAAACAAATTTTTTAAAAAAACAAACAAAAAAAACGCCTTAGCAAGTTACATTAAAAGCAAATGTGGTAGTGGTGTATCATTTTTTGTTGTGTTATTTTTCTAAAATGAATTTGTCATTTATTCTTCCTAATATGATGTGAAGAAAGAAGCTGTGTGTTTACCTGCCAATGGATTATTATAGATTGTTGGCACACTTGTTAATCTAGGGAAATTCATGAAACCAGATTGAGACCAATAATGACTTTAAACAGAAGTTTAATACTGGTCATATACCATTTAATGTGTGACCTAACATTGCTTAAAAGCAATCTAGTCGTTCAGCTATTATAACTTGTAGAAAGTACTGTAAATATGCACAATGGCAATTGCCATACAATATTTAATAATAACAAAAAGGAGTTGAATGTCATATAATTTTGATTGTGATTGTTGTTGTGCTATGCATACTGTACCTATCACATTGTGTATACAATTCTGTATTTATTGATTTTTCTCCACCACAGTTCTCTCATACCAGCAATGGGAGATGCCAAAAAGCAGCACATGTATGTTTAGGACCTTGAGAAATGAATAACAAAAGATTAATCAAGGAGTAAAGTGAAGGGAAAGAAGACAATGTGACTTGGCTAATCTTGCAATATCATGGACCAAAACAACACCCTCCAGCTTTTGGTCTAGCTCCAGACTGATTAGTTTGTGATTTAATTTGTGCTCTTGTTTGAAACAAGCTTGAGTTCTGCTGTGGGTAATCTTCTGCAGGCACCAGCTTATTGGAGTTCACAACAGCCAAAAAATAATAATACTTTCCCAGAGTCTTGGGTAGTCTCCCAAGTTGTGTACTGTTTGCAATTCTGACAAATCCCTCCTGATTTTGAGTTCAGGGCCTGGACCTAAGCTCCAGATAAACTTGATGGATTAGTAATAACAAGAATATATTTTTAAGCTGAATGCAAATCTGAAAAAAAAAAAAAACATACAACAAAATGACCTTTTTAAAGTTCCAAGAAGATGATTTCTCTTTCTTTCATTTCCTATTGGTACCAGGAAGGGAGTGAATGGCCTGTTTTGCATTCCAGATGCAATTGTATAGCAAAATTATTTGTGCAATGCATGAAAAGGGCAAGCTATCAGATGAGTGTGTGCATGTGTGAATAGGAGGGGGGCAAATTGGATTCTTCAAAGCATGAGGAGTGGAATGGGGAAAAGAAATAAGAAAAAAAGAGTATTAAGCACACCTTACCAAGTGGGGAGGGGAGAACAATGTCGGTTCAGTATTTTATGCATAACCCTGATGGACAACAGTAATGCTCAACAGTAATCGACAACAGTACTGCATAGGGTTTTATGTGTAGATAGGCTTTCTTGGCTTGTACATTGATTTATCAGTGTGTGATTTGTCGAGTGTGAAAATACCCTATGCAGTACCTCAACAGTGGTTTATTTGTTTAACCTGTATTGTCTACAAAAACATCACAATGAGATACATGGGCAAGTGTGTAAGCTCACACATGTTGTGTAAGCACATGCTCGAAGGCCATGTTATTCTGCCCTAACTGGTCTTCAGAATAATACCATCCATTCATACATCCATTTGGGGGGGGGGGGGGGGGGTCACCCTTGAGGGGCCCACACACCAATCACTCTTTCATACCCCAAATACAATTTAGACTGTCCAATTAACCTAACTTGCACGTCTTTGGACAGTGGGAGGAAATCAGAGTACCTTGAGGAAACCTGACGCGGACACGGGGAGAACATGCTGACACAGAAAGGCCCTCGGCCGGGATTGAAACTCGGTATGTTCTTCCTGTGAGGCGACAGCATTATTCACTGCACCTCCGTGTCGCCCACAGTAATAGAACCTAAGGGTTAATATGACTGCAATTTGATTGCAATTTGTCGAGGTGACTGAGTTACCATGAAACTTTAACAGTTGGTTAGTCTTTCATATCGACAGCCTCTTAATTAACAAAAGTGCTTAAGTCATTTTTTGTAGTTTTGAGAAGAAGGCAAAAAACTGCTGCAATTCTACGTCAATGAGTATTTATTAACTCTTTCTTTTACAAACACATATCAATGGCTGCTAAATTAAATACAGATCATGTGACTTTGTATTATGATTACATAATGGCTAATGATGACTTAGGCAAAAATATTGAAAACTGAGTGGGACTTCATTTATATACATGACTTAGGCAAAAGTCGAGAATCCACTGATGACTTAGGCAAATGTCAAGTATCTACTGGTACAGAGAAAGTATCAAATTTGACACTTCCTAGGCAGATTTATGCTTCCAAATGGGGTAAGCTGTCAAAATAATGGTGACAGTGTTGAGGCAAGACGTGCTTCATTGACTGCAAATCATTGAACATACAGTCAAGCCGGAAAGTCTGCAGACCCCTTTCACCTTCTCCACGTTTTATTACGTTAGACATATTCTACAATAGATTGAGTTAATTTTTTGTCTCAAAATTCTAATAGCCCATAATGACAAAGTGAAAACAGGTTTAGACATTTGTGCTAATTTATTAAAAATCTAAATGTAAAATATTGGTATGACACCCAAAAGTCAGCTGAGGTGCATTTTGTTTCCACTGATACTGCTTGAGATGTTTCTACAACTTAATTGGAGTCCACCTGTGATAAATTCAATTGATTGGACATGATTGGGGATTGCCAACACCTGCCTATATAAGGTCCCACAGTTGACAGTGCATGTCAGAGCAAACTCCAAGCCATGGGGTCAAAATAATTATCTGCAGACCTCAGAAACAGGATTGTGTCAAGGCATAGATCTGGAGAAGGGTACGGAAAAATCTCTGCAGCTTTACAGGTCCCAAATAGCACAGTGGCCACCATCATTCGTAAATGGAAGAAGTTTGGAACCACCAAGAATCTTCCTAGACCTGGCCGCCCGGCCAAACTGAGCAATCGGGGAAGACGGGCCTTAGCCAGGAAGGTGAGCAGGAACCCGAGGGTCACTCTGACAGAGCTCCAGCTTATCCTTGTGGAGATGGGAGAACCTTTCAGAAGATCAACCATCCAGGCAGCACTCCACCAATCAGGCCTTTATGGTAGAGTGGCCAGACGGAAGCCCCTCCTTAGTAAAAGGCACATCACAGCCCGCTTGGAGTTTGCCAAAAGGCACCTAGAGGACTCTCAAACCATGAGAATCAAGATTCTCTGGTCTGATGAAACCAAAATAGAAATTTCTGGCCTGAATACCAAGCGTCACGTCTGGAGGAAACCAGGCACCGCTCATCACCTGGCTAATACCATCCCTACAGTGAAGCATGGCGGTGGCAGCATCATGATGTGGGGATGTTTTTCAGCAGCGGGAACGGGGCGACTAGTCCTGATAGAGGGAAAGATGAATGCAGCTAAGTACACCGAGATCCTTGAAGAAAACCTGCTCCAGAGCGCTCTGGACCTCAGACTGGGGTGAAGGTTTACCTTCCAACATGACAACGACCCAAAGCACACAGCCTAGAGAACAAAGGAGTGGCTTCGGAGAAAGTCTGCATGTCCTTGAGTGGCCCAGCCAGAGCCCAGACCTGAATCCAATTGAACATCTGTGGAAAGAGCTGAAAATGGCTGTGTACCGACGCTCCCCATCCAACCTGACGGAGCTTGCAAGGATATGCCAAGAGGAATGGGCAAAAATGTCCAGAAACAAGTGTGCCAAGCTCGTAGCTTCTTTCCCAAGACGCCTTGAAACTGTAATCGCTGCCAAAGGTGCAGCAACCAAGTATTAGGCTAAGGGTGTGTACAGATATATATAACCCCTAAATAACCTATTTTTGTCAGTAAAATAAAATTGCATATTTTCTAAAAACCTGTTTTCACTTCGTCATTATTGGCTATTGTGTGTAGATGTTTGAGGCAAAAAATAAACTCAATCTATTGTAGTATAAGTCTGTAACGTAATAAAACGTGGAGAAGGTGAAAGGGGTGTGCGGACTTTCCGGCTTGACTGTAGCATAAAGTGGTTCAGGAAGTGCACAGAGACCTGCAGTGACTTGAGCATTTTTACATTGTTGACGAATGATAAATCAAGTGATTTAGGCATAAAATCTCAAAATGTCCAAAAAATGACTTTTGTCATGAGGCTGTTGATATGTTGCTTAATGTAGAAACAAATGGTTCAGCCCTCCTGCTGTTCACAAGGTACTGGTGGTTGTCTTCCGTCTTCCTTTTATTATGAAAATTCCAGAATTAGGGAGGAATGCACAATGCATAATCACATTTAAAGTATGTGCACAAACACACACGCACACACATGCACTTCTGTAAAGATGCAGCAACTGTTAGGGCAGAACTGATACAAATATTAACAAGGGAGCCACCTAGTGGTGGCAGAATAGATGGCTTTTGGCATGGAAGCCAAATACACAATTGGGTAGCTGTTTTAAAAAAAAAAGATCATTATTTTTTTTAAACCTATGCATTTTTGTTCCTCGGTTATCGAAGAAAATGTTCATATGAAATATTTTAGGAGCTTGTCATTTAGGAAAAAAATCTACCTGCAGGATGCTGCTACTAAACATGTTTTACTATTTCACATACGTATTTTCAAACGGACACTTTTCATTTAAAACACAGATTGAATACAATTACTTGAATAATTCCTGATTAAACTAAAAGATGCTTAACAAGCAGGGAGTCGGGATGTATACAACTGGCCATTTAATTGAAATGATTGAATTAAGAAATAAATTAACTTATGAAATCATCTTGATTGAATAAAAATGATGTTGGAAATTAATATATTCAACCATATTCTTTCTGCTTTAAATCCTAACTAAAATATGAAAAGTGGTGTGGGGTACTTAATAACTTAAATATCTCAGATTTTTCACCCTGGAAGTTAATTGGAACCAGAGAAGACAAGACCATTTGCATTTTCAGAGATTCAAAAACACTGCTTTCTCTCCAGTGATGGAGATTAATAATGTAGCGGTAACAATGCAGCATTTGTGCAAGGCCACCATTCATCTTGATATAATTAGAATAATTTTCAAAGGCATGGTTTCAAAATAATTTCAGAAATATATGGACTCTGCTCAGTACTCCTCAAATCAAGCAGCAGTTATACAACCAGCACAATTAGATCAGAAAAACCCTTCTGAAGAGTTCCTCATTTGCTTTTCCTTCTCACACAGAAAAACTAAAATAACCAAAGCCCTTCATTTACTAAAAATATAAAATAAAAATATCACTAGACAAAAGGACACTGACTTTGTGTAGTGGTTTTGCATCTTTTGCCATAATCTCTCATATCTGTGTTTACTTTTCTTGTGTATGAATACAAAAACACTGAATTTGGCTGTGAAATACATGTTAGAAAGTGTTAGCAGATATTTGAAAAGGGGGAGAAACACAGGGAATTGTTCCAATGCCTTGCCAATCATTTTTTTCCCAACACATGAATTAATCTTAATTTATGTAAGCTGTTTTTGTAGGAATTTGGGTGGAGCGACGTCAACCAACATGGATTGAGGGAGCTACATTTGATCACAGTGTTTGTGCGATCTGCTGAGTGCAGCAGGACTGTGTGAATACAGCTCTCTGCCAACAAGAACGCTGTTGATGCAAGTGATACAGTGTAGATAACAATGTTGCATTCAATGACTTTCATCCTTGAAGCCACAAGCTCATTACTTGCTCATTCTTAATTCTGTATAACTGTTTACTGATGGTTTGCTGCTCTGTGTTTAAACTTTTACTCCTTCGTGTTGGCCATTCTCCACTATGGACACAATATGCTATAGCTATGGGAACTTCACTTCTGAATTTATATGTCTTATATTCCATAAATGTAGTGGTAACATAAGCTGCATCATGATGTGTCATCAATTTTTATATCCCTATAAAAGATAGATTTGTTTTTCAGGAGAAAAATGACCAGATGCAACTTAATCATAACGTTGGATGCATTGCCTTTTGAGTTAGAATAAGATCTTGACAGTAAAGATGGATGAAAACAGGCTTTCATTCCTGACATTACCTCATTTCACCTCTGAGGTCTGAACTGAGACAGAAGTGAAGATGCATCTTTTTTTGAAAAGCGGCACTCATTGCCATTTCATTAATTCCTAATTGTTTTACCCACAGTCTGTGTGGCGGAACCACTAGTGAGAATGCATTCTATTCATCCTCACATAGTGGAATCAGGCTGACATGATGGCCAGACTCTGTCATTCATCAGGACCTGTTTCTTTACCTACCTACCACAGCAAAGATAAAAATGTTATCTCTAAGTCCCATTTAAACATTAAGTTATGTAGGGATTTTCAATACTTCAATACTCCTTAACGACAATGCCATGCACATTCTTTACCCTGGGCCACGTAACTCATTAACCGCAGACGGAACAGTCTAACTCATAGCTCTGAATGGATCTTGAAAGTTTAAGTTGAATGTAAACAAATGGGATGCGGTCCACCATTTTACAAAGCATATGGTGCCGTCATATTTCAGGTAGATTTGAGCCAAAGTGTCTTTGGCTCAATTCCTACCATGCATGGACAATTCTAGAATCAGTGAGGCTACAGTGTACTGCACATTCATTACCTCCATATTCTGTTGATCCAGTGTTAAAAACAAAGAAGTCACAGCATGGAGGTGTTATCATTTTTACAGCAATGTTGAGGAATGGCTTTTTAAAGAGTGATTAGTCACCACCTGACAGCGAGGAAAGCAGTGAAGTGAGCAGCTTTTTTGGGGAGGGTGGACGGGAGGGTGTTGATAGATGAGCTGGCAGGTAGTTGGAGCTGAAGAAGAGATACAGTACAGCTGGGTACAGAGCTGTGGATAGCCTTACACTTCATAAATTACACTGAACGGGCACTTCTCAAAGAGTGGAAGCCTTGCACTGTCACAGCATTCAGGCAGACAGCTCTGAGGACTGGTTTCATTTACAGGTCTTGTACAGTTCTTACTTGTATAAGTACGTTTACCAAATGAATCAAAAATACATGTTTCCTGCTCCTCTGCTCTGGTTTTATTCCTCAAAATGAATGAACAAGGCCTATTCTGTGTGTTCAGAAAAGCATGTTTAATAAATATACTATGTAATGGACTATTCAATAATTGTTTAAAGGGGGTTACGGGGAATTAACATTAAATTACAAAAAAAATGAAGGTAATAATAATAATACCCTGAAAACATAAAAGAAAGACAAACCTTATATAGAAAATACAATTCAATAAAATTTTCAAATTAAAAACAGACAAGGATAAAATTATGATAAAAAGAAATACAATCCATTATTATCATTAATGTAAGGTTATCTTATTAAAATAATACAAATGATTTTTAAGAGATCATTTAAAATCACTTAAAAGCTTTCAAAGAAAAAATAAATGTGTTGTATTGTTACAATTATTTCAGCCAAACATCTCAATATATGTTCCAGTACACAGTACATAGATTTAATTATATCTCTGCCTGATGTTTATATCAGGAATATAGGATATCAGATTATATCACTTACCCAAAATGAACAGTCCGTGCAACAGTCACTCACCTAGTTGATCCTAGGCAAAAACCCTTATCCACAATAGTTGACCATAGGATTAAAATTCTGATTTCATTATTCATCTATGAAGATAATCATTAGATCATTTTTAATCATCAAAATAAAACACATGCAAATCATTTGCTGGACTGACCTAGTTTTACCCTTTTTTTGTTCTCTCTGACACCTATGCCTAGTCTCAGGAGATGAGACACTGATCTTTCTTTATTACATTTAGAATATTACTCTCATTCATCTCAGGGATTAGTTTCTGTAAAGTGGGTTTTAATTAGAAAAGAGTACTATTTCCAGAGGCATTTAAAACAAATACCCTCTGCAATATTTCAATGATAAATCGCTCAATATGTTAAACCTAATGAAAAATAATATGACCTCATAACCTTATATAGCCCTCAGCAACAACAGTATTGTATTATCCCTATAAATAAATGATGTATCACTGTGCGGGCTGCAACATAGGCCTTACTGTATGAGGACAGATGTTTTCAAAAACAGATCCCAAAACATAGCATGACCAAGGAAATATGCTTTTAAAGTTACTGCTAATGAATATCTTTATAAATAATATATTTATGGCAAGCCAAACAGGAAATATATATTGAACTTTGATGTATATACAATGAACAATGATATATATATAAATCAAACTTTGATATACAGTATATACAATGAACAATGATATATATAAATCAAACTTTGATATATACAATGAACATTGATATACGTATATAAATTGAACTTTGATATATACACATCGAACTTGGATATACATACAACAAACTCTGATATACAGTACCAGTCAAAAGTTTGGACACACCTACTCATAGAAGGTTTTTTTCCGTTATTTTTACTGTTTTCCACATTTTGGAATAGTAAAGACATCAAAACTGAGATAACACAAATTAAATTATGCAAAAACCAAAAAAGTGTTAAACAAATTTTAAAAAGTCATATTTTAGATTCTTCAAAGTAGCCACCCTTTGCCTTGATAACGGCTTTGCACATTCTTGCCATTCTCTCAACTTCTGTGGTAAACAGGTATTCCACAGGTAAACAGGTGATGCCATCATGATTCTGTATAAAAGGATATCAAAAGACTCCTGATATCTTATTTCCAAGTACTCTTAGAAGCAATACTATAACCTCTCTGCATTTGAATGGATCTCTATGGGAATTGGGGGGTGGGACTAGATTAAGCTGTAAATTACACGGGAATAGTATGGAACCCATGGTTGGTTAAATGGCTGTAAGTCATCAAGGGTCTGAGGTATCAAACAAGCCTCAAACCATCACTCTGCTGCCAGATATGCAGTAGATATGGATGGATCACTTGAAGGGTTGTTTCTCCTGACAAATTTTCCTATTGAACTCTATGGAAAAATAAGTCAGGAGAAGAAACCCTTCAAGTTATCCATCCATATCTACTGTATTTCGCTTGGGCTGACCCTCTAATTCGGGCCAACGCCCCTGTTATTCGTAATTCAATCCAGCTCATGAATGAGATGCAGCGGGGTTTTGATCACAAAGTCTCAGGTGAAGAGGCAGCCAGGAGATTGACCAGTTTGCACCAGGGAACTGATACAGTAGCGGCCTTTGCCATAGCATTTCGAGCATTGGCCGGGGAGACAGGTTAGCCTGACGGCCCGCTAAAATCCTTATTTTTAAAAGCGTTGTCCAACCCCATTAAGGACGCGTTGGCTATACTCGAGCCACCTGCTACGTTCAATGACCTGGTCATCACGGCTATACACCTTGATAACCGGATCAGAGAGCGTGAATGTGAGCGTAGCAATCACTCGGTCCGTTTTAAATCCGCCCTGCCGGTAGGTATTCCGCCCAGTTCCCCCACCTATCCCTCCGCTCATCAGGAGGAGCCCATGCAGCTGGATGGGTCGTCTCTCCACCAATCTAGGAGAGCAAGACCGCAGGGATACTGGTGCCAATACTGCAAGCGTAGGGGCCATACTAAGGATTGATGTCCTAAGTTGACGGGAAATGAGGGGGTCTCATGGGGGAAACCGAGGTCCCCAGTGAGACAAAATAGTACTCCTTCTCGGACCCTGTTACCCGTTCAACTGTTTTGGGAGGGACGCTCTGTAAGCGTTAACGCTTTTATTGATTCCGGGGCCGTGGAGTCTTTTACTGACGCCAAATGGGCTAGGAAATTAAAAATCCCCACCAATCTACTCACTAGCTCCTGTCAGGTTACTGCCCTTGATAGTCGCCCCTTTGGGTTCTGGAGTTATTAAGCAGAGGACAAATCCAGTAGAGATGCGCATCTCTCCCCAGGGTAAGCACTTGGAGAGAATAGAATTCTTATTAATTGACTCTCCGCCGTACCCACTGGTACTGGGACATTCGTGGCTAGGGTTACATAACCTTCATATCTGTTGGGGTAGAGATAGGAATCCTATTCGTCAGTGGGGCCCTCAGTGCCAGTCGCATTGTCGTTCAGTTGCCTTCTCTTCATCGGGCCATGGCCCTGATCTCTCCGAGTTCGACTCTGACAGTGATTCAGAGGAAGCGGAGTCTCACTACGACTCAGAGAACTCTCTTTCCCTCGCTGAGAGTAGAGAGGAAAGTCTTTCCTGGGACCCCTTTGCAGAAAAAAATATATAAAATACCATTTTTTATCACCATAAAAAATCGGTATCCTCTCCCACTCATGAACTCCGCATTTGAGCGCTTACAGGGGGCGTTGGTCTTTTCTAAACTCAACCTTCCCAACGCCTACAACCTTGTGCGCATGCATGAGGGTGATGAGTGGAAGACAGCGTTTCACATGCACCACGGGCACTACGAGTACGGGGTCATGCCTTTTGGCTTCACTAGCGCCCCCTCTGTCTTCCAGGCGCTAGTGAATGATGTTTTGAGAGAGATGCTGGAAAAATACTTAGACGATATTTACATTTTTTCTCCAGATCTCTCATCCCACATCGTCCATATTAGGCAGGTTCTGGAGGCACTTCTCAAGGCCCAGCTATTTGTAAAGGCTGAGAAGTGTGCTTTCCACACCAGCTCTGTCTCTTTTTTGGCATTCATTGTGGCAAACGGTAAGGTGCTTATGGACCCAGAGAAAATTTTGGCGGTGAAGAACTGGCTTCGGTGAGGCAAGTACAACGCTTCTTGGGCTTTGCCAATTTTTATTGTAGGTTTATCCGGAATTTTAGCACGGTAGCCGCTCCCATCACAGCCCTTACCAAGAGGACATCAACTATTAGTTTTCAGTGGAATCCTAGGGCGGAGGCGGCTTTCACTGAGCTAAAGAGGAGGTTCTGCTCCGAACCTATCCTGATAACTCCCAATCCCTCCCTCCCCTTTGTGGTAGAGGTCGACGCCTCTGAGCTGGGGGTTGGAGCTATCCTTTCCCAACACTCTTCGCTGGACTGAAAAACTCCACCCTTGCGCGTATTTCTCTCGTGTCCTTATATCTGCTGAGATAAATTGCGTATGCTCCTCTCTTTTACATGCTTCGGCTAAACAAAAGGCTGTGGCCGACAGACATCGTCGGCCTGCCCCTTCTTACCAGGTGGGGCAACGGGTGTGGCTTTCTACACTGGACCTACCTCTGCGAGTTGAGTCTCGTAGCCTCAGTTTGTAGGCCCTTTTAAAATCATCCGGAAACTCAACCCGGTCACTGTGCGCCTTCAGTCGCCATCATCCATGCGCATTCATTCCACCTTCCATATCTCTCTTTTGAAACCGGTGCTCGTTAGCGCTCTCGCCCCGGCTGACAAGCCGCCGCCTTCTCCCCGGTTCTTGGAGGGAGGCACAGTGTATATTAGCTGAGAGGCGTGTGGGCAGAGGCTACCAGTTTTTGGTGGACTGGGAAGGTTATGGTCCTGAGGAGCGCTGCTGGGTCCCCTCCAGGAACATCCCTGCACTTATTAGGGACTTCTGTAGAAGCAAGGCTGAGGGATCGCCTGGAGCCGTCCCTTAGAAGGGGGGTCCTGTCATGGTTAGGGGTGGGTATCGTTTCAATTTTATCGATTCCGATTCCGATTCTGCTTATCGAATCCGGTTCTTATCGAATCTCGGTTCCGATTCCAATATTTTTTGGAGAGAAAAAAAGAACACATTTCAAGAACAAAAATTAGCCACCTTTATTCTTGGAACATTTAGGCTATAATCAACTGTCTGTGACAGGAAGGTTTCTTTTTCCCTTCATTTATAAAAATAAATATTACTCTTTCTTATAAGGAATAATCAACAAAAACTATTACAAACCAAAACTATTTAAATAAATAATGGAGAAATATAACAAAAAAATAAAATTAGAATATAACAAAATATTTAACAGACAGTGCAGCACACGCTGTTTCTTTGCAAATTATGTATTATAAACCAAATTGACAGAATTAATGGAACAGTGTTTTTTTTTTCTCTCAACCCGACTTGATCAAATGAGTCAAATGAAAGTCCGAAGTTCTCTTGTCCGAGAAAGCACGCTGTATCCACTATCGATTGACAACGCAAACAGGTGACTGTTACTATTGAGACCAATCTTCCGGCGTGCGCTGCGTGCTATTGATCTCAAAGCTGCATGCATGCCAAGCTTGTGAGAGACTAGTTAACGTTACGGTCGCGTCTATTCTGTTCAATAGCATCAGTAATATCACAGTACAGATATTCAATGCATTGATAAATTGGGAGCCAACTGCACAACCGCGAGTTATCCGCGTGACTTATCGAGGGGGGGGGGGGGGTGTATATGGATATTGCTGTGAATAACCAGATATCAATAATGCATTTTGCATACCTAAACGGAGTAGACTCAACCGTAGCAAAGGGATGTAACCCCTTCACCACAAATCTTGTCACCCGCTCGGTGACATTTATCCACTTTCTCCTTGCTCATCTTCCCCTTCATGGCTAAAGTGAAAGGAGTTTCTGTACAGGAGGGTCTCTGGGGATTAACCGGAGGTGGAGGGGTGCTCTGACTGCTCTCTGAACTCGTATCTAAGAAAAATATATATTAGAAGAATAATTTGTAGACATCATTCGTTTAATATAAAAGGCGAATGTCAGCTCATCTGTGTTTTGTACCTGAGCGTGAGACGTTGCTACTGCTAGCGCTAACGTTAGCTGTAACGACGTTAGCTGCATTGTGACTGGGAGACCGCAACACATCAAACACGGTGCATTCCTTCAGATTCACGCCGTGTTGAAGCAAATGCTTCGTCATGTTGGAGGTGCTTCCTCCCTCGCACGAAATAACCTTACTGCAGGTGTTGCATTTTGCTGTGTTGCTATCTTTTTTAGTGAAGCTAAGCCAAACTTTCGAACGTTTGCTGCGGTTAGCCATGACGGTCGATCCAGAATGTAAACAGTAGCAATGTGCTTTGCTAAGTCGCTGACGTAATGCGTAACAAATGACGTGACGTTAGGTCCACGTAGCAGGTCCTGGCAGATAAGTGAAACTTATGGACTGTAAAAAGCTCACTGCAGTTCACTCGGGAGCGCGACTGAAATGTATGCAACAGTTAGGAACCGAGAAGCAGAATCGAAATGCACGTGTCTTAACGAATCCACGGTTCTTGGAAATTTGTTAGCGGTTCCAACTTGGAACCGGTTCTTGATACCCAACCCTAGTCATGGTTATTGGCAGCCTCTGCTGTTTCTGCGTTCGGTTTTCCTTTTTGGCGTCGTCTGACGCTCTATCAGATTTTTTCCGCCTCCGTTTCTGTCTTTGTATCTCGCCCGGCAATTATTCCCTGCACCTGTGTTGCGTTCCTGCTGGCTATAAATGCCTCGGTATTTCCTCACTTCGATATTGTCTTTGCTATGTTGACAACGAAGTCGGTAAGGTATAGGAAATTTGGTCGCTGCATTTCTGGTTCGTATGAATAAGAAACGCAGCAAGTCCGGTTAGAGAATTAGGATTAGATTGGTTTTCTCTTTTATTTCCAATCTTTCTCTTTATCCTTTATTCTTGTAACCTGTTATCTTTTGTGTTCAGCTCTTTCACCACAAGAGCTCTGGATAACAGGTTTTATTTGCTGTTCTTTCCTTCACTCGTTTTATTTTGATTCACCACCTCTTGCTACGCCTAATTATTTAGTGCGTTCTTTTGTTAGTTATTCTAGCTGTTTATGGAGATCGCCTCAGTGTTTGGAGGTTCCTTTGTTTTGCCTTGTGCTGGGGAAGTTTTGCTCCTATTCTTGTGTTATCTCCGTCCTGGTGCATCTACTTCCGCATTTGTGGCGTATCTTTCTAGATACGCTTTTATAAATCCTTATCGGTCGCGTTTGGTTCTCTGAACCTTACACTCCCCCTTACAGTTCATTTCAAAAGTAGTAAAATTTTCCCCATTTGACATCTTTGAATACAGAGAACATGTAAATAAAATATGTTCTCTATTTTGTTGCAGGAAATAGCAGTTATTTTAAAACCTATTGATAACTAGTGAAACAAGGTGTGAGAGAATCTTGAAAATGTTTCAAATGAGCTTGTAATCTAGAGTTTGCTTCCTAATAGAGCCAGTTCTAAACAAGAAAAAGCCATGTTCAGTTTCTATACTTGTTTCTTTTTGCTGTACTCTAATGAAGTTGTGTACAAAGTTTTTAAGCAAACAATTTCTCCATACAGTGAATACATGCATCTTGCTGCTTACCATCAAAAAGTATGAATACAGATCCTGAGAACAGATACAGCAACATGGCCAAAAATCAAGAGCTGATATTGTCAATGCACAGATAAAAATAAAATAGTGAATTTGTTCCTTTGTTTCATCCTGTTTTAAAACAAGTCTTGTATTTTCTACTGGTGGTTGCAGGTTCATAAAGAAATTTTCATAACACAAAATACAGGGTTAACAGATAGTAGATACTGTAGAGTGTAATACTAGTACTACTAACAAATTGCTTTGGAATACATTGTTTGACTAGGCTATATAGATTTTCAATGACAGAATGTTCCTTGAGGTGGTGAGTTTTTATAATGTAGCGTACACTGCAACTTAAGAGAAAATTATCTTGTTGAAAGAGATAGTGTGCGTGTGTGTGTAAGAGAGTGTGCATGTATGTATGGTCCTTGCTCTCAAATGAAAGCAGATTAAGCTTTCCCAAATCCTGCCGAATTCATTATTGCAAATTCCATATCCGCTTTGAAATCCAGATATGAGGACTTGATGGGTATTGTAGGACATTGTCACAGGTATTGGCAGTGGGGAACCTGGAGTCCGCAACAAACTCCAGAGAAGGTTGAGGGGAAAAGCTGAGTGGTGGGATGGAGTCGCATCCAGTGGTGAAAACCAGGATGGCTTTGAGTGTGAGTGTCACCGACTCTAAATTAACTGAAAAATAAATCAAATGAATTAAAATGCAGAAAAACTGCAGTAATAAAGAATGCACGTAACATTAGACCAGCGGCGGCACCAGAGAATTGTGATTGATGACAGGTGCTAATGAATTTTGACGCAACAAAAAATAACAAATAATAATACTACAGAAAAACGAGATTCAATGATCCCAGGCTAATAGGCTACATAATTGAAATGCACGTTACTAAATGTTTAGCGTTATACAACAACACAAGCACAATTAATTCTGTGAATTTAGAATGAACAAATCAAATGCATACAAAACGTTTATGACAACAGGCACGAACAAACAATCACAATCCAAATCATAGCCACCACAGAAAGTATCAGTGGATTTACAAAATACTGTAGCTGTGAGCAACAACGACTGTAGAACTGGCTAGAGTTGAATATGGTAATGCAGAGCCATCTTACGTTACTGTGGAAACAGGAATACACAACTCCTGCCAGCTGTAGCTAGCCCGAGGCACACAGGACATGACAGAAGTAGCCTACTTTCAGCTTGTGACGCTAACTTACAATATTAATGCAGCTCGTTCAGACAATGACAAGCTTCAGAAAGAAAACATTCACTCGCAAAACAAAATCGTAGCTAATTTTACAGAAGACATTTCCTGTTTAGCGAACAGATTTAGCTACAGGCTGCATTGTGGAGTCGCCGGACATAACATCAATCGTCTATCGCGTCGGGATAGCTGGCCTATAAGTTTTCTTTCTGTACTCTTACAAAACATAATCCATCCCCCCAGTGGCGTTGCGCAATATTTCGGGGCTCCCCCGCAGGTCGGACCATGGGGCCCCTCCCCTAAATCAATAATAGAGTGACATGGGATAGACATCGCGGCCACTTAAAGCTTTTTTAATTTTTTTTAGTTTTTCAGGCATCATTGACAAATACAAACAAGTGGCTTTGTATTTTTTGTAACATGAAGGTATTGTAGAACATTCGTTATAGCCTATTATTTGAGTTCACACAACGGAACGGTTCACATAACATAACATTCTGTATAAAAGAAAAGTAGCCTACAAAAAACAAACAAAACACATCCTATAGGCTACATAGTAGAGGCTGCAGTCAGGAGACAGGAGTTACAGCTGGTAAGATCTGTCAAATGCAAAAAGTATATAGCCTTGTATTCCTGACTTGGACGAGTACGAGAGTCGGCAGTTATTTTGGTTGCATTACGCTTCAAAACAGGAACGGTTTAGGAAGCAAGCTTGCTAAGCTAACTAGCTAAACGTAAAACATGACCGTTGTTAGCTGACAAGCTAGGTAGCTATGTGAAGTTTTTGAACTAGTGTACAGTCCGGTTGTAGCAGTGTTTGAATGACGTTGGTTTATTACTAGTATTAGGGAGGTCAAACCCGTTTTCGTGATTTTTCAGAAAACATATTTTGCCAGCTTGTTTTTCATGTATATTGTCCTAAATGCTACAATATAATCAAATAACAATATATAAATCGCTAGCTTGTCAGAAAAAGGACGTTTGTTCGCTTTAAAATTATTTTTTAAATTAGCCTGTTTCACTTCCGTGTAATCACTCTCGTTGGACGGAAACACATCATCATCTGTGCTGCTTTTAGGATACCGTTATCCTTATTTTTTCAACAACAAGAACCGATATTTTGTGGTATTCGTACAGGAAAACTAATATACTCTACACATTTACTCACATGTATTGTTATGGCGTGTTGTATTTAATTAAATGTGTACTCCCAAAACGCCATACTTGCCAAACGTCTCAGTTTCAAACTTGGCGGGTCCCGCGGCTTCAGAATTCCACTGTATTCGCAACAGTAACATTGATTAGCCTACTTAATGCGTCTGGGTCTGACCCATGTTCCCTTTTCATGTTAATTTAAAAAAACACCCATTCGCAATATTAAAATTTATACCATACTGTAGACGAGATTTTGATGAAGATCTACATGTACAAATGTCGTTGTTCATCTGGAGTTTACTGACCTAGCCAGTAGCCACATCAGAAAACATTTCAAAGCGCCTCTTTGCCAGCATATCTTGGACCAATCGCATTTGAACAATCGGCATGATGTCAAGACAGGGGTTGGCCACAATTTGAATAACATTTCATTTCACTATTACAAAATCCCTTCTGGGGTTATTTTGAATAAGGTGGCGAGCACCTTATTTTTTTGGTGCCATTTTGCTTCTGAAGTGGCTGTAGAATTCTAAGTCCCGCAGGACGCGCGGCACATGTAACGTTTTCAGGACACCTAAATAGACGAAAGTATCGATACATACCGATCGATTAACACCTAAAACATTTCACAGTGAGTTTTTCTTGTAATAAAATGTGTATTAACGACTTCAATGTGGTTGGATGTTTTATAATGACCCCATTGATTTCGGTACAGCGTTAAGTATAGGCACAAATGTTCGTAAACAGAGTCAAATTAGCATAATAATGTCTGGCTTCTAAAGTAAAAAAAATAACATTGTTGAAGTGTAAGTACACTTCTGAAACAAATGAATAGCTTCATCTACTCTCGTTTAGTAGATTTCCTTGTTAAATGACATGTTGAAATGAGCCCAGACGTCAATTTTGTTTTTTGTTTTGTGTGTGGAATGCCCATTGTGATTACATTGCGGGCAGAACGTTCGACCTCCCTACTAGTATGCGTACTAGTGGAGCTGTATGTGCGAACATATTCTCTATGTTAATTTTTACCTGAAAAAAGGAACTGATTAGATTCCAATTCCAATGTAACCTGTAGCCTACTCGTACTGCCTGGTTATGGCGAATAAAACTTTATATTATTCTAACCTGTCTCGAAGCGTGAGGCACGGCTAGCTGGCTCGGCTGTAACGGGGCTGTCTGTCTGCTGTCTGCCTGGACTCGGAGCTGACCGGGGGGTTGCTAGCGGTGGCCGGGCCGGGTGGGGAGCTTACCTTTGCTGCCTGCTGGAACAATGATGTTATTTTTGGTAGCTTTGCCCTCTCCTGTTCGGCTTTCGCTCTCATCTTGTTTTTCTGAGCACCGCTTGGGTATTTGCGCTTCATTTTTCATTTTTACCGGCAACGCAACTAATAAACGTTAAATTAGCAATGCTTCCCGCTTTGTTTTGAACGCTGCCCAGCCTGCCAATGAGCATTAGTTATCAGCCGGCTAGCCCTATCACAGGTGAGCAAATAATTATTAGAATGATACACATGACGGGGTGCCTAGCAACATAGAAGGGAAGGGGCCCCCGCCCTCTGCGCCCTGTTCCCGTCACGAAATCTAAGAGGATAGCCTACAATGTAAAGAAAAAAAATCTAGTGGGGGCGGGGCCTCCTAAGCTCCGGGGCTCCCCCGCACCGCGGGGGGTGCGGGGGCCTCCGCTACGCCACTGCATCCCCCTCCTCCCAAAACACTGAACTCACATACACATAGGCTAAATGCTGACAGTATGATCGACCTACGCAAACATTAATAAGTCATTTAAACCTGAATCAACAATGGGGACTCCCTAAAAACTTGGTATTTCACCCGGGGGCGGTGCCTTACATCCTGCGTCACACAGAGTGTTGTGTGCCTGATGCGCATTCTCGTCGGCTCGCATTGGGTCGTCTCGTCACTTTTTGGATAAGCTAGCAAAAAACCTAAAAAGTTGTTTATTAACCTAATCTTTGCCTTAACCCCAAGATTAAACCTACAGGAGACCTCAGGCCTAATTGTAACTTCAAACAGAGATGATTTTAAATTTTTTTGTGATCATCGATTTACGAAGATACACTTAGATTTTTGTTCCTTGTACTGCTGGCACGGCTGCAACCGTGACTAGACTTCCCTGCCGCTGATTGTAAATTGAACAGCTAACGATAAGGTGCGATTCACTTTAAATTTGTTGACAAACTGGTGACGTTAGGGTTAACCAATTTAACGTTAACAATAGACTAGGGGGACTTCATTTTTTATAGCTCCATGGGGCAAACGTTACCAAGCGCTCCGCACCTGAGGCTTGTTTACAAAGGAAACCTGTTAACGTAAAGTTAGCTTGTTAACAGTTAGCTAACGTTAGCTAGCCAGTAAATTTCATCCAATATTTTCATGGCACATGTTATGTTAGCATGACTGGATAGTGCAAATTAAAAGTAGTAACCTACATTATTTGTACAAAACTAAGGTATAATACATAACAAACTCATGGGCCAGACTTACTTGAACTGTTGTAAATTTTCGATTTTTACCCATTAATAGGACACGAAAATGTATACATTTTCGTGTCCTATTAATGGGTAAAAATCGAAAATTTACAACAGTTCAAGAAAGTCTGGCCCATGAGTTTATGTTACCAACGCAATTTCGGTCTTGGACCCTTCCACATGCAGGAAGTTTCCAATTTTTTATTTTGATATGATAGCAGGGGTATCTTCTGAAGTTATAAATCTTTTTATAATCAGTTAGGCTTTAAGACTTATCCACAGCAAGTAAAATTAAGGCCAAAATTTCTGTGAATTGTAATTCTGTTACCGCGGAATTGGCCACACACAGTTGAAGTCAGAAGTTTATATACACTTAGGTTGAAGTCATTAAAACTCATTTTTAACCACTCCACAGATTTCATGTTAGCAAACTATAGTGTTGGCAAGTCAGTTAGGACATCTACTTTGTGCATGACAAGTAATTTTTCCAACAATTGTTTACAGACAGATTATTTCACTTTTAATTCACTATATCACAATTCCAGTGGGTCAGAAGTTTACATCCACTAAATTGACTGTGCCTTTACATTTTTAATATTTGGTCACATATCATTTGCATGCCATGCCTTCCTGATGTCTGTGACCCAACAACATCAAAAGACTCTTGATATTTTATTTTCTGGTACTCTTACAAGCGGTACTATAACGTCTGACGTATCAAACAAGCCTTAAAACATCACTCTGCTGCCAGAAATACAGTTGATATGGATGGATAACTTGAAGGGTTTCTTCTCCGGACTTATTTTTCCATAGAGTTCAATAGGAAAATGTGTCAGGAGAAACAACCCTTAAAGTGATCCATCCATATCGACTGCATATCTGGCAGAAACAATGGCTTTAACTTTGAAGCATCTAAACCACAATTACAAAATACAGGTGATTCCTATTAATTTGAATGCAGCATCAGCAAAAAGAACTGTGGCCGCAAGTCAAAGCTCTCCAACAGGGACAGACACTTGGTAGGATAGTTGCTAATAACCACAGAACTACAACTACAGCTCTAAAAATCACTACAGAATTGAATCAATCCATATCTGAACCAGTCTCAACAGAAACAGTATGTCGTGAGCTTCACAAAGCTGGTATTTCTGGCAGGGCTGCCATTCGGAAACCATTTGTATCCAAGGCTAATACACAAAAACGCATAACATGGTGTAAGGAACACAAAACATGGACCCCTGAGCAATGGAGGAACGTGATATGGTCTGATGAGTCATCTTTTACTCTTTTTAATACATCAGGATGGGTTTATGTTTGGAGAAAGCCTAAGGAGGTATTCAATCCACAATTTCTGTTGCTAACTGTTAAATATGGTGGTGGTTCTGTAATGGTGTGGGCAGCCATTTCATGGGACGCGTTGGGTCCAATAATTGCTCTCCATGGACGTGTAATGGGCAAACAATATGAAACCATTTTACAAGACCAGGTGCACCCAATGGTGCAAACACTGTTCCCTAATGACGTCCCCATATTCCAACATGATAACGCCCCCATACACTCTGCTAAAAACATTAAAGAATGGTTCCAAGAACACGAGGATGACGTCAAATGCATTCCATGGCCTGCACAATAACCAGATCTAAACATAATTGAACCTTTATGGGATGTTCTGGTGCGAACTGTGAGGAATTTCAGTTAATGTATTTGCTCACATTGAGAAACGCTGTCTGCAGCTCTGAAACACTTTTCTACAGTCTAGTCTCAATGTTGGAAGGGTGGGAACTAATTGGAAGTACGGCGGCGGAGTGAACATGGCCATTGCAAATTGTTGCTCTTCTTTGTTGTTGTAGTTGACCAGTGCCGGGACTACATTCGTAGGTAATGTAAAGTATTGCTCCGCTGCCATACTTCCACAGAGAATATAGGTCAGCACAAAGTAAAGGATTCAACGATAGTTTGACTTAAAAAATGATGGTATAAACACTCAAAATAACCCAGATAGACTGTCGTCGTATTTTATTTGCTTTGGGTGCACTGTGCAGTGTTTAAGTGCGTTTAGTAGTGGATGCTACCGGTTACCTTAGAGTTGCGCTAGCATTAGCAAAGTGTGTATGTCCAAAAGAAGGGACAACATGGAATTAGCTGAAAATGGTTTCCATCAATCAACTACATCATGGGTAAGTTGTAATTGAGACATTATGTCCAAAATTCCGAACTATCCCTTTAAAGTGATCCATCCATATCTACTGCAATAGGCTAATTAATCTTTCGTTTGGCCTGTTGTTGATATTTCTCTTAAGTGTTTCAGTTTGCTGTGTTTTTCATTTATTCATTTGTTTATATAATTTATAGCCTATTTATTAGCATTTTCTAATCTAGTTTTGAGAACCGTGAAGTTGTTAAATTAGCTACATTGTTTTTGCTCTTTCATATCACCGGACAAAAGGCTGCTTTTTTATTTAGTTATTCTCTATTTTTAAGTTGTGTGTTGTTATAAAGAGTGGAAATAAAAATAACAATGTTAAATGTCTCATTGCTTGTTGTTGCGACACATTAATTTACCGCTTTGCCGATGCCGTTAATACAGCGCTGGTCATAACCAAACTTATGCCGTTAATAGGCAGCGCAGGCCAGCAAATCGTAGCTTGTGCTTGTAGCTATAATTCGTTTTAAATGCTCATAATGACGGTTTTGTATTTCTCTGTAATATTGTAAACCTAATAGGCTATCAGATGGAAATCAAACTCAAAAATTTAAATAATTAAATTAATATCATAAATGTGCAACTTTTAGTGGACTATGGGTTTGAACTGATGACCACAGGTCGACTAAGCAAATCTTTGGTCGGGGGCAGCCCTAAAAGCATTTCATGCTGAAAAACGAAAGCTGAAGTGTTTTAAAAGCTAAAATTGTCTAAAATTCATGTTTACTGTTCATAATGTGTGATGTGAGCTGTCATGATGATGTGATGTCAAATTCTTCCTAGTCGGGGTTGTTGAGCCATGATTTCCGACATGGAACTCCTAGTTGGAAGTGCGTTTTATTATATTTTCCCTAGTCAGATATCGGGATTCCTAGTTGGAAATGAAAAAAACAAATGCAGCATTAATTTAGTTGCTGTGCTCATAGGCTGAACTAAAAACATCCGGCTCTTTGCAAAAGTTATGTCTTAGGGGGGAACTCGGAGTTTTGAATTGAAGTTCCACACATAAAAAAAAAGTTCTGGACATGCGTGGTTAAAGCTACACTATTAATTCGGCTCACAACACGCACCGAACCGAAAGCCATGTACTGAACGGTTCGGTACGAATACGTGTAACGTTACACCCCTAACTATAGATGCTCAAGCCATCCTTAGTGTAACAGGTTACGATGTACAGGTCACCCTAACTAGCGAACAGGCGAGGTTAACATGCATCCAGGTATGTGGTTTGCTGACACACATATCAATCATTTCTGAATGCCTATAAATAGGCTGCAGTAACTAGGTACAAGGAAATGCCTTACCTGTTTGGGGTTCTTGTTCTTCCCTGTTCCTGTATGCAAGTTCCTGTCTGACTTCAAGGTACGTTGCAGTTTGCTCTGTTACTTGCAGCCCACGTCATGTTCCAGGTAGGCCTGATGGAAATTATTTTATTGTAGGTCACCATAGACGGAGTGGTGGAGCTGGAGACTGCATGTGCATAGCCTATAGAGGTATTTCTTTTAATCTTTTATACATGTTGTTAATGGTATGAGTAGGAAAGAATTTGGCTTCTGAGGTAATGTAATGTCATGGTTAAAATGCGCAAAAACATTGTGGTTACAAGAACGCTACACTGCAGGTGCACTAATAAATATTTTCTGCCATTATAGGACGTTGCTAGCTGCTGTTTTGCCGATATTACAAATTTGCATTTATCGCTCAGTCTCCTTAGAGCTAAGGAATGCGGATAGCGGGGTTCCGGTTGTATCAATTAGCCGGTAACTAGCTACGTGGAGCTCCGGCCGCTGAGCGCGGTTTGGGTTTTATCCGCCTTTTCCCTGGGGTTCCGTATGTATTTGTATTTTTTAATATCCCTACTATTGACAAACCAACTGTTTATCAAGTTGGGGCTTCGGGGTTGCTTACTGTTTACGTTGCAGTGCGTGGTTTGGGATCTGTGCTGGTGGCGTGGAGGTCGTTGCGGCGCCATCGGAAGTGCTTCCGTTCTTTTGTGTGCGTGCGTGCGTGCGATCTTTTGTGCTATATTCACCGTGTCCGTATCTCACCGTTTTAGTGCGTGTGTGTATGTCTGCTGGCACCTTCACGAGTGAGTGACCTTTCAGTTCCACTTCCGGTAAGTTATCCCCTCTCCACGGACCCGTACCCGTGCACGCACCCAGTAGCACCCCTAGTGGCGGGGAAGACCTACCAACTGCTTGTTCATTTAGTTGAACGTGCCTATTTGGGGATTGATCATAATCCCTTGAGTCGTACAAACTATTTATTTGGGCGTAATTCCCAAGGTGGCGTAGTCAGGTGGTGTTATGCCAGGTCACATTAGTGTGAGTGAATTCTTATAGGCAACTTTATATTTCTGCTTTATTGGGATAGTGATAGTAGAGAGCGATAGAAATGATGGGGAGAGAGAGGAGTGATGACAAATCTGTTCCCAGTCAGAATCGACCTGATGACTTTTTATCTATACATGTATTAACTCTGGCTCTGTTTATCTCCTAGAAATGTATCACCCCTCATTCATTGGAAAGATGCAACTGTTGGCTTTTATGGGATATTGGTCATATTAGAGCTAACGTTCTTGAATAAGCCCTGCACTGGTGCTGAATATAGGGGGAACACTAATATATTAAACAACTTTTGGAACGGGGCTTAGAATTTTGAGCTTTTCAGAGCTAATTTGCGAGGGATCGACTCAGCTGCTCCCTCTTCCCTCCATCCGTATGCCTGCCTAGTTCCAACCTGAAAAGCATACTCATTAGGGACTCATTAACATCAAAGATCTTTCTAGTAATATCTAAAGAGGCTTTGCTGACACACTCGCTTGATGTCATTACATCTGCCTTCTGGTACACTTTTGTTAGGACAATGAAATTCTGTCTCATTTACATGTTGTGCATTACTATTTGTTGACATTTTATACATGTATACAAGTATGTTAATGGACTGTCCTTGAGTAAGGTTTTGGGTAGAATGTACCAGAAGGCAGATGTAATTACATAACTATTTTCTGTCATCAACTATTTGACCTTACATTTTGTGAAATATCCTGCTGGACCTAATAGTGCCTAACCAATTGTATATAACCAGTACTATAGCTAACCAGTCTTAATATGGTAATCCCTTACAGGTGAGAAGAGAGCAGGAAGGTCACAATGATGTTCTTTCAGTTTTGGTTTTGGTATTTTGTAGCCAAACTAAAAACTATTCAAGTCCTAAAGGAGAATGCTTACTTTGATCTTGGACATTAGATTTCTACTTTCATCATGTTTTGCATTTGCAGTTCAAATAGTGTTATTCTGTATCTCTACAGCCTATTGAATACCTGCTGTGTAGGTCCAGCAAATATTTCACTTTATAGTACAATAAAAATCACAGAAATTGATGTACACAGAACATTTTTTCAGTTAAACTACTATCCCAGTCATGAAAGATGCAGTGCCAATATACAGTCTAATGTGCATTCTGTAAACGTGTGTACACTATGTGCAAAAATTCTAATAAGTTTGTTAGTCATATAACTACGTAGGTACTGTGAACATTCCCCTTTGGGGATCATATAAGATGATTTTGGAGGTCACCGGTGTATTTGTATTTAAATATGTGTAATCTGTGTGTCAGAGCCTTTATAAATGCCCGATAGAAAGTGACCTTGTAATGTTTGATAATGGGCAGGTGCCTGGGTTTTTCCACCAGGCAGCACATTTAGATTAACCGGTGCTCATGAGGAGAACATTTTACCAAAAAATGTAATTAATAGATACTGATAGACATTGAAATGTTTCAATATATACCTATATTGCAAAATCTTATGAAACCATAATAATGTATAACACTGAATTGAATATATGTGCAAAAAAGCAACATTAGGGACTGAAAATTTACCTCAGTTCCACTTTATTCAAGCAAAGGCGTGTCATTTCCAGTACACACACAGGCTAGACAGCCAAACGCCAGCCAGTCTTTAGAGTTTAAAGCTCTTCCATTGTGTGGAAAGTAGTGAGAAATGTAGTGAGTGTATGAGCAGCTGGTTTCCATTAGATGTCTAGGGATTTCCCCATGGCAAAAGAGCCAAAATGATGGGTGCTGATAGTTTCGACTGATAGCTTTTACACAGATTTCCCCAGAAAAGTGTTCTGTGTAACAGACATTATGAAGCCAAACATCACCCCTCTACATATAGTGTATACATGGAGATAAATCTCCTAGAAAACAAAGGTGCTTTCACAATCTGGGGTCTAAATTAAATTGCTATGAAAGTCAGCTTTTTGCCTACATGTAACCCTCTTAAAAAGCACTGGCTTTAATAGAACCTGACACTCACAGAAAAATCTAAGCTGAAAAAAAATACATATGGGGTCAGATTGGTTGCATTTACAAATATCTTTGAAGTTATGAGTCCATCAGGATTATCAAGTTTGTTGGATCAAAGAAGACTAAGATATATGGAGGCGTGAAGCATTCCTTATAGTATGTCGCACACACAAAAGTTAATCCCTGACCAAAACAGAAAAATCCCTACTTCCCTCACTTCTGAGGTTTTCATGCTCTGAAGGTTTAAGTAAATCACAGTTAAGGATCCTTAAAGATTTTTCTTCTGCAAGTATTAAGAATTTGCTTTGTCCTCAGTATTGGCTTGCCATTTGTTTCTTTGAGGTGAAACCAGCCCTACACTTTCTGATTGTCATATTTTTGTTGTTTTTGTTACTTATTTGCTTATTTAGTGCTAATACACTTGTTATGTGACTGTTACCAGTGATGCATACTGATCAACTCAATATGAGTAGAAAAGCTTGGGTCTGTACTCACTACCAGAATATAACTCCTGTAACCTTACTGAAGAAAGCAAAAACAAAAGAAACTCTGCAGGCCAGCATGTGGAATTTTGTGAAATTTGCTGCATTGACAGCATTAATGAAGTTTTAATAAATGAGCCCACACAGTGTCCAGGGGCAGTGACAGAGCCTGATAAAACATGCATTAATACATATCAGGGCCTTGGCCACAGTTCCGTATTGGCAGCTCAGGCCTCCATGTCCATTACACTCCCCTGATAATAATTAATCTTATATTCAGAAGTGTTTAGTTGGCCTTTCTTCCATAGCAGAAGCAAATACACACTGCAGAGACTGCTTAATGACCTCCTATTGAATAACCATTGATCCAACTGTTCCATAATGGGCCAAAGTGTCCCTGGTGAATGTGATTGATAGTACACAGACCTAGTCCAAAACAAAAGATCTACATTCTTAATAGATAACCTCAGTCTGTACAAGGACTTATGCTTATGAATACAAAGTAAGTTCAAATTACCTGGAGGGGGTGAATTTTTCAATTTCTATTTTTGTCATTCAACAGTGTTGATAAAATCGATGTTGGGGTGTGATGGATGCATTATATAGATTTTATATCATAGGTACTCTTTCAATTTAATGCGTAGTGAAACATACATTTTTCTAATTGAGGAATCATAGTCTGTAATGAATTTGATGCATTTGAACATTTTTATGCATTTTTAATATTTCATCAATATCCCAAGGGCTTGTGTAATAAACAAATAATTTGAAAGGTTAATTTATGTTTAATCTTAATGGTGGTACATACAGACGGGTGACAAATTAAAAGAAAAACCAACATAAAGTGTCTTAGTAAGGTGTAGGGCCACCACAAGCCGCCAGAACAGCTTCAATGCGCCTTGGCATAGAAAAGTCTCTGGAACTGTACTAGAGGGATGGAACACCATTCTTCCAAAAGATATTCCCATAGGTGTTCAATTGGGTTGAGATATGGTGACTGTGAAGGCCATAGCATATGATTCACATAATTTTCATACTCATCAAACCATTCAGTGACCCCTCGTACCCTTTGGATGGGGGCATTGTCATCCTCGAAGAGACCTCTCTCATCAGGATAGAAATGTTTCATCATAGGATAAAGGTGATCACTCAGAATAACTTTGTATTGCTTTGCAGTGACCGTTCCCCCTAAGGGGACAAGTGGACCCAAACCATGCCAGGAAAATGCCACCCACAGCATAACAGAGTCACCGGACCCCCACACTGTAGGGGTTTTTCCTTTAATTTGACACAACAATTTGAGCCATGACATTAATAATGTTACAAATTACTAGTACTATTTGAAATAACAGTTTTTTTAAATTCAATCTTTACATATGATTGCAAAGCCCCATTTTCAGCAGCCAGTGTACAAGCAACACACTGTTACCTCATCTTTAAGTAATCATGCGAATGTGCTAATTTGGTACTAAAGAAACTATTCCCATTATATGAAGCGCAGCTGAAAATAATTGTGCCCGTTTAATGAAGCTACAAAATTTTATTTTTTGTGAGTTGCTAAAGTAGAAATGTGAGCTGCTAAAGTAGAAATAGTAGTTTGTAACATTATCAATGTATTTTTTGATCAATTTAATGCTACCTTGGTGAATAAAAGTATCAATTTCTCTAAAAAACATAAAAATGTCTCAAAAATTGATTCTAAACTCTTGAACGGTAGTGTATATAGACCACAAAACAAATATATATACCACAAAATGAACAAACTGGCCTTTTTTTAATCTGTTGTAGCCAGCCTTTGGGTAGGATGCTATATGTGATAATAACCACACACAATTTAGGCTAAATATCTTGCAAAATTGGGGAAATTCAGGCATATGCATCATCATTATTGCCAAAGCGATCAGCCATCTTTCAGTCTCTGTGGATATGAGGACGATGATGTCACCCAGAAATGTGAAAAGACTTCCACGGTAGGATACATCAATGTATCTTTCACCAGAAGGAGACGAAGAGCCAAGTCTGAATCCGCTTCACTTGCTTCCTCCAATCCTGCGACATTGGCAGGAGGGAGGACACAAAGAACGGGGAAAGGAGGAGACTCACTGGCGTGGTAGTGGAGGAAAGGAGAAAATTTTCCCCTTGGACATTCGTTGCTCCTGCAGCCAAACTATGAGTGGAAACAACATACTCCGTGTTTTATCTTTATTAGTACACGATTCGTGACAACTCTGCCGAATACGGAGTTTCTAAGTGTCACTATTTTCCTGTAGCAAGTCCATGTAACAAGCAACCCCGCACCCAGTCTCGTCTGCAACTATACCTACCCATGCGTGTCATAGTGGAAAATAGCGTCTGTGTGAGTTCGTGAATACATTTATTCATCAAATGAAATTAGTATTCCGTCATAGCAACAAGACAAACCCAACAATAGCCTGATCGTATGCCAAAAAAGCCTTGCTCACTCAAATGCAAAATAAACACGTGATATTATTGTGTCATTATACCACGTCATTTTACTATCAATATCTGCTACTAAATATGAAATAAATATACAATCCTACCATTGGTTTCACACAGAGATGTTCCTTTCAAAATTCAGTGGTCAGTTATTGTCTTGGACAATCTGTTTGAGAAATACACACCAATTTAGCACGTTATTACACTATCTGGAACATCTGTGCCCCGAACCCCTGCCCTATCTGCAGCTCTGAAGTATTTCATGTCATTCCGGTTTTATTCACAACTGTTTTATCTGATAGAGGACAGTATATCCTTCTAAATGGTGTTTGCTATTTCTTTGAACAATTACAGCCCAGCGCGCAGTATTTTTAATCTAGTCATGTACTATGAGGCAAACAGCTACAGAAAATGCATTCGCTGATGAGTTTTTCGTCGTCTTGTCCAGTAGGCTATGCTAGATTTGGTTATTTTCACATTTTGAGTGCATTTCACACACTGTAGTGCACGTATTCATTGCTCAGTCATGTTTTAATGTATTGATTTTCATTGAAGCTAGAACATTTGGCAGCATTTTCCTGTTGGTGGAATATTATTTTATTGTAATGTTATCGTACGTAATATAGGCCATGGGCTTAGTATCTTCCTGGGCTATACTTGTCACTTAAGGCATGGAAAATTCCCATTCCAATTTACTGTGCGCTGATATGTGCTAGATGAATGTAAAATTCCCCTTGGAGTCATTATGGGAACATTTATAAAAATTAAAAAAAACTACTGAAAAATGTGATCCCAGGGCAAAAGAATAGATACTGTAGAGTACAGGAAAAAGTGATGTTTTATTGAAGTACAAGAGTGAATGCTTACACTACATACTTAGGTGTGTGTAACAGTGAGATATCAATGTTTTCATCTTAATGGCCGCTCAACCGTTTGGTAGAGCATGTTTTGAGTCTTGATATCTTGTTGAAAAATATGTAGGACTTATGATTGAGCCATCTCTCTCGGTGTACGTGGTAGAGATGGCTCAATCAGGTGGAGTTAAGTCCAACATATTTTTCAACACGATATCAAGACACAAAAGAGTGCTCCAACAAACAGTTGAGCGGCCATTAAACCATCAAAAGGGGCAAATGTATATGCTTGATAATGGACAAAACTAATTTTATTCATTTTATGACGTGTATTGGATATGGTTTTGGACTCACAGATATCTACCCCCCTAAACTGATGAAAAGATAGTAATCCCACTTACAATTATGCAGAAGTGAGTTTTATGATCCAAAACAGCTGATTTGTAGTTAAATATATCATTATTTTATGATTTAGAGCAGTGCACAATTTAGCCATTTGCATAGATTTGGAGACACTACTGGACAACAGTAAACTGCATATATTTTGCGTCATAGATCTTTAGTTGTTCTGCATATCACCCTAAGATTTTGCAGACTTGTGGACGCGGAGTTAATGATCCAGGAAATGTATAGATTTACCAGTTTCACATGTAGCTCTCAGTATTTCATTGCAAACTAAAGAAAATCTTTTTCCAAAGTTTCTTTGCATCTGTGGCACTTTATTTTGACTTAAATTATGAAAATAAACAAAACTAAGTTTGTATTGTAAATGGTACAACTGTCTTGTTTCATTTAAGCCATTTATCAAGTTTCTGTGACGCTCACACCTAGGGCCCTATCTTACACCCGGCGGAGGGTTCATTATAGCGCCTAGCGCTCACGTCGTTTAAATACCAAGTCATCTTGCGTCCATTGCAAGTGAACTGGGCGGGTTGGTCTTAAGATGTGGCCAGGATAATTTTTGGCGTATTTCTATCTTGAGCCAGCAGAAAGCGCTTGCACTAAAACCACCACAAACCTGATCCAAAGTCTCGTCGCAGTTGTTTAAATGTTATTTTAAGGTCGCATATAAGTGCGTCTACATAGGCGTGTGCACAATGCGCGTACAACCTCCTGTCTGTTACACACGGGGGCGCGCACAAACATGACAAAGAATATCAAGATTACAATGTGAAATATTATTATTGTGTAGGCTATATCAAAAAATGCATAATAATAAAAGGGTCCATAGGTCAAAGACCATATACCTGTCCCTCAGCGAAGGGGAATGCCGCATTAAATTGCTTTCAGCCCACTCCATTAACATCCAGGCGATGTGAGATGGTAGGCTACGTGTAACGTTACATGTATAGACTATTCGCAATTATCCTGGATCAAGCTATAATTTAGCCTATATTTGCCAATAATTCCTTTAATCTTCTGGGGGGGGACTGAAATGTTTATAAATTCCAATTATTGCACAAAGCTGTGGGTTTAATTACTTTTATTAGTCCGCCAAAATCACAGTCTCTTTCGCTCCATACCTATTCTCCCAGCTACCTTTTCGCGCCTGGTCTCGCGCTATTTTAACAAAGCGCATCACACACCCACACAATGGACCCAGAGCGCACCCTTATGGACAGAACAAACATATCAAGTTATAGTAAAATAAATAACTTCAACTACAACATTTCAGTTACGAACCATTGAACATTACAACCCTCTTTTCCTTATTTTTTTGTTTGACAATAACTACTAGTCAGTCCAACTCAAATCTTTCTTTTACATTGTATCTTCCAGTTGGTTCACATTATTCAAAGTCAATGAGGTATGATGGGGGTCTTCTGTTCGTTCTGACTGGGTATCTATGGACTGGTGACTGTGGCCTAGGGGGGTCACGGGCTAAGGGCTCTTGAGTTTGAACAGGATTGATTTCAGTACAGTCCATGACATCTTGTCTGCCATCCATGACTTTCAACCCAGATGACTGAGGGTTGTGATTTTTGACCGCTGGTAGAATCTTAAAATGGGATAAGTTTTGGGTGATGACATGGTCGTTGTGTTTGGCTGTCACCATGGATCCTTTGACAGCGATGACCTTGTAGGGGTGGGGATTGTACGCAGGGCATAGCTTCCCTTCCTTCTTTTGACGACACAGGACCCTGTCGCCCACTTTCAGAACTGAAGGAACGGAATGGCGTATTTTATCAGCATTTTGTTTCATCCTGTTCTTTGCCACTGCATCCGTTTGTCGTAGCTTTGCATCAGTCTGAGATTGAAAAGGGAGAGGACACTCGGACAATTTGATTCTGAGGGGTCTACCAAACAGCACATCAGCAGGAGCCATTCCAGTCGAGCAGTGAGGCGTGGCGCGGTAGTTACGGAGGAACGCATACAGAGTCTGTTTCCATGGATGTCCTTCCACATGAGCAGCGCGTATAGTCTTTTCAAGTGTACGCATGAAACGTTCAGCCTCAGCATTAGCCTGAGGCCACAGTGGAGTTATCTTCCGATGCCTGAAGCCCAAGTATGTAGCGAAGTCTGCATATTCCGAGCTTTGGAAAGGTGGACCATTGTCCGTTTTGACCTCAAGTGGAATTCCCAGTGTAGAGAATATTTTGTCAAGTTTAGGGATTGTGGCTCTGGCTGACGTGGACTGTAAAATCTCTACCTCTGGATACCTGGAATATTCATCAATCACAACCAGAAGGTAATCACCAGAAGGGAATGGACCACAGAAATCCACGCCGACCTTTTCCCATGGTGATGATGGCAGCTCAGACATGCAGAGAGGTTCTTGCGTGTGATTGGGAACAACAGCCTGACATGGGATACAGCTAGCTATCATGGCTTCTACTTGTCTGTCAATGCCAGGGAACCAGACTTTTTCTCTGATTAACTTCTTCGTCTTGACCACCCCCTGGTGTCCTTCGTGTGCAAGGGATATTGCTCTGATTTGTAAAGAATGGGGGACAACAATTCTGGTGCCTCGTAGCACAGTGTCACCGGTAGCAGTAACTGTCAGTTCATCTTTGATTTTCGTGAATGACATTAGAGCAGCAGCATCAACTCCATCAGCAAAATCCTGCTGTTCCGACAGTGACCTCCATGATCCTTCTCTGATGAGTCGAATGACTTTGCAGAGGGTAGGGTCAGTTTTGGTTGCATCTTGAATCTCAGCCAGCATCATTGCCTTAGGGACAGCATTTGCAGTAACAAAGTTCACATATTCTTCCGCTTCATTGTCTGAGATGCCCTGAGAGATGTGTGATATTTGTGCAGGGTGGCGTGACATATAGTCCGCTGGGTTGTCCTTGCCAGACTTGTAGCGGACGGTATAATTGTAAGGCTGCAGACGTAGACTCCAGCGTTCTATACGAGCAGGTGGCTTGGATTTGGGGTTGTTGAAAATACATTCCAACGGTTTGTGATCACTAACAAGGGTAAAGGGCGCCCCATAGAGGTATATGTGAAAATGTTCGCAGCCCCACACAATAGCAAGAGCCTCCCGCTCAGTTTGGGAATATTTTTGTTCAATGGGGGACAATGCTCTACTAGCATAGCTTATCACTCTAGCTGGTTCATTTGGGCCACTTCTTTGTGCCAATACGGCCCCAAGACCTACTGGACTTGCATCAACTACCAGTTCTGTTAGTTTTTGTGGATCAAAGTAAGTCATCACAGCATCACTTGTTAGACTTTGTTTCAGTTCATTAAGTGATATCTGGTGTACTTCCATCCAAGTCCAACGTACATTCTTTTTTGTGAGTTCCCTCAATGGTTGGGTTATCGTGGCAAAATCTTTAATGAAACGGGCACTGTAATTTGCCATGCCAAGAAGACTGCGGACCTCACTGGCATTGGTTGGGGCAGCAGTAGCATGAAGCGCCTGAACTTTCTTGGGATCAGGAGAGAATCCTCCATCTGAGAATGTGTACCCGAAGAAGTCCAGAGTGGTTTGTGCATATGAGCACTTGGCCTTGTTGAGAGTCAGGTTCTTTTCCTTTAGTCGCTGAAAAGTCGCTCTAAGAGCTTGGTCATGGGCAGCCCTTGTTCTGCCAAACACCAAAATGTCATCACTTAAGTTGATAACTCCTGGGATGCCATCCAGGGCTTGTTGGATAGCATTTTGGAACACTTCCGCAGCTGAGGAAACTCCAAAACTCAGTCTTTTGTAACGTCGCAGTCCTACATGAGTGGAAAATGTTGTGATGTATCGCGAGGATGGCTCAAGTTCTAGCTGATGATACCCCTTGTTTAAATCCAGCTTTGAGAAGAACCTGGCTCCATTAAGTGACTGTATGACATCATCTACTGTAGGTGTAAGATGTCTTTCTCGTTCGATAGCCTGATTTGGTATTCTCATGTCCACACAAATGCGCACTGCTTCTGGGTCTTTTGGCTTTGGAACTGGAACGATTGGAGAGACCCATGGAGTGGGACCATCCACCTTCTCGATGATGTCAAGGTCCTGTAGACGTTGCAATTCACCCTCAATTTGTTTCCTTATATGAAACGGTACTCTTCTGTGAGGTTGTGTGACTGGAGGGACATCCGTCTTTATGTGCAATTTGACTTGAAAGTTGTTCAGCTTGCCTATCCCATGAAAGAGATCAGCATACTCAGTGATGAGATCATCTATTGCATTCACTCCTGTCTGGTTTGAAGTTGTTGTGGGCTGTACTGACTGTTGTGGAGATGTGTGAAGAGCGTTAGCAATTTTGATTAGTCCCAGCTGACTAGCAGTGTCATAACCAAGTAAACTGCCATTACTTCCTTGTAGCACATGAAATGTTGCCGTCGTAAACCGTGACTTGGATTCCACCAGCGAGGTGAACTTTCCAAGGGTAAGCAGTGGTGTGTGTGAACCATAAGGAAATATGGGAACTGTGCATTTAGTGAGTGTAGGCTTATATTTCAGTCTCTGATACGTTATTTCATCAAATATATTCACAGTTGCCCCCGTGTCAAGCATCACTTTTACATTGCAGTCACTAACCTTTATATTTACATGTGGGAGGTTCGCTTTTGGACAGGAAACTGTGCACAGATATTCTTCAGAAGACTCTGCATCTGCACTTCTTGTTGCTTGAGCTGTGATGGCGCTGTTTTCACTGGTGTGTAGGCCTACATAACGCACGTCATGTCGACCTCTGATTCCCCCTTGTGGCCGTTTAGAACGACAGCATTTTGCAAAATGTCCTTGTTTTCCACACGCGTTGCACATTTTTCCCCGTGCCGGGCACGACATACCTTCACGGTGGGGAAATATACCAGAGCAGTTGTAGCATCTTTTCTTTTCAGCTCCCCTTTCCATATTCAGAGCTAGAACATCTTCTCTCCGATTTCCTTGATCTGCACTTAGCTGTGTTTGTTCCATTCCCGATGCTTGAATCTCAGCAAGTGCCATGGTTCTGCCGAGTGAGAGGAGCTCGGTCAGCGTCATTTCTGGTTTTTGTAATGCTTGACGCCGTAGTTTATTGCATGTGCACGTTTGAATGATCATAGTTTTGATCTCTCTTTCAACATCAGCAAAGTCGCAGGTTGCTGCTAATTGCCGCAGTCTGGTATGATAGGAGTCAAGTGTTTCCCCAGCTAGTTGTTTGGCTTGTCTGAATTTGTAGGTCTCATAGGCTATGTTAATTTTAGGGGAAAAATACTCACTCAGTTTGTCTGTCGCGCGTTTATAATCCTTTGCTTCTCCGGTGTCAGTGAGTGTATCAAAGATGTCCTGTACACCTTCCCCCGCGTAATGTAGAAGCATCGCACGTTTTCTTGTATCATCCTTTACATCCAGTGCAATTATGAAGTTCTCAAAGCATTGTAGCCACTTCTTCCAACGAACAGATGAATTCTGATCGTCACTGGTATCAAAAGCAGGGAACGACGGCAATGCAGTAGCCATATTTGTGGAAAATATTTTAATCCTCGTCGCCAGTGAAATGTTTATAAATTCCAATTATTGCACAAAGCTGTGGGTTTAATTACTTTTATTAGTCCGCCAAAATCACAGTCTCTTTCGCTCCATACCTATTCTCCCAGCTACCTTTTCGCGCCTGGTCTCGCGCTATTTTAACAAAGCGCATCACACACCCACACAATGGACCCAGAGCGCACCCTTATGGACAGAACAAACATATCAAGTTATAGTAAAATAAATAACTTCAACTACAACATTTCAGTTACGAACCATTGAACATTACAGGGACAATCTTCTGTTAAGGGACAATGGTTATCCATTTAAAACTTTGCTGATAACACCTATATCAAGCGTAATGTGCAAATTATCATTTACACCTAATGCGTGAATTGTCATTCAATGGAAAACCTGCGCACTGCAATATACGGAAATTTAAGTTCTGAAAAGCTTCAGATGTCATTACAATACAGCTCTCTAGGCCTACAGCCTGTAAGTTAATAGAATGGTTTTGACTGAAAAAAGTTCAAAACCTTGTCGAATATTGCATGTCCATAACGTTTTTTCGATAGCCTACAGTTAAAACACGGAGATAAATGTCACCATGTTAACTGAATTTGAATATTATTCTTTGTCCTTCATAATTTGTAAATTACAGTAACAAAGTTTCCATACTCTCAGCTTATTAAAACCCCGCTGATTTCGCCTGTTATTCCATAACTGAACAAAACGATTTTAAAGAGAATTAAGCGTCTAATTAGGAACGAAAACAAATTTGCAGCACGTTACACAATTCATTCACAATTCATTTTAATGCCATTCTCTGCATGTGCGCTTTAACTTGATGCAGGAGCAGGTCTGTTTCCCTTGCTGTAAATCGCACTTTTCACGGTCTTCCTGGGAAAGTGGATTGTTTTAAAAGCATTAATGTATGCTACCAGTAAAACAGGTTGGTCACAGTTGGTCCATAAGCAGGACTTTATAAAACCAAGGAAAATATGCGTGAACCTATGGGTTGCCAACCTGACAGCTTTATTGTATTTAGTGTCATCATTAAGGCAAAATAACGGTATTTATGTTATTAATCAATATTAGAATACAGGTAATGAACTTCAGATGAAGCTTGAACTTCGAGAACTGCATGAGAACACCCTCATGGAATTGACGTTTGACAATGTTTCATTGCATAATCAAATGAAATTTGTTAAACAAGCAGGCTTATTCTCAGCTGTTGCTGGTGCTTTTAACGAAATTTAACCGCATATATTTTGTAAAATAACAGTACTGCTCTCATAAAAACGCCCTAGGGTGTTAAATGTACATCACCATTTTTTCTGTGCCGGTTAAAATGATTCAATTAGGAAATAGCCTCCGTATAATGATTTATTGGAGACAGCCATAAAAAAAAATAATAATAATTACGCATCACCAGTCATATTGTATGAAAGAAAAAAATGTTTTACCTTTTTCTATTTTTTCTAAGAATGGCCAATCTAGCTTTATTAGCCTAGAAGACCTAGCAAACGGTGCACCCAGGCATGAGACAATCTTTGATGCCTCCAGTGTAAGTGGAAAAAGATGCTGGTGGTGGCAAGTTGCTGTCACCTTCTGAAGGGTTGTTTCTCCTGACTTATTTTTCCATAGAGTTCAACTGGAAAATGAGTCAGCAGAAACAACCTTTAAAGTGATCCATCCATATCTACTGCATATCTAATGGTTTGAGGCTCGTTTGATACCTCAGACCCTTGATGACTTACAGCCATTTAGCCAACCATGGGTTTTTTGAACTTCCCAGTCTTTTTTGGAACGTGTTGTTGGCATCAATTTCAGAATTAGTGTATATTTACAAAAATCAATAAAGTTGATAAGGAGAAACATTAAATATATGTAAAAGAGAATTTATAAATCATTGCTTTCTGCTTTTATGTGCATTTTACACACTGTCCCAACTTGGAATTGGGGTTTGTAATAATACTCAATCATAGGAAGAATGGCAACAAAAGCTCATGTAATGCAAATAAAAATAAAAATTTGGCAATTAGCCTACATTTTGCCCCACAGGGTCAGTGTTTTTTTCTTTTCCGATTTAAGCAAAACTTAGCATAGAAAAAGAACGAACATAGCGCATTCAGGCACACATATTCTCAAGTAAATATCATCGGAGCTAGGAAACACTAGAATCAATTTGATTTCTAAATACAACTTTTGTTAGGCCCACTGCCCATTATAGGCTACTACTGTTTAAGTCAAGAAATAGGATTTATAGCCTAGTCCAGCATCAAGCTGGGATTTACCTTAATTAGGTGCTTTTCATGTTTAGTATGGTACTTCACTCTATATTGTCCATCTCCCTGAAACTGCACTATAGCTACGTCGTGGCGTAACGGTTAACATCACAGACTGGAGACTGAGACTAGTTTTTTTTTTTTTTTGCGACAACAGGGATGGGTACATTATGTTTGTCACACTTAACATGATATGAAAACCTCAGGCAGATCTTTTCACTGTTAACGTTAGTCTTTCACCAGCTCTTTAATTCAGCTCTGTTCAATTAAAATGAAAAATTTAAATATTTAAGTGTCGCTGGCTAACCAGCACTGCCATATACGGGATCAATGATAATCATTCACTTTAGCTGGATGGCTAATATAGCTATGCATGTTTGTTTTTGCAACAACATAGCCGGCTACACGCATTATCAACCATAGGCTACTTCTGGCTTTTCTTTCAGCTACAATGTAGGCCTATATGTTTTTTCATGTATTATGAATGTCTCCCTATATTACCTAACGTTGCTTTGCTTTGTAGTGTGTGAGTAACTAGGCTACGTCTACTCTGTATACAACCCTTTACAATACGTACCGTCATGCATTTCAAATTACTGAAAACACTTTCTTTGTAGTTCATGGTAAAGGACAGAAACCACGCCTGTCTTTCTTTGTGCTAGAATGCATGTGTGTCTGCATGCATTCTGTATGCATGTCTTTCTCTCTCTCTCTCTCTCTCTCTCTCTCTCAGTGTTATCTTTATATGCACATATCAGTTAGCAAACACACTACAAAAATAAATTATATCTCTTTGGCCCTTTGTTTTTTCATCTTGCCATCTTTAAAGGCAGGCCTAGTTTTTGCAAATTGGAATTAATGACAGACAGTGCTTTGTTGGCTATGTGAGTAACATTGAAAATGTATTTTGTTGAGATACATTTTTACAGTATAAGAACACGTATAACCAAGAGTCACAGTTATTGGCCACTATTGTGTGATGGTGTTTTGCAAGTATAGATATATATTTGTGCAAAGAAGAGGTGTCGGAAATAGTGGGCCAAAGTCTTGTCTATCACTGAGGGAAATTGTTCAGCTAAGAGAATTGCTTACAGCTGGATTAAAGAATCACAAGTAGACTTCCTCTCATAAAGTAAATCTGCTCTATTTGAGACTACCATATGTAAAATTTAAATAGCCTCATCAGCTTGCTAGATTGCCCACTAAATTAGCTACCTAGATTGACTGGTTTGTTTGTAACTCTGAGGTGTATATTACTGTATTTACCAATATAATTCACCAAATTTGCTTGCTCAGATATAAATAAAATTTGAGATTTGGCAAGAGACGGTGTGTGGGGAGCATTTCTTTATACTAAAATACTTTTAAGAAGTACTAGATACTACTACTTATATGTATTTGACCACTTCAATATCATAATCAATGTACTTTAAATGCATTGTATAGTATTTAAATGCTGCTGCTTCATATAGGTCATAACACAATAACACATAACACTACACAGAATTTACATAGCCTGTTAAATTCACCACTGTCTTTTTGAGCAACAGGGACAGCCAAGCACACCATTGTAGTAGGTATTGAAGAAGGAATTTAATATAATGGATTGGGGGATGAATGTACATTACTTTTTTATTGCAACAAGACATACAGTACTACCCTGTAGTTTACAGCCTCCAATTCCAAAGAAAATTGGATCTCTATGAGATAAAATGACCAATACCAAGGAGATTTCCCAGGGTGGCACTTGCAGGATTAAGGGTCTCTGCAGTGTTGAGATGCCAAAGCTTCTCCAAAAGATTTTGCCAGAATCTTTTTTTACAGCCTTTTAATGAACACGTGAATCATTCAATTTGATCTCAGAACCATGAATCTGAGATCAAATCATTCTTCCTGTGTGTTTCAGTGTTAGATATGTGATGTAATGGTTTAAGTTAAAATGCCACTTTTTTCTGCAACAGAGCTGAGACTCATGAATTAAGATCACTGTTCTGCTGATGCTCATGCAGTGTGGACAATCCGCTATGCTCCACCAGGTACAGGTTGACAGCTGTGGAAATCAGACCAGATTGTTCTCCGAGAATCAGCCCTGGAACAATCAGAACATCTATACAATGGCATAAGACACACAGAAACGCAGGGGCTGACATGATGGCTGTCTACCAGGATAAACAAACTAGCACACATTCATTGAAAAGCTTTCTGCTGGGATTTATGTGCAGATTGACCAGTGAAGGACAAAAGGGCAGAAATTGTCTGAATAAAATGAATGCATCTGTAACCATGATAGATTTATTTTGTTTTTCAGAATACACCAATTCCATTAAGTGAAATAAAAGGTGGGAAAAATACTAATGCTATTGCGGCCTGGAAAGAAAGTTTCTGTCTGTATAACCTATAACCCCTTAACTAGCACAGGCCCGGTTTAGTTTATTTGCAATCATTGCGGGGTTTTTTGATGGTGAATTTTTCAAATAATCTGGTCACCCAATATACCTTTTGAAAGTGTTACAACTCTGGATTCTATATCTGTAAACTATTTTATGACGTCAATGTTTTAGCGACAGTGGTTCCTTATTTTGTAACATGACACAAAACAGGCTTAATCAAAATGACAACTCAGTATGTTCTTTATGTTCCATGGAAATCCACAAATGACGCAAATAATGGTAATAATGGTCGGGATCCTTATCATTGTGTTTGAGTTTCTGTTACTTTATTTCAGTAATACTTAGAGTAATTCTGACACTTGGAAAGCAAACTCCCAAGGGGTACCTTACAGAAGAGCCCAGGATTATGCCTGTAGTCAAAGGGGTTCAAGAGCAATAACCATTTCATTTTAAGGCTTGTGTACAAAAAAGGTGGTGCTAGAGAAGGGGTTAAATATCATACTATAGCTATAGATGTAATTCAGGTCACTTATGGGTCAAACTTCTAACCCTTTATCAAATCAAAGGTTTTTAATTTGTTCAATATATTTTTGTCACTGGTAAAGCTTGCACTTGATGTGGCTTTAACATTAAGTTAATATTTATATATCTCTCTGAAATTCTATTCAGTGAGAAATTCTGCACACCATTGAAGTGTACATGTCATGGATTCTGAGAATACAGATGCCAATCATGAACATCCATCCAATTATGCTGTGTTGAGCATGGACATGGCTGTGGATTGTCATCCAATGTGACAAAGCAAGGTGCAATGTGTCATGGGTTTGGAGCTTGCTGTTATCTCACTGGTGGTAGTTGCGACACTCTTGTCTTCTTTTTTCCCTCTAGAGACCATTTAGTTTTAATTGGTCTCAGCTGCGTTTCTCTATTTAAGCAGCCTACTACCACTCTGCCGGTGCTTCTGTGTAAACTCTGGATACGCTTTAGCCGGTAATTTCGGTAAAGGAACTCTTTAGTGTTGACAACAGATCTTTTCCGCCTTTTTTCAAGAAAAGATAAGTTGCTCTAGCTGAGCCTTAAAGGATTATTTTCTAAGGTTGTCCTATAATCCTTTACTCGCCGGTTTCTTGCTTTGGTTGTTAGCCAGCTAGCTAGATAACGTTAGTATAAATCACCGGTGTCAGAAATGAAAATGCGGAATTTCTGGATATTACACATAGCCCCTTTAAAGTTTTAATTTATAATTTCAGAGAAATGTGAATACTATAATTGGGACGTTGACGACACCACTTGGGGGGCCAACGTAGATAGTTAATCCTTGAAATGAGTGATGTGTATTAGCTGGTCAGCTGCTTGCTTCTTGTTGCATCATGTAGCCTACATGAGGAAGGTGCTCCATTCGTTTTAAAATAAGTTAATTTTCCTTCCAGTTTATATTTTGTTTATATCAAAACAGCCATGCGTTTCTGTTTTATTTCAAAATATTTAAAGTCGACAAAAATATTTTAAAGGTTATAGATACAGCATTTTACCCCATGTAGTGTCTCATATGGAGATCGAATTTCATGACAACACAGCTGGAATTGCTGCTGTTTGAGGCACACGGCCCTCAACCGGTTGTCAAATTGACTCGTTTCGTCTGCATTTTGTATACATAACGTTGCTTCATTTGAGTGTGAATAGTGGACTCAGAGACAGAATCAGGCTCAATCATGTCAAGTGACGAATCTTTTGGACAAGTAATGAATTCATTAACAAATTTATCAATATGTAGCAATGCATTATCTCCGTAGATTTAGGTTACTCTATGCGGGCAGTGGTGTTTCAAGATTGATGTAACCCCCAGTGAGCAAAAGCCGGATTCTAGATGTCTAGAGGGGTGGAAATCTGAGAATGAGGCGATTTCAAACGTTTTGAAATAAACATGTCAATTTAGCCCAGGTTTTACCCGGATCTAGCCTGGCTACATCCTAGCCGGTTAAAAAGCTTTCACTTTTCAACCAAACCGTTACAAAAATATTGGCCTTCCAGAAAATTTGCAGCAAACCTTTGGCATTGTTTGCCATAGGTTTGTGGCAAGCTCATATTTTCACATGCAAATTACCTTTGTGGGAACTGCCATTCACTTCTGGCAAAGTTTTTAGTTCACCACTACTGGCAAACTCTGACAAACCTCTGGCAACATTTTGTGGAAAACAATTTAGTTTGCGGCAAATGTGCTACATATTAGCTGCAAGTTTGCGGCAAACTATCCAGTTTTGTAAGGGAATTTAGCCGTTTTTTCACCTAGATGCGAGACGTCGTTTCACTGTCTTTTCAAAACAAAAATGTTCACTGAGACATTATGATATAGCTAAAGTTAGCTAATGAGTTGGCATGCATCTTGTCTCTGCTAGCTATATGTAAATAGGCTACCTTCTTTATTAGGTATGTCTAGCTATCCATCTATCTTAGGCAATGTAGGTTCTAGCCAACAATAAACAAATTTATTCATAATGGATAAGTATTTATTTGGATATTGTAGTAATGGATTAGACACAGATTGCAAGATGTGCATTCACCACAAACTGCATCGGGGACCGGCGTACAAACGGATTTGCTGATGGGTCTCTGTCGAACCAGCAGAACTATAATCAATTTTTATTTCTAGGGAAAAGCAATACTTTTATTCTGCATCTTTCTATAAGCTCTGTGGATGTAGTATATTTAAAAAAAATATTTGTCTCAATAAAGATGTTATATCTATAGCCTTTAAAACAGCTTTGTTCTCTACATCAATGGGAAACACAATGTCAGACCAGCTGTGCGTGATGATGATTCTATTGAATGAAGTCTAGTTTGGTGATTTAGCCAGACATTTGTCAGCCAAGTTATAGGCTAGCAACCACTTTTATAGCCAATATCAGCTGAATATTGGCTGACTTAACTAGTTAATCCCTCAGTAGAACTGTCTGAATGTTTGCATTGCAATGACCATGGAGATAACTGTTATATACCGATATAAACTCAACCAAATCATAACTCACCTTAGGTGGAAATGTTGCTTAGTGAACTGGGGCCGAAAAGCCACATACTTCTTCAGGTACCTTTCACTACCTTTCACAAAATCATGCTACTCGCCCTCCGCTTTGAAAGGCACGACAAGCTTTGCAGAAGATTCGGGGACGTTTAGTTGCGTTTGATAGTGAGATGACAAGAATGGAGATAAATTAGAATCTTACAATAAATATTTTAGGGGCATTTTTTACCCCTGCCCTTGTGCTTTCTGGGGCAAAATAGTTTTATTTTGGGGTATTTTTGCCCCGTAGTAGTATAGTTCCGATGCTGGGCTAATGCTTAAAGGGTTAGTTCAGAATTTTGGACATAATGTCTCATTTAAGACGACAGTCTATCGGGGTTAATTTGAGTGTTTATACTATCATCATTTTTGAAGTCAAATTATCGTTGAATCCTTTACTTTGTGCTGACTTATATTCTCTGTGGAAGTAGAATATACGGAGAAGTACGGCGGCGGAGCGATACTTTACGTTACCTACGAATGTAGTGCTGGTACTGGTCGACTACAACAACAAAGAAGAGCAACAAGTTGCAATGGCCATGTTAGCTCTGCTGCCGTACTTCCACAGAGAATATAAGTCAAATTAAAGGATTCAACGATAGTTTGACTTCAAAAATGATGATATAAACACTCAAATTAACCCAGATAGACTGTCGTTGTATTTTTTTTGCTTTGGGTGCACTGTGGAGTGTTTAAGTGTGTTTGGTAGTGGATGCTACCGGTTACCATAGAGTTGCGCTAGCATTAGCAACGTGTGTATGTCCACAAGAAGGACAGCATGGAATCAGCTGAAAATTGTCTCCATCAATCAACAACATCATGGGTAAGTCGTAAATGAGACATTATGTCCAAAATTCCAAAACAACCCTTTAAGGTTAATTAATAGATCATAATTAGCCTATTTACTTTGCCATTATTGTTATTCAAACAGATCTTGCCAATAAAGTATTTTTCATTTAATTCAACCAGCCTAAATATTTTGTTTGCAGCATCTTTACATTTTCTGTCATTATGAAATTAACACAAAGCTTTTTAAATTAAAGGGTAGAGCGTTCCCTCATTGTCGCAACTCTAGAAGGCATCGGGTCTCACGTCTGCTTATATTTTTATCTTATATGATTTAAAAAAAAAAAAAGCATATACATTATTTTAAATGAAGTGTAGGCTAAATGAACCACATGAAAAGGTTTGTGAAAATAATTTCCATGACTTTTCCAAAACATTTTTTATTGAATTTTTTTCCCAACACTTTTCCAGGCCTGGAAAGAACAATTTTCAAATTTCATGACTTTTCCAGGTTTGTCATGACCGTATGAACCCTATCAATGAAGGACGCCATTGTTGTTTGCAATTTCTGCACTTTAGTCTATAAAGTGGGGTTGGTAAGCTCGACTATGCAAGGCAAAGGTCCACAGACTGTTCAGCGGACTGTCCCTAAACCCCTGCATCAAACATAGAATGCAGCTGCACAACAATCTTACTAAGTGTGGTCATGTCACACCCTTCCTCCTCTCACTTCACTAGCTACCTGCTACAGCTCACATCAAGCCTACAGGGTAGTGAATGGAACAGCACCCCTATACCTCAAATCAGTCTTTAAATCCTACACCCCATCCAGATCTATCCATTCCACAACTTTGAGGTGACTGGCTCTCCCCTCCCTGCATGGTTACTTCTCCCAGTCACAATGACCATCTGTACTGGGCTCACAGTGGTAGAACAAACATCTAAAAGGGGTGAGGACAGCAGTATCCTTGACTATCTTCTGATGCAGACTGAAGACCCACCTCTTCACACTGCATCTTGGTTCCCCTCCCATCGCCACCCTGCACTTTTTTTGTACTAATTCTGTTAGTGTTCTTTATGGTTTTAAGGTTCTGTCCTTAGGGCTTGTTATGGATTTAGTAAGTAAACATTTAGCAAAGTTAACTTGCAGTAGTGCCTTTGTGATACTGCATCTTTCCTTGCTAGTCTGGGAATTTTGTTAGACAGGTATGGCGCTATTCCTCATATTAATTGGGTGAATGCACTTATGACTCCCCAGTTCTATAAGTTGCTCTGGATAAGAGCCTCTGCTAAATTAATATAATGTAATGTAATGTTTAGTTCCTGTGGAAACAGCCACTATCAGGGGGATGCAAATGATTATGGGCAACTGATTTCAATAGTACATTACATGAATTGCACACAGTGAAAGAAAGTGTTGTGGGAATTGTGATGCATCTTTGTGGAAAGTACTAAGGAGGAAACCATTGGCAGATAGGAGCTGGCATGTAGAAAGCTTAGTAAATTGAGCCCCTGGTTATTATCTTGTTTTATGTTAGTGTTGAGGAAATGGGATACAGAAATATATGGATAATATATGGATATATATTAATTAATATATAAATTTAATCTTTTGAATTACATTTGTTAGCAGACAGACTGGTTTTTCTTTTATTGTAAATTGTCAGGCACTGGTCTACAAATGAGCAGGCAACAATCCCCTAGACTAGAGCAGTCCGTACAGGGCTACAATTTAAGATTTTTTCAAAGTCTTGAGAGAAGTCTTGTCACAAATTGGACAGCTTTATTTAATCTGCAAACTGGCAGGCTTGTTCCCATCCCAGACTTGCACTGTTGTACAGGACTTGCTATCCTTGTTCATTGGAAGCTGGCATTGTATGAATAAACAGATTAAATCTGAGAAATTTACAGTGCTTGGCCTACAAGAATGTACCATTGCTTCACTTCCAGAGTCAGAGCAGAATTGTTGTTATTAACACACACACACACACACACACCAGAGAATACCAGATTTCAGATCATATTCTAACAAAGCTCAGCTGTCAAGGGTAGTGGTGTGGGACTACAGAGAATGGCTATAATATTATAAAACTGAGCAGTTATGGCGCATTCTAAAGGGCGGCCTCTGAGATACACAAATGATCTTTGATTATACAATTCCACACCCTGTCCTCTGAAGGACGGAACACTTTGTTAAATATAATCAAATGGTTACCCTTGATATTGCAAATAAGGAATATTTTAGACATGGCATTCCAACAGCACTAGTTAATTAAATATGTAGCATTAAACCGGTGTTAATCTGGATGTTTGGATGTTATTCATTATTTCTTCTCATTTGGGTACAGGTTCTAGGAATATATACAGTGCCCTGCACTATTATTGCCACCCCTGGTAAAGATGAGTAAAAAGGGTTATAAAACATTCACCGTTTGGTAAATGTCACACTGAAAAAATTAGAAAAATCCAACCTTTAATTGAAGTAAATTTATTATGAGAAACAAAAAATCCCTCATCAAGAAATAATTATAAAATTTTAAAAAAAAAACATGTGTGCCACAATTATTGGCACCCCTGCATTTATATATAGAATAAAGTAATCATTTTTAAATATTTGGTCGCTTATCCTTTGCATGCCATGACTTCCTGATGTCTGTGACCCAACAACATCAAAAGACTCAATATCTTATTTTCTGGCATGCCAAAGGGTATGCAACCAAATATTAAATATGATGATGACTTTATTTAAGTTTATGTTGATTTGTGGGGGGGGGGGGGGGGGGGGGGGATGTTTATAAACGGCTACAATTGCTACACGGTTCACCCAATATGGATATAAAAACCCTCAAATTAAAGCTGAAAGTCTGCACTTTAACCGCATAGTGGCTGTTCCATTTCAAATCCAATGTACTGGACTACAGATCCAAAACAACAAAAATTGTGCCACTGTCCAAATACTTACGGACACTGTATGCATACTGCCCGTCAAAAGGTTGGGGACAATGCCACGGTTTTGTTGTTTTGGCTCTGTACTCCAGCACATTGGATTTGAAATGGTACTTTAGGAGACCATTTTTGTTCCCATTTGTTTTATTGGAGTTTTGCGGGACTTGTCTTTGTGCATTGAGATTTAGGGTTGAATTCCTTTTTTTCATGCTCATTTCTGTCACCGCTTCCTGGTGCTTCCTTTTTCTCTTTCCCTAAGACCCTTTGCCTTGTCTGTCTCTCACGTCTCTGTTTGTGTCTTATTATATTTCTGTCTCTTCCTCCTCTCTCTATCTGCTTTCTTCCTGGAAAGCGAAAGGAGTCTTTATTTGTTTGTGGGTATATTTATATGGTCGTTTCTTACTAGGGGACAGGGCGTTTTATCTATACTGAGACGCAGGGCGTGTATTTTCTACTAGGCTTGCGGTTTTTAAAATTTTTGCTAGTAAAGGTATCGGACGGCGGTTTACTGTTCTACTCGCTTGTAAAATGTTTCTCTCTCCTGGGAGATCAGGCGTTTATCCCTTTATGTTTTTTGCATGTGACTGCGAGCCTATGAAAGTAGCCTATGAAAGTTCGCCTTCTCGTTACCTTTCCCCTTATTGAGATGTAGGGCCATTACTTTTCGCATGTCTTGCGTTTGGCACACTGCCGGTAAAGGTTGACACGGAGACTGCTTCCCTTTAATTCCTGCAGCAAGCAGTACACTTCGCTTTAGTTAGTTTTTTAGTTATTTTTTCGCTGGTTGCGTTCTCCTCTTGCTTAGCTCTAATTTACGTTCCTTCGTTTGTTTTACCTCCGAGGCAGCCTTTTCTCTCATTCCACGTTAGCATCAACTGTTTTTTATACTATAAGGTATTCAGTGTTTGTCAGCTCGTTGTGTTTACCAAGCTCGAGATTCATTGCTCTTGTGTGCCGTTCACCCGGTTATTGAGATTTGGCCATTAGTGTTTACATGTCTTGCGTGTGGCATACTGCCGGTTGGTTTGGACACGGAGACTGCTTCCCTTATATTCCTGCAGCAAGCAGTTCGCTCCGTTTAGAGCTAGGGAGTTATTTTTCGCTTGTCGCGTTCTCCCTTTTGATTAGCTCTAATTTATGTTCCTTTGTTTGTTACCTAGGAGGCAGCTCCTCTCATTTCACGTTAGCATCTTGTTTGTTCACTGTTTTGTATACATTTGAGTATTCAGTGTTTTTTAGCTCGTTGTGTTTTCCGAGCTCGAGATTCTTTGCTTTCGTGTGATGTCGCCCGGTTACACGGGTCGTTTTTAGTTACGCCCCTTTTTCCTAGTTCCATCATTTCCCTCCAGTCGAGAGTCGGAACTACGTTATTTGCATTTGCCTTTATATTTCCATATATACGGGGTCTCTCTGTCTTAGTGGCTTATTAAGCTTAATGAATCCCCTTGCTGCGTTTGGTCCCTCGAACCTCACACGTTACGCCCCCACAACACAGATGATGGCAAATAAGTAATAGTACTAATTTTCTTAACATAATAATAGTTATGATATTTGCAAACAGAATTTTGTGAACACAAGGATATCTATGCTCTGTAGGACCAAACAAGTTTTGATAGAAATCCAAATATTCAAAATAAATAAATAATAATAATAATAATAATAAATATAGCTGCAAGCAGCGATTCCCGGGGTCCAAGCAGTATAAGAAACAGTTGGCACACATGGAGACACCCAGAAAGTATGTGGAGGAAAGGAGGGGAAGAGACGAATCGAGAAAAGGAGAGAACTACGAGGCGTGAACGCATTTGGGACAGTTTATCTACTTCTCTGTCATAAAAGTTGTTGTTGACTATTGATTAAAGGGATAGTTCACCCATTTAGAAAAATTTGTATATTGTTTTACTTACCTATTTTAAAATATTGTTTTACTTACTCCCGAAATAGTATTTAAGGTTGTTGTGATAGCTACAACGCTGGGACCAGGACAGCATCACTACAGCCTTACATACTATTTTTGGGGGCAAGTAAAACTATATAAAATTTTTCTAAATGGGTGAACTATCCCTTTAAGTAGCCCTATCATAACTTTTGCTGATGCAGAGCCCTCAAATACTCCGATAGCTAATCACAGATCATAAACATTCATCAGCCTATTTAAAGGGGCACTATGCAGGATTTCTAGCCTTGCTGTGGTCCTGTATTTACATTCAAAAAGTCTCCTTCTCTTTCTAAACCCCACCCACTCCCCTCCTTTGAGGTAGAAATTGTATAGTAACCTCCAGGCAAGAAACATGCAAAAAAAACGTCAAACGAAGATAAGATGAAAATAACATTTTTAGCAATGTGTATTGTTCTATATGGATGGTAAAAGTAATTGGGCAGTGTTAACAGTGATAACAATTAAATAAAAACCTTTTAAATCATTTTGAAGTCCTCAGCTCCCCAACATTGACCCCTGCTTCATAATGCATGCATTCATATACTGAAGGCTACGTCACTCTGGATAAAAGTGCCTGCTAAGTATCTGGCTCAATGTTACTACAGTCCCCGACAAACGCAGTTGTAATTGGAGATTCTATGTTTGCAACGTAAATGTTGCCAGTGGTTTCAAGGATTTTAATGTGTACCCTACTGTTTTCCTGGTGCAAGAGTGGATGGCATAGGCAACCTCCTGCGATCATTAAAAAACATAATGTAATCATTAATGCGGGTAGAAATTACACCAAGTTGAGAAAATCTGAAGTTTTAAAGAACGATTTTATTTCATTATAGGCCTATACTGTATCAAACCCATTTGCAAGCTTGTGATTTCAGGACCGCTTCCTGTTTTAGAAATTCAGCCAGCTCAGTGCCCTAAATGTCTGGCTGGAAAAAATTAGCAGACCATATCTTGTCTATCATAGCTAGCTAAATACCATTGTAAAGTAAATTACTTTTTCATGAAGATATTTGCATACAAATATTATTTATTTTCTGAAATACAACGTAATATTCCATTGTTATATTAATTCAATTCAAAAAGGTACCTGACTTCAGCCACCTAGTTACCAAAGGTAGCTTGCTGCATAGCTAGAAGTAACATAGCCTACTTACATGTCCAACAGAAAACACTAACTCCGTGTTACTTTTCATTCCATTGCTAAACTTCAGCTGTGGCCATTGAGGAAAAGAAAATCCTAGGTTGACTTGCTTCTTGAACATGCCCTGCAGGCTTGTTGCTTCGCTGTACCTCCTCTTCTTCACCTCCGCCATTGCAGTAGCTAGGTGGCAATGGCAACAAAGGCCTGATCCCACACCACAGGCTCTGTAGCCATCCCCACACAGAAAAGAGCGCCACGCCCAGACACGCCTCAAACACATCTTAGAATAATAAATACAGGCATTGGAGCAAGGTTTCAGCAATAGATTTTTTTAACAGAGATTGCTAGTGCTCAGATATGACTGGTTACGCATGTATGGTAGTATGCATGGTTATTTTATAATATTTTAAAGTGAAACATCCTGCATGGGGTGGGAGAAAAATTTGATTGATGTAATAATCGCGATTATAGATTTTTTGATTCTGCATCGATGCGCACATTTCAAACATCGATCTCTTTTTCTGGGCTCCATTCAGTTTTTTATGCCGACATACGTATGATGTGGTTTAAACCCAACAATAGATAGCGCATTGACAAAAAAACTGAGTTTGTTTCAGAAATAAAGTTTGAGATGCAGATACTTCCTTGTCAGCCTGAACTGTGTTTTTAACATGATAGCATGGCAGATTGACGCCAGCAATCAACGCACTCTAGATCAAGTTCTTGGAAAATGTGAGCGAGAAATGAACACAACTAAATCTATAGGAAACTTAATCTCAAAAGTCGAAAGATTTGCGCCTATACAACGTGGTAGAAAACCAAGGCTTTAGTGATATGCTCAACGCAGTAGAGCCTAGATATGTCATCGTTTTTTTTTCCCCCACGAAAAGATGATACCCAAGCTTTACAACAATATGGTTGCGCTGGAATAAATCAATCAACGTGACGGACGGGGTTGAAAAAAGTCAGTCAGACGCCATCGTCTATTTTTACCAGTCATTAAGTTTGTTTTAATGTTTACCCATTTTATATCGTATGTAGGCTATGTCGGTATTATAGCATTTTAATTCTAACTAATATAAATAGATTCTTAATAAAAATTATTAGGTTGAAGTATGACATGAGCCTACTGTTTTCTTGCACTGTCCTTGCTCAGCTAGTGTTGCAAATAAAATTGGGGCCGATCAATTGCCTTTAAAATAAAGTGCAGAACATGTTTATTTTAAAGAACCATTTCAATTCTAGCTTGCTCTAATGATAGCTGAACAAAAAGCTAAATTTGTGACACGACAGAGTGATGCAACTCTGATAACTAGAAGAATCTAAGCTAGAATTAATTGGAAGATCTTTGTCACGGCATCTATCTAACCATTAGGGTATCAATCCAAATTGGCTTCAATACTGAAAATTGAATGTAACAGAAAATAGTATTTTGTGAAGAAATCTTCCTTGCCAGTAATTGGATAAAAGGCTGCTTTCCATATGAGGTTATGCAGAGGTTTACAATGGACTGATTTTTTCAATTTCATGTTGGATACATTTGTTTTGATTTATGTCTACACAATAAAAAATGATGTAGCCTATTGTAGGTTAATTCAGTTGTAGTATTTTTATTTAAATCATTAAGTATAACTGTTTAATGTTTTTGGAGGTATTATGCAGTCAAGTTGCAGAAAAAAAATAGTGATCCATCAAATTAATTAGAAGATCTTGATGCATAGAGAATTGTTTGTTAATCGAATCACAGCCCCAATAATCGAAATCAAATTGAATTGTGATTCCCACCCCTACTGCATAGTGCACCTTTAAAGTTGCAAAACAGCTTCTATGTTTCAAGTACAAGTATACACAAACATAACAATTTACTGTACGGTAATTCAAGAATCCCTAAAAACACTAAGTCACCTCATGTACTGTAGCTATACTTTGACAGCCTACGACATTCTATTGCCAGTTAATTGAATCTCATAGGGTCATTCAGAAATATTTCTGTAGATTAGTGAAACAAATTTTTCACTTTATATTATCCAAGTTTTTGTTTCACAATGGTCATATTATGGCAGTGTTATAAGGTCATATAAGGTCAGGGATTACATACACAGATGCATCTTCTTGGTTTTGGAATAGGACAGAATAATAATTATACATGTATGTCGATAATTAATTATTACCTTCTTAAGGGCTGTGGAGATGTATGACATAAATAACAATCCAGACACTATGTGATATTTTTTTTTAATACTTCCCTCTCTTTCTTTTGAATCACATAGGAGTGTACTCAAATGCATAAACACAATGGGTAATGGTAATTCACAAATGACACATAAAAAATTAAAAATAATAAAAAAACACAATTTTTCAATAAAGTAATAAAAGTCCTAGCTATGTTGCAGCATGTTATTCAGTCTAGTTGTGTACAACTACCTGCCAAAGTTCTGAGCTAAATATTAAAGCAACATTACTGTAGGTAGACGCACCCTGATGCTCATTGAAGGAGCAAAACCTTGTAGACATATTACCGTAGATTCATTTGTCCAGATGTCCTTCATTTATAAAGGAGCGCTGTCCTCAGTATTATTGTTACAGAATTTATCCTGATGCCTCTTTATTTATAAAGGAGTGATGATAAAACAAAAAAAATGGAGCACTCTTACTTAAGACTGGTTGAACGATGACGAAATTGTCCCGCTCACTTTTAACATCGGTTAGACCATCATCCCACGTTTGGTTTCTAGCTAATGTTAGTTGGAACACAAGCGAACAGTGACCCTGGGAACTAAATAAAGTTAATGTGCATAAAAATGCACTTGCTTCTGGGTGGTTGATCTTGTTTGAGTAGGCTATGGTGCCTAGGTGCCTCGACTCGCCACAGCAGGACGTTTCATCAGTACAAAGTTATAAAACGGATATCGTAATAATATCTTTGCTGTCTAACTATGTTATATCTTGTAATGTTAAGGTTACCGTTTTAATTTTTCTATCGTCTCATCCCGAATCAACTAACTTAATCCATCCTGCCAGCAGGCTACTTTGCGGCCTAGGCACGCCGATGCAATTAATAAAACATTTATAAAAACATGTTCCTCATAAACTGTAGCATGCAACAACAGTGAGGCATTGATAGTAATTCAACAGAAACTATGAACGGGCGGACATTGTTTTTTACCGAACTAGTAGTAAACTGCGTCATACAATTAGCAAGCACACTTTTAGCATGCTAGCAAGCGTCACTTTCATCAGTGCATGAACCAAAACATAAATGAGCTTACCTATTTGAAGAATTGTGATTTTAAACATTATGTAGTTGGCAATTAGACACAGCAGTAGCCTACTAATAATCATACATATAAAATGTTCTGAAATGCAGCAACATCTCTCTTCCTGCTTGTGGAAACTAGTAGGCTACATTGATTAGCCTACAGCCCGCGCGACGTGCTGGCGTAAAACAGAAAGACTGCCGTAGAGCACTGATCAACTACAGAACAAAAGACTTGTGTGACTTAATTTAAGTAGAAATAAGTGCATAAAGGTGGCCTACTACGAAATGCATCGCCATTCTGTGGATAGGTTACATTCACATTGAAAAACAATTATTTCCCACTGTAACATCTGAAATCAAATGTGTTGGTAATAAATATGTCCTTTGGAAACAGTTGGTGAATAAATTCATTCATGCATATTCACATAACGTTACTGAAACAATGATAGCTGCCAAGACACAGCATACAACATTTGTGACAATTTCTATATAGCATTTACATTTATTTGAGAATACTGTGTTTTGGTAGTTTGGTAATTTCATAATGTGTTATTTTAATGGGTCATCCAGAGCTAACGTTATGTATAGGTGTAGCCTGAGCCATGTAAGGTTAGCTAACGTTCGAGAGCTAGCTAACGTTAGGTAGCTAGTAAGAGCTTGCTACACTAACATTTGGTGACGTGAAGCACTGTTCACATAATGGCATCTGCCAAGTGTGCGAGCAGGGTCTGCCAAGCGCCAAATGTGGGTAGATTTTTAATTTGGCGTGTAAGTTTCAGAAGCCACCTGACACATTTGCAAACAAATATCAGCCTTGGTGGCTCATACAGCGCACAAGTGAATGAACTTTGCATGAACAGCTTGCGTGAAAATAGCGGGAGCCAGAGCACACAGAATGTTACGTTAGCACTCGTCCTATCAGACAACGATAGTGGCTTGCGTACTAGCTAGCGTTAACGTTACTTAAACTAACAACATAATGTGGGGACACATAGAGAGGAGGAACGGAGTGGAGAAGGAAGGAGAAGAAAAATGAGTGGAAAGGAGCCAGGATGAGAGGAAAGGATTGGAGAGGAGGCAGGATGAAAGAGGAGGAAAGGAGTGCAGAGGGTAGAAATGGAATGGTCAAGCAGTAGACCTAGATTGTGAGTTATCTTTGCTTTTGTATATTGATTGGTGATAATTGTTTGAGCATTGTAATCTTTTCAGAGGGAATAATACTTTCTTTTGTTTGCTTGCTTTTCTACAGTGAAGAATAGGAGGAAAGGAGAGAGGAGTTAGTTAGTTGTTGTTAACTGGTATTGTTGTGATTCATTGAGGGACATTTTTTTTCAAATAATTTGTCCTGTATCAACAATATTCTATTAATATACAAAATAATATTCTGTACAGAAATCTAAATACATTAATTTATTAGGATGTGCAGTCTTGCTGTGAGGTGCCCTTGAGTAAACGTGTTAACCAACTACCATGATTTGCCTCAATGATGCTTTACGTTTTTGTCTCAAATAGCTTAAAAATGATTAATTTAGCTGCCGGAACAAAATAAAAATAAAAATCTTCTGGCGGAGGCCTTATATGGCCATGAAACATGTTTTTCTTTGCTGAAAACCATTGTAGAATGGCAGTTTAAAACCGTTCTTTTTTTATTTTCGGGGGAGCATGCCCCCAGACCCCCCCTAGAGTATTTTGTCCCCCCCAATATAAAAATCAAAGTTTCTGTGATGCTGACACCTGGAGTTATAAAGCCTTAAACAGAGCACCCCCTAAATAGGTGTTAAGAGTGATATGACAATGGGGTTAAGAGTGATATAACAATGAATTCAAATGGCACTATGGGTGTGAGAAACACCCATTGTGTTTTCAATAGTCTATTTTTATTAATTTACCACATAATTATGCTAATTATGTCAATTATGCAGATTAGCCAGTGAAGAAGTTAACGAGTAACTAATGTGTAAAACGAACGGTTATGGCTGTAACCATGTTCTATGGGTGGGAATCGAGAACCAGTTCCTGTTAGGAACCGGTTCCAAGTTGTCCGATTCCTCGGAATCGTACGCCTTCGAGCTTATCGATTCTCTTATCAATTCCAGCATGTATTTCCGACAGCTAGACATAGCAAAACAACATCACGTCATGCGCGCCGTCGTTTTTCATTCAGTCAGCGCATGATGGCAGGCAGAGTTTGGCGCCCCGTCTAAAAATATAAAATGTAAACGTCATTTTTTTTAAACTAATACTACTGCTACTGTCATTTAAAAATCAATAGAAAATGTGTTCGCGGAAGCTCCATTTTGTGATCCGTCTTCGGAAATGATCAACTATTCAGAACTATAACAGATTTGTGGAGTGTGTGGACTTCCCTCCGGAGTCTATAACCAACTACAAGTGTAAAACTACAGTGTTTTGATTGGCGGTAGACTAATCTGACAACGATTGCCTGCTTGGCGACGCACAGATGAGTAGCCTAGATTTGGAAAGCGAATAACTAACCTAAATTAGCTAAATGATCAGTTCTTCGTCATCTTCAGCCAATAAGAGAAGCCAGCTTGCCTCAGGTAACGTTAAAGATCTCATCTTTCTTCCATGTAAATGTATCGACTAAATGAGATAGGGGAGAATAGTGACAGTTGAAACTGTTCTGATAATACAGAAACCAACGCAAATGTTAGCTACGGTGCAGCTTATGAAACACGCCTAGGAGCGTAACTAACTCATAAGTAAAGTTTGCGATCTTCGTTAGAGAATGAAACTACTAAATATCCCAATCACAGAGCAGCGGTTAAACAACAATATTTTCTTGCCCTTAAAAAGTTCCCGAGTGACTATGATCCCTAATGGTCATCCGGAACTCATAGAACATGGTTATAGTCGTAACTATAACCGTAACTGTTCGTTCTGTTTTGTTCCTAAGACCATTAGGGTCGCCAATATGGATGATTTATACCCAAAGTGTCAGGAGGGACCATCAACCTTACATGGATGCCAAGGTCGCAGGTAAGACGGTTGCAGCGACCGTTGAGCCTGGCGCCACATTGGCGTGATGAAACCTTGTAAATGTTCAGGGGGACGCCCACGTCGCTGCTTCACAAATTTCTTTAAGAGGTACGCCGTCCAGGGCTCCCCATGCATACTTCTGGTGGATCGGCCCTGAATATCAATAGTCAAGGGTTTAGCGCTAGCCTCATAGGCCGTGGCTACTGCTTTCACTACCCATCAGGAGAGGCTTTCAGCCGGGAGCGCTGTCCCCTTGGTCTTGCCATAGCAAACAAAAGAGTTGCCCTATACGTCTGGAGGAAGCGGTAGCTTCGACGTAAACATCGCAGCGCATGCACTGGACATATCAGGTGTGCGTCCCGCAGGTCCTCGCCTGGTGGGGGGTGAAGCGCCAGCGAGCTTGATCTTGAGTTGATGTGAAATGCTAAACCGATTTGGGGCAGAAACGATGGATTAGACCACAATGAGATCCCTGAGTCTGCTGGAATCCACCTTAGACACTCTGCACTGATGAAGAGAGCGCAGAGCTGATGCTGGCATAGCCAATCGTACCCACCTTAGACGTCCCCGAAGTGCTAGCTTGAGGCATATATCGCAACGCATGCGTGCCAAGGCCGCACGGGGAATGGTTTCTAGGGAGGCCGAGTAACCCACTGCTTTAACTTGTTGGTGGGACCCGAGCCTCCTCTCAACCCTCTGTCAGATTAGTCTGCTGTCTCGGACCGACTCTGACTAAAGTTGTTGTTTGACACTGCTGTAAAAGGGCGTCAAAAACATCACAGTCAGCTGTTACGCTGCCATGCGTAGCTGCGTAACTTCTGCCGACAGGTTGCCGCCCTTGTCCTCTCTTCGTGCAGGAGCCTCGTGGCCGGAGGCCTTACGTTTGGGCACAACCTCTACTGCCACTGGCGTTCTGCCTGAGGGAGGCATGTGCATAAGGTGCTCATGCCTTAGAAAAATAACGAGCACTTGCAGACAATAAAACGTGGCGGTGGTCCTTAATGGGGGAAGCCGTAGCAAATCACGCATACTTCTGTCTTATGAACCATTCAATGCAGCACCACGCTCACCAATTGGAAACGTCTTACTGGGGATTTTTTGCTGTGGCCAGTACAGACTTAAAAATTAGTCACCAGAGCCATCGCTCGTGGATTGTAAGGAATCAGATCTGGGGTACACGCAGGCCCAGGTTCGATCTGGACAACCAAATGTCTTACTGGGGTGCTGCCGCAGCCAGTACAGACTTAAATTGAATCAACGGAGCCGTAGCTGGTAGATTATACAAAACCAATCTATGGCTCCCCCACATTAAGTGCACAAGGCGCTCCTGCCTTAGCCACATAATGAGCACTCGCCGACGATAAAGCGTGCCGATGGTTTCTAGTAGGGGAAGCCGAGGCAGATAGTGTAGTAAAGCATGCACAATCTGTCCTATAAACCCATCGATGTAGCACCACGCTAAATGATTGGGAATCCTCACTGGTGTGCCACCGCAGCCAGTACCAACTTAGAATCAGTGAGCGGAGCCGTAGCTCACCGCTTGTATGGTAGCAGATCTCACTGGGGTACATTTTCCACACCCAGGTTTGATCACTGGAATCTCATGCCTCAGCAAAATAAAGAGCACTCGCAGATGAAAAACGTGGTCTTTTAGTAGGAAACAAAAGCAAGGCAGCTAGTGTAGCGAAGCACGTGTACTTTGCCTTACAAATGAATCGATGTAACAGATCTCACTGGGGTATACACTCCACACCCAGGTTCGATCAACAGAATCTCATCCGTTAGCAAAACAAAGAGCAACTGCCAACGATAGAACGTGTTGGTGGTCTTTTATTAAGGAAATTTGAGGCAGGTAGTGTAGCGAATCACGCGCACTTTGCCTTGCAAGCCAATCAATGTGACATCATTGAAATTGCAGAAAGATACATACAAACCAGTTCACCACGTAACTTGCTTCGCTAGAGTGAATGCAGTAAATGCGGTAGCACCGCGTGCCTACCGCTGCAGTATCCAAGAGCTGATATCCGTGCAAAATAGCCGGGCTATTCGCGGATGTCGCTCGTAAGTGCTTATCCTCGCCTCTGGAGTACGATAAGAATCGTGTTTGAACGATAGAAATCGCCGCCCCAACCAAAGTCACGAGACGCTGTGGGATCTCACATGGGATATAAACAGTCTCAAGTCTCAAAAAAATGCATTGGCGAGAAAATTGAAGAGGACGTCTGCAGTGACACTCCCCCTTTTATGGGAGGAATTACGTCACTACACGGAGGTCATGTACCATGACAAATTCTGGTATAAGAGTCTCGATGCATCTGGCCTCAGAAGGCCATCCTATTGGCGACCCTAATGGTCTTAGGAACGAAATAGAACAAACATAGTAATGAAAACATACTTGGTTCCATGCATCAAAATTTGAAATCTATAAGGCACAATTGGCGATTTTCTGAGTTTGCCTCATTAGCACATGAATTAGTCTGATTATTACCATAATTGAGGACTCTTGGGGACTCATCAGATATCCAATCATCCAGGAGTGTCTCCTGAAAAATGCAGCTTTCTACATTTTTGTCCATACGCAGCGCGTGCGGGCCTAAATGACTGACTGGCTGGTTGGTTGGCTGGCTCACTGGCTGGCTGCCTGATCCCCCAATGTTGAAAGTGCATGCGTAAATTTTGAGTAATTACGGTAAAAAAGTTTGCTGTCTAACTCCCCATCGGGACAAAACGGTGTGATCAACCGCTGAGATTCGCTTTTATAGCTGGGGCATAACCCGCCCTCGCTCCAAAACTTCAGGGCGTAGCCGTACAGTTTTCAATTTTGTCACCGGGAGGAATACATCAGCTGGATGAAGTTTCTGGCCAATGACAGACTGGACGTGCAGAACGTTTTACCACTAGACACTTTTGAGCCAGATCCTTTGGGTTAATGCTGTTTGGCGCTGACTTCAGTAAAATGTCAAGATTTGGACCAGGATCAATCAGTAATACTTAGAAAAAACCAAATCTATCAGTTCTCATCTAATGGTTTTAACGCTTTATTACCCTTTAATTGTAATGTGGGCGTGATGTGTGATGTAGGAGGAGCCAAACGCAGCAAGGGGATTCATTAAGGCCTAAGGCCACTAAGGCGGGAAACCCCGCAGATAAGGAAGGGAGACAAGACATGGAACACACATACCAAAGCCACTAACCGGCTCACTGTCACGCGCCAATGAGTAGAAGTGCAAACGCCAGGTTTCTCAGTAAGAGAACCAAACAAGACGAATGGCACAAAGCACTGGGCTCCCATACTTCTACGAGCTAAGTGACTAAAGAGATCCAGAAATAACAAACACGCTGTCTCGATAACGAGATGCATAAGAACAGGCGAGTAGCACAATGGCACAAACAAAACACACAACAAACAAACACTGAAAAATAATCCGATAGAATATGAGGAGGCGAAAGGAACAGATCCTGTTCCAAGGCTACTCTCAGACTCACAGTCACACACAAACATGTCCACAACATCGCCCAATCTTCCCTATAGGAAGACGTACCGAAAGAAGAAACAGAACAACAGTTCCGAACAAAATCGTCAAAAAAACTCCATGTACAGAGAAAGGTGCCGAAAGGAACAAACAGGACAGGCTGCACCGGACATTTACCGGCTAAAAGACCAAAGCAAGATTAGTAGAAAATAAACGCCCTACCTCTCCATAAAGAGGCGAACAGGAACAGAGATTTAACGTTCCAAGGCTACTTTCAGAGACTCGTAGTCAAACACAAACATGTCAACAAAATCGCCCAAGCTCCGTATGAGGAGAGACATACCCGGAGAACAAACAGAACAACAGTTCCGAACAAAATCATCCCACAAGTAAAAAGGACGAAACCGGACAGCTGCACCAGACATTACCGGCTAAAAGACTAACACAAGTTTGATAGAAAATAAATGCCGTGCTTCTTGGTAAAGAGGAATGTAACAAGGCGAAGGAACAGGGATAACATTCCATGGCTAGTTTCATAGGCTCGCAGTCACATGCAGAAAACAAAGGGGTAAACGCCCGATCTCCCAGGAGAGAGAAACATTTTACAGGCGAGCCGACAGAGCACCGTCGTCCCATAACTTTACTATCAAACATGACTAACGCAAGCTTAATCGAAAACACATGCCCTAGCCTCTCAGTAAAGGAATGTGTGACGAGGTGAAATGGAACAGAAAACTAACGTTCCAAGGCTACTTTCAGAGACTCGCAGTCACACACAAACATGTCCACAAAATCATCCAGTCTCCCTATGGGAAGACATGTACCGAAGGGCAAACAGAACTACAGTTCCGAACAAAATTGCCAAAAACTCCATGTACGGAGACAAGTACTGATGGACGAACAGGACAGCTGCATCGGATTTACCGGCTAACAGACTAACACAAGCTCAATAGAAAATACACGCCCTGCCTCTAAGAATAAATAAAGCCCTAAAGTCAGTATGATAAAACGCCCTGTCTCTTAGTAAGAAACTACCATACAAATACACACAAACAAAGACTCCTCTAGCTTTCACAGAAGACAGCAGACAGAGAGAGGAGAAAGAGACAGAAAAGGGCAAAATATCTAGGCAACAGACAAACAAAGGAAAGACCAGAAAGCGGAGACTGAAACGAGCACACAAAAAAGGAATTCAACCTGAAAGCTCAAAGCACAAAGGCAAGTCCCGCAAAACTCCAAAAAAAACACAACGGAGCAAAACGGTCTCCTTAACTCTAGACCTAATCATACTGGCTAAAACTTTAAAAGGGCAAAAATAAACCGCACACAAAACAGCACAAATAATGCCAGAGAATACACCACAGTACAAACAACAAACAATCAATATCGAAGCCCAGAATGAAGGGAACATGGGCTTAAATAGCTCACCGGTAAAACACGCACACCTGTAAATGCTGATGAGACTTCTCCACGAAAAAACTAGACAGAGGCAAAACTCCACCAATGGAGCAGCGACCACGTGTGGCAACCGAGGAACATGACCGCAAGGGAAAAAGGTCACAAACCATGACATTAATGTCTGTATAGCTACTAATGATGGCAAGGGTGGTATGATCCAATTAGAAAATGTATTGCTATTGGCTAAGCGGAATCTGGCTGATGCAAGGTAAAGGGTGAAGATATCAGCGGTGATGTTTTTTTCCGGAAGCATTTCACACGGCCTCTGAAGTTTGGATGTTTACTGCCATATATTCGGTATACTTAAAGAAAGGCGCCCACACGGTGGCAGTGGCCATTACTGCATTCGATAATTATCGATGTTGTATATCGCCCAGTCCAAATTTCCACCATAAATTTTCAATCGGATTGAGATCCGGATTGTTTTGTGGCTATGTCATTGAGTTGATATGCCTTTCCTGAAGAAAAGCTTTAACACCCATTGCTCTGTGGCAAGATGCATTATCATCCTGAAAAATGACTTCATCAACACCAAATCTATTTTCTATCAATGGAATGGGAAAAGTGTCCAAAATTAGGCACCAGACAAAAGTTCCAGCATCATCTCCTTGGCCAATGCAGATTCGTAATTAATCACTGAATATCACTTTCATCCAATCATCCACACTCCATGATTGCTTCTCTTTAGCCCACTGTAATTTTGTTTTCTTCTGTTTAGGTGTTAGTGCTGGTTTTGGCTTTTCAATATGTAAATCCATTGAATTTCATTCAGCCAATTTCTTACAGTTCTGTCACAAACATTGACTCCTGTTTCCGCCCATTTGTTTTTCATTTGTTTTGTTGTGCATTTTCTATTTTCAAGGAATATTGCTTTGAGTTTTCTATCCTGCCGCTTTGACGTCTTCCTTGGTCTACCCATATGTTTTCCTTTTATAACCTTCATATTTTGTTTATACTTGAGAAAGGTACCGAAAGTTCTGGAATGATCACATATTTGTTCTGGAATGATCACATATTTGTGATGATACGTGTGAAAGGGCTATGTAGGCTATTTGCAGGTGTCATAAGGGCCAGGCTAAGGGGAGGTTAACATCAGTAGCCAAATTTGAAACATTATGAAATTACTTTCTGCCTGATCTTGAAGCCAACATTCCAAGGTGTACAGAACAAAAAAAAGTATTGAATTATCTCTACTAGAAAAAAGGTTATGGGCTTTTGAATCCATTGGGGTTGACAAACTTAAACAGATGCACTTTCCCCCTGATTCTATCGAGCCACTATTTTTCATAAAGTATGAATAAATAGCATTTTTCTAATGATGATATGAATAGGCATCCCAGTAGAGTGAATGGTTTAGGATAAAAAGAATACTTTTGACAAGGTATTAAAAAAGTTATCGATTCTCATTTCGGCCTGTCCCTCCGTTACCAAAAAACATTGTTTTTCAATTTTAAAAAAATGAATTTTCTACTTAGAGAGGGGAAACATTCCAAAAGAAAACTTATTGGGATGTGTCTTGCCAAAAAAAAGTTGGCAGAATTATGATTTTGAGGGGGGTGAAAATGTGTCCCTCCGTTACCATTTGTCAATGTCCCTCCATTACCATGACTATCTGACTTTAAGCCTCGCCCCATAAAAATTGAGCAGCACAAGTGGCTTACCATTTTGCATGTTCATATTTAAGTGGTAATAGGACAATATGAGAGAGAAAGATAACCCTTTTCACCTGAGGAACCATATCATATGCATGTCTGAAAAAAGTGTAAAAAAACAGACATTAATTTTGCATCCCTCCGTTACCGGCCTGTTTTTAAAAAATAAATTTTACTCCCAAGAAGTTGTTTGTCCCCAAACTTTTTTCCCTCGGTTTGTAATCTAAGGTAGCCTTTATATAATACCAGTTGTTATTTTACTCAGCCTTGGATAGAACAGGTGTACTAGGGCAAAATACAGCAAAAGTGTCCCTCCGTTACCGCTTGGCCCTGCCCATAAGCTACTGTTGGAATTGATTTGTTCTGTCTGGACGCTGCGGTTCAGTAAACATTCTATTTTTGGAGAGGAGTGTAGACAAGCAAACTCCCAAGTTTTGAGCAAATAAAAAACATGTGAGAATACTGTCAATGTGTGCATTCTCTGTGTACTGAAAATATCAACAGGTCATTAAACTTCAACTCTCCATATAGGCTAACAATACGATGAATACATGTACAGTTGAAGTCGAAGGTTTACATACACTTAGGCTGGCTGAAGTCATTAAAACTCATTTTTAACCACTCCACAGATGTCATGTTAGCAAACTATAGTGTTGGCAAGTCAGTTAGGACATCTACTTTGTGCATGACACAATCATTTTTCCAATTGTTTACAGATTATTAAACTTTTAATTCACTATATCACAATTCCAGTGGGTCAGAAGTTTACATACACTAAGTTGACTGTGCCTTTAAACAACTTTGAACATTCCAGAAAATTATGTCATGGCTTTAGAAACTTCTGATAGGCTAATTTACATTATTTGAGTCAATTGGAGGTGTACCTGTGGATGTATTTTAAGGCCTACCTTCAAACTCAGTGCCTCTTTGCTTGACATCATGGGAAAATCAAAAGAAATCAGCCAAGACCTCAGAAAGAAAATTGTGGACCTCCACAAGTCTGGTTCATCCTTGGGAGCAATTTCCAAATGCCTGAAGGTACCACGTTCGTCTGTACAAACAATAGTACGCAAGTATAAACACCATGGGACCACGCAGCCGTCATACCGCTCAGGAAGGAGACGCGTTTTGTGAACGTGCTTTGAAGTTCTCCAGGATTTGTTTGAGGACGAGACCAGCATTGATAGACAGTGGCAAAATATTAAAGATACACTGACATCAACATGTCAAGAAGTTGTTGGCTACAGGACATTTCAACAAAAGGAATGGATATCTGCTGAAACTCTACAAAAGATCAAAGTAAGGAAATGGAAGAAAGCAGCAGTGGAAAACAGCTGCACAAGAGCATCAAAAGCAAAGGCACAAGAAGAGTAAACGAATGCCAATAGAGTAGTGAGGAAGAGTATCAAGGTGGACAAGCTGAAATACATCGACAGCCTAGCAGAAGGAGCGGAAGAAGCAGCAGGCAATGGAAACATGAAGCAGTTGTATGACACCACCAAAAAGATGTCAGCCAAGTATAGCAAGCCGCAAAGACCAGTGAAAGATAGAGAAGGTAAACACCATTATGACCAAAGAAGGTCAACTCAATAGATGGGCGGAACACTTTGCGGAACTGATTAACAGACCCCCACTTAACATATCCCCCAGATATCCAACCAGCAGAAACCGATCTCCCCATCAGCTGTGACATACCCAGTAGGCAGGAGATCAGAAAGGCTGTACAGAAACTAAAGAACGGCAAGGCAGCAGGATCAGATAACATCCCGGCAGAAGCATTATAGGCAGATTTGGATACCACCATGGGGCTGCTGTATCCACTCTTCGGAAAGATCTGGGAAGAAAAAATACCGTCAGACTGGAAAGAGGGCTTTATCAACAAGCTCCCTAAGAAAGGAGACCTGGGCAACTGTTCCAACTATAGAGGGATTGCCCTACTCTCTGTGCCAGGGAAAGTGTTAAATAGAGTCATCCTAGAATTAAAGATGTAGTTGACCAACAGCTAAGAGACTAACAAGCGGGATTCAGGAAGAATCGATCTTGTGTCGACCAGATTGCCACTCTTCGTATTATCATCAAGCAATCCTTAGAGTGGACTTCCTCACTGTATGTCAACTTTGTCGACTATGAAAAAGTGTTCGACAGTGTGAACAGGGAGACCCTCTGGAAGCTTTTGAGACATTATGGAGTGCCCACTAAGCTGGTGAACCTTATCAAGAATAGCTATGCTGGAATGACCTGTAGAGTGATACATGAAGGACAGGTTACCAACCAGTTCGAGATCAAGACCGGGGTCAGACAGGGTTGTCTATTATCTCCATTCTTTTTCCTACTAGCCATCGACTGGGTAATGACAACAACAACCGAACAAAGCCTCCATACCGCTCAGGAAGGAGACGCGTCTCCTCGAGATTAATGTGGTTTGGTGCGAAAAGTGCAAATCAATCCCAGAACAACAGCAAAGGACCTTGTGAAGATGCTGGAGGGAACAGGTACAAAAGTATCTATATCCACAGTAAAACGAGTCCTATATCGGCATAACCTGAAAGGCTGCGCAGCAAGGAAGAAGCCACTACTCCAAAACCACTATAAAAAAGCCAGACTACAGTTTGAAACTGCACATGGGGACAAAGATCATACTTTTTGGAGAAATGTCCTCTGGTCTGATGAAACAAAATTTTAACTGTTTGGCCATAATGATGATTGTTATGTTTGAAGGAAAAAGGGTGAGGCTTGCAAGCCGAAGAACACCATCCCAACCGTGAAGCACGGGGCTGGCAGCATCATGTTGTGGGGGTGCTTTGCTGCAGGAGGGACTGGTGCACTTCATAAAATAGATGGCATCATGAGGAAAGAAAATTATGTGGATATATTGAAGCAACATCTCAAGACATCAGCCAGGAAGTTTAAGCTTGGTCGCAAATGGTTCTTCCAATTGGACAATGACCCAAAGCATTCTTCCAAAGTTGTGGCAAAATGGCTTAAGGACAACAAAGTCAAGGTATTGGAGTGGCCATCATGAAGTCCTGACCTCAATCCAATCGGAAATTTGTGGGCAGAACTGAAAAAGCGTGTGCGAGCAAGGAGGCCTACAAACCTGACTCAGTTACACCAGTTCTGTCAGGAGGAATGGGCCAAAATTCCAGCACCTTATTGTGAGAAGCTTGTGGAAGGCTACCCGAAATGTTTGACCCAAGGTAAACAATTTAAAGGCAATGCTACCAAATACTGACATGTATTTAAAGTGTATGTAAACTTCTGACCCACTGGGAATGTGATGAAAGAAATAAAAGCTAAAATAAATAATTCTCTATTCAATTATTATTATTATATATAAAGTTTTATTATAAACCGTGTTTTGTATGCGTGAGTAACTTGGCATTTTTGTACATTGAAAACGTTTTTAGATGAGATATAACATACTGACACTAACTATTAAAAAGGGGTTGAAGGGAAGCTGAAGGACAGAAGAGTGATCAATTGGCCTGCATAACAATTAATTTGAGATACAAGGTAATGTGTGTACTGGAGAGAACTTGAATCCCTGGTGGAGTACATAGGACTGACAAAATATGAAAATGTAGAATAGGCTATCTATTGAGCTTTGCACATGTCTACTCCACCAAATGGAAAATGCATTATGATGTGTACAGAGAATTTATTTATAGAATTTTCATCATCATTATCCATCAGTTGGCTATGAAAGCATCCACACATCAAATCTGTGACTATTTTTAGTGTCTTTCAAATGATGTCAGTGTTTTTCTGAACTGAGAATATCTGACTTCATTGATTGGGATAGTGTCTGTTTAAATCCATAGCTATGATAATGTGGAGTTAGCCTTTTGCTTTTTATTATCTTCTAATATATCCTGTGGCAGCTGCCCAGAGACAGCCTGGGGGCTGGTCAATGAGGAGATGTGTGGTGGCTCCACATCCACACCTTATTGGGAAATCTGGCATTGATTGAACACACCCGATTATAATGCACCTGTGAAGGAAAGAGGGAAAAAGAGCAGCATTCTCCTTTTTCTGGGCTGTGAGGTAAAAGCATTTCAGAGAAAGAGTGAAATTTAATGTTTCCGTCTGATTTTCCGTAACAGATAGAACTAAGAGATGGGATTTTTGACCCCGCCACAACCTCAAAGATTGAATCAATGAATAACTTTAAGAAATAAAAGTACCATACCCTGAAGTTCACTTGCTGCGCCATGATGCATGTCTTGATGAATTATGGCTAGTAGAACTAAAATATACAGGTAATGCATATTTCTTAATTAAAAGACATTTCACCCATAAGTAGATGGGTACTACTTAAACAGGGGTACTACAACTAATGGAATTATTTAGTTAATATTTGTCTTATTTTATATAATCTGTATTTGTTGATATTAAGAAATGAACTAGATGTAAAACCATGCTGCAGCTGTCTCCTTGCTCCTTAGAATGCAAAGCCTGATTTGTCACTGATTTTACTTCATTGTCATATTAAACAGATTACTATTGTCACCCATTTGGAATCTCAACCACAGATTGTAGTCTCCTCCTACTGTTGAAATATTATCTATTCAATTTGGGAGGGTGCAGACTAGCATACGCTGCTTCTACTTTGTCTAGATTTGAGCCAGGCTGTGGAATGCTTCACTGCACCACACACAAATGCATTAACTAGCGGAAATGTATTTATTTAAATGCATGAGACTGACAAGGAAATATTCATGAGTGAAATTCCTTTTACAAATGCATGAGACCTGTCAAGTCTGCTGTTCCTCAGAAACGTAGCCTTTTGATTCTACTTATCTGTGGTACATTGCTTAAATGCTGTTAAAGAGAAATTGGAAAATGGTGCAGGTTTGTATGTAATAATATAAACACATAGCAATTTGTGAAGTGTTTTTTTTAGACTTGTGATGTAAGTTGCCATTCGTAAAGCATTTTCCCCATCTAGTGGTGATACCAGAGAATAGTCTCATGTCTTTCTGCAATAATGCATTGTCTAGAATTAAATATTAGGCTATTTTAGGATTTTCTCAAGATAATGGCTACATAAGTTTCATATTTTTGAGGACACACAAATCTTTATTGAATAACTTGGTTATGAATTGGTGCATGCTCAGTACATTCAAAGAAACACTTTTTCTGGGCTTTTTCTGTCTCAAAATGCTCGTCTTCGCATAACATGCACTCACAGCTCATTTGAAATTGTTTTTAGAGCACAATAGTCACTAGTAGGATTTCTAGAGGCCAGTTAGGCCAATACTGTGAAATAAATCAAGGCAGGGTTAAATGGCTTTTGGTTACTAGCAAATATACTTTTTGATTTTTGATCTTAGATGGCCATTGTGGTACGAGGATTGGAATCCCCTCCCCTGCCTGCGTACGGGAAGCCCCAAATACTTCTTCCCCTTACCACAGCATGGGAATTCAGCAGCATGGACAGCGCTGGCAGGACCAGGGGAAACTTCAGCACCCCTGCTCCCCACTCAAGCCTGCACAGTACCATGAAGTCCAATTTTTGAATCAGGCAGCCAATTATCTGAAAGCCAGAGGAACACCTGAAGCCCATTCAGATAATTGGCTGCCTCCCTACAAAATGCCCTCAGTCATCCAGAGCGAGTTTTTATTTATTTATTTATTATAATTTTTTCATAAGTTTTCACTCTCTTCCACCTTCAGAAAGCGAAGCCAGCTAACCCCGCGGCCAAGACAGGACCCCGGCACGGCTTCCAACCCTCACCTTCCTGCCACAGCCTCTTCCCTCCTTGCTTTTGGCACTAAATAAAAATAGTTTATTTTATTCCCATTACAACTGCCTCTTGCCTTATCTGTGACATGCCTGCATAGTCTTGCACTACACCATCCATATGAGAATAATTTAAAAACTAACTTTTTTTTAATGGTAGTTATTCATAGATAACCAACCTTCCCTGTAAACATGTACTGAATATTATATATTTTGAGGTGAAGTTCAGCACCGGCCACCAGTATAAAAAAAACTGCATGTGGCTGCAATTATCCATTTACTTTTCACACATTAATGCTAATATTCAAACATCCAGTTGGTGTTGATGCCCTGATATATGCCTCTGTAGACACTGTAACACTGAGAAATCCCACACAAAATTCAGCAAATGGTAAAGGTGTGCAAGGCCAAGAGAGGTGGGGAAAATAAAGCCAGTAGCAGGCCCTACATATACAGCTGTACAGAAACTGTGACATTCACTTATAAAAAATTATTTTTGAAAACCATTTAAAATTAGTGGGTTTCAGTAGTCCCTGACATGTCACACATGTCCCACCTTATCTGGGCCAAGTCCTGAGTGCCTATCTCTGTGCCCATCAAGATGATACTGTATATGAAAAAAAGGCTTATAAGCATATCAGATACCAGATGCAGTGAGTAAAATCTGTAGGATCCTGTTTAAACACCCGCCATTAAATAATAAACACTCAATTTCTAGGAATTTTCCAGCCAAAACATAAATTAGTCATAGAATGCACAGTCAGTTTATGCCATGAAATGATATTCTTCTCAGCATATTAATGAGCTTATTAAAATAATTTTTGTTTGAAATCTGTGTATCCCCTTGGGGAGCCTAGCCAACATCATGCAGTCTCATGTAAAGTATGTAGATAAAAGAGATTACATGAAATAAGTGTCTCTTCTTCAATGGCAGGTAATTATTTCTGCTGATGAAAAACATCGGCTTAAACATTGATGTTTCTCAAATGTTCAGCTGCCATACATTCTCATTTTAAAAACATTTTTAAAAAAACTGACATTTATTTCAGCGTACAGTACTGTAACCAAATTGGGCTGCTGTATTTCATTAGAGGATGTTAGTCTGTGGAGCAGGGAGTTTATTCTTAGACTACACAGCAATGCTTTTCAGATGACAAGTAATTGAGTTGAGTAATTGACAAGTTTTGAGTGAATGTAGCGGTTTTAGAAAAAACTAGTTCTTAACCAACTAAATAATTTTGTTCTCTCTAATCACATTTTAGAAAATTTTCAGTCTGGTTTTCAGGTCCATCACAGCACAGGGATAACATTAGTTAAAGTTGTGAATGACCTTAGGACAAATCTGGGTACCAAAAAACTCGCCGTCCTTGTTCTTCTTGATGTTAGCACAGCATTAAGTAACTGAGGGCTCACAGTGAGAGGGCTCACAGTGAGAATGCTCAGTGTGAGCACAGAGCGGATTTTTGAATCACTTAACATTCTGTTCTACGTGAGCGCTCAGCAACTATCAACAACCGTCTGAGTTTGGAAAAATGGCGACGAGAAATTCAGTGTTGTGCGCTTTCTTGAATATCTAGGCGGAGGAAGCAGTGGCGGAAGACGATAGGTTAATCAGTTTAGAGCATGTTGTTAATATGCAGTGTGATGAGGACGTACTGCTGGGCTGCGTTCGGGTCTGAAATGTATCCTTTCTTCCTGTCGTTCCCTTCCCTTGCTTCAAACCAGGTTTAACAATATCGGGCGTAGCATTAGTTCAGGCAGGCCACGAGAGTGAAACCCGGCCATAGGTGAATCAGCTGACAGCTCAGCTGAGTAGTGACGATTCACCTATCAGTCCATTCACATAACAAAGCGGTCTATTTAACCGCCTCGCCCTAACATGGTGGATCCTCGCTACATGCCCGCTGCACACAAAAAGATCCTCTGCGCTGCACATGCTGCATGTTCTACTACACACCGCAGGGAAAAAGAACTGGAATCCTGCAATTTCTGCGAAAAAATTAATGTCAAGCTCTGTGTTCTTAAGCTTTATGGTCTGCTAGTCAAAAGAAAAGGGCGATATATTCAATGATATATTATATAAGGGCGATATAAAGGGCGATATATTCAACATTTGGTTATTCAAAACGTGCTTCCCTTGCATGCATGGCTGCACACTGCCAGTGAAAACTAATTGGATTCCTGAAATTGTTGCTAAAGCTAAGTGACTGCAAGTTTCAGTTAAGCTTATGGTCCGCTATGGAAACTGCCGATGTATTCAAATAACATTCTGCTGTTTTAAACGTGCTTCCTTCTACATGCATGGTACATGCTGCACACTGCCAGTAAAAAAATAAATAAATAACTGTATTCCTGAAATTGTCGTTAAAGCTAAGCGACTGCAGTTACGGTTAAGCTTGTGGTCGCTATGGAAGGGGCGATGTAGTCAAATAACATGCTTCCTTCTGCATGCATACTGCACACTACCAGACTAAACTACCTGTGCTGATCTCATATATTCCACTACCCCTTTCAATTCGTATGCTTTTCCTGCATCAAGCAAGCTAGCAAATAGCTGTCGCCCGTCCCGGACAAGGAAGGGCGATATATTCAAGTTGCGTAGGCTATGGCTATTTAAAGCGTGCGTCCTGTCGTGTAACCCGGACCTCATTGCTCGTTATTTGAAACCTTCCAACTGGTGATTGCTAGCCAACATTAATAGACTATATTGGTTTTAGAGGTATAAATCGCAAGGTAACGTTTATATGATCTTTGGGCTAACCTAAACGGTAAGCCTATACACCCTGCCCTGGAACATTGGTTGGTCATGTTCGCATACTCGCTGACTCGCTCTGGAAGTGGGAGACCAAAGAGATCTTGATGCCTTGTGGACACGGTCCGACTAGGCTATTCATTGAGCTGGCTTTTGATACGAGAGGTTTGTGGCCGTTCACGGATGTTGATACGTAAGTTGAGAAAAATAAATAAATAAAAAATAAAATAAATTTTTTTTTTTTTTAATTGTGACAATGTTTAGTCTACATAGTTCACATCTTAACGCACTGCTGCTCCAACTATTATCGTAACTAGTTCTGTGTGTGTAATCGGTAAATGATGTGAAGACTAGGCCTACCGTTGACCTGGTAAGTATTTGTACATTCTATATCTTACACGTTATTGCGCTGGCCCGATCTGTATCCTGCATGGTATTTTTCATTTAACGCGACATAATTGCGCTCGTAGGCCTACTGCATCTGCGTAGCCTACTAGGATAGCTAGCTACTAGTTTCAGGTTGAATTTAAGTGTTGTAGTCTATTCATCATCATTACGGCTAATTTGTATCATTTCCAGGGATTTGTAGGCTATATTAGCCTAGCCTACTACTGATCGCAGATAACCCTAATTCACATTGCAACGTTACGGGTGTAGCTTTATGTGGATACTACTACTACTACGGGTATTGTGGTACTGCTTCGTGCATACTAAGTTGGGCTACCAGAAGTTATAGTAGGCTTATAATTCATATTCGCTCGAATTAGCTAACAGACAGGATGGCTTCATTGGTAGCTGGAAGGTCACACATTGTTCTTCATCACTACACATAGAACATCCTGGGGTTAGTTTACTCTTACATCTGGCACACAGGGGAGTCCAACAAGCGGGTGGTACACATAGCCACTGATCCATGTAATATTAGAAGGGCCTCAAGATGATGGACAGAATGGCTTCCTCCAGAAGCGAAAGGTCATTACACATAGTCATCACGTAAGCACAATACTAGCAGCACTTGGCGTATGGTTGTTTTTGGGGGTTGTTGCTGCTGCCCTCAACAGCTTACCCATGCTTGCTCACGTGGATTGGCGGGAGGGCTTTTTGAACAGAACCATACTGCCAAACCTAAAATGTATTGTTTTAATAATGTCAATAAAGTTTTACTTGAAAAACAGTGGTCCTGACTGAAATTGAGCGTAGCGTTAGTTCAGGCAGGCCATGAGAGTGAAACCCAGCCATAGGTGAATCAGCTGACAGCTCAGCTGAGTAGTGACGATTCACCTATCAGTCCATTCACATAACAAGGCGGTCTATTTAACCGCCTCGCCCTAACATGGTGGATCCTCGCTGCCCGCCCGCTGCACACAAAAACCTCCACCCCAGCTCCATCCTCTTCAGTTCCCTATTGCGCACAGACACCTAGCCTATATCGCTCCTGCATGGCTCACTAATATTTTGAGTGCCTACTGATTTCTTTCCTCTCTCCTCCCTCTTCGGCAACCGCCGGAGCGGTAGCTATAGATCAACAAACATCGTTCTCCAGAAGCAGCCGGTCAGTTCCAGCTCCACGCCTGTCCCCAGCTGATGATGCCACCTGCTGGCCTTCAATCCATCTTCCACCACCGGCTCATTATATATTGACATTTTCATATGTTCTGTCTTACCATTTTTCTATTCTGTAATCAGCTATTCAGTTACCCGTTGCCAGTCAGCGGCGGATGGACTCCCCCCTCAGAGTCAGGTTCTGCCCAAGGTTTCTTCCTGCTAACAGCAGGGAGTTTTTCCTTGCCACTCTCCCCTAGGCATGCTCTATGGGGGTTCAGGCCCGGTTCTTTGTAAATTGTTGTGATAATGACACTTAAAAGTGCCATATATATACAACTGATTGAATGGATTCTGTTAAAAAACCATTCACAGTGCTGCCGGTTCTGTTCTAAGTGCAAACCTATTGGGGGCTGTTGCTGCTGCCCTCACCGCCATACCCATGCTTGCTCGCGTGGATTGGCGGGAGGGCTTTTTGAACAGAACCATACCGCCAAACCTAAAATGTATTGTTTTAATAATGTCAATAAAGTTTTACTTGAACAACAGTGGTCCTGACTGAAATACAATTTATGCAATAACAAACATGTCTAAAACTAACATCCTAAAAGCAGTGAATGATATGGAAAAGAAAATGAAGTGTAGACAAAGAATGAGGCATATTAGAATTCACAGTTCTATGTCTGTATGTGTGCCAGAACATGCATACAAATCTAACTTTAGCATGAAGGCCTGTGGACTGAAACATGGCGTGTATTGAGGCTATAGAAATTTAGCTACGTCTAGCTAAATTCCAGGCCTCTATCCATTTACATGCATGGGATCCTATATAATGGGTTAGGTATTAGTACAAAGGGAGATTGCATGCACATATCTCGATTTAAAAGGGAGGTGGATTGTAATTTAGTGTTAGAGTCAGTTAGAGTAGGCTCTGTAACTTTAGCTTTTGCGAGGCTAATTGGCTGTCGATAGCCTGCTGTGTTAACTTATAAATGAACGTTACTCTAAATACACAGAGTGAATACATTCAAACATGTAATTACAATGACAATAAACATTAAAGGGATAGTTCGGAATTTTGGACATAATGTCTCAATTACGACTTACCCATGATGTAGTTGATTGATGGAAACCATTTTCAGATAATTCCATGCTGTCCCTTCTTTTGGACATACACACATTGATAATGCTAGCGCAACTGTAAGGTATCGAGTAGCATCCACTACCAAATGCACTTAAACACTCCACAGTGCACCCAAAGCAAATAAAATACGACGACAGTCTATCGGGGTTATTTTCAGTGATTATACCATAATTTTTCAAGTCAAACTATCATTGAATCCTTTACTTTGTGCTCACCTAAATTCTCAGTGGAAGTACGGCGTTAGTTTAGTAGCTAGGTAACGTAAAGTAGCCTATTAGCTCTGCCAGCCAAAAACAATATCGCGCGTGTGAAAGAATCAGACTCATAGTATTGTTAGCTAACGTTCAGGTAAGATGGTATTTCGTTGTGTATTTCAAGGTTGTTCAAATCATGCAAAAAAAAAAATGGGCACCACAAAGTTTTCACCAATTTCCAGTGGAAGATCAACAAAGAAAACAGCTGTGGCTTCTTGCTGCTCGCATGGATGTCACCAATTGAGACTCTAAAAAAGTTAAAAGTGTGTAGTGACCATTTCACGGAGGATGACTATGTGAAAATCAAAAAAGGACGGTCGGGACACCCTCTACTGAAGGAGACTGCTGTGCCATCACCTGTTTTTCTTCATGCACCGAAAACAACTGACGAGCAGGTAACTAATAAATGATTGAATGCGTGATCTATCTATTCAGTTTAGCTAGCTAGTTGCCACGATTGTGAAGTCATGGAAGTGGTCAAACTTTTCCTGCAAATTGGTAGCCAGTGTGCTTGCTTGTGTATGCTGTGTTTTTCTGTAGCATATTTGTGTTTAGCTGACTTGTCTACCAAATATGTAACTTTACGGCAAAACGGATTGTGTCGGCAACTGTGGAGTACAGCAGATAGCCTACAGGCAGATACCCTGGCTAATCTACAGCTAGCTCCGCCGCCGTACGTCCACTGAGAATTTAGGTGAGCACAAAGTAAAGGATTCAACGATAGTTTGACTTGAAAAATTATGGTATAATCACTGAAAATAACCCCGATAGACTGTCGTCGTATTTTATTTGCTTTGGGTGCACTGTGGAGTGTTTAAGTGCATTTGGTAGTGGATGCTACTCGATACCTTACAGTTGCGCTAGCATTAGCAATGTGTGTATGTCCAAAAGAAGGGACAGCATGGAATTATCTGAAAATGGTTTCCATCAATCAACTACATCATGGGTAAGTCGTAATTGAGACATTATGTCCAAAATTCCGAACTATCCTTTTAAACAAAGGTTTTCCTAAACTATTGCCTGGATGTTTGTGTCAGTCTTATTGTACTGGAGTAGCTACACAGGCTGGTTCCGTGGCTTTGATGCTTCGCTCAGATACGCTAACAGATATGACTAGAGAGACGAAACGATTCTCTCAGCTTATACGCCCACCTCCCGAGCGGGGAAGGTGGAGTGCGCGTTGGAACTAACGTCAAGTGAGTAAGAGCGTAAGCTAACAAGTGGTAAGAAAGAGAGAACAGGAAGTTTGTTCAAAGTTTTATAGAACGGGTGAAGTGCTGCCCAGGATCACATGACTGTCGCATGCCGGTATATGTAGTCTTTTGGAAATGCGGTCCAGGGTCACATGAATGCGAGTTGATTTCCAATGGACATGCACTACACCAGGATGAAATATGGCAGCCACACCAAGTGTGATTCAAATTCAATTTAAGAAAGGGGAGGGAGTAATTATATTCCCTCGCTCTCTTGTGTATCCTCCCTTCCACCAAGGGTATAAAACGCAAGCTTCTAGCAAGAAGGGAATCCCACAATGCAATGCTCCACGTGGAAAAAGTGGGCGGTCACCACAGAACTATGTGGTGGTCACATGTCAACTTTATGGTGTTGCACTTCCGAAATGTTGCAAGGGCGGTTCGGTTCCGTTTTTGTTTGTTACTCATCAACCCTCCCATGCAGAGCACCTTTTAAGTTTGCTTGCTGCACATAACAAATTGCATCACAAGATAGCTCCCTCGAGGGAAGTGAGCAAGGGAAGGGAGTGTGTTAAATTGGATTCGAATGCAGCCCCGGTCTCTGCTGTTCAGGATGAAAATAGCGGTGCAACAGCGGCACGCATCGACAATTTTGTTAACGATGTGGTGCCTGCTTATTCGGACACAGTGGTCAAAACCCATTTCCGGATGAAAAGGGAAACATTTCAGGCGAAGGCCTCTAGTTACATTGTACACTGTAAAAAACTGTAGGTGCCTTCAACATAAAAAAATAAGTTAACATTCTGCAAACAAAAGTTTGAGTAAACTGAACTTCTGGACACAAAATTTATTAACTCAAACTTATTAATGAGTGTTAGAACTGGTGTGTTGTCCTTTGCACTTGAAAACTTAACTTGATTGTTGTATCTACTTAAGTGTTCAAGTACAAAGGACTTAAAACATCAGTTGTTACACACGTTAATAAGTTTGACTAAATTGATATTTTGAGTTAATTAACTTTGGGCCAGATTCAGAGTTGAGATAAGCACGCGCAAATGGGACTTACTCACGAAATTCCGCGTATCGTAAGCTATTTGTGATTCAGACATTTGACTTATCTGCTGTTTAAAAGCGTCTCTGCAGTATATATGCGGCATTATGCGCGCGGGGTGAAGATTTGAAGAAAATGAGGCGTGTCTGCAAATCGTGCAAGATACTCGCATTCAGAGTTTCCACTCAATCATATTTTTCCACGCTACTTTGTTCGGAAAAAAAGGTAGCTTATGTCTAGAGCATGATTATGTCACATATAGGCTATTGTGTTACACCACCATAGGCTACATGACTTTATTATGACTTTATTAGGTAAATCGTTAAAAAACGATTCGACTTTAAATCCAACAATGTATTTGTTTACTTAATAATATTGCGTGCAACCACTGTCCAGCGATTATTTATTTTGATTGAGTGATGGGTATATCCAAGTCATCAATAGGAGCTATGATCATTTTATCAATAGGACGGATTAATATGTTCAGGGCCTTCCCCATCACGCAAGAGCGATGCACGATGCAGGATTTTACAAAGGCAAATGCGGTTATTAAAGGCAATGTCACTGACACGTTTAAAATGTATACCCCCACACACATATTTTTAGTAGAAAGCTGGCAACCCAGGGGGCAGGTACAAGAAACAGGTCATTAGAATATCATGCCCCGTGCCACCCACATTTTGAGAAACGCACCCGCGTAGCGCAGGTTAGAATAAGACGTATCTCATCCTGCGTTAAATCTGGGCAGGAGAGGCACTTAAGCACATAACTTAAATTGGCCATCTCTGAATCCGGCCCTTAGTGTCCAGAAGTTCAGTTTACTCAAAAACTGACTTATTTTTTTTATGTTGAAGGCACCTAGAATTCTTTACAGTGTAACTAACGTTATCAGTTAATGTAACTAGCTAGCTTCCCAGCGTTAACGTAACTGAAAACGCAAACTTTTCTTAACATTGCTGATAGTCCCATATTTGTTGTTGAGTGCAGAAGTGCTACAGCCCTGCTTCCCTGTTTGTCATGTTACCAGAATAGCTAAGTTATCTAAGTGGCTCGCTGTTGATTAAACCTTGGAAGTCACCATCTGCCTTCGACACACATGCACGCACGCACGCACGCACGCACACACACACGTCAGGACATTGATTATTTAAAAATACTTCTTTCTCTGAGCAACTTTATTAGAATAGAGGAATATAGTTTTCCCATATTTTTGAGCATAACATACGTATAGCTCATTACCTGTGTTTAATTTATGCAGTGTTTTATGGACATCTTTATCAAGGGTGCCAATAATTCTGGGGGCACTGAATGTAGTTAGAAGTATTAGTAATATTTTAAAGAGATCGACAACTCAAATAGATGATTCAGCATCTCAATGGTTCATTGTTGTCATCCTGGGGTGGGATAAATATAACCCAACTGATATGTGATATGCCTAAATTGAGATATGCCTTCCTTTTTTCACCATTGCCTGTAATCTATCAGGCAAAGTTTTGATCGGACGGGATTAAAACATGACAAATAGACGTCATTTAAAAAGTGTCACCGCTTGAAAAAACAATAAAAGTAATAGCCCAAACCATTGTTTAAAACATTCACCTTGCCACAGTCACAGACAATAAAATGCATATCACAAAAAACTCTTGGCACCATTTCTACCAGGGTTGTGCAAAATTCAGAATTTAAGAATTGGCCCCCATTCAATTCATGAGTTGGAATTTGAATTGAATTGGTCACACCCCACAGGATGTTCAATTGGAATTGGAATGACAGTAAGTGCAATTTAATTGATTGCAATTCAAAGAAATTCTGCTCAGTCACACAACAGAAGAATTTTTTTCACTTCAACCTTAGCACTCAAAAGAATGACAAAAAGTAATGGTAAATGCAATTATCATTTATTCCATACTCATTGTTCAACATTGTTACATTCAATTGTCCAGCTCTAACCATCAAATTTAGTAGACCCTCTCAAACAAACACTGTTTGGCCACCTCATCTTGTTTGGCTCTATTTTGAAGACTTTGAGGTAAAGTAAAGCATTCTGGGAAATGAAGTGTTCTTCCACCATGCTCCACAAAATAAAATTTAATTAAAGGCTATAGATACAGCATTTCACCCCCTCTAGTGTCTTATATGAAGATTGAATTTGCCAGATTGTTTCATCTGCATTTTGTGTACATAACGTTACTTCATCTGAGTGTGAAGAGTGTAGTCAGATACAGAATCAGGCTCAATCATGTTGAATGTCAAATCTTTTGTGGTTGGGTTGGACAAGTAATGAATTCATAAACAAATTTTGCAATATGTAGCAATGCATTATCTCCATAGATTTAGGTTAGCCTACCCTACTCTCTAAATACAGGCAGAGGAGCAAGGGTTTGGCCATTTTTCTTGCTATTGCATTATAGATATGAGTGACCATGGTTATTTTAGAATATTTTAAAGTAAAAAATCCTGCATAGTGCACCGTTAAAAGCTTGTTGACAAATTCAGTGCATTTAACTTGCAATGCCCACATTGCGGCACTAGTGAGCAGTATTTCGGCAAGTCATTTCCAGAAAGTTGACAGACTCCACTGTCCACTGTCAAGAAGGTTTTTAAACATTGTCCAAGATGTAAAATGTGCTTCACTGAGAATATTAGGAGCACGATTGCAGGGCAAGGTTACAACCCTGATAAACTAAAAAAATAAGCACATTTCTGTCAACCAGCTCACAGGTTTTTTAACCCTCGGGTTGTGTTCGTGTTTCTGGTCCCATTTTTGGTCCCAAGCAAGTGTGCAGACTCCACATGACGGCCTCCCTCTAGACTCAATTGCAGGTTCCGACAAGAACTGCAGCTCCGAGCTGGACACATACAAATTATTAGCACAAGAAAGCTGGGTGAATTCTGGAATGCAGCTGAGGAAATATTTCAATACCTCACACAAAAGGCAAAATGATACTTTTCTGTTGTAACCAACTCTGTCAATAAAAGCTGTGTCTCCTTTTTTCACCAAGCATCATCAGTTAAGGGGCAATATGTAAGATTTTTTACATGCATGCTTTCAGTCGTCAATGTATAAACAGATTGTAACGTAATTTAAAAAACGAGACCTTCCACAACTTTCTCCATTGCTTATAAGAGCCTATGGGTTGATTTTTATGTAAAGAATTTGGGTTGGGTTTGCCGGGAAAATAATTTTGTGAATGAAGGATATGACGTCACTCCCGAGTGCCTTCCCTCTCTCTGGCTGGCACACCCCCCACAGCACCACAACATAAAGGCTAGTGAACTTAACTTGCGTAACACAACACTAGCTAGTTAGCTGCTGAGAAATGGACAAGTCAACCAGCAAACGACCGACTCCCATCCCAACACCATTGTTGAGTCAAGGGCGAAGATAAAGGTTTTATCGACGAAGCCCGTTTGGCAAAACGGCAGTGTAACTGAAATCGGGCAAAAACAAGAGTGAACATCGGCTGGGCATTCCAGCCATGGAGATACTTAACGTTACATTTGTTGTTGGGGATCAAAACCGACCCCGAGCTGGCATTCTTCTTATTGGACACGCTACTGCAAAGCATGTGAAATATATTGTGATGTTCCAGATGCCGACGTTAGATGTTGCCTACTTGATTGCTAAGCTAGCTAAGTTACATCTAGCTGGCTAACGTTATCACTAGCAAAATACTGTCTGAGTGGATAATGTTAGCTAGCTAAGTTACATCGATTTAAACCCGACTCCCGGTGCTGATCTGGCTGGTAACGGCAGTTGGCTAGCTTGCCGTTTACAAATTACTTTACCAGCAAACATTACCAAGCAACGCCGGATCCAGGCCGGGTAGTAGCTAACGTTATCCAGCCACCAAATGTTTCTCACTCCCGTTGCGTGAGTGTGAGGAAGCGCGCTAGCAGCAGGCTGCTGGCTGCAGTTCACTTGTGGCCACTGGTGTCAGTAATGAGAAGTCTTTTCTGAACGCTACATATAGCCCCTTTAAAGTATAGAAACTTGAATTTTCATTTGACATTTGTACGGGACATTCACCACTTTAATTTTTTTAATATACTGCTGCAAACCATTTCATTATTATTAATACTATTTATTTCTTTCTTTAATTATTTTTATGCAAGTTAAATATTATATAATTGCTGTAATTCGTAATGTGACTATTCCCTACTGCTTCAAAAATGTCAAAATACTGCTGCATATCTGCAGGACTGAATTTAACACGTGATTGTCCCTTGTAGACATCACTGACCATCATCATCTGTGTTTAATTAGTGGCAATGACTTTTTCAATGTAGATGATTTGGGCGATCAATTTGAGATAATTGTTTGACTCTTGCTGGCAGTGACAAGTGTTTGCACCTTTTTTGGTACTTTTTTTTAAACATTTTTTTCTGGAAATGTATATAGGGAGACAACAATCAGCCTCAACATCTGTGTATCCTTTGAGCAAACCTATTCACCATGCACTACACTCCTACAATACAGATTAAAGTTCTCCACACATCCTTATAAATGGTTTCACTGGGCAGCAAGCATAATTGTACTCAATAAGACCTTCAACCTGCACTGCAAGATCAATACACACTAAAAGTTACCCTGGACCTCCCACTGCTCTGGTCCCAACTGATCAATCCAATCCAGCTGGCCGTACAAAAGATGACAAGTTTGGCTGCAAGGTTTCTACAAAATCTTTGCACGCACACACATACACGCACGCACACACACACAAACCCACACAGAAGGATGGGATGAAGACTCTCTGTCCTTTAAAATAGCCAATACAGGTTGAAAACCATATCCCCATACAGTACAAAGTTCAGACAATTACTCAGCCTGTTCTTTCTCTAAGAAGTGCTACCACAGCATGGGCTGTGTCCGAATCAGAGCTACTTTGTACTAGCAGCTGTGTAGTGTTGGCATGCAGTAAGCAAAAAAATAGCCTCCGTACCATTTTACAACTATACTGTGGAAGTGTCGTAATACGTCCCACACTTGCGTGGCCATGTCACGTGTTGTTTTTGTTGTTATTGAAGGAAAATGTCTGTGAAGCTGCACGCAATTTTTAAAACGAAGCTGCACGGAATATTTATGCGACAAAAATGTTTGCGTACTTCTTGAAAAAGTATGCTCAGGAATAGACTCAGCGAAACCCCAGAAGTAATCCGGGGGTTTGCTTACTTAACTACGTTCTCATCCTGTCTACTCAACAAGCATACTCAATAGTTTGAAAGAGTGCTGATTCAGGCACAGCCATGGTTTTCAAAATGCTCTTGGCAATAACAACCTTGGCAATGACTTAATAGGTGGGACGTACAGTATAGTTCCCATTCAAAATGAAAGAGTCAGAAACTAGCAGACACCAATGAGCTTGGTGCTAACCAGCATGGGGCAACAAGTCAGGCTCGGGCAGTCAAACAGTTTTTATGTAAAATTACTCCATGCGCAAGGAGACGTCTTGTTCTGGAATGAGTCGATTGTTCATTGTTCGGCAAAAAGGAGAATATATACAGTATGCAACCAGAATTAGACAGAGCAAAGAGACTGGTGCACAAACGTGTCTCCATCAAGGAGGTGCTGGTGTCGGCAAGATGAAGAAACATAAAAAAGAGAAAATCAGGGCGAAAATATACAATAAAAAGCTCCAATGTTCAGTCCGCACACTCAAATGAAAAAGTGAAAAGACTGACCTTCAGAGGCAAAAAACGTTTAGATGCAAAAAAGATTTATTAAAAAGTTGAATGACCGACGCGCGTTTCGGCGTACCTTCGTTAGGTTCGTTCGTGAAACAAGCTTAGACACAGGTGACTCGTATCATGTTGTAGAAACAATTAACACGTCTTTACATTAGACTCAATGGAACCAAATGGATTGAATGAATCTCTAGATTTGAGTTCTTATCTTTGAACTGAGTTCACCATTTGTTCATTTTTGAGGGGTTTTAACTTTATCTTTTTTGCATCTAAATGTTTTTTGCCTCTGAAGGTCAGTCTTTTCACTTTTTCGTTTGAGTGTGCGGACTGAACATTGGAGCTTTTCATTGTATATTTTCGCCCTGATTTTCTCTTTTTATATATATATATATATATACAGATCCTTTCCAAAAAAATTTAATATCATGGAAAAGTTGTTTTTTTCCATAATTCCATTCAAAAAGTGAAACTTTCATAGATTATAGATTCATTACACACAAAGTGAAATATGTCTAGCCTTTATTTGTTTCATTTTTCATAATTTTGGCTTACAGCTCCAGAAAACCCCCAAAACAGTATTTCAAGAAATTAGAATAGTGTGTCGAAAATCAGCATTTACTTCAGTTATTTCAGAGAATGAATGTTTCGACTGAGTGTCACACTATCATCTAATTTACTCAAAACACCTGCAAAGTTTATCTCAGTTTGGTTCAGTATGGGGAAGACTGCAGACTTGACAATTGGCCAGAAGACCATCATTGACACCCTCCAGAAGATGGGTAAGCCACAAAAGGTCATCACTAAGGAGGCTGGCTGTTCACAGAGTGCAGTGTCCAAGCATATGAATAGAAAGTTTAGTGGAAGGGAAAAATGTGGCAGGAGAAGGTGCACAAGCAAAAGAGATGACCGTAGGCTTCAGCGGATTGTCAAGCAAAGACGATTCCAAAATTTGGCGGAGATGCAGAGGGAGTGGACTGAGGCTGGAGTCAGTGCTTCAAAAACCACCACGTACAGACGTACCCAGGACATGTCGGATTCCTCGAGTGAAGCCACTCCACTCATTCTCTGAAATAACTGAAGTAAATGCAGATTTTTGACGTCTGTCTGTCCTGGCCCCATGGTGGTGGAATGAGCTCCCCGTGGACCAGGAGCTGGGTTGAGTGAGTGGTGAGGAAGGGACGGATTCTCCTGATGTTGTACAGGAAGAACCTGCACGCCCGGGTTACCACTGCGATGTTCTCGGAGAGGGACAGCCTATTGTCCATCACCACTCCGAGGTTCCTGGCACAGGGCGTTGGGGTCAGTGGAGTGTCCCCTAGGGAAATGGAGAGATTGAGAGGGGGAGAGGTTAGAGCAGGAATGTAGATGAGCTCAGTCTTGCCTGGATTGAGCTTGAGATGGTGGGTGTCTATCCAGCTCTGGATGTCTCTCAGGCAAGCGGAGATGCGGGCTGACACCTGAGTGTCAGAGGGTGAGAAGGAGAGAGAGTTGAGTATCGTCAGCATAGCAGTGGTAAGAAAGACCATGAGCAGTGATAACAGGGCCAAGGGATTTGGTGTAGGTGGAGAAAAGGAGGGGACCAAGGACTGAGCCCTGGGGGACTCCTGTGGTAAGGGGACGGGGTGCTGATACTTTACCAGCCCAGGCAACCTGGGAGGAGCGCTCCGAGAGGTAGGACTCAATCCAGGCCAGGGCCGAGCCGCCGATTCCTGCTGCAGACAGGGACGACAGGAGGATGGAGTGATCTACGGCAGTGGTTCCCAACGTCGGTCCTCGGGGACCACTGTGTATGCTGGTTTTCGTTCCAACCACAATTGCAATCCCAAAATTCTAACAAGCTGTTAATTTTTCTTAATTAGTTGCTTTTCATGTTTAGTGGGATTAGCCTATTTACCCTCTTAAGCCACATCATGTCAGAAATAGCTAAGCATGCCATGAAGAATAAAATTCCTGTGTTCCTAATGTGCTTATTGGGCTATATTGCAAATAGGTAACATTTTTTTAAATTATCAAATTAAAGACTGGGGTGAATCAATTAGCTCCTAATTAGGTAGTTGAACACGTGTGTGTTTAAGTTCCCTCATCATTTGTTTCTTAAATGTATTAACACAATGCAGGTTTGGCTCATTATCATTCTCTTTGTCTTTTCTTCATTATTTATCAAATGGTTCGTTTTAGTGGCCATGTGTCCACAATTTCACCAATTAGGAGCATATCGATTCACCTCAGTCTTTAATTTAGTTAAAAAATGGGTTTTTTTGTTAAAAAATGGTTTTTTTTGCCCCACTTGTTGTAATTATTTGCAATATAGCACAATAAACAATGAGAATATTGGACTTTTATTATTCATGACATGCATAGCTATTGCTAATATAATGTGGCTTAAGAAGGTAAATAATCCCTCTAAATATGACAAACACCTAATTAAGAACAATTGACAGCTTGTTAAAATTCCGGGATTGCGGTTGGAACGAAAACCAGCATACACAGTGGTCCCCGAGGACCGACGTTGGGAACCACTGATCTACGGTGTCGAAGGCGGCAGAGAGGTCTAGGAGTATTAGCACAGAGGAGAGGGAGGCTGCCCAAGCTGCGTGAAGCATCTCGCTGACAGAGAGGAGCAGTTGGTTAGAAACAGCACGTTCAATAGTTTTGGAAAGAAAAAGGAAGAAGAGATACCGGTCTGTAGTTTTGGATGTCGGAGGGGGTCCAGCGTGGGTTTTTTCAGGATTGGGGTGATGTGGGCTGTCTTGAAGGATGAGGGGAAGCAGCCAGAGGTCAGGGAGGAGTTCACCAGGGAGGTCACAAACGGGAGGATATCTGGGGTGATTGCCTGGAGGAGAGATGAAGGGATAGGGTCGAGGGCACAGGTAGTGGGGCGATGGGAGAGTAGGAGATGGGATACATTGGTATCAGACAGGGGAGAAAAGGTGGAGAAGCAGGGGGGGGGACACGGAAGGGGTAGAGAGAGGAGGAGAGTGGAAAACAGTGTCCGTGAGGGGAGGGGGAGTGGGGAAACAGGGGGGGGCATAGAGAGAGGGGCTGAGGGGCTGAAAGAGCTGCGGATGTCTGCAATCTTCTCATCAAAGAAATCTGCGAAGTCGTCTGCAGTGAACGAGGATTGAGGAGCAGGAGGGGATTTGCTGAGGAGGGAGGAGAAGATGGAGAACAATTGACGGGGGTTAGAACTGTATTTGTGAATTTTAGTATTATAGTAAGTTACCTTGGCAGCGGTGACTGCTGTAGAGAACGCCGCTAGGAGAGACTGGTAGGAGGAGAGGTCTGATGCGTCTCTGGATTTCCTCCACATCCTCTCTGCTGTGCGAAGACCTGCCCTGGAGGTTCGCAGGGCATCATCCACGGGCAGGGAGGAGATAGGCGTGTGGGCCTAGAGACAAGAGGGCAGAGAGAGTTAAGTGATGTGGAGAGAGCTGTGAGCAGGGTGTCGGATGCAGAGTCGATGGGGAGTTGAGAGAAGGGTTTGAGAGGGGGGAGGGAAGCAGTGACACAGGGAGCAAGAGAGGAGGGCGAGAGGGAGCAGAGGTTACGGCGGACAGAGACAGTGGGGGTGGGGGGAGGGGGAGGGCGGTGTGGAACAAGAGGAAGAGAGAAAGAAATTAAGTGGTGATCAGAGATATGGAGAGGGGTAACAGTGAGATCAGAGCAGGGACTGTTCCTCTAGAAGACCAGGTCTAGGAGGTTGCCAGCCTTGTGGGTGGGGGGGAGGGTTGGAGGGTGAGGTCAAAGGAGCGGAGAAGTGGGAAGGCTGCAGACTGGGAGGCATCTAGATGGATGTTGAAGTCTCCCAGGAGGATCAGCGGGGTGCCATCCTCTGGGAAGGAGCTGAGCAGGGTGTCGAGCTCATCGAGGAAGCACCCCAGGGGACCTGGAGGGCGATAAACAACTATAATGTACAGGTTAATAGGGTGGTTGATTAACAGAGAATGACCATGAGGGGGAGTGTAGCAAACCAGTACCACCTCCGCGACCAGACGGCCGGGGGGTGTGAGAGAAGGAGAAGGAGGAGGAGAGGGCAGCGGGAGTTGCCGTGTTGTCCAGTGTGATCCAGGTTTCAGTGAGGGCGAGAAACTGGAGGGACAGGAAGGAGGCATAGCCGGAGATGAAGTCTGCTTTCCGTGTGGCAGACTGGCAGTTCCAGAGCCCCCCTGCGACGGTGAAGTTATCACAGGGAGTCAGCGAGGGGTAGCGGAGGTTGGACGGGTTGCGTCGCTGTGGAGGGCCACGTCGTTGGAAGCGGGTTCTGAAAGGAAGAGAGCAGACAGGGATAGGGAGAACACACATAAACTGGGAGGGAGCGACACTAGTGTCTTTTGAAATGCGCACAGCTGATTGCAATTGGCTAACAGCTGTGTGAAACACTTCGCAAGCACGGATAAATAATTACTACCACTTAAAAGCACAATAACACGAAACTAACAGCCTGGCCAATCTAACAAACAGCCAATTGCGGAACAAACACAAATTAGCAATGCAATTAATACGAGCAACGTTCAACAAGGTCTAATTAAAATCACGCAAACTGCGGCTAGTACGCTTAAAAGGGGAATTAAAGGGATTAAACGTATTAAAGGGAAAGACCAATCTGATTGGCCATAATGAAACTAAACCTCAACCACACCCGCAGATACTGAATTCCTCTTAAACCAACCTCTTTTATAACTGCGCTGCAGGTGCTCTACAGTCTCCAGTCAGGAAATGGCTGAAATTGAGTAGGACATGCCTTAATTCACCAATACTGTGTGTTGCTGCAAGAGCTTGACAGTTGTACCGTGACTGTAAAAATAGGTCCCATTATGTTACTTATGTTTTGCTTATGTTGTGTTTGTTACGTTATTTTGCATGTTGCATTTTTTGACTGTGATTACTAAAGACGATATTGGATCTTCTTTGTCATTGGAATATACAGTACACTGTACAGATTCATGTATTTTGCATTCAGTTTGGATTTACTTTAATAATGTATTGCGCACCCGTTTTTGTCACCATGGGCGCAATATTCATAACCATAAATCATACACAGCACTGATTAGAATGATTACTGGGGTAGTTCTTATATATGGAGCCTAATACGAACTGTGTTTGGATAAGGATATGCAAGTTTAAAGCAGCAGATGGCAGTGTCTAAACAAAAATCGGTCTTGTTGGTTGAAAGAACATCAGAGAGCAGCTTGTACTCACTGGGAAATGGTTGCATTGAAGGTAGTGTAAACAAGATTTATGTTAAATGGAACAAATGTTTCTGAAAGATGTACATTAATTATTTAGTCAGTGCTCTTCATTCACATTATACATTTCAGTAATTGAAGCTAATGTTTCTACTCATCATCATGCTGCATTATTTATAAATATGCGGCAGCTGATAAAGGCAATATACCTAGCAATGAAAAACTCAAATAGCAGTAATTAGAGTTTCAATATTGTACTTTCTAAGGAACAGAAATGCGAGTTTCTAATTTGATAATTAGCACAGCTAAATAGGAAACCACACAGAAATGGCGAACAAGTGTTTAAGTGGGTTTGACAGAATGTATTGTTCTGTTTTATAGTCTATAATGCTCTATTCAAAAATGTTTTAAAGTAAGGCTTACATTTATAAAAAAGGACAGCACATACTTGTGTACACTTTATCTGTTATGACTGCAGTGAAACCTGGGCAGAGCATTGAGCCACGAATGCGGTTGCAGAGGACAGAGTGCCTAATATACGCACTGCATGTGGTTTATGTAACTGGACTATTTGTATTTGACTCCTGTCAATAAACCGCTTTGCCTGAATCCTCAGAGTCCGTTGTCTGCACACAATAACGGGGGGGGGGGGGGGGGGGGGGGGGGGGGGGCTGCAGCGAGAAAATGATGGATGGCCATGTGGACCGTGGGCAGGGGAGTCTTTGCTGGGGTAAGCACCAAGACAACTTGCAGCATTGTAGGAGAGACAAACCTCCGCAACAGCCGGGGGAACGACCACAGTTTGCCCAATCTTCCTTTCCTCTCACAGTATTTTTCTTTCTTCCCCACAACAGACCCCGGTTTCAGCAGCTGCAGTGCCAGACCCACATAGGCCTCATCAGGCGCCCAGGCAGGCAGGAGTGCTGGCGGGATGGGCGGTCCAGCCACATTCGCACGGATTGCACCCGAATAGAGGTGAGCCAGGTGGTGTTGGTCGCTGGCTCCCCAGCGCCCTCCACCTGTCAGAAGGGTTTTGCATCAGATACCAGTAAGACTTCAAGGGTATGGAAGCATATCCGCGCCAAAATTCAAATGAAAATGCAAATCGCCGATTGCATTTCGTTTACATTCGATGTGCGCAAAAACCATGACATAATTCAAATGAAAATGCAAAAGGTCACTTTGCATTTTCATTTTCAAGTTAATGTACGCACTTTTTCTGACAATTTGAAAATGTTAATGCAAATCCATTATACATTTCATTTTCATCGCTCTCTACGACACAACCCTGCCATAATTTAAATGAAAATGAAAAACCGCATTTGAATTAGCAATTTCTTATTGTAATCGCATGATCCATGACAAAAAGGAAATGATAATTCAATTCGCATTTAACATTACATGTTCATGCTTTTGCGGCACAAGAGTGACATAATTCAAATGCAATCCGTTTGCATTTTCATTTCCGAAAAGACCCTGCCAAAAATCCATTTTGAAATGGCAAACTGTCAAAAGTCCATTTTGAAATGGCAAACTGTCAAAGCTGCCCATCAAGGCGGGGCCTCGAAGAAAGGGGCGTTACAGGGGACTGTTCAAACCACTGAACATAATGGTTGTCTGTGATTTCGGTCGTCAGGCAGTTACCAGGCTAGATAGCGACATTTCCTTGTTCTCTGTGTTTGGGGATTATAGGCAAAATGATCGGAATTACAAAAGGAAACGAGGTAACTTAAAAGTTACGACTAGCCATAGCCAGCCCAATGTTAACTAAATTAATTTCACAATTTAGCCTGCTTTCGTTAATCTGGTGTGGAAACTAGCCGATAGCCTAATGTTACGGGTTTCCGTGGCCAAAACCAGCCGGCTATTCATGGCAGGCTGTGCCTGAAGTATGGCTTTGTGAGTAGGGAGATCAAAATCGGTTGTGTCATAAATCTAAAATCTTTGGTTGTGCCCGCCGGGGTCGTTTCCCCAGTGTTTTCACCACAGAACTATATACGAACGTGGTTTTTTCACCAAATAAAAAAAGAAGCTGTCATTCAGTCTTTTATTGCCATCTGCTGGGTAAAGACATGAATGACAGTCCATACTACACAACATAGCCTATGCGGAAGAGGCCTAATTACACAATTTTATATTTTTATTTAATTAGCCTAGATTCCATACGCTACACCATACAAAATCCACCGTTTTTGGTAGCTAGGCTGTAGCAGGCTCAAGCTGTGTCACGTAACGTTACAGATCGCTGTCTCAGGCTTTCTGTGGACTACGTTACCTTTGCTCTGCACATAGCCTAAGGCTATCTAAAAGAAAACAATAATTAATAGAAATCGTGATGGAAATGCCCACGGTGAAAAGGGTAGCACATTTTTTCAGGCATAGCCTGTCATGAATAGCCGGCTGGTTTTGGCCACGGAAACCCGTAACATTAGGCTATCGGCTAGTTTCCACACCAGATTAACGAAAGCAGGCTAAATTGTGAAATTAATTTAGTTAACATTGGGCTGGCTATGGCTAGTCGTAACTTTTAGGCTACCTCGTTTCCTTTTTAATTCCGATCATTTCGCCTATAATCCCCAAACACAGAGAACAAGGAAATGTCGCTATCTAGCCTGGTAACTGCCTGACGACCGAAATCACAGACAACCATTATGTTCAGTGGTTTGAACAGTCCCCTGTAACGCCCATTTCTTCGAGGCCCCGCTTTGATGGGCAGCTTTGACAGTTTGCCATTTCAAAATGGACTTTTGACAGTTTGCCATTTCAAAATGGATTTTTGGCAGGGTCTTTTCGGAAATGAAAATGCAAACGGATTGCATTTGAATTATGTCACTCTTGTGCCGCAAAAGCATGAACATGTAATGTTAAATGCGAATTGAATTATCATTTCCTTTTTGTCATGGATCATGCGATTACAATAAGAAATTGCTAATTCAAATGCGGTTTTTCATTTTCATTTAAATTATGGCAGGGTTGTGTCGTAGAGAGCGATGAAAATGAAATGTATAATGGATTTGCATTAACATTTTCAAATTGTCAGAAAAAGTGCGTACATTAACTTGAAAATGAAAATGCAAAGTGACCTTTTGCATTTTCATTTGAATTATGTCATGGTTTTTGCACACATCGAATGTAAACGAAATGCAATCGGCGATTTGCATTTTCATTTGAATTTTGGCGCGGATATGCTTCCATACAAGGGGGCATGCACCAGGCTTTGTTGAATTCTGTGTGCACTGTGCAGACAAACTATGAGTCATCAAAGTCTCGTTCAGCCTGAGGCATTGGTGAAAGCATCATGGGTGTCCAGAAGGTGTGTGCATGGGGACTGTCACAATTACCCTGTGGTGCCAGTGTGCTGTTGGGCATTCAATCATTTCAGACCTCCGTCTACTTTCCCCAAACTGACAGCTTGGTAGAATGGTTTAATAAAACACTCAAACCAATGATCCGTAAATTTGGTCACGAAGATAGCCATAATTTGGATAAGTAGTTGAAGCCTCTACTGTTTGCAGTGTGTGAGGGTCCCCAGCTTCCATGGGATTTTCTTCCTTTTGTGGTCTCAGGAAGGGAAATGGTGTGTCGTCCACCAGGGGGCAGTGCCAGCCCTATTCACAGCTAAGGCAGCAGCTATTGCCCATAGCAATCACCACAGCTGTTGCCCATTGCTTAATCATTGGGCCTTATGAAAAGGCCTTGCACCCAGGCCTAAAGAGCAGTGTTGTAGTCGAGTCCACAACGTCCGAGTCCACACCGTCCGTGTCCGAGTCCCAGTCCCAGTCCCAGTCCCAGTCCACACCATCCGACTCCGATTCCGAGTCCAGCGCTAAAAATTCTACCATGTATATTTCCCAACTTAAATTGTATTTAATGCTTTGTGTATAATGTATATAAGTTCCAGACAGGGGAAATTTGTATTTGTGCCAAAATAATGTAAGCTGAGTTCAGTGCAATGTATACATACATGTATGTATACTGTTTGTATATGAACAGGTGAACACATGTAATGTGGCACTGTACTCGTTTCGTGCCAGTATACCAACATCATACAGTCAACATTGATTATCTCGGAAGTCGCGTCACTCAAAAACCCGGGCAAATTGGTGCTCCACAATGCGAGATTGACTTATTTTAAAATGCAAATAATGCCTAGTATGTATGCACTATAATCCACTGGATGATTCAGACATTGCTTTGAAATGCAAGTGAAAGTACATTTCAAATTGCATTTTCTGGTACCACAGACTTCATTCTGTTTTATTGTTTGTTCAACCATGTACTGTTACACATTGTCAAAGAGATACAAGTATGTACATATGTTAAGACACTTGCCAACTAGATATGAACTGAAACATAATATAATCTGAAAGTTCATCCTTTACAGTACAGTACAGTTCTTTGCATTTGTGGAACATAAGGGTCTCCAGCATTTGAGGGGATAACCTTGCACGATGAGGCCTTATGAGGCTCAGTGTAATAATCAATTGAATTTAAATAAATAATTTCCCCAAAAAAAACAATTACGACACGTTTTCGTAAGCCCGCGTGTACGCACTTAATTAGTTTACGTATGCAAATGTTTTGCCTTTGGCGCGGGTACCACATGGATGATGTTCTGGCCCTTTTTGCGCATTGTTCTCTTGCTGGAATTCATGTGCATTTATGACTGTATGTATCAGTAACACTTCTAGTTTCACGTATGTGAAAGGGCTCTTATAGCGATAGCCGATAGCGCAGATTTTTAAAATCAAAACAAATCAAAGTGCGCCGCTTCTTTGGGCGGCTGTGTATACATGGTATGCGTGTAGAGCGCTGCTGCTGTGATGTGTATGCATGTGTCTAGTACAGTCTGGGTCTGTGTATGCATGGTATGCGTGTAGAGCGCTGCTGCTGTGATGTGTATGCATGTGTCTAGTACAGTCTGGGTCTGTGTATGCATGGTATGCGTGTAGAGCGCTGCTGCTGTGATGTGTATGCATGTGTCTAGTACAGTCTGGGTCTGTGTATACATGGTATGCGTGTAGAGCGCTGCTGCTGTGATGTGTATGCATGTGTCTAGTACAGTCTGGGTCTGTGTATGCATGGTATGCGTGTAGAGCGCTGCTGCTGTGATGTGTATGCATGTGTCTAGTACAGTCTGGGTCTGTGTATACATGGTATGCGTGTAGAGCGCTGCTGCTGTGATGTGTATGCATGTGTCTAGTACAGTCTGGGTCTGTGTATGCATAGTATGCGTGTAGAGCGCTGCTGCTGTGATGTGTATGCATGTGTCTAGTACAGTCTGGGTCTGTGTATGCATGGTATGCATGTAGAGCGCTGCTGCTGTGATGTGTATGCATGTGTCTAGTACAGTCTGGGTCTGTGTATGCATGGTATGCGTGTAGAGCGCTGCTGCTGTGATGTGTATGCATGTGTCTAGTACAGTCTGGGTCTGTGTATACATGGTATGCGTGTAGAGCGCTGCTGCTGTGATGTGTATGCATGTGTCTAGTACAGTCTGGGTCTGTGTATACATGGTATGCGTGTAGAGCGCTGCTGCTGTGATGTGTATGCATGTGTCTAGTACAGTCTGGGTCTGTGTATGCATGGTATGCGTGTAGAGCGCTGCTGCTGTGATGTGTATGCATGTGTCTAGTACAGTCTGGGTCTGTGTATGCATGGTATGCGTGTAGAGCGCTGCTGCTGTGATGTGTATGCATGTGTCTAGTACAGTCTGGGTCTGTGTATGCATGGTATGCGTGTAGAGCGCTGCTGCTGTGATGTGTATGCATGTGTCTAGTACAGTCTGGGTCTGTGTATGCATGGTATGCGTGTAGAGCGCTGCTGCTGTGATGTGTATGCATGTGTCTAGTACAGTCTGGGTCTGTGTATGCATGGTATGCGTGTAGAGCGCTGCTGCTGTGATGTGTATGCATGTGTCTAGTACAGTCTGGGTCTGTGTATGCATGGTATGCGTGTAGAGCGCTGCTGCTGTGATGTGTATGCATGTGTCTAGTACAGTCTGGGTCTGTGTATGCATGGTATGCGTGTAGAGCGCTGCTGCTGTGATGTGTATGCATGTGTCTAGTACAGTCTGGGTCTGTGTATGCATGGTATGCGTGTAGAGCGCTGCTGCTGTGATGTGTATGCATGTGTCTAGTACAGTCTGGGTCTGTGTATACATGGTATGCGTGTAGAGCGCTGCTGCTATGATGTGTATGCATGTGTCTAGTACAGTCTGGGTCTGTGTATGCATGGTATGCGTGTAGAGCGCTGCTGCTGTGATGTGTATGCATGTGTCTAGTACAGTCTGGGTCTGTGTATGCATGGTATGCGTGTAGAGCGCTGCTGCTGTGATGTGTATGCATGTGTCTAGTACAGTCTGGGCCTGTGTACGCATGCACTGTGCAACATTGCTGCACGTACATAATTTATATTGGTCGACGGCGTCAACACATATCATAGCGTGATCATAGCGCGTGCATAGCGATATGCATGCAGTGATACGCGCTCGCAATCTGTTCCTACAGACATGATACAATACATTTTCAAGTAAGTTTAAAAAATAGGGCAAAAATCTAAAGTAATTGAAACAGAAAACAAGGGAAATGATGGGAAAAATATGAGTCAAATTTGGCGGCCTCAAGTCGGCCTCGACCCGAGTCATCGAGTCCGGAAGGGTCGAGTCCGAGTCCTTGCATTCCGAGGCCGAGCCTCGAGACCTCCAACACTGCTAAAGAGGTTTTTTCAGAATGGCTGTTGCTTTTCTTGTTGCTTTTCTTTTTCCCTACCTTAGCCTGTGGATGTTGTGGTTACCGTTTCCTCATTTCTTGTTTAATGACAGGTTTTTCGTTGCTTTCAGTTCTTGGACCCAATAAAAGGCGGTAAGCCAACCCCTCTCCTGAATTTTTTTTCATCTGTTCACCACGTGATACAGTGGTCACCCCCACCACTGCATCACACTGAATTGCTTTTTGGCAGGCAGCCTCACGGCATGCTCCACCTTGTTAAATAAATCTGAGAGGAAGGTCCAAGCTCGAGCAAAAAATGAGATTCAGTATATCCTCGACCTGTGAGCAAAACTCCTTACACTAGGGAGAATGACAATTTTTACGGGACAATTTGCTACAGGCGCAGGAACGACAACAGTGTGCATACAATAGAGGGACTTGATTGAGACAATTTATGCAGAGAGATGAAGTACTTCCTTCTTTCAGCTCAAAATTGCTCACCAATTGGAAAGGGCCCTTACTGGTCACACAGCGATTCGGGGATGTTTATTATGAGGATGTGTGACCTGCCAGGGGCGGGGCAATGCAGATATACCACCTCAACCTCCTGAAAGCATAGAGAGAGTTGGTCCCTGTCTCTCTGGTTACCACGGTAATCATTATTTTGCATTTGAGGGTGCAATTTGAGTTTGTTTGGTTTATTTTAAGCACACGGTGCAAATGAATGTGTCAGTGAAGATGATGGCATTTATCTGCTGGAACTTCTAAAACGCTGTGAAATTTGAATTCAAATGCTACATTCCTGGTGACAGAATTTACTGTGGCGGCAGCAGCGAATTGGTATCAAACCCAAACGGATACAGAGTGTCTGGGTGACGTAAAAGAATGTGGCCTGACTGAGTGTTGCAGGGTGCGTGAGCCTGCTGGTGCTATCGGGGTTGCTGGCTGACAGGCGCTGTTCTTCCTTGCCAGTTATAGAAGTGGCTGGTGGCAGGAGACCTGGACCAGTTCCTGGGCCCACAGTGGACGCTGGATTACCAATAGCTGTGTTGAGAGAGGTGTTGTTTTTATTTGGGATGTAGTTAGGCCTGGCAGAGTGGCACGGGTCATGGGCATGGCTACATCCCCAGATTTTTCTTTTGTTGTTTGTATATGTGTTTGTGAGTGAGTACAGCCAGGGTACTCCCCGCGGCAAAGTGGAATACAGGAGTCAGTAAAGAGTCACTCTGTGCTCTATTCATGTTACATTACATTACATTATAGGCATTTAGCAGACGCTCTTATCCAGAGCGACTTACACAACTTTTTTTTTTTATTATCATGTTTTACATATTATCCATTTATACAGCTGGATATATACTGAAGCAATTTAGGTTAAGTACCTTGCTCAAGGGTACAACGGCAGTGTCCTACCTGGGAATTGAACCTGCAACCTTTCGGTTACCAGGCCAGTTCCTTAACCATTATACTACACTGCCGCCGTTGTGCTGTGTGTGGGAGTCAAAGTGCATGTCTCATGTTCATTTTGGTGGATTGATTGCATGTTGTGCCTGGGGTGCATTGCTTCCCTGTATTGCATCTGTGGAGAAAAGGGGTGGATTAGGGGGTAACCAGCCCAGGTAGAGTGGGGAAGACCTGGAAAGAGAAGGTGGGAGTGTATGTTCTGTTTTGACCATCGGCTATTGTCAAATAAAACTATTTTTCGAAATACTGGGTCCTGGTGTTGCTTGTGGTGGGTGGATTCCTGAAATTAAGGGGTAAACCAGGTTGTTGGTGTGGTGATATGGTTTTCTCGATTTTCTGACACCTGCTGGTGGTCAGTGGGGTTATGTGGAGGAGGGGCTTGGTTAGTGTGCCGGTTGCAGGCGGAGAGCAGAGGGGGAGTGGTTATGCAGGATCACTTCTCACACTTTTGGCGTGAGACACACGTTTCAAGCTCTTACGCTCTCGCTACCCTAGCACATTTCACACCAAATAAATACCACAATCTCCACCACACTACCCCCCCACCGCCTGAGAACACAATTCTTCTTACTCCAGCGAGCTCTACAGTGTACATCTTAGGACATTCTCAGTCCTCAGAATCAGTTTTCAGACATCAGACAAAACAGCATTGTTCCTCAGACTAAAAGGCTTCAGGTCGCGGGAAAAACATTGTCAGGTCTAAGGTGTCGTACAATTGGACATCAGGCGAAGTGGTCACAGACAAAACAGCCTCAGACAGAAAGGCATCAGACAGAATGACATCAGGTGAAACAGCCTTGCACAAAAAAGGTGTCATGACAAATCAAGTTCTCCCTACAAAATGGACATACAGTATAAGTTTCAACATGGGTGAATTCTCAAAATATGTCTGCATAACATCCACAATTCAAATTGGCAGTAATACTATCCTGAAACTAATTATAATTGATTTACATTGATTTATTATCCAAAAAGAACACATGCTAAGATTTCCAAAGAGGTACAATGTAGGTCATTGGACAGTTGGGAGTGATTGTCTGAGCTGCACGTCACAGATATTTCAGTACAACACTATCAGTAAGTGTCTGCATCTCCGGGATTTTGTGCACAAAAGTGCATCATACACATCGAAGTGACCACCGGCGAGAAATATTTTTGTTTGTACATTGGCAAAGCAACAAAAAGATTTTCTGTGCTTGAGGCTGCTAAATTGTGTAGTCGTCCTCTGTATTCAGATTGACATCCATGACTCTTCATCCCACCCATCCCCATCTTTGCTCAGAGTATAGATGCACATTAAACTGGCCTATTGTAAAACTAGCAATAATGACGATTCAAAATGTCTCCTCTCTAAAATCAATCTAAACAAAATGATAAAAAATACTTTTTTTTGTTTTTATTTTTTGTCCACTGAATAGCATCTTTACATATAATAAATTAACTAATTTAGTACATTATTAAAGAAAAAAAACAGGTATAATTTTCTAAATCAGTATTAAACAACAAAAAATGGTACCTTGCACCTTTGTCTCAACCTGGGCATCTCATGCCTCACACTGACATACTTTTCTCTCCCTCCTCTGGGTCCTCTCTAGGTCTATAGTTTCCTCTGCTGCCTCACATGATTATATCAGAACAGTGCATTAATTCCCTAATAAAATGTCTTAATTTTTGTGAGAAATTAACAGTATGTTATGGATCCGAGAAGGGACTGGACTCAAATGCACGACTGAGACAGAAAATCCAATAATTCCAATAATTTATTACTTCATCAAATACTCCAGAAATATAGGGAGAGATAAGGGTAGGGACTGGATCCTGGAATGGCGCTAGCAGGGGTAGAACGGGAGTGGGAGTAGGCAAGGGGCTGGATGGTGGCAGAATCCTGGGTTGGTGTAGCAGAGGAGGAGTGGGATGCGGGAGACAGGGCTGCGTGGCTGCAGGCTGGCAGACAAGCAGAGCAGAACAAGACGTTAAACACAGCAAGGCATGAACAAACTAAGCAGCGTTAATTCGCTAAGCAAGGCAAGACTAGATAGTAGCAAAAGCAAGACAAGGCAAGGCTTAAATTCTTGATACAAGACTAGACAAGACAAGAGCTTTTCAACAACAAGACTTAACGAACTGGCACAAGACAACGAAGACCGGGAGAATATATATGAGAGTTAATGAGCTAATGACTGCGTGCAGCATGATAATGTATGTGAGAGTGATAACAGAGAAGAGAGCATGAGGAATGCAAGCGGGGAAAAGGAATGCGAGAGGTGGAGAAAATGCAAGAGGAAATGGGTGACACAAAGAGGGAAAACCACACCCAGCCTGCAGCACGAGGAAACATGAAAACGAACATGAAAACAAAACAAGAAATGTGAGGGAAAAGGGTAAAACAAGGAGCACAACGGGGATGGGAACTGGGAGGAACGGAGAGTGTCACATAGTAAACACTAAGATACTTAAACTTTAAAGCTTAATAATACACAATTAACCTATAGTGGACATTGCAATGACATTATGCCATAAAGAAGGGGGTATTTCAATGACCTCTACCAATATGTGCAAAAAAAAAATGCATTTCATGAAATATTACCTGTAGCCCTGTCTCTCCATTCTCTGGCTCCTCTCTAGGTCTAGCTTCCTCAGCTGCCTAACATGATTATATCAGAACGGTGTATTAGCCTAATCCCATAATAAAATGTCTAAATTTCTGTGAGTAATAAACGTTGTAAACACTAAGACACTTAAACGTCAAAGCTTAATACCACACAAATAACCTGTAGTGGACACTGCAATGATATTATACCATGAAGAAATTGGTCTTTCAATAGGCTACCTCTACTGCATGTGCAAAAACAGAGAAAGAGATGCATTTAATGAAATCTCACTTATTGCCATGTCTCTCCTTCATCTGCCTCCTCTCTGGGTCTTGCCTCCTCCTCAGCTGCCTAACATGACAACACAAGGGTACATTTAAACAACAGACACTAACTTCAGAGCTACAATTCAATTTGATTTGTGATGGATGAACATAACAGACACCAAGCGAAGTGCATTTTTATTGGCATGTAACGTTAGTTAAAAATAATATATAAATCAATTGGTTAGGAATTTGATATAGACGGTTATAAGCAAGCAGCTAAGGTTATTTTACTAATCTCAACCTAGACAGTCGGGTAAGGTTAACGTTAATTAGCCAACATAACGCTAACGTTATGACTAAAATCAAGACTTAGATGTTGACTTGGTGGTGGTGGGGCAGATTTGGTGAAGAAATTCCTAATGTCTGTTTTCGCCCTCTTTGCTGACATTCCTAGTTTCAGTCAGATAAAGTGACATTAACATTTAACACTTATATAGCTAGTTTAGCAGGGAAACATCGCTAATCGTTTAATAACGTTAACGTTAGCGTTTGATTATAAGATTACAAGATCAGCTTCAATCCATATATGGTCCTGAAGTCAAGTTTTTGGGTGAAGCAGAACTTCACAACTACACTAATATATGATGCACCAAACTAATGTTATGTTATAGCTTACCGGTACAATTTCGATAACATTTAACGTTACCACATCTAACATGACATCTCCGACGCATCAAATTTTTTTGAAGAGGGAGGTTTGGGATATTTGCGCTAGGTGCTTATGCCAATGACATAAGAGAGTAGCCAATCACAGCATGTCCTGTCACTTCATACTGTCATCTTTCAAATATGCGTCGGCGAACGTTAGAGTGAGTAAAATATTATGTAAAGCACAAATCATTTAGGGTGACAATTAACCCACCTTACAACATTGAGGGGGACTTGTCTCCCTGTCCATATACAAATCTACGCCCCTGGTAATGCCACTTGAAATTTACATCATAGAAGAAGCTTCCATGTGTACCATTCATTATGTTTAATGCAGCAGTATAGCTAATGGCACATAATAGTAATAGTAATCCATGGGCTGGCGTATGTTAGTAAATATTTGTAGTAATTATTTATATAGTAGATAGTTGTAGTATTTCATATGACCCTGTAAATTCTGTGCATGTTCTCATACATTGTTAGTCTGACTGGTTGGTAATAAATGACCTTTTATGACCAGAACGGGGCTGTGGTGGACATTTTTGGCATTGGAAACTAAATTGTGACAAAGAAATTGATTATCTAAGGGTCATTCCCCTCGAATTGCCTCCTCATATGGTATAATAATGTGCTTCAAATAGACAATAAAGGTGTGTTCATGATTGGGTAGGTTTGGATAGGTTTTCAGGTTTTGACTGGTTTGGGTAGGTTTTGGACACCTATATCCACTTCCCTAACCATTTGCAAAAGTTAGAAATTCTATAGTGCAATGGATTCAAATGAAAGTCAAAACAAAAAAAGTGTATCTTGAAAATTTTTGAGTATCTCATGAATTACTGTGATACACAATTATCCATCTTGGATAGATTTTTGTACACCAAGGTACACTGTTTCAAATTGCCTCATGGGGCCTGAGCAGTAATACATGTATATCAATTTAATATTTTCTACACATGCAGACAGGAGGTTTGTGAACCAGAAAATGTAAAGTTTTACCTTATTTACATCATTGACTCTCAGGGGTTCACTGTAAACTAGAGTTGTTGAACTTCGTTTTTCATCAAGGGTTGTGTATTAACTGTCCATAATGTACATATGAATAATGAAAATAAATTAATTAAAGGCATGATATTAAATGGTGCAAGGGTCTTATTCAATCTACGCCATTATTGGTGTTTGTGTAAAAGTGACAACGGTACAAATAGGTGAAAATGTGCAAAATTAGGCCTCTGCACAAAGGGGTTAAATTAAGTTTCACAGCTGAAAATGTATAGAGTGTTATGAGTTCATGTTTGGACAAGCTAGCACATTACATAACTAAAAATATTGGGAAATTGGCCAGATTTAACTAAAATGGAATTAATGAATATATTAAGTAGGCAGTTTGTTAGCGGACTTAGCTAGTTGGCTAGGTCTGACACAAAATAACACGGGTTGTGTGCTGAAAGGGGGGGGTTTGTCATGACATCGTTTCACCAGATGCCTTTTTGTCCAAAGCCGTTGTGTCTGTGGTTGCTTCGCCTGGTAGGGTACCTCTAGCCTTTTAGTCTGAGGAACAATGCTTATCTGATGTCTGAAAAGTGATGCAGAGGTCTGAGGATGTCCTAAAATGTACACTGTACAGCTGACCAAAGTTGGCAACCCTGGGTTAAGTCGTCCTGCTGCCACAGTTGTAGGCAACTACATAATCACATCTAGCTTTATCTGTTCTGCCTGCAGTGAAACTGTGGAAAGAGGAATCAGCCACACATGTGGTTGCAGAGGACAGTGTGTGTTCTATTGTTGGCCTAATATACTCACTGTGTGTGATTTATGTAGCCAGACTATTTGTGTTTGACTCCTGTCAATAATCCTCTGCAGTGTGTCATCCATTGTCTGCACCAAACAATAACAAACTCTATTCTGAGGGAGGTGAAAACACACATATGCATGTACCCACCTGGGCTTAGTTTAAAGCTGTGTGTAAGAGAGGGCTTCTTAAAACAGAGTTTTAAATTTATGGCAGCAATAACATGAAAAGAACTCCACTCCCTGGATGTGTTCGGCCAAATGCATTGCCTGCTTGTAGACACTGACTGAAATAGGGGATCTCCTAGAAGGAGAGAGAAAGCCTCAGCCTCTTATTTATCGAACTGGAAGTTTGCATGAGTCATCCCTCCGTCTTTCAGAAGTGCAGGAAAATGAGGCGAGGGCTGATGTGAACATAAAACCAAGTGGCACATCAGACAGAAATGAAATGGAAAGTGGAGCTTAAATGGGAGCAACTCAGATAGATGAAAGGGGGAAACAGCGAAGGTAAGGAAATATGAAATTGGAAGGTAAAAGAAAAGGGGGAAAGCTAATGAAGAGCAAGTACTGTCTGAAGGAATCCTATCCAGGCCGCCTTTTCATGGTTTCATAATGGCACGGTTTATAAATTACATAAACCACCTCTGCTATCATAACAACAGAGAAAATGTATAAAAATATGTTATGGAGAACACATGTACATTATCACAATGTTTCAAGAAGTGGATGATATACTTTTTTTATTTTGTCGAGTCCAGAACTGTATTGTATACAAAATGTGGCCTAGACGGAGATTGGATATGCATGAACTTGTAATGCACATGCCAAGTGCAAGACCAAAGTAAGGTCCCACTGAGCACTATTTAGCAAATTAATGACAGATTTTTTTAGGTTTGGTTAGTCTTCTTGTTTTACAAGCAGCTGTGCGATCATTAAATCTTAACTTGTCCTTTTAGGAACAATAATTTTCACATTCAGCTACTGTCAAATGCTACATTAATTCATGTTAATATGTTGTGGATCAGTAGTGATAGGGGTATCATATCATTTTGTAGCATGCCAGTGAAATGATCATCAGAGGCCTGTTTACATAAGACATACACTAATTGTTAGATGATTTTTTTGTATCTTTCCTGTACTGTCATTTATAAAATCATTTATTAAAAAATGAAATATTTGTCTTACTTGAAAGACTACCTAAATAAATTCAATACAATATGTCAATGTCTTTATGACCTCTGTCTGAGGTTTGCCACTCTGAAACACTTGTACTTTTAAAGGGTAACCACTCTAGATCACGTTTTTTAGCTGTAAACATGTTCGTATGGCTACCTTATAATGAAACTTATGCATCCATTCCGTTATTTCAACAATTCTGAAATAATATTGTATATCAGAAGAAACTGGTAGAAAAGCATTTTGCTGCCCTCTAACAGTTGAAATTTTCTTTCTGCTCCCCACTCTGCCCATGCCTCAATCATGATGTCAGAATATCTCTTTGGAGGTACCTCTATGTCATGTGGATAATTGTTTTCGCCCACAATGGAAATAGCCGGTACCTGATTGGCTGGACGCATTACAGTCCTCGGTTCCACGCTTTTAAACCGGAACGACGTGGCGACCTGTTCATGTTTTATTCCACCTAAACAGTCCACTAAAATGCGTTTATGAAAATATTTGAGGTGAGAAATAGGCCATGCAGTTGCTGAATCTTGATTGATATTTGATCTGCAACGTCTAGTTTCATCCGAGTTGTATAAAATGGTGAGGCTAATTTGATTTCCATTTTTCTCTAGAGGTTAAGAAAATAATATTTTATTATTGTGCCTAGTAAAGATATAGTACGAGTACAATACTATATAGTAGTATAGTATGAGTACAATAATTAACATGAATTAATACAGTAGTAAACATTAATTAATTTTTATAAATGTTAACTAAGCTCAACAATTGTTATGATCCCAAACTGGACTGGACCCAAACGCAAGACTTAGAGACAGCTCCAGGGGAAAGCTCCACCAGAGAGCACGTTTATTAAGACAGGCGGGCAGGAAACAGGCCGGGACAGACTGGGCAGGAAACGGGCCGGGACAGGAGATGAGCTGGACAGGAGGCGGCTGGACCAGGCAGGACAGGAACAGGCAAGAACAGGCGGGACAGGGACAGCCTGGACAAGGCCAGGCGGGACAGGGACAGCCTGGACAAGGCCAGGCGGACAGGAGCCAGCCGGGATAGGGACGGCCTGGACGGGGCCAGGCACGGGGGCCTGCAGTCAGGAACTCTGAACAGGCGCGGGGCGCCTCGGACAGAAACAAACAGGAACAAGCATGGGAGCCTGCGGTCAGGAACAAACAGGAACAAGCGCAGGGCCCCGGGGTCAGGAACAAGCGCGGGGGTGCGCGGTCAGGAACAAACAGGAACGGGCATGGGGGCCCACGGTCAGGAACCGGCACTCAGCCAGGGGACAGGCACGGGGGCCTGAGAGGAGCGGGGAGCCTGGGTAGGAACAGAGGAGCCTGGGTAGGTACAGGGGGCCAGGGCAGGACAGGAGGGCTGGGCAGGTACAGGAGGCCAGGGCAGGAACAGGAGGGCTGGGTAGGATGAGCCTGAGCTGGAGCCGCCAGGGGGGTAGAAGACAGCCAAGACTGGGGGAACCGGGGAAAGGGTCCAAACAGACGCCAGGGCAAAAGGACGGAAACGGGACGAAATGAACATGAAACAAATCTGACTGGTGCAAAACAAACTTCATGAAAAAACCACAGGGCACGACAACAACAACAAACTCACAAGCAAAGAGACAAGATGGTCTGGCCCCGTACAAATAAACGGGGTAGACTAAATACAAAAATTGACGAGGACTGAACGAGAAAACAGGTGGGGCAAAACTAACAAAAAAACGAGAGGAAAACACAATGCAGGTGCGGGGAGTGAAAAACACAAGTGGAGGGAGAGAGGGAAAACACAGGGTGGAATGCCAGACAAACGAAAAACTAGAACAGGAACACGGGACATGACAACAATTACATTAATAAGTGGTCAATTAGAGATTATAGTAACAAGTAAGTCAAACTGTAACGTTCCGTTCCCTTCCTGTCCTTTTTCCGTGTTTTCCCTTTTTCCTTCCGTGTCATGTTGGATCCCCTTGTCCGTGTTTTCCCCTCTGCTGCAGACTGGGCGTTTCCCCTCTGTCTCGTTCGTTTGGTTTCCCACTTTAGTTTCCGCCTATCGCTTTCCCCCCTCGTTGCATGCATTCCTCACCTTTGTGTTTAGCAATCACTCCCGGTTCATTTCCACACCTGTGCCTTATTTATTCCAATTTCACTGCCCTATTTAAACCCCCGTCTGGTTGCTAGTCGGCGCCAGTTCGTTAACTTACCTCGTTCGTTGTATGGTCTCCTCGTTTCTGGTCCCGTGTTTTCTGATCGCTTGATTGGGGGTTAAACTCCTTACAGCTTTCAGTTTACCTGTCCTGCAGTTTGGTAGATATCCACCCCTGACGTTTTGCTGTTTGCATGCCTCTAACCTGTCTCCTTCTAACCACCAGCTGTCCCAGCTTCTACCCGTCTGTAGCAGTGTCATTTCCCTGTGTGTGTTACGGTACCTCCAACTCCAGCTCTAGCTATGTCCGCAGTTGAGTTTTAAGCCTGGCAATCCTGCAGTTGTTCCTGTCCGGCCGTAGCTACCTCCTGTGCTGCGGTTACGGTTCCAGGTTCCTCTGAAATCCAGCCAGCTCCAACCGGACCTACCTGAGCTCCGCCACACCGCCCAGCCCAGCCGAGTTCTGCCGGCTACCTACCTTTGTTTTCGGGCAACTTCCGTGAAACCTCCCGGTCCAACTCCAGTTTAGTTCCATTCTAACGCTCCCTCTGTTTTCTGTCCAGTTCCCGAGTGGACCTTCTGGTCCAGTTCCAGTCCAGTCCCGGGGTGAAGTTCTCCACCCGTAAGAGTCCAGTTTCGGCTTGGAACAAAATTGCCGTTCCAGTAATCCAGTTCCTGGGTGGACCACCCGGTCCAGTTCCAGTCCAGTCCCGGTGTGAAGTTCACCGCCTGTAAAAGTCCAGTTCCGGCTTGGAACAAGTTTGCCGTTCCAGTAACCCGTTTCCTGAGTGGACCTCCCGGTCCAGTTCCAGTCCAGTCCCGGTGTGAAGTTCACCGCCTGTAAAAGTCCAGTTCCGGCTTGGAACAAGTTTGCCGTTCCAGTAATCCGTTTCCTGAGTGGACCTCCCGGTCCAGTTCCAGTCCTGTCCCGGTGTGAAGTACACCGCCTGTAAAAGTCCAGTTCCGGCTTGGAACAAGTTTGCCGTTCCAGTAATCCGTTTCCTGAGTGGACCTCCCGGTCCAGTTCCAGTCCTGTCCCGGTGTGAAGTACACCGCCAGTTCAAGCCCAGTTCCGGCTTGGAACACGCTCCTGGTTTTCAAGTCCAGCTCCGGCTTGGAGCAGTCCGTATCGGACTTCCTGTGTTTCCCTGTGTGATACTGTGTTTTTCTTTTCTGTACAGCTTTGGGACTACCCCAAAGCTTAAATAAATATACCATTCTTTGAATCTGCCTCCTGGTCGTTGCACTTGGGTTCGTCCCGTATCTGGATCGTAACACAAACACCCAAAAACAAACAATTTGAAACAAAAGAGTGTAAGGGCGGGGGTGCGGAGGACCACACGCGACCGACAGGGGATTCCTAAAGTTCTCCACACACGTGAAGAACCACAAATAGGGGTAAAGGAGAACTTAAAAAGAAAGACAGAACCTCCCGGTGAAATATGCCAAACCAAAAACGACCCATAGCTTAATATAACGAGGCAATGGAAACAAAGTGAAAGAAAAGCGACCCAGGTAAAGTGGGCGAATTGCTCGCAAACTCAAGCAGAAAATAAAGGGCAGAGAAGAAATTACCTCTAGCTCAAAAACGATCAGAAAGTTAAAATATAAGGCAAACGGAAACGAGGTGAAGCCAAGGTACTATGGTCGCCAAATACTATATTGTCGTTACCTGGCTTAGCGTGGCAAGAATGACACAAAAGTGCAGAGACAGGAAGACGCAGCGCTTATAAAGCCGGAAGAACACATGAACAGGTGATCTCACTAAGTGCCGGGACAGCGGAAAAACACGGCAAGGACGGCGTCCCGAAGCTGCAAAGGAAATCTCAGCAGAAGAGGGGCGGCAACCTACAAAACCGTGACAAAGAGGGGCAGCAACCTACAAAACCGTGACAAAGAGTTGCCATATGGCTTTCAGGCTATTGGCTTATAGGTTGTGTACATTTGGCCAGCAGTGGCATAATGGTGTTTTTGGTTTAATAAAATGGCTGAAGTGGGGACGTCATTATATACCTAATATTTAAGATGAACTATAATCTTTATTAACCATTTATTAATATATTTGTTGATCTTTGTTACTATTCATAAACCTTAATAAACACATTAATTAACTGTTAATTAATGTTTATTACTGTATTAATTAATGTTAAGTGTACCCTTATTGTAAGGTGTTACCAAATAAACTGAATCAGTTATGGACACAAGCACTGGTCCTTTCTTCAGTGTCTACAGTGAATACTCTGTTCCCGCCCTGAACGTAGAACTGTAGCTGGGCATACAGAGATAATTTCCTCATTTCCTGTTTTAATCTTATAGGCACAGGTTGGGCAGGCTCTTGTTATGAAGGTGCTCAGTTTAAAGTGGACTGTGATAAATTGCCTTGCAGTTTCCCCAGACTGTAATTATGTGGGGCATGATGAATCTTTACATTTCTGATAAATTATATGAGGATTTGATTATACCATAATCTGCATGCTGCAACTTCTAATGCTGTTGTGCAGACAGGCCCTGGTGTCCACTCCCATACACCTGACACCTGTACTCAAAAACCTCTGGGGCTGAATCCAGCATGACAGGTGCCTTAATAACAATTCAACCAAAAACCACTGGCACACATGCCTGCAATTTATCTTCTGCTTCTCCTTGCCACACCTCATGAAAACTCTTTCCTCTGCAGCATTAGAAAAAAGTAGCAGGCATTGTTAGTGACAAAAATGCATCACTGGAGGCAATGAAGTATGATAGGAGTGTATACTGTATAGCAGCAGTACTCTGGACCAGTTGAAACATATTTTTCAGTCCACCTCGCCGTATTTAAGGTTTTCAAAGACATTGGGCCTCATTTATCCATACGGTCGTAAAAAAGAGTGTATATTTGACGGATCCAACCTGCCTACAAAATTCTCACGTGTGATTAATCAAACTTGTGTAAATGACTGATCTAAGTGTACACGCATTCGTTGGTTGATAAATCACATTTGTTCGTATATTAGGAAGCACATTCACATTATTATTAATTACCATACACTACCATATTTGGCAAGGCCACCTCCTTTAAAACGCACATGCCAACCAACGGCCATGGTGGGCAACAGGAAAGCATGCATTTTTCTGTGAGGGTAAACTTTAAATAAACGTGTGCTTATTGGGAGTTGGTGTGCTGCCTAGCTCAAAAGCTGTTTGTAAGGGGGCGTGACGTGTGAGGTTCGAGGGACCAAACGCAGCAAGGGGATTCATTAAGCTTCGAAAAGCCACTGAGACGGAGAGACCCTGTATATAAGGGAATATAAACGATTAAAGCAAATAACCTAGTTCCCACTCTCGACTGGCGGGAAATAACACGGGAACTAGGAAAAAAGGGGCGTAACTGAAAACGACTCGTATAACCGGGCGAACTTCACACGAGAACAAAGAATCTCGAGCTCGGTAAACACAACGAGCTGACAAACACTGAATACCCAACAGTATACAAAACAGTGAACTACGAGATGCTAAGGTGAAATGAGAGAAGGAGCTGCCTCATAGGTAACAAACAAAGGAACATAAATTAGAGCTAATCAAAGGGAGAACGCGACAAGCGAAAAATAACTCCCTAGCTCTAAACGGAGAGAACTGCTTGCTGCAGGAAAAGAAGGGAAGCAGTCTCTGTGTCCTAACCTACCGGCAGTGTGCCAAACGCAAGACATGTGAACACTAATGGCCCTACATCTCAATAACCGGGTCAACAGCACATGAGGGCAACGCATCTCGAGCTCGGTAAACACACTGAGCTAACACTGAATACCCAAACAGTATACTAAACAGTGAACAACGAGATGCTAACGTGAAATGAGAGAAAGGGCTGACTCGGAGGTAACACAAACGAAGGAACATAAATTAGAGCTAAGCAAGGGGAGAACGCAACAAGCGAAAAAAATTCCCTAACTCTAAAACAGAGCGTACTGCTTGCTGCAGGAATAGAAGGGAAGCAGTCTCCGTGTTCTAACCTCTACCGGCAGTGTGCCAAACGCAAGAAAAATAATGGCCGTACATCTCAATGAGGGGGAAGGTAACGAGAAGGCGAAAGGAACAGAGATCTAACGTTCCATGGCTACTTTCATAGGCTTGCAGTCACACGCAAACATGTCAATGAAATCGCCCGGTCTCCCTGTAAGGAGAGGCCTACCATTAGGCGAACAGAACTACTGTCTGAACGAAATCGCCCAGTCTCCCTGTGAGGAGAGACGTACCCAAAGGGCGAACAGAACTACAGTTCCGAACAAAATCGCCCAGTCTCCCTGTAAGGAGACAGGTCCCGAAGGACGAACAGAGCAGCTATTCTGGACATTTGCCGGCTCAATGACTAACGCAAGCCTAGTAAAAAATACACGCCCTGCCTCACAGTATGATAAACGCCCTGTCTCTTAGTAAGAAATTACTATATAAATATACCCACAAACAAACAAAGACTCCTCTCTGTGGAAGTAAGCTGTTTTGTGAAACTGTTCTGTAGGCCCAAGAAAGCCTCATAAGCAAACTTTTATATAAATAATTAAATAATACAGTGAAGATCTAGTGGAAAAGTACTGAGATGGGGGGTTGTGAGAGGGTGCAGGATAGTTCTCTGTCAGCAAGGACGAGGGCATCTAGCACACCAGTCAAAACAGGAATGTTTTCCTCCTGTGTTCCATAACTAAGCTGATAAGATAGATCATGCTGACCGAACAGGTGGGAAAAGAATAAAAAATAAGGGAAATTAAGGAAATTTTCATGGTCTGATTAAAAGGAGGAAAGGTCACAAACAATTTTATTTGATAGATCAAGAGTGCCCCCAAGCGCATAGGGTAAGAACAGGTCATATAACATATGAATTTTTTGCCTAATTTGTTATTGGATAAAATAAGATATTATGAAAGGGTGTTACCACATAATATTGGAGTATTAGTAACGTAAAGGAGGAGTTATATGATATTATATAAGCTAATGTTTGTTTTTGTTCGGGGAACTCCGAATCCTCTGCGTAGGTTTAAGGTTTTCCCACGTTGAATCAATGTTGAAATATTTCATAAAAGATTAAATTTAATAGAAGACTCTGCTATTTCCTTCATCTTTATCTTGAGAATTCTTCCACTCGAAAACCCATCTCAAATTGAACTTAATGAGGAGGGAGTCAAAGGACTTCCCTCCACACTCGCTTTCAAGGAAGAAAGCAGACAGAGAGAGGATCGAGAGACAGAAAAGGCAACAGGTCTAGGCAAAGAAAGAAAAGGAAAAACCAGGAAGCGGCGACAGAAAAGAGCCAAGGAAGAAGAGTCCTAATAGCTACATACACAAAGGCAAGTCCTGCATTACTCCAATAAAACACATTGGAGCAAAGAGGTCTCCTACAGAGCCTAGACCTAACCCATACCGGCTAAGCAAACAAAGGCAAAACTAATATCAAACACAAAACTGTGCAAAATAATACAGAAGCCCAGAACGAAGGAAACGTGGGCTTAAATATCTCTAAGGTAACCACGCACAGGTGTCGATGCTGAGAGAAGCTCCGCAATAAAGACGGTGCAGAGCAAACATCCACTAAAAGGGCAGCGCACTCACGTGGCTACCGAGGAAAAGGGCCGCAAGGGAAGGACTAGTCAAAAATCGTGACACTGCTATGTCGCAGAGGATAACCAGGGCTAAAATTCTTCCTCTGAATTGCGAACTACAGCTGAGATAAAAATTTAAAAGAAACTAACCATTCACGAAAAAATTTCTGCCGGATGGTACAGGTAGAGAGGAGTGGGGGTGCAGAAGAGAGGATGGGGATATCATTGGGAAAGTGGTCATGGAAGGAGTGGTAGAAGACGCAACTGCGACTTCATTCGTCAAGATTTCAAGATTCTCCCGCCCCAGTTGCGACGTTTGCTAGGTCTTCTAGGCTAATAAAACTAGATCAGATTTATAGAAAAAATAGGAATACAGTTCTGCGTCTTGCATAAAACATGAGTGGTGATGCATAATTATTTTCATATGGCTCTCTCCAATAAATCCTTATACAGAGGCTATTTCCTGATGTAATAATTTTAAGCTTCAATTTCATTCCATTTAGGCTGCACGTGATGAGAAACTAATAATAGCAATTAAACTAATAGTGATGAAAAATTATTAAAAATGTACTTATTCAGATATTATTTTTGCCAATTAGGCTATACAACCTATGTCTACAGCCACAATGCGTAAGTCAAGTGCATTTTAAAATATTCCCCCATGCATTAGCTGCTTTTAATATGACTTGGTATAATGGGGAGCCTGGTTCGGAGGACCAGATGCGACAGAAAGGGAATCTGAAAGTTAATTCTTGAGAAGGAATTAACCACAAGCACGGATATAATCCCTTCCAAGGGAAGGAATGAAAGAAGGAAATTAAGTACCTCTCAGTCTTACTAAGAGTAAGAAAACAGAGGTAATAGAAACGGACGAGAAATTATAACAACCCAGAAAATACGAAAAAACTCATAGGCTTGAGTATATGTATAAAAGGGAAAATTACCTCTCACTGTCAATACCAGAGAGTAGAAAAATAGAGAGATAAAAGAATAGAAAATGAGGCGGCCCGGAAAACTGTCTGAAACTGGCTCGTAGCTCTGAGTGTAGTCAAAGAAAGAAAAGGAAAACCTCTCACCCTCGATACGAGAGAGTAGTACAAACAGAGAGGTGGAAAGGAAGCGGAAAAGCAGAAACTGTCTCAGAGAGAACAGCACAGGCGAATAGAACCGAGGGACAGAAAATGCGAAAGCGAAACAGGATCCTAAAAGGAAACTCTAACGCAACAAAGGCGATGGTCACCATTTGATGCCTAAATCCTATACCGTTTACCGGCTACGTGTCAACACGAAGAAAACACCGAAGCACCGGAAAACGGAAGCTCAGAGCTTTTATAGCCAGCAGGTAACCTAGAACAGGTGAAAAGAATAAGTGCCTGGAGAGAACGAAAGCCCGGAACGGACGACGGAAAAATAAGGCAAGAGCGCCCTCGTGCCGCTTCGAGGGAGAACGACCACAGAAACAACAAGAGGCTACCTTGTAGAAGGTGATCAGTTCTCATCAAAATAATGAACTCAGATGGAAAAGCAAACACCAAAACAACCATACTTTCATAAAGTATTGAAAACATGGAGTACAGTAGCCAGTTCTCTACCATTGTTATGCTGACGATACTGAACTCTTCCTCTCTTTCCCTCCCTCTACCCCACAGGTTAAGGAGAGGATATCTGCTTGTCTGGCTGACATCTCTGAGTGGATGGCTACCCATCACCTGAAGCTCAACCTTGACAAGACATAGCTCCTCCTCATGCTATACAAGACCTCCCCAGTACATGACCTCTCCATCATCGTTGACGGGACCATAGTGGCTGCCTCCCACTCTGCAAGGAACCTGGGGGTGGTCCTGGACGACCAGCTGGACTTCAAAGAGCACATCAGGGCAACGGCACGGTCCTGCAGGTTCCTCCTGTACAACATCAGGAGGATTTGACTGTACCTGACCACCTACTCCACCCAGCTTCTTGTCCAGACCATGGTCACCTCACGCTGAACTGATCCAGAATGCAGCTGCCCGGCTTGTCTTCAACCTCCCGAAAATTTTGCATGTCAGACCCCTGCTGAGGTCACTCCACTGGCTGCCAGTTGCAGCCAGGATCAGGTTCAAAATTCTGACTCTGGCCTACACTGCAGCCAATAGGACAGGCCCAACCTACCTGCAGGACTTAATCCAGCACTACGTTCCTGCTCAACCACTTCGCTCTTTACAGCAGGCGACACACTTCCCCCCCTCCGTGTCAACGGCTCTTGCTCGTCTTGACTGAGGAGCTTTTCCACCCTAGCTCCTCAGTGGTGGAATTAACTCCTCATTCCCCTACGTTCTACTCCAACACTGCCTGCGTTCCGTCGTGGCCTGAAGGCACACCTCTTCAGACTCTACCTTGACTGAGATACTAATCTAGGACCTTTTCTCATGGTACTCGTTCCCTGTGTTTTCTTGTTTAACTGTTATAGTTTATAATAGTATTTAGAATAGAATTATAGTATAGCTGATTTACCCACAGCTTACTGTGAACTACATTCAATGTTCATTACTAGGGATAGCTGCTACGTTATGTGAAGGATGTGCTTTGTCTCATCTGTTCTGTAGTTACTTCAATGACTTTCCTGTATGCACTTATTGTATGTCGCTTTGGATAAAAGCATCTGCTAAATTACTGTAATGTAATGTCTTTGTCAAAAGAGGCAGCTTCTTTTGCTTTCTCTGACATTTTTGCACTGAATGCATTCAACATTGCTAGCAGGATGAAGTCATTCTTGCTCTCTGCTTTTTTTGCAAGCTCATCCCCCTCTTTAGACATGGGTTCAATCCTGCTCTCAATAATCTTGTTTTTTTTCAGCCTCCTTGATCTTCTTTTGTGCAGCTTCTCACTTGACTGCTTTTTCTTCCCTCTGCTTTTCTGTCATCCACATACTGGTGCTGCCTCATTCAGCTTTCAGGTTTTCCTTGAGTTTTGAGTGCCAGCTCCGGGATGTCAGTGAGCGTCACTGCATCATGCACCTTTTCGTAGTGCAAGAGTCTTCTCTTGCATGTTTTCAATTAGAAGCTCAATTAGTGGCCCATTTAGACAGGCGCCTGTCCATGAGAGATTGTCAGGAGGGTCTTCAGGAGGTCCCAATTTAACTTAACTTCTTACCTTGTGCCATTTGTGTCACGGTTTTATAGTCGCCGCCCCTTCTTTGCTTAGGGTTTCTCGCAGCTCCGGGTCCGCTCCCGTGCCGTGTGTTTCTTTTTTCTCTGCAATCTATTTGCTCACCTGTTTCAGGTGTTTTCTCGGCTATAAAACCACCTCACTTCCTTCTTCTGGTGCTTTGATGTTAACTCGCCTTTACACTAACCCAGATATCGGTATAGGAACAAGCGACCACTTTATTTTAAAGCAAGTGCTTTAATTTCATGTGGGACTTGCTTTTAGTTGTTTCCTCTTGTGCCATTTCTGTTCCTTTTTCTTATTCCGTACTGTTCTCTCTGAGACAATTACCTTTGTTGCTTTTCTTTTCCTCGCTTCTCTGTTTTGGTGCTCTCTCTTTGACTTGAGACCGAGAAGTATTTTTTCCTTTCTTGGTTTGTTCACCTCTTTATTTCGGCCGTTATAGTTTTACGTGCCAGAGGTGTTCTTTTCTGTTTCTGCATTCCTCGTTGTTAGCTCTAGTATTTGAGCTCGGGGAATTTTGTGTCTTTCCCTACTCAGATCTTCGAGTTTTGCACACTTTTTCTGGGTTGATTTTGTGTTTGGCTATACGCCGGGAGTTTTCTTCCCTTCTTTTATTTCTGTACCGTTCACGAGTTTCTCGCCCCCCTTGTGGTCCTCACTTAAGTGGGTGACTTGTCTGAACCCCCCCTTCCTGTCGCATCTGGTTCTCCGTAAACGGAATGGCTACAATTTGAGGTTATTTACAAAAGTTAAACTGCTTAACCCTATTGACTCTAGCCCTCCAGAGGAAATTTCCACTTTTCCAATAGTTTCTACTAGTCTTATTTAATTGTCAATATCTCAGAAAATATTCACTGCACATCCATGGTTTAAAGTTCAAATTGAAGAATTGTCACATACAGTATATGGGTCATTCCATATAAAATCAATCAATACTGGGAAAGGTTCCCATCTGACCCCCTCAAAATCATCAGATTTTTTTGTACATGAAATATAATCTATTTAATGAAGCTATGCAAAATTTAAACTTTATACTATGAATATATTGTGAGTTATGTCCCCTTGAAGTATCTAGGGGTAGCTGAAATTCTGGCTCTTTTTAATTTGCATTAAATGTTCAGTAATATCTGAGCCCTCGTAGCTTCATAACTGAAGGTGGTAGCCACAGGAAATTTCCAGGGCTAAAAAATACTACCTAATATTGATCATACTATTGATCCATTTAGCCTATTCCTTGATCACACTAAACACGCACAAGCATGTCTGTTTCGCTATCAAGTAATCTGCCAAGGTGGAAAAGCAGGCTTTTAAAGGGAATGGGATATGACATTTTGATTGGTTTATTGCATGTCACGCCCAAGACACATCTATAATTAATGAAGCGACTAGGTTCAGCCCATTTGCACCTTGCGCCGTGCTTATCGCCCAAAAAACACGCCGTTAAAATATCAAAAGTGGACTTGGACACGCCCAAAATGGACTTTACGCCATGCGCTAAGACCAAGCGCCAAGATAGAGCCCTTGGTGTCATTGCTGTGTGCCTCATTGTCAAACAAACAAACAACGGCAACCTTACTTAAGTTTTCATGGCTTCCCTAGTGACATAATTGAAAGGAAGAAGTGGGTTCAAGCAATTAGTTGAGATGAAGGTCAGGACTTTACAATACTCCGAGGGAGTACATTTGTTTGTAGCCGGCACTTCAATGAAGCAGACTACACTCCAGCTACCGGTCGGAAGTGGCTGAAAATCGGGACCAGTCCCTTGCCGTTTTCAGTGGAATAATTGGGTGTCACAACGGAATAATTGAGTGTCACAACGGGAGTCTGTTTATGATAGAGCAACAACTCGCTTAGGCCATGACGTTGAATGCCGGTGTGAGGACATCTCCCCTGGGGTAACAGCCGGACCTGATCATGACTACGCTGTTGCTCCTACTCCAGGTATGTTGATGTGCGAGTGAATCGTGAAGTAGGCTATTTTGCTTCTGTCTGGCTCTTAATATTTTATTTGTTATTGGTAGTTGTTTTTATATGCACCGAATATTGTATACATTTTTAAATATTCTCTTTTTTTGTGAGTGTATGCACTTTTATGTGACACGGGCTTATGTCAAAGATTGATCATGTTAGCTAATGTTAGCTTCTAGGAAACAAGGTTTTGACAAGCCAGTGTGTCGTGTAATGTTGACATGACATCATTGAAAATAATTTTCTACTTAATAATTATGACTTTGACGACAGTATTTGGAGGATTTAGCTTCCGGATTTAGCAAGAGTTAAAATGTCAATAACATTAAGAAAGTAGTCATGCATCTTAGCTAGCAGAGTTTGAGAAACCCCCTCCATTTTCCAACTCGCGCTTGTTGTAGAAACTTAAACTCAAGTGGGGTTGTGTGGCACTGATTGACTTATAACTAGACAGGTATTTATGACTGACAGCTTGGTGATATGAGACAGGGGGGCTCACCATGGGGTGACTTCTTGTTAAGCCAAACTTCCATAGTATAATATAGCTAGCTAGCATAGGCGTAATGGCAGAGTTGCTCAAAGATTTATTGATTCGATAGGCTACTGGTAATAACATTTATCTTGGTGAGTCAGATGGTTTCAGTGTTCTTCTCTCTTTTTGCTACCCCAAAATCTCATACAGGTGCACTGGATGCTGCATCTGTACGCATACAGCAATTGGAAAACGGAAGTTCAGAAGCTGTAAACAGAGCAGACACGACTGAAAGTGGGCCATTTGCATTTTCAAAGTCTTCCAAGGAGGATATCCACTTCTTTACAAAAGTTGCTAATAATGGTTTGATATTTTCCGGTTTTAGGACCGAGCTGCGAGCTCACAGCTTCGGGGTAATTGCCCAACTTATCAACGTTACGGTCCCATGCAAATGGCGAGGACGCAGGTTTTGTTCATGTGGCTCTTTATTTTCACCAATGATCATTGTACAGCTTACAGTTTAGAGGGAGAGGCCTTAAAACCAGCCGCAAAACACACTCACACGCTAACTAACTTTGTTTTCCTTCCATCATGTCCATATCTGCCCTCACTCACACGGACCAATCAGGATCTCTTAAGCTACACTACCATGAACCCTCGTTAAAGCTGCATACCCCCATTTACCATCAGACGGCTAAACAATTATGCTGCGTTCACATCAAAAAAGGTAGGCGGAGCAAGAGTTCCAACTTCAGGGCTGGAACGTCCACAGGAATTTATTAGACAGTCTTCAGGCGCTCATTGAATGACCGGAGGTCAATTGAGTTTTTAGCGCCGGTCTGATGCGCGCGCTCTAAGCATAGGCTACGTTATGTAACTTCAATTGCTAAGATAACTGAAAACACTACTGTGGCATGCCTGATCACTTCCCCTTGTGCAACAAATGAAAACAATAGGGCAAAGCGCCGGTTGTATATCTTGTCAAATCTAAAATCTTTCGTTCACACGGTAGCAGTATCATCGAGATGTATACGAACTGGAGACGGCTTGGTGGTTCCGTGGATTCCTATGGGAGCTGGTCATTGGGGCATGAAGCCAATTCATGGAGGCTGCCATGTTAGACTATGGTGCTTTTTGGAACCAGAGCATGCGCACTGGCTAAATGTAAACGCTGCATTACTGCAGGAATTGTTTTCACATTTCGTATTTCTCATGCGTGCTCAATGCAGCTAAAGCAAAATCAGCATTACATAATGGCTGGAGTCGGAATAAAAATGCTGCCTTCTTGCAAGATAAATTTAGAATTTGATGTGCAAGATTTATGAACAATAAGGAGCTTGAATTTCAACATGCGATTTATTCTTGTAAATGAGTATGGCCAGTGCGTAAGACCTTTAGTTTATGTGCTCTCTGCAGCTAACTAAAATAAATGCTAGTGTGTGCGCTATCTGTTCTGAAGCTAAAAGCGGCATTTGTGTGCATGTTATATGCATTTGGAGGCTGCATTGGTGTATGCGGTGTCTGCAAGTGGTGCTGGCGGGGCACCGTTGCTACGTAATTTACACTCTAAAAGCAAGGGGCAAAAACTGGACTTAATTTTGTTGCTCACTTCCTGCTAGGGTGGCCACCAGCATGACCTCAGAAAGGAGGACACTTCTGCGGGGCATGCTGCATGGGTAACCAACACGGCCCCTCGTGTACACTACCGTTTAAAAGTTTGGGGTCATTTGGAGATTTTTATGTTTTTGAAAGAAATTTATACTTTTTATTGGATTTGAAATAAAACTAGTAATATAAGGTTAAAATGTGGACTGTCAGCTTTAATTTGAGGGTCTTTTCATCCATATCAGATGGACCATTTAGAAATGACAGCACCTTTTTTACATAGTCCCCCCCATTTTTGGGCATCAAAACATATTGGACAGTTTAACAATGTAGAACAAAGAAATCATTTTTAATACTTGGTTGCATATCCTTTGCATGCCATGACTTCCTGATGTCTGTGACTGAAATCAATTTCCTTGCTCCATTCCTCGCTAAAAGACGTCTTTCTTTTCGGCATCTTTCGGCAAATTTCCGTTGCTAGCTAGCTGGCATTAGTTTTATCTGACCTCACACACACACCCGCACCGCGCGAGAGACCCGAGCCGCTGATGGGAAAAAAACATACACACACACACAAAAATGCACGGAGCAACGTACGTAACGTAGCCAATAAGCTGGCTGCCAGCTGATTATATATATTTTTGTATACCAATGAAACGCAAGCTTTTATTTGATGTAAATCTAAGCCAATAAAATGTTTGAATAACAGGTCGACACTGTAATTCTATGTTTAAACATAATCACTTAAACAAAAGCCGGACAATTATGCTCACTTTCACAAAAGCCGGACAATTGTGCGTCCGGCAAGAGGTCGCGCCGGACAGAGGACAGCTGGGTCAAAAACCGGACTGTCCGGCTCAAAACCGGACGGATGGCCACCCTACTTCCTGCCTGCTGCCAGCGCTGTTTGCTCCTGTATAAGACTTTCAGGCTATTTCAACACAAGTCAATGCTACCATGGGTCTGGTTTTCCGCAAGTCACTCCCTCTGCATAGGTGCTACTTCAACTGATGCTCTGCGCATGCCTGCTATAGGCGTGCATTTCCTTTTTGGAGGTAGAGTTGGTGGAAGAGTTGTTAGCGTTTGGAAAGTACGGAGGAGGATAACATTGTGCTTCAGTTTGTAATCGATATTAGAGTTCTAAAATCCATATCAAACCGGTTAGACTGATTCGCTCCTAAGGTAAAAATCTTTGTTGCCACTAAGGGGCAGAGAGGGAATTTTCTACTTTTTCCTACGTTAAGCACTCGGCACTTAACTAATTTGGCCACCTTCTTGCTGACGGGAGGTTTTTATTTGGTTTTTCGCCCTCTCAGGAGCAACTGTCATAAGTCTGCTTCCATTATTAATTGGCTAAGCGTAGCCTACTATAATCCGCTCTCAGCTAAACTAGATTTTTTCCTGAGATATAAATAAAATATTAACAGTTCTTAAAACTATGCAGAAGTGGGTGGGAACCTGGCAAATGAAATGTGAAGCTCTACATGTGGGAATAAAAACGTAAGACAGTAGGGGAACAAATCGAAATGTGCTAAATTTGAAAGAACTTGGGAAGACTCTGAGTATTGGATTACTGCCTACATCTTATAGCTTTAACAAAACAAACCTTTATCGTGCTCAAAGGCTCAGGAGCTCTCATGCATCGTAAAGCTGCTGCTATTAAGTTTCACCTTGCCGCTTCACTTTGCATATCTGATGGATTGCTGGATATTGCTGGATCGCCAGGTTAATTTCTTACAGCAAGGCTTATTCTGCTTTATAGGCTATGTATATCTGATGGGATGTTTGGCTTATTGCTTTATTTTAAAGGCAAACCATTTCTAATGGCAAATAATTCAAATGGCTAAGCATTGTAATGGTAATCAAATCCTTATGGCAAGTTGACACTAATAGCTTGCTTCTGATGATATTCCATACGGCCACAGTGGCCTGGCTTCAAATTGCAAGGTTCACGTGAAAATTAGAATGACTAGGTTGAGCACTGCATTTCATCACATCTCTTGAAGCGAGCGGGGCATTGGCTGAGTTGTATAGTGGATGCTCCACTAGTCACATAACATATCCGGGTAAGACTTTTCGGTTTTGCTACCGATATCCAATGTGAGTGTCGCTATGACCGTGACCTAAGCTAAGCCTCTGTTCATGAACGATGCTGGCAATGGCTCGTCCAGCGGTTTCTGTGCAAAATTCTGTCATCTCTGTACTGTTGACATTTGCTACTTGCTTAAAAAATATACAGTATATAATAATACATAAAATATGGTGGTTGCTGGGTACTGACAAAAAATTAGTATGTCCTTTTTCGATCCCGCTGTCATCAGGTTTCTCGTGCAGTGGTTAATGGGGATATTGATTCAGGACTTCCTGATCTTCAGGAAGCAACAGGTGCCCTGTTGTTACACATAGCTTTTCTCACTAGATAGTATAAGCCACATGGTCAGGCGGCCAGGCTACACATAGCCTACTTAGGCATCACATTACGTAGTATGGCCAATGTCTGATCCAAGAACACAGCCGTGTTCTATCTCCTTGTCGGAGGGATATCGGAAGGCTAACTATATTGCTGTAAGAAACGCTAAAACATTTAGACCATATGCAAAGTGCTTGTAGTGAAATAACGTTACAGTATTATATATGCAAGTGCAAAATATTATCATCCACTAACAAAAAAGTTGTGGGCATCCAAAGAACGATAACTTTTCATCGTTGTATGCGTGTAGATTCCAAACAAACAGTGAGACAAAGAAAAAGCAATCAGCTTTCAATGGATAGGCTACTCTTATGCCAAGTTTTTATGATATATTTTCTAACATTTTGAGAACCTTCATAAAATACAATTTGCTAAAATTATTTGTTAAAATACTGTTGGTAATTTGGCCAGACAAAAAAAAAAACCATGCAGGTTATAACTGTTCAAGTAGGCTAAGCTAGCGAAATAGAAGTAACGTTAGCCTCTTAGGCTACTAATAACAACAATAATTATAATAGTAGTAGTATACGCTGTAACGATACTGGTAAAGTGTAGTTAGACTTGTGTGTTTTGATCTTAGATGAAACCATTATCTTACCTGCTGACATTTCGATAAAATATCAAAGTAGCCTAGCTATGTAAGGCCATGTAAAAAAAAAAAACCCGACATCCGAAAAAGGCCCCGACAACTTTTTTTAAAATTTTTTTTTTTTCGTGACGATGGCTAGAAGTTGCAGAAAACACGGGGAAATCCTATTTCTAAGCCATTTGGATAGAAAATCGTACTCACACCGCACTAGGAGATCCTATCCGATTCACTAGGCCTAGCCCTCTATCGACCACCACGCAAAATTGTTAGAGCGCATGTGCAGCATACGGGTTGCTAATGAACAATGCACGCCATCTTTGATCAACAATAGCGAGAGTTCACACATGCGATTGTCTATAGCCCTATTCGGACGGGATAAGTTTTCAGGACAATGTCTGTAAAGTCATTATTACCACAGGACGTCTGTAATGTTAATGGCCGATTCAGACGGGATAAAGTATCTCCGTAATCAGCGTCTAGAATTACAGAGATGGGAGCGTCTACTCCATGTTGTCGTCACACCGAAAACGTTCCCCACGAGTCATACAATGTAACGCATCCTATCTTCACTGCAAACTGATTGCTTCTGGTAGAAAATCGCTGTCAGGGAGCAATTGAAAAGATGCAGGCGCCAAAAAAAAAAAAAACTACGTGGAGACAATGTTGGCATGGCAAACATGTCCACAAAAAGCGTGAGGAATCCTGCATTACACCTCTTTATTAACGTTAGCTTGAGAAAGACAGTGTTAGGCCATGACATGTATGTAAGGCTATAGCTAGGCTACAATAGCTTACCTAAAGCCAGGGGTGGATTGGGACTATAAATCTAACCGGGAGTTTCAAAACCATGGCGGCCCAGCAACATTATTATTATTATTATTATTATTATTATTGTATAGGCCCTACATGTCGTATTAAGTCATTGTGCTGCTGCTGCTGCTGCTGTTGTTGTTGTTGTTACACGATGACGAGAGCGTGCATGTAGGCCTAGTTGTACTCGCAATCAGACACACCCACGGTGGCATGAAAACGATACTTGCAATAACGGCCATGGTTTACTTTTGCTACTTAGGCTATGGTTTACTTTTGCTACTTGCAATAATAACTGCCACGGCGGGCACGAAAAATCACATTGAGCTGAATGATCCACTTCCAACAACACAAAACTAAACACACATATAGCCTACTTTTGCAATTTGCAATAGTAAATGCCACGGCGGGCACAAAAACACAAGTGTGTCCTACCTTATTACACTGTCAGCAGGCGTCGTAGGAGGTCGCTTCTCTCAGCTAGCTTGTCGTTTACATGCACAGCAATATCCGATTACTGGAAACGATCAGCTTACGCCAGTATTTAACTTATTGCGTTCACATGGACATAAGTAATGTGATTACTCCAAAAGCCGCGTTTACATGATTCTCTCCATAATCAGCTCTGTGGAAAACGTAGCTACTAACTGCTTCCTGTTGTAAGGACAAAAATGATCCGCCCGTCAAAAATTTACGTTAGGCTATTATTATTATAGCTAGCTAGTAATTATTATAGCTAGCTACTTATTTATAGCTAATTGCTAGTAGTGGTTGATTTATATTATTGTACTAGCTAGCTTTACCGATCTCTAAATCTGGCGAATTTCCCGAAAATTTCAGTTATTTAATGTGCTAGCCACAAACTAGCTAGTACAAACACAAGCACGTAACACTGAACAATATATTTTCACCGGTGAAATGCAAATTTAATAATAAAATTCTGGAAGTGAGATGCTGAAGGAACCCCAGGCATAGCAAATGTTGACGGGTGGAATCATTTTGACGTTACACCGCCTCTTCTGCCTGACATGCGTAGTTTTGAAAAGCCGAAAGAAACCGGAGAAAGGTGTTTACATGCTCCAAAAAATCGAAAGTTTGGCCAAAAAACCAGGGGTGTTAATCGGGTTTCGAAAACACAGATTATGACCTTACATTATCGGATAAAGGTGTTTACATGACCATTTCAGTAACCAGAGTATTGCCATAACCGGGTTCAGATCGGAGTATTAGTGTGCATGTAAACGTACTAGCCTACCGGCCCACGCACAGCACCGGCCCACCGGGAAAACTCCCGGTGCTCCCGATGGCCAATCCGCCCCTGCCTAAAGCTGCCATAAGCATTGCCCCACTGTAGCCTACTTTTGAGCCGGGGTTTTTTTTTGCTCTGTCTTCTTATTTAATGTAACGTTACATTAATTTAGAGGTCGGCCAATAGTTGTGGCTTGCACTTGGACCGAAGAGAGCACAACCAAAGGTGTCTTCGAGTGCTTACGTGAAAAAACAAGAGAAAAGACTGGGGAAAACTAATTTCTCACAGGAAATAGCAGAATTTTACCGGACATGTCAATTCGCACGGGATTGCTTTAACCTGGGGTAATTTTTACCGGACATTTAACAGTAGGTAAAAGACTCCGGAATCTTTACTGGCACGCAGTCCGTAAAAGTTACGGACATGGCAGATTCAGACGGGACTAAAATAGCGGAGCTCCTCCGGTAATTATTACATTACCCCACCTGCCCCTGTAAAACTTATCCCGTCCGAATAGGGCTTATGGTATATTAACAAAACGTTCTACAACAATGCCTTTTATTGTGCTAACAATAGTCCGTTCTGGGTGCAGTACACCGATTAAAGATTGGTTTGGGTGTTCAGTGGAGGTCGACATGACTTTATCGCATTTGATGAATTCAATCAAGGAACATTTATTGACCAAAAATATGAAACATTACAATCAATATGAGCAAAACTGATGTTGACAGGCTATAATTAAACAGAAGCAATTTGGTCGAGAGACGCAATGTTCTATATACTCTGTCCTCTTTATTTCTCTCTACGGTCAGCTGTACCTGGTGCTTAAATTAAAAAAAACTTTTTAAAAAACCTCCCTCCCTACGACTTAAAAAAAAAAAAAAAAGGACGATCAACAACTTTTTTTTATTTTTTACATGGCCTAACTTCTGGCCATTCCATGGGATCATTTCTCCAACATGTGCAAGGAAAGGAGAAGGGACATAGAGGGAGTCCAGCAATATTGCGTTTGTCAATATACCTTTTCCTCTCTGGTAGACACAGGGTACCAAAATACCACCTGCCGAAATGTGGTGTTCTTCACACTGACCTGAAATTAAATGTTCTAGATAAGTGTAGTGCATCCCACCAAACAAATAGAAGAACTGTCATCCGTAATTTGTAATATGCAGCGTCATGTATTATAAGTTAAATGTCAGTAGGGGCAACAAAAAATTTAAATGTAGTTGCACTCATCTTTAAAAAGGTAATTCATATTGAACAGCAATGTCTGTCATGAAATTATTATTCCCATGTACTACACTCTTATCATTGTCATAGATTAAGTACCATATATAATTTTCATGGCAAGTGGGACAATTTTATAATTGCACACTCTCTAACTGACCTTTTCAGATATGCAGAAACCCAAATAATATTATTTGAATGTACTTACCATGAATAACTATAAAGGTCAAATCAGTATTTAGTGGAAATCCTTTTCAAATGGCATTTACCCACTATGATGTCCCTGCTACACACATGAGAGATCTTGCAAGGTCTTCTGATAACTCTTTTTACATGGTTTACTCCTAAAATGTTAACTATCTGAAGTACTGTATATTCATTGTATGGACATTGTTGTGATTTATGTGGGAAACTCAAAAGTGCCCAGTAGTGTGTAGATTTGAGTTATGCCCCGCCAACCTGTAACTTGGAGGATGGTATACCTGCCAGGCTAATAATGCTGTCAGAGCAGACAGGAACTTTGGTATGTGAAGTGTGCCATACTTTTAATGTCCGCAGGCAAAATCTGAATTGTGGAAAAATATGGAACCAAATGTCACCATTATATCACACCAAGGCGCAGTTAAACCTATTTAATATTTACTGTTTGTTTACATATTAACTGTACTCAGTACTCATCACTGATCATGTTCTGCTGGGATATGGAAGTGGCAAGTAGCCAAGCCTGGATTTATTTCCAAGTAGACTAGAAAATAAATTAATATGAAAAAATGTAATTGCATTCTTCCAATCTGCATAAATGGACATTTTTTGACTTCTCATTCAGATCCCTCAGTAGGCAGATAGACTATCTATTTGCAAGGCCAAGTTGGAATGAATGGTTTCTTAATCCCAGCTGTTACCACTGCTTCTCAAACTTAGTCCTTGTTCTCGTACCCAATGTTTGGCAGCGTTTTCTTCATCTCTGCGGACGCTTTGTCATGGGTTGCGCTTGCCTTTCCTTATTTCTGCAGTCGTTCACTCTTTTCTTTTCGACAGGGCAATCTATCGGATTTTCCGTGTTCCACGCCGGGGTTTCTTTTCATTCCGGTACTTAGTGATTGCACCTGTTTTAGGTTTCCTGTCTCTATTTAAGCCCAGGATTTCCTCTTTCCGGCACTTCGTTATTATTTACACTTAGCCGGTAAGGTATAGGACTTGGGATACTGTTTTCGCTTGTTGTTTCAAATAAGCAAAAGCAGGAAGTCCCCTTTAGCGTTTAGAGTTAGGGTTTATCTTCGTATCTTCTTTCTCCCTTTATTTACTCTATTTCGCTGTCCTTATTTCTCTACCTTCCTTTGGTTTCTCTCCTTATTAGCTCGCTACTGTCTGGAACTAAAGGAGTTTTGTTTTCACTAATTATTTACTCAGGCCCACAAGTTCTTGCCCCTCCTTTTCATCCTTATCATTTTTTTTCGTCTTTTCTATACCTCTGCCCGCTTCCTCTTATGTAGAGGGTTTGAGGTATTTTTCTCTTTTCCCTCCTCAGCTCTATATTGAGCCGTCGCCCTCTTTTTGGGCGTATTTTCTGTTGGCACTATGCCAACTATCCCTTATTCTTTATTTTTATAATTTCCTGTCGCGGACCTCTCTCCGCTTCTGTGGTAATTCCACAAGTGTGGAATTACTTTCTGATTTCCTCTGTCGCATTTGGTCCTCCGTTCCCAACCTCGTACACGCTTCCTCTCGGAGCTGCGAGAGGGCACTCCTGCTGTACTTTTCCGCCGGCCGTGCCATGTTTTTCCGCTTCCCGGCACTCATCTGCACTGAAAAAAAAAGTCCTTTGGATTTACTTGATTTTAATGTGTACATCGGTCCCACATGATCACAATGTGGCCAACTAACGTCATTTTGCTTTTCAAGAATATTTAAAAGAATCATGTTGATTCAACGTATTATTTTTCAGTTATGGTAATACCAATTTATTATGTAAAGTTAAAGTAATGTCATCATGTCAATATTATCTAATTTCCAACTGTAACTCCAACTTGATTTCTTAATGGTAATATTACTCAATGGTATCATGTTACTTTAAAGCAATTTCATTGTGTTAATGGTACCAAAGTTAGGTCTGTAAATATAACTTGATTTGTTAATAGTAATATTACTCAATGGTATCATGTTACTTTAAAGCAATTTCATTGTGTTAATGGTACCCAACTTAGGTCTGTAAATCTAACTTGATTTGTTAACTCCATCGAAATGTATTGTAGACATCAGTTTCATGTTCAAAAAGTGTGTGCAAATACAAAATCATTAATGCAAAAAAACTGATTTGAATTGACAAAAAAGACAGAGTCAGAAAGTACAAAAAAGTCTTATATTAAATCTCAACTTTACAGAACAAACTGTAATCAGTGGCTTCAAACACAAATACATAATAATGTAGTGGCACTTTTTGACCCAAACAGCTTATCTACGGCATAATACAGAGCTGTATGACGGCAAAGTAAAGCAGTGAATTTTTTTTTAGCCGCCTAAAATATGTTTGCTGCTGTCCCCATCCACAACAGTACTCCTGTCTGTTTCTCCAAACTGGGGTCACGCTGACCGCCATCTACTGCAGGTAATTTAACTATGGACAAGAACCTCATACAACCCCACTTCAAAAATAAATCAGACAAAAACACTAACAGCATTTTCAATGTGGATTTACACACAAAACAATTTCCCTGAGAAATTATTACAAAGACATGTAAACCAAAGTAGCAAATACAAACTACTGCATTTGTTTATAAAGTGTAGTCAGAGCAGCAAACAAAATGGCTACAAACCCTCAACTGGTTGGTTTCGTACTGGATTCGTAAATAAAAATAATGTGAACTTAAAATGACTAAAGTGCAATTAATTGACAAGAAAAAATGAAAAAGCAGTCCAAACGGTATAGCAATACCATATTCAATTGTCTTGTGGTTTGTGCAGAATCTCTCCCTTTCACTGGTAGAGCCTGTTTTTTAGAGCGAGTGCCTTGTTGGAAAGTTTACCTCCATCCAGTTCCATGAAAATCTTTTGGACTACCTCAAAGGTGTAGCGGAGGTCAGCAGGGTAGCTGAGGTTCATGGCATAAATCAGTCCGAACAGCATAGCAACAGCTAATGCTACATTATCCAGATCTTGCAACACCTTGATGCCTTCAAGGACGATTCCAATGTCCTCTGGTTCATCACTTGAAGCATGTTCTTTAAGAACATAGATCCCAATAGTGGTGTCTGCAATGGCGTCAGTGATGGTGTTTTCATCCATGCCCTGTATAAAACAGACAAAAGTAGGTACATAAAGGTAAGTAAATAAGACCTATTAACCACGGCCATCGAGAAAAGTATAAATAAATATAAAATTGGGCAGTAGAGCTGTGCCCAAAATGATCAAATGACCCTACATGCAGAGTAGTATGATCATAAATGACAGCAAAAAGCAGTAGAAACTCTCACACTGAGCTGAAATGAAACAGACCCACAAAAAAATGAGGTAAATAATATGAATAAACAGTCTTTACTGCATTCTGCAGTCATTTATGGTCATGTTAATTTCTTGTCTCTGCTCTCCGTTTCACCGTGGGCGGGGCTCAGCAAAGCGGAGGAGATACAGACAGCAGTGGAGAGTTGTTGACAACTACACCATTACATTAATGTAAGTGCAATAAAAGTAAAAAACAGTGATTTATTAATAATTAAAATAAATGCATTTTATATTAATTAATTATTTCAGGCCAACTGATCAAGTAGAATGAGAGAAGAGTGGAAGGGGAAAAAGTAAGCACCGATTCATGTACATACCACATATTTCTGTACAAGGTTTTCTGGATCTTCACCCATGTAGATACAGACTCCCTTAATGATACACTCTCGTCCAACATCTACGTCATCACACTGAAAGAAAAAAGTCTTGATAAGTGTCTTAATTGAGCCCTAGTGCTTCATTTTTAAGTCAACTACTGGTGTAAACTGTCTTATGGGCCAGGGATTGGCATCTCAAGCAGAAATACTAGGGGTGTGCTATCTAAGGAACCTCAAGATTCGATTATGATTCAGGGTGCTACGATTCGATCATTCAGCGATTATAACGATTATTGATGCATCTCCAGGCCTTTTTTTTTTCCATACAGGATTTATTTTCTCTCAATTTGTGGCTACTTCTTACTTAAAAAAACGTTTCTTAACGTTTATAGGTTTTTAATGACTGTGGGACACCTGTATCACTTACATCAGCCATTTGCGCAGTGATTGTCTTGAGCCTTTCCCCTAGCTGCCCTCCTCTCTTTTGGAGCAGCCTCGTCATTTTGTCAGTGTGGAGATCCAGTTGAGACAGGAACTTGGATTGAAGTGGGACAGTGGTTATTCTCTTGAATTCAGCGTTGATCTGAAAACACAGCAAGCACAAGCACAAAGGAATTAGGTTCAAACAGTAAACATCAGGGAGAAAGCCATCATTACACATACAGCAGACCAGGGCAGTCTAGGAAGGAGATAAAACACAGATGAATAATATACAATCTGGCATGTTAGTTTGCCAGTGTATCCAAAACTTTCCTTTTACAGCAATTCCAAGATGAAAAATCCAGCATGAAATAAGCCTTACCTCACTGACTTCAAACAGAGCAGGCCACCTTGCCATGAAATCCTCCACCATTGGTACATTACGCACAACTTCATGTCTTCTGTGTGCGAAAGTCTTTTCCATCTTGAGTTTCACAACATCTCTGTTGTTCCTCTTCTTTACATCCAAGAGCAGAGATTTCTGCATGGCCTCCAGGCTCTCCTCACTTTCTGCTGATGGGTATATTGGGCAAAAATTCACCTCCGCTCTCTTTGCCTTTTTGACACCAAAAGATGCAATGCGCTTTCCTGCAGGTTTGTTTTCTAAAGAATTCACTGTCACTTCTGGGCAGCCCAGCTTTCTCAGTTGTGTGCGGTAGTTAGACAGTTTATATTTTAAACTGGTCTTCCATCCGCCACATCCAGTGCAGGACCCCTTCTCAGTTAAACATGGATGCATCTTGATGAGACTCTGGGCTACTTGTTCCATCTCCTTATCAGTGACATAGACTTTATACTGCACAATTTCCTGCACTAAACCATCAAGGATGGAAGACTTCAACTTGGGATCTGGAAAATGTACTGCGCCATTTTGAAGATAAGCTAAATTTGCCTGCTGAAGCTTTAATTCAGCATCGTAGGAGAACTTGGGCACATGAAAAACAGCAGGCCAAGAGGACCGTGAGCTCGTAGACTCACACGATGACAGTACATCTGTATCCACAGATCCACTTGATAGGGATGAAGAGTCATTCTGAGAAGGACTGAAAGCTTGGGTGTTTAGACTAGGATTGAGATCAGTAGATATCTCATCATGCTGCATAGTGGTGAGCCTTGACAGATCAATGATTCTAAGAGTACCTTTGTCCTCAACTTCTGACATTGAGGTAAGGTTAAGGAACTCATCTCCAAACAAGGAATCCTTGAACTGAAGTCTAAAATTGCCATGAAGTCCGCACTGTTTCGTTACTTCAGCCATAAGGTCATCAATGGATGCAGGGAGTCCATGGGAGATAGTCAACCTCTGAGAGCTGCCATCAGTCAAGATGATCTTAAGGATCACAGGAGTCTCCATCCTCTACGTGGTTTACTCTGCAAGCACACAGACACAGTTCATTGTCATGTCATTGCAGGTCATTAAAATGTGTGCTGGCTCATTTTCCCAGCAGGTAAGTGAAGCAGGTCGGTATAAAGGCAGGATTAGATTCAGTGGTAAGCTTAAAGGGGCACTTCACCCAAAAAACAATGCTCAACTATTTTCAACTGTAGTAGGCCCAATTCAAGGGAAAGTTGAAGAAATTGTGTCTGCAGGTCATTAGAGGTCTGCTCTATGACATCACCCGGGGGAGGTTTTCAGCCTCAGTAACTGTCAAACGGAAAAAATGTGTGCAAAATGGTTTAGAGTTTTGCGATAGGTGTGAGATCATGTGCAAAATACCCCAGCATTGTTTTTGGGTGAAGTGCCCCTTTATGAGTTTTAACATTATAAATGCTACCTCTGATGCAGAAGAACTTTAGTAATGTTGACAAAATTAAAACAAAAAATTTTGTAGAAGTTATGACCATGAATTGTATTTTAAGACTTTACTTTTAAAGCCTAATATTTATCAAATTGAATTTCAGACATTGTAACATTTAAGGACCTACAGACATCCTGGAATACAATTAGGAAAAAGAATAGGTTAGAGCAAGTATTAGATAAATTCATATATACAGTATAGGCTTATATAAATAACTTATTACAACCTTTTATTTCAATATGTCTTTTCAAAGTCACCATGCGGGCTGATCCAATCTTGTAGTCGACAAGTGGATAAGTATCAAGGAGTTCAATGAGCGTCACGAGAGTGAATGTTCTTGTGGGTGCTGGGCTGAGTTCAAAGGCTCTATAATGCTCTTTGTACCAACCACAGAGCTCTTTGACAATGTAGAATACACTCTCATGTGAAATGCAGATTTGGTCAATTTCACTGAATTCAGGCAATCCACCTGCTGCTCTGTGGGCCAGAATCATTCCCTTCCTATAGGTTATGCCCTTGGTTGTCACACAATGTGCAAGGTGAACCTCAGCTGTGTCAGGGAACTTTTGCCTGATGACTTGTGCAATCTCCTCTTTAAGTAGGTCTACTGGTAGAGTGGATACAGCCGAAACCTCTAGGTCAGACTTGTTCAGATGTGGAGAGCTCAGATGGTAAGCAATCATCATCTGATGCTTTGAGGCTAATGAGAGGGGCACATTCTTGAAGCAGCTTGTGTGCCTGATTACCTGCTTAAAAAAGCTATGCTTAGCCTCAAAGCGCATTGTCCACAGCTCGACAACTGGACCAAACAGCCTAATCATCTGGGGGTAGTGCTCCAAAAAATGGTGTTTTGGTAGCAGCTTGATGTCAGGGAACAACTCTTTGTATCTCTGCCTGTGCTCTATGATTTTACTTTCTAAAAAAGCCAGTGACTCATCACTATGCACAGGAGCAACAACAAGCTCTGTGATGTCCTTCAGATCCATGAGAACAAGCCACGCAGGCTCATCTTCAGGTACAAGTGATCCAACCAAAAAAGGTAAGAACCGGAGCAAGCTCCAGTTTTCATGAGCATTTCCCCCGACTGTTTTTCTGCTGGAGAAAGTTTTTTGCACTACATGAGGTCTGTTTGTCCTGTCAGTCCATTTGTAGGGAAACTTTAGAATGGCATTGTTCAGGTCAGCTAATGTGAAATACTTTTTGGATATAAGCACTTTTAAGCAATGAGCTAGCTCTACTGGGATGATACCCTCAAAAACATCATGGGCAAGATCAGGTGGATAGCCAAAGATGACATGAAAATGAGACAGATTTTTTGTAAAAATACATTCATTTTTCACTCCACACCAACCTGTACCTGTATCTTGTGCTTGTTTGACATGGGCCTGATGAAGCTCCTTGGTTCTCAGCTTGAAAGCACCAGATGCAACAGAATATAGCTGAATATCACTGCTCTTTCCTGTGCAAAATCTGCAATAGTATTCCACCGAAAAACTCTGCAAAAATCCTGCAACACTGTGTGCTCCCAGGTTGTCAGCCACTACACTGAGTATTGTACCTTTAACTGACTCGCCTAATAACGGGACATAAACACCCAGTTCTTCCAGAGTTTTCAGATCTTGTACAAGAGGTTCAAAGACTTTATCATAACCGTAGGTTTTAACGTCATCGGTTTTGCATAAAACTGCCAAGTAAATGGATGATAACAAGGAATGAGACCCCGGAGGCAAATTAGCCAATACCCAATAAACAGCACAAAGCTTATGTTTCTTGCGCGAGGTGCCAAGTGGGTTACAGGTTTCAAAGTCGTCCACATACACATTTAGGATGATCCTTGCCTTTTCTCCAGAAAGGAAACTATTTTCCTTAAACAGGGAACCATCTCTTGAGGATTTGTACTGATATGACACTCCAGAATCTGTGCCTTCCTGTCTTTGATGGCCCTCAATAACTTGATCAATGATGTCCCTTCTACTCAACAGCTGCTGTAAGGACTTCAATATCGGGACATATTGGAAACTGCGTTTGTTTTTACCATCAAGAATGTATTCAACTGGCTCTACAACACTGAAGTTCTCCTTGTAATACTGCTTACGCAGATGTGCAGTACTTAGAGGGCCACCTTTTTGTATGGACCTTTGCACAGGATTACCAGAACAAATTGCATTAACAGTTTCTCTAATTATAAGTTCATCGACAGGAAGGTTTCTCTGATGAAAGATGTCGCTCACAATGTCACAAGATAATGGAACAGGCGCAGAACAAATCAAATGATGGAGTTCCCCTAAAAACACATCAACAGCTGTGCTTGGCACATGGACCAAATGCTCCAAGTTCAGCAAAGCAGCTGCAAATCTTTGCTCTATGTCCTTTTGCAAGTCCTCAGTATGAGAATGACTAGTTGATGGAATGGCACTATCTGACTGCTCAACACACTCCGAAGTATTAGCCTCTAATTCAGTCACAGACAATATCCTAGTAGTTATAACTACTCCAGGTTTAAAATCAACCAATGTGTGATGGCAGTGTTTTCGGTTTTTGTGTGATTTAAATGTACAATAAATATTTGTTTTAAAGTCACAGCCTAAAAACATACAAATGACCGTCTCATTTCTTTTGAGATGTGCATTTATATGAGCAAAATAATCTCTCTCTGATGCTAAATCACTACAAGCACAAAGGTGGCAACTGAATATTGCTTCCTCTCTGTGAGTGACCCCTGTGGAATGGATTTTGCTTTGGTGGACAATAAGAGCATTCCACGTCTTAAATGTGCATGGACACTGCAGATATGTACATGGAAAACGAGAACTACGTCCAAAATGTGGATGTTTTAACTTGTAGTGATGCAAAAGATTGGACCTACTTGACACAGTTTCTTTGCACCCTTTGCAACTCCACATTCCCTGCACCTAACCCTGTAACATATATTGAGAACATCATTAGTTACACTGTTAAAGCTCCAATATGCAATTCAGATGTAACAAAACGGTCTGCTGCACTACCAAAACTCTAAACACATGATGGAACAACACAAAAGAATAGAAAAATATGACAGCACTTACCACTGTAGAGCCTTTGAGTGTGTGTGTATGCTGTGAAAGAAAATATTTAAAATTAATGAGGTGAACACGGTAGATTTCCTTAATTAATTAAAGGAATACAAACAAATAACACAATCACAAAGCAAGGATGCAACAGACATTCAGTTTTAAGTATTTCTGCAATACAGTACACTGTTGGACGCAATGGCAAGCAGAAAATACCTTTAAATCAAGTTTTAGACAGATTTTAAGAACTCTGCTTCATTCCTTTGAATACTTGCGATGTATGGATGATTTCAGTTTGTGTAGGTAACGTTACTGCTGTTTCTCGGCGAGCAGCGGCTCTGTCCCTCGCTTTGCACAGTCCTCCACACACAACACTGCAAAGCCCCGCGAATGACGCGGATTTGTCGCCTAAACTTCGCCTTGACTATCTAATGTAATAGTCTGTACACACAACGACATGCAGCGGCGCTGCACCAAAAGCGGTCGGACAGACAAACCGCTGCTCAGTGGCGTCAGTCTGTCTGTGAGCTGCCAGTTTCAGCTACAAGTTACGACAAATCACCAGCGGATGGTTGCATCCGGCTCTGGTCATAAAGCTTTTTGGAAAGAGGACGAGGCGTTAAAGTGGGATTCGTTCGGTTATCGTGACTTCACTGTCTGCAGCGGTAAAGCCCGCCACAAGAGTCCGGTTAACGGCAAGAGTCCGGTTAACGGCTACTCTTCACCGGCGAGTAACGTTACAATGAAGCACATATAACGTTACACAAACAAGACAGCCTGTTGTCTAGTCAAGTGGAAATGTCACCTACTTGAACACGAACATAAATAAATTTGATTTACTTACTTTTTCAGTGTCTCTAAATGGAGAGTTATTCAAAACTTTCACGGCTATAGATGCTGTCCGTTGCGCATGCGCAGACGCGGAACTTCTTCCTTCTTCTCGTTTTTTTGGTGTTTGCTATTGGTTGAATTATCGCCACCCTGATCTGGAGTGACCAATGACACGTCCTGGCGCCCTTTCAATATATTCAATTTCCGGTGGTGACCAAACTCGATTACATCAATTTAAATTCAATCAAGTCAATCAACATCAATCAACGTGGGAGAAACTCGTATATTCAATATAGTCTATAAACACCTCAAGTCTACTTAATGGAATCATGTTCACACAAGGAATATAAATGAATTGTGTTGCATATATTTAATTCATTTTTGTAAATTCAAAGACCTGCTATTTCCCATTTTTTCAGTGTGGCGCACCTGTTTCTGGTTTCCCGCTGACTATATAAGCACTGTGCTTAATATCCCCCGGTAATGAGGTATAGGTTACAGACAACCACTTGTCCTTTTTATTCTAAAAAGAACACGCGGGACTTGTCTTTTAGAATTTCTAAACCGAAAACTCGAACACTCTCTCTTCACTCTTTATTTCCTGCCCTGGTTTTTCTTTCCTGTCTCTCTTCAAGACAGAACCACTGTTTTTTCTGTTTCCTTTTGCCTCTTTAATTGTGTTAGCTATCAGATTGTTTTCAGAGCCAGAGGCACTCTGTTTGTTTTGTCTGTTAGTTTTTCTCTCTGCTCGAATCTGCGAGAATTCGCCCATTCTCCTGGGTCGTTATTATTTGATTATTTGATATGATTGTTTTTCCTATCTATCTAATTAGAAACAAAACAAAATTTGCAGCACGTTACAATTAATTTACAATTAATTTTAATTCCATTATCTGCATGTGCGCTTTACGGGAGCAGGTCTGTTTCCCCTGCTGTAAATCGCACTTTTCACGGTCTTCCTGGGAAAGTGGATCGTATTACGCTACCAGTAAAACAGGTTGGTCGCATTTCCATAAGCAGGACATTATAAAACAAGGGAAAATATGCTGAACGTATGGGTTGCCAACCTGACAGATTTATTGTATTTAGTGTCATCATTAAGGCAAAATAACGTTATTTATGTTATTAATCAAAATTAGAATGCAGGTAGCCTAATGAACTTCGGATGAAGCTTGAACATGAGTTCATTGCATAATTAAACGAAATTCGTTAAACAAGCAGGCTAATTTGGCGTTTTCTAAGGTGAGACGGAAGCAATTGGTCGCTTATTCTCAGCTGTTGCAGGTGCTTTTAACGAAATTTAACCGCATATATTTTGTAAACAGCACTATCAGGAATTATCGGGAACTCATAATGGTTAGCCCGAATAATATTGATCATAGGCTACTATTGATCCATATAGCCTATTCCTTGATCGCACTAAACACGCACAAGCATTTCTGTTTCGCCATCATAAGCAATCCGCGAAGGTGGAAAAGCAGGCTTTTAAAGGGAATGGGATATGACATTTTGATTGGTTTATTGCATGTCACGCCCAAGACACACCTATAATTAATGAAGAGACTAGGTTCAGCCCATTTGCACCTTGCACCGTGCTTAGCGCCCAAAAAACACGCCGCTAAAATAGCAAAAGTGGACTTGGACATGCCCTAAATTGACTTAGCGCCATGCGCTTAGACCAAGCACCAAGATCGCCAAGATAGGGCCCAATATCTCAATTATGACTTACCCATGATGTAGTTGATTGATAGAAACCATTTTCAGCTAATTCCATGTTGTCCATTATTTTGGATATACACACGTTGCTAATGCTAGCACAACTCTAAGGTAACGGGTAGCATCCACTACCAAACGCACTTAAACACTCCACAGTGCACCCAAAGCAAATAAAATATGACGACAGTCTATCTGGGGAGTGATACTTTACGTTACCTATGAAGGTATTGCCGGCACTCGTCGACTACAACAACACAGAAGAGCAACAAGTTGCAATGGCCACGTTCGCTCCGCCGCCGTACTTCCACGCAGAATATAGGTTAGCACAAAGTAAAGGATTCAACGATAGTTTGACTTATGGTATAAACTCTCAAAATAACCCCGATAGACTGTCGTCATATTTTATTTGCTTTGGGTGCACTGTGGAGTGACCCTGGCCTACACTGCAGCCAATAGGACAGGCCCCGCCTACCTGCAGGACTTAATCCAGAACTATGTTCCTGCTCGACCACTTCGCTCTTCTACAGCAGGGCGACTCGCACTTCCCCCCCTCCGTGTCAACGGTTCTCGCTCATCCCGACTGCGGAGTTTTTCCACCTTAGCTCCTCAGTGGTGGAATGAACTTCCCATTCCCCTACGTTCTACTCGAACCCTGCCTGCATTCCGTCGAGGCCTGAAGACACACCTCTTCAGACTTCACCTTGACTGATATTCTAACCTAGGAATATCAGTTCCCTGTGTTTACTAGTTCCCTGTGTTTTCCTGTCTGTTTGTTATAGTTTATAATAGTATTTAGAATAGAAGTGTAGTATAGCTGATTTACCCACAGCTTACTGTGAACTACAGTCAACGTTCATTACTAGGGATAGCTGCTACATTATGGGAAGGATGTGCTTTGTCTTGTCTGATCTGTAGTGATCTTGATGATGTCTCTGTATGCACTAATTGTACGTCGCTTTGGATAAAAGCGTCTGCTAAATGAATGAATGTAATGTATGTTGTATTGTTGTCCTGTGATCAACTAAACCTGCGTCTGCTACTATTTTTTGCAGTGATGTGTGGGTTTTTCTGAGCATTTCTCACCAGGTCTCGGGCCATTCTATCTGAAATTGTTCTTAGTCTTCCAGATCTTGCCTTGACTTCAACTGTTCCATTTATCTTCCATTTTCTGATAATGTTTCTGACAGTGGAAATAGGTAGTTTGAAACGTTACTTTTTTTTTTTAGCTTTCTCCTTGTTGGTGGAAGTGAACTATCTTCATTCTGACATCATTGGACAACTGTTTAGAGGAATCAATAGTAACACCAGACAGAACAGCCACCACAGTCAGATGCTTTAGAAGGTATGGAGTTACTTCAGAATAATTATATTCACCTGACCCATTGAAGCCCTAAATCACCTGGGCCTTAGTAATCATCTTTAAAAGTAACAAAGAATAATCCAAAAGGGTTCCTAAAATTTTGCACAGGGAATTTTTCCTTTTTTATTATTTTGAAACTAAAGAATTCAAATAAAAAGTTATCTTGCTTTACAATTTGAAGAAATGTGTCATGTTTAACTTTGTACCATTTAGAGGCCAGGTTATTTTTTGTTCATTTGTATATTAATTGTAAAAGGCATTTTGACCAGGGGTGCCCAAATTTTTGCAGCATAGGGTGCCGCACAGAACATGACACAATTCAAAGCAATCCCCATGATTGTACTTATTGAACTGCAGAGTGGTTGGTCATTGCTTTTCTCAAAGTACTCCGGCGTTTCAGTGCCAAAATGAAATGTAATCAACTATCCAATCATAGTCGGGAGGCGGCCTGGGGATGTTGGGGCATGGGGACGAAACAGAGTGAATAAGTCAGTCAGTCTCAGTTTGAGTGTGTGAATCATCTTGAAAGTGTATGAATGATTAGGTTAGCTACTTACCTTGTGATTCATGCTCTACATTCTCAGAGCGAAGAACGCACTTAACAGCTTGCTCAGTTTCGCTCACTTTGAGCTGCTCAGAGCGTAGCTGAGCACTTTTGGATGTGGATCAGAGAGGAGCAATACGGAAGTACGTCGTTAGCCATGGACCCAAGTACACGGACGATTATACACATTGTTATATAAAATAGCGATTTAATGGTAAAATCAACGTGTTAAATGAAGTAAATTTGACTGTCACACAATCATTTTGGTGCTACTTTGAATAATTTCCATTGAAAAATACAGCTTCAGTGTGTGTATGTGAGCGCGCTCTGCTGACCGAGCTGTCAGTACGAGCTGACGGTTGTTAACAGTTGCTCAGCGCTCAGAACGTTAAGTGATTCAAATTCCGCTCAGTGCTCACTCTGAGCATTCTCACCGTGAGCGCTCAGTTACTTAACGCGCCCATTATGAGCAGAGGGTTTGTTGCTAAGACAACAATCGCTATATATCAACACTTTTCAAGTGAAGTTGAAATTTGCTAGCTGTATTGCTCGGGACCCAAGGAACTACAGTGTCGACTGTGAAGTTGATTGAATGAGCGGTTCTCCAGAAAGCTGCAAGCATCAATACTGGGGCCCAAGCAATTGGCCCGTTCCGAACGGGCACGGACACTGCCCTAGTATACGTAAATCACAAACCAATAGATGTGTCAATGACAAACTAATACATACGCATATCAAACCTATGTATGTATATACTGTATCTCTGTAACACATTTCCCACAACTATGCACGTAAGATGCCTTCCAAAGTTTAAAACAAACTTAAGCCATGCAATGGGTCTCCATCTCTCTCCTAGATCCCAATCTCTTGTTCACAGATGGTCAGCTGTTTACCTTTGATGCATTTTTCGTCACCTCGGTCATCTCTGGGACCTCTGGCAGATTTCCAAGATTGTTGTCATCAGCTCGTCATCATCTGGTCACCGGGGTGTCACGTTCAAATAGTTTTTTCTTGAATACGTTGAATACACCAAAAGTTCTTATAAGTTTTGGTAAAGTTTCCTGCAAGGAAGGGTTGTGGAGGGTTGCCACCTGGGAGGCAGCCAAACACATCGAGGCATCAACCTGGTGGAAGGGACTCTTAAGTGGATATAAATAAATAGGAATAACTTCATCTTTTGACTAAAATAAGGTTAAATAAGACATACATAATATTTTTGTTTCCTTATTTAATATGTTTTTTGTTAAACAAACTGCATTCGGAAAAAAAACAACATACAAATATATGTTTTCACGTTGTGGTAAACTGGCGTTGGCGTTTTCTAAGGTGAGACGGAAGCAATTGGTCGCTTATTCTCAGCTGTTGCAGGTGCTTTTAACGAAATTTAACCGCATATATTTTGTAAACAGCACTATCAGGAATTATCGGGAACTCATAATGGTTAGCCCGAATAATATTGATCATAGGCTACTATTGATCCATATAGCCTATTCCTTGATCGCACTAAACACGCACAAGCATTTCTGTTTCGCCATCATAAGCAATCCGCGAAGGTGGAAAAGCAGGCTTTTAAAGGGAATGGGATATGACATTTTGATTGGTTTATTGCATGTCACGCCCAAGACACACCTATAATTAATGAAGAGACTAGGTTCAGCCCATTTGCACCTTGCACCGTGCTTAGCGCCCAAAAAACACGCCGCTAAAATAGCAAAAGTGGACTTGGACATGCCCTAAATTGACTTAGCGCCATGCGCTTAGACCAAGCACCAAGATCGCCAAGATAGGGCCCAATATCTCAATTATGACTTACCCATGATGTAGTTGATTGATAGAAACCATTTTCAGCTAATTCCATGTTGTCCATTATTTTGGATATACACACGTTGCTAATGCTAGCACAACTCTAAGGTAACGGGTAGCATCCACTATCAAACGCACTTAAACACTCCACAAAAAACGCGTGTTCGGAATGGTTATACTGTAAGAAAACAGTGAAAAGACTGTCAGCAATGCTTCACTGGATTTGCTTCACTGTTTGTTATAATAGACGCTGTACTGCTTGTTTGATTCAAATACTAGTTACTCATATTATTCGCTTGTATTATGTAACACGATTTGCTTCATGATTTTTTAAAAATCTTACTGTTCATGATGCAGGCTATCCACTAATTCTCTTGTGTATTTTCAGCATTAGCTAGAATGGGCCAGTTAATTACCCCCCATTGTTACGCAATCATTCAGAATGTTCAGTTCTACAACAACAGCCATCATCTTATCGATTCTGTGTCTTTTAATACCTACTTTCCATTTGTACTAAAATGCACGTGCAAATAACTCTCTTTCGGGCTTAGTAAATCACTTTAGACGTGCTAAAGGAATCTAATTGCATGACCACCTCCCACTGTTTTGTGAAATAACATAGGGACACCCAATGTTGGATATTCATTCAGGCTAACCCGCAAAAATGAGAAATTAACGTATCTTTCCATTTTACCACGCACGATCCTCTTTACACGTCGTTATTTGATCACCACCTTTTTTTTGCGGGTGGTAACAGTTTTACACATGTTTTTGTACACTTTATACCTTTAGTAAATTGACCCCCATGGTTTTCTCCCTAACTATGTGTGCAACATATTTGTCGTGACCCCTCAAATAGGCCCAATACATTAAAAAAGCCTGTTGAAAAGCCAGGCTGTAGTCTGTGACAATGTCATTGAATCACCCAGCAGATCTCAGCGATCACAATGTGAGCTCTGTGATCAGATCAAGGTTTGGATTTCATGATCCCTCGCAATATTACAATGCTAATGTAATGGTTTGGTTTGAAATGATGAACCAAACGCGACAAATCAAAACATGGTTTACAGAACAAGTCACTCACGAAAGCGAGGACCACTAAAGGAGTCTTAGGAAGCCGAATAATAGTAGAAACGAAAAAACAAGGGATAAAAACTCCCTGGCAGTAGCCAAATGATAAATAACCCACAAAAACAGGTGTGGCTTGTAGACACGAGTAGAAAGGAGAAAGATCAGAGACTCCCAAACAGAAATACTAGAGCATAAGCTCAAAAAGGAGAAACAAAGAATCACCTTTGGAACCTAGACTATAACGCCTGATAAAGAGGTGAAAAATAAATAAATTAAAAATAAACTTCTCACTCTCAAAATAGCAGAGAGTAGAAAGAGAAGAAAAACACAGAAATAGCGAAAAAAAGGCAGCTAAAGCCAATCTAAAAGTGAAAAAGAAAGAATCTCTTTTAAAAATATAGAGAAGCTAGAACCTAACCAACCCTGACTTCGTGAAGGCACGATATGACAAAGAAGCGCCAGGAAGCGGAAGCGAGTGGCTTAAATACCTAGCAAGTAATAGGACAGGTGAAACTAATAATAAGCACGGAGAAGCAAAACCCCGAGACGGAACGTAGAAATAATCCGATAGACCGATAGAAATAAACCCCTACCCACTCGTCTCTCTGCCAGAATGTGGCGGACCTTATAAGCCGGACCTCCCTCCACGACCCGAGGAGGGGGCGGCCGTCTCTCCGCAGGAGACAGGGCACCTCTGAACAAAAAAGCCAGGAGAGGGAACTTTCACATTCTTTTCCAGCTCTGGAAAGAGCGGAGGCAAATAACCCACCTGGGCCTCGAATGGAGAAAGGCCCGTGGAGGCATTACGCAATGTGTTATGGGCATATTCAGCCCAGGGAAGATAACGAGTCCATGAAGTGGGATTGGAGGCCGCCAAGCAGCGAAGGGTGTTCTCCGCAGTTTGGTTGGTGCGCTCAGTCTGTCCATTAGTCTGTGGATGGAAGCCGGAGGAGAGACTAACGGACGCACCCAACTGTATGCAAAAGGAGCGCTATTTGGCGACAAATTGGGGACCGCGGTCCGAAACCACATCTTGGGGCAATCCGTGGATCTTGAAGACGTGATCCACCACCAGCTGGGTGGTCTCCAGTGCCGATGGTAATTTGACCAGAGCAAGGAAATGCGCCACTTTGGAAAATCTATCGACGATAACGAGAATGACCGTATTGCCCTGAGAAGTGGGCAACCTGGTAATGAAGTCCAAAGCGATATGGCTCCACGGTCGACTGGGCACAGGTAGGGGGCGTAATAACCCAGAGGGTGGGAGTTGAGAGCCCTTATTCTGGGCGCAAATGGTGCAGGCGGCAACGAATTCGTGCACATCCCTCTCCATCCCAGGCCACCAAAAGCGTCTTGAGAGGAAATCTTTAGTGCACTGAGCTCCTGGATGCGCAGCGAGTTGAGAGGAATGACCCCACTGGAGTACCCGAGGCCTCACATCGGGAGGTACAAAAAGGTCCCCCCCCGGACCCGGTTCTAGGCACAACGCTTCCTGGACTGTCCGGTTTAATGTTTTTGGACCAGGTCAGCAGAAAATTAAACCGGGTAAAAAATAATGCCCAGTGCGCCTGCCGAGTCTTAGCCTGTTGGACGTATTCCAAATTCTTGTGGTCAGTCCACACCGTGAAGGGGTGCTCAGCTCCCTCTAACCAGTGATGCCACTCCTCCAGAGCCAATTTAACAGCCAGCAGCTCCCGATCCCCCACGTCGTAATTCCTCTCGGCCAGAGTGAGAGCACGAGAGAAATATGCACACGGGTGCATCTTATGGTCAATGGGAGAGTGCTGGGACAATATGGCGCCTACTCCTAATTCGGAGGCATCAACCTCCACGATAAAAGGGAGGGAGGGAGGGATTGGGAGTAATTAAAATGGGGTCAGAACTGAACCTCCTCTTCAGCTCCACGAAGGCCGAATCAGCTTTAGGGTTCCAGTGAAACTGACCCGCTGACATTTTCTTGGTCAGGGCGGTAATGGGTGCAGCGAGTGCACTAAAATTACGAATAAATCGCCGGTAAAAATTGGCGAAACCAAGAAAACATTGGACTTGTTTAACTGAGTGAGGAGTGGGCCAGTTTAGTACAGCAGAGACTTTATCAGGATCCATACGGACTTTGCCCTCCGATATAATGAACCCTAAGAACGAAACAGTTCTGGCATGAAAAGAGCACTTTTCTGCCTTGACGAACAGCCTAGCCTCTAACAGAGCTTTCAAAACCTGCTTTACGTGACCGATATGAGTTTGCAGATGAGGAGAAAAAATTTAAATATCGTCTAAGTAGAAGAACACAAATCTCTCCAGCATCTCCCGCAGTACATCGTTAACCAATGTCTGAAACACAGAGGCAGCGCTAGTGAGCCCGAATGGCATGACCCGGTATTCGTAGTGGCCGCTATGGGTATTGAAAGTGGTTTTCCATTCATCGCCCTCACGCGTGCGCACCAGGTTATATGCATTGCGGAGGTCGAGTTTGGAAAAAATAGTTGCCCCCTGAAGACGTTCGAACGCAGAATTCATCAGAGGAAGCGGGTACCGGTTTTTAATGGTTATGGCATTGAGGGACCGATAATCAATGCAGGGCCTTAATCCTCCATCTTTTTTCTTGACAAAAAAGAAGCCTGCACCAGCAGGCGAAGTGGATGGCCTTATAAACCCATTGGCTAACACCTCCTCAATATATTCCTTCATGGCCGAACTCTCTGGGGCAGATAAGTAATAAAGATTCCCTCTGGTAGGAGTGGTACCAGGGTACAACTCAATAGCACAGTCGTATGGGCGGTGAGGAGGGAGGGAAGTAGCTCTCTGGAAACTCAAGTGTCCCAGCTATTTTAGCACCTGCTACCTCAATAGGTGAATCAGGAGGAGGTGACTATTGGATCTCAGAATCTGAAAATTTGTCTGGAGATAGCCCCTCCCAAGTGGAATACCCATCCGCCAGAGAGTCCCACTCCAAACTCTCACCACCAGCCTCGGAGCCAAAACTAGAATCCTCCTGACTAAACCGGGAGATAACCTCCTCGGGGTCAGAGTCAGAGCTCGAGTCGGACCCTCTTGGGTGTTCACCGGAAACGCAGGAAGGAGTAGAGTGACCCTGGGCTATACACTGAGGGCCCCACTGAAGAATCATGGATTTATCCCTCCCCCATTTAATGTGAGGGTTATGCTGGACCAGCCACGTGTGCCCCAGCACTAGGTGGTAAGCAGGAGAATCAACTAAGAGAAATGTGATTTTTTCAGTACGATTCTCATGGGAGATGTGCATAGAGAGAACCTCAGTGGTTTCTACAATGGTACCTCATATTTGAGTCCACTTCATCAAAAAGCTTTTGGGTGGGCGACTTTTTCTCACAAATGGGGACACTTAAAATACCAGGATGAAACCCTTATTTTCTGGGGTTTTTGAGGGAATTCAGGAGCACACTCATCCACAGAACTGTGCACTTATCCGACAATTTCAGTAAGTAACCTGGAAGTAATAATGTAAAAGACATAGAGCGTATCTATGGTACAAGAGCGGGTCATATTACAAACTACTCTCTTTCTATTTTAGCTAATTCTATCTTTATTCATAATCTACACTTTGTAACCATCGTCATATGTAAACATTACAAACTACTTCCTCCCTAGTTTGGAAAGAGCTTTGCGTGATTTCTTTCACACGCTGCTTGCAAAGTCTTAAAGTCTCAATTCTTGGTCTAGGCTTAATTCATTGGCAGAGCCTGTGGAAACCATAACTGAAAAAAGGCCAAAAGCAAGTGAAAACTCTGTTGATAACCTTCCTCCTTCTTCGGCCGTGCCTGAGATAGGAAGCCCTGAAAAAGGCCAAAGGCAAATTAATCCCTTGATGATAAATTTCAAATTTCAACTTCAGAGTTAGTGGGGGGGACTGCATAGAGCCAGGTCAGTTTTGCTAATTGGGCAAAGACTTGTGGACTGCCTAGCAGGGGATCTAAGATCTGCCATGAATGTTACCAAATACAGTGAGCACCATAAATTCATTGGACAGTGGACACATTCCTTGTTATTTTGGTTCTGTACTCTAGCACTTTGAGCTTCAAAGGAAACAATGACAATGAGGTTGAAGTGCAGACTGTCCAGCTTTAATTTGATGGTATTTTCCATCCATATTGGATGAACCATTTAGAAACCTTTTGTACATAGCCCCCCCCCCCCCCATTTTCAAATTTTATTTGAATGGATCTCTATGGGAATTATATCCTTTCAAATTCAAAGTGCTAGAGAACAGAACCAAAATAACAAAAAATGTGTCCACTGTCCAATGAAATTATGGTTCTCACTGTATGTTCATATGGGCCCATTGACAGATGAATGAGTGCACAGTGACACCGAATTTATACATGGAGTCACAGAAAAGATTTACAAAAAGCTTTACAACACATTAGCCAAACATGGCAAGTGTGGTATGGTCCATAAGGACTTTGGGAATAGAGTAGCCTTGTGTGCAGAAAAAAATAATAAAATCAACAGCAAATTGCATGAGAGCAGACTGGCCATCAAAATCCACTCCGATGCTGAATTCCAAATCATGCCTGCTGGGAATATGCTCATGTTTTTGTGGAGAAAAATATCGAAGAAGCTTGGCACATTCATTGTTAACTCAATTGACACTGTAAATATTTTCATCAATGAAACCCACAACAATGTCACACAAGACCTGCTTGATTATGTACGTATATCAACATTCCCTTTGAAGATAATTCCTACAATTTCTTGTAGTTCATGATGCTCTCAAGGATCTGAACTCAAGACAGTCATTTCATATCTTTATATGACTTCCTTTTATGGCGTTTTTTCTGAAAAAACAAAACAAAAAAAAACAGGCGATGTGAAAAAGATGCAAGTGGCACTTAGAGTCCCAGTTGCACAAAGTGTGGAGAATTTTTGACCTCTGTTGGCTGACCTTGTCCAACACAAAGCCAGTTCAGGTTGCTAATTATGCACAGACTTGTGACTGCCTAGCAGGGAGATCTAAGATCTGCCCATGAATGCTACCAAACATGTGATATGGGCCCCATTGACAGAAGAATGAGTGCACAGTGACACAGTATTTATAAATCCATGAAACGTGTGAAGAGATTTTACAAAAGAGCAAGGGAAGAAGCTCTAAGTGAAGCTTTGGGAATAATTAAATAACAGCAAATTGCATGGGAGCAGCCTGGCTATCGAAATATTTTGTGGAGAAAACAACGAAGAAGCTTGGCACATTCATTGTTAACTCAATTGACACTGTAAATATTCTCATTGATGAAACCTACAACAAATGTCACACAAAGACCTGCTTGATTATGTATATCAACATTCCCCTTTGAAGATAATTCATATAATTTCTTATCTATGATTGAATATGCTTTTGCACTGTCGTTGCTAGCCTATAGCCAACTTACTCCTGGACTACTCTTGCTGAGAAATGGCTTAAATGAAGATGTTCACACAGTGATTATTTGTATGAATCACAAACTGGAACTTGCAGTTTCATGATGCTCTCAAGGATGTGACTCAAGACAGTCATGTTTTTTCTGAAAAAAAAAAAAAAAACAGAGGCATTATGAAAAAAGATGCAAGTGCACTTGGGATGTGTCCCAATAGTTGAAAAATTGCACCCTCCCTTCCTCCACTACCACCTCTTCTACTCCGTGCCTCGGAAACGGATCTTTGTGTTTTAATATAATGTTGCTGATTACATCTTAATTACGTATTAATGTGTACATATGAATTAATGTCCCAACGCAAACCGCAATGTCAGGTACATTGTATACTGTACATGCAAATACTTGTACTCAAAACGTTCAGACAGTTTTGCATAATTCCGGGTAGGAGAGGAGTGGTAGTGGGGGAGTGGAGGAAAGGAGGTGCGGAGTGAAGAATATTGGGACGCAGCCTTGGAGTCCAGTCACACAAAGTGTGGAGAATTTTTGACCTCTGTTAGCTGTCCTGGTCCAGCACCTCTGCAAGTGCTTTGTAGAAGAGTTATCCAGCACTGGTTAGTGTCTTTGAAGAGGACAACTAAAACCAGATGCACAGAAATGAAAGAACAGCTGACAGTGGTTTTTCATTTCAGAGGTGCCACAATGAAAGATGTCCTAGTGGTCCTGACTCACTGTGGTCATTAAAGATCCCATGACACTTGACTGAAAAGGGTAGGCTATTGGGCAACTTCTAAAAAAGAGACTAGCCCAAATGAACTAGAGCACACAGTTCAAATAAAGAACCCATCAAGGCTTCATCAGAGTCAAACAGTTTGTGACCTGCAGTTTGAAAACTTAATGACACTTAATGATCCCATGACGCTTATCGCGAATACTAGGGATGTCCCTGGTGTCTTGGGTTAATTCCTAATCCGGCTCTTTCAATCTGCCACCAAATCATCCCCCAGTTTAATTGGCTAAAAATTGCTCTCCCTCCAAGTGCTATACATTTGTGGTGGTTGAGGCGAGTTACTCCCTTATCAAAGTGTTTTGAGTATGAGAAAGGCGCTATATAAATGCAAGGGATTATTATTATTATTATTATTACAATGAGTTTTGAACCTACGCATGAATGATAAATGAGGCCCACTATGTTTAAATGGAAACAAGTTTTCTGAGATTAACCTTGTAGTTAACGGTTTTGGTTAAACATTTTGGGACTCTGGCTTTCTGATCATGAGACTGGGCCCCCTGCGGAGTCATTCACAATTAACACTCCTGATCAACTGATTAACACTCCTTCTTCTCTGAGATGAACACAGACTGCTTAATCGATCAGGCACTGGGTTGGGCAGGAACACCCCCCTCTTTAGAAAAGGAGAAGGGGGACCCAAATTTAACACACAAATGCACACCCTGAGGTGATTGTAAATGGCTGATTGATCTGTGTTTATTGATGGATCCAAGGAAATGAACTAATCAATTACATGGGTGCCCTAAAGCCTCTAGGGACGTGTTCAGTCTTGTCAGTGACTTTTGAGCATAAAAATCCCTGAAACCTTACCAACTTGATGGCTCTGATGGTAAAGACGCTGTCTTACGCCTACCAGATGCACCACTGAAACTTCTGCGTTTCCCAACCCGCATCTCGCCTGATCACAGAGACAGAGTTGGCCTGCCACCATCCACAAAATAAACCAAGCTGGTTTATTTTCAACATTTGTTTTGAGGACACGTTTCTTCAAACTGTTCCTCTACTGTCTCCCTTTGCGGCCGGACCCAAGTGGAGATCTGTGCACGTCCACGTCGACCTGACTGGAAACCTGTCGCGACCCGACTTCGGTGAAGAAGTCTCCAGGAGTCCACGCACCTGCCGGAACCTTGGACCAGCTGACAAGCTGACATCACTTCCGGAATTGGGACTGGCCTCCCTTTGTTACCATTAAGTATTGAAACTCATTTTATTTAGCACTGACATCAATTGATAGGCTAGCATAAAACCTGTAATACCCAGTTGAGGTCATTTTACTGCTGGTTCCTACTGTTGTTTGTATTTTGTTTTGCTATGCGCGTTTTGGTCAGGAATAGCCAATTTCCCTGACCTTATAGTTTTACACTGTTAAAACTTCATATTTATAAGACTGACAAAACAAGCTAACCACAAAATATAGTTTAGCGTGTCATTAACTCATAATACAAACTAACCTTTGTTAATGGTAGGTCTGTTGGCTTCTATATTTAGCCGTCACATAATTATAATTTCCTCTAAGATGAAGTCATAGAATATATTCCTAATGTTATATCAATTATTGTTTCAATTATTCACATATTGATAGTTGTAGCCAATAAAACATATGTCATTTTTCTAACCCATTGCGGCGAGTGGTTTATAAGGCAGAGTATGCGTGCTTCGCTACATTATCTGCCTCAGTTTTCCCTACTAAAAAAGACCACCGCCACGTTTTATCATCTGTGGGTGCTCTTTATTTTGCAAAGGCATGAGATTCCATTGATCGAACCTGGGTGTGGAAAGTGTACCCCAGTGAGATTTGCTACCATACAATCAGCAAGCTACAGCTCCGGTGATTGATTCAAAGTCTGTATTGGCTGCGGCGAGCAGACCAGTAAGGCTTCCCAATCAGTTAGCACGGTGCTACATCTATTGGTTTATAAGGCAGAATACATGTGCTTCGCTACATTATCTGCCTCAGTTTTCCCTACTAAAAGACCACCACCACGTTTTATCGTCTGGAACCATGGATTGGTTTTGTACAGTCTACGAGCTACAGCTCCGTTGATTGAATTTAAGTCTGTACTGGCTGCGGCGGCACCCCAGTAAGACATTTGGTTGTCCAGATCAAACCTGGGCCTGCGTGTACCCCAGTGAGCTCTGATTTCTTACAATCTACGAGCTACGGCTCTGGTGACTGCTTTTAAGTCTTTACTGGCCACAGCTGCACCCCAGTAAGACTTTTCCAATCGGTGAGTGCGGTGCTACATCGATTGGTTTATAAGGCAGAAGTATTCGTGATTCGCTACATTATCTGGCTCGGCCTCCCCTACTAAGGACCACCTCCATGTTTTATCGTCTGCGAGTGCTTGTTATTTTTGTAATGCATGAGCGCCTTGTGCACTGAATATGGGGGAGCCATGGATATGGCTGATGGGCACACCCGGTGTTATCTGTGCCTCGGCCTAGGGCATCTGCAGTAAGCGTTCTCAGACCCCTGCCCATGCTGTATGGGTATGTCGCTGGAGAATAAGCAGGCCCGATTGGATGCGTTCATAATGGTTTTGACTCCCTTTCTACAGCAGCGTCAAACACCTACTTTAGTCAGAGGTGGTCTGAGACAGTAGACCAATCTGACAGAGGGTTGATAGGAGGCTCGGGTTCCACCAACAGTTAAAGCAGTGGTTTACTCGGCCTCCCTAGAAACCATTCTCTGTGCGGCCTTGGCACGATGGGTTGCGATATGCCTCAGGCTAGCACTTCGGGGACGTCTAAGGTTTCACTGATGGGCCCCTCAGGGGGCACGATTAGCTATGCCAGCATCAAATGATTTTCTGGCGGAGCTAAATAAAGGCTGGCCACACCCTGGTTTGTATCGGATGGCCAGAGATTGTAGGATGTTTGCGTCCATGTCAGACGCGGCGGTCCATGGGCTGGACCAAATGCCCTCTGTGGAACCTGCCATTGCGGCATTGATACTGTTCCCAGAAGAGGCAGTCCGGGCAGACACCCGTTGCCCTAGGCCACAATGCAGAGCAACATACAATCTACTCTGTAAGGCTTATAGAGCGGCTGCCAGAGCGGCGCAAATTGGTAATTCGCTGTCATGGCTAATGCTCGCACAGACGATGCTTGATGCAGAGGTCGACACCTCAATGAACAATGCGTCGCTACAAGCGTTTGCGTTTATGACCTGTGAATTAGGCAGAGTAATGTCCCTTCTCACGGTGACTCGCTATCAAGTGTGGTTAGTCAGTCACCCCTCCTAGACGCCACAAAAAGAACAATCAGGGACCTGCCGGTTTTTTCCCAGCCAAGTTTTCACTGAAGCAGCCAGACAGGCACTGAAGGGGTCTATAGAGGCATTAAGACACAGGGAGCGTCAGATGCCCCGCCTCTCCCTCAACATTCTGGTGTGCGCTGGTCCAAACCAATGGTCAGAAGGGACGCACAACCCGCGTATGGCAGGGGAGCTTTTTGTCGTCCGTCCGCCCGTGTACCGGCACCAGACTTGCGACATAACCCCATAGGTCCATCTGGCGGTCAGGCCGCCAACACCAGCTGGTGAACTGAACCATACCATACCTAGACAATTGGCTGATATGCGCACAATCGTACGGGGTTATGGAGGCCGGCTAACTCAGGAGTCACACTGCGGCCTAATCCATTGTTTCTGCCCAAAATCGTTTCGGCATCAACCAGCTGATCGAGCTCACTGCGCTTCGCCGCCCGCCAGGCAAGGACCTGCAGGTCGCACACCGGATATGTCCAGTGCGTGTGTTGCGATGCTACATCAAAGCTACCACTTCCATCAGACGTACAGGGCAACTCTTTGTTTGCTACAGCAAGACCAAAAGGACAGCGTTGTCGGTTCAGAGACTCTCCTGATGGGTAGTGAAGGTGATAGCTACGGCCTATGAGGCTAGCGCTAAGCCCTCGCCTATTGACATCCAGGGCAGATCCACAAGAAGTATGGCTACCTCATGGACAGCCCTGGAAGGCGTACCTCTTAAAGAAATTTGTGATGTGGCTACGTGACCATCCCCCTGCACATTCGCAAGGTTTTATCTTGTCAATGTGGCGCCAGGCTCAACGGTCGGTGCAACCGTCTTACCTGCAGCCTTGGCATCCATGTAAGGATGATGGTCCCTCCTGACTTTGGGTATTAGTCATCCATATTGACGACCCTAATGGTCGGAGGAACGAAATACAATGAACGGTTACGACGGTAACCATGTTCTATGAGTTCCAGATGACCATTAGGGATCAAGGTCACTCTTCAAGGTACCTTTTAAAGGTGAGAAAATTACACTTCTAGCATGTACAGTATATGACTGCAAACAAAGTGGATTCTGTCAATACAAACAATAACCAGTCCCCGTACGTATTTTTTTTGTTAAATTAAATGGCCCTTTCCTGGCTTTTTCGTATTTTATTTGGAACGTACATCTGGTAGGTAATTCTTGCGCCAGAAACAGCGTTAATCCGCCGATGTGTCAGAAACCACTCATTGGTCCAAATTTCCACGGAAGCAAACGTTCCTGGAAGTATATTCAGTAAGCACCATAATTCATTGGCCAGTGACACATTTTTTGTTATTTTGGTACCATATATTTGTTATTTGACAAATTAGGTTGAAGTTCAGACTGTCAGCTTTAATTTGAGCTTTAATATTTTCATCCATATCGGATGAACCGTTTAGAAATTATAGAACCTTTTGTACATAGTCCCCCCCCCATTTTCGGGCTTAAAAAATATTGGACAGTTTAAACATAATGTAGAATAAAGTAATCATTTTTAATATTTGGTCGCATTCCATGACTTCCTGATGTCTGTGACCCATCAATATCTAAAGACTCTTGGAGCCCTATCTCACACCTGGCGCAAAGCGGCGCTAACCCAAACGCAAGTGTCTTTGCTATCTTACACCCGGCGCTGGGTTCATTATAACGCCTAACGCTACGTCCTTTAACTAGCATGTATTCTTGCGCCCCTTGCAAGTGAACCTGGGGCGTGTTGGTCTTAAGATGAGGAGTGGCCAGGATTATTTTTGGCGTACTGCTATCTTGAGCCAGCAGAAAGTGCTTGCGCTAGAACCACCACAAACCTGGTCTAAAGTCATGTTGCAGTTGTTTACATATAAGTGCGCATATAAGTGCGTCTACATAGGCGTGTGCACAACACGTGTACCCTCCTGTCTGTTACACACAGGGGCGTGCACAAGCATGACTAAAATATCAGGATTACAATGTGAAATATTATTATTGTGTAGGCTATATCAAAAAATGCATAATAATAAAAGGGTCCATAGCCTACCTTTCCCTCAGCGAAGGGGAATGCCACATTGAATTGCTTTCTGCCCACTCCATCAACATCCAGGCGATGTGCTATGGTACGGGACAATGGCTATCCATTAAAAAGGAGCTGATAACACCTATATCAAGCCTAATGCGCGAATTGTCATTTACACCTAATGCGTGAATTGTCATTCAATGGAAAACTTGTGCACGGCAATAGACGGGACATTTGAGTTCTGAAAATGCGCTTCAGATGTCATTACAATACAGCTCTGTTTATCTAGGAATACAGCCTGTAAGTAAATAGTATGGTTTGTCACTGAAACAAGTTCAAACCTTGTCCAGTGAATATTGCATTTATTGTTTTTCAAATAGCCTAGGCTACAGCGGATTCACTGTGCATAAGGTTTTTTCGATAGCCTATGGTTAAAAAACGGAGATAAATGTCACCATGTTAACTAAATTGTAACCTTAGCTATTCTTCGTCCTTCAAATTTTTTAAATTAGGTTACAGCGACCAGGTTTCCATACTCTCACCGTTTAAAATCCAGCTGATTTCACCCGTTATTCCTTAACTGAACAAAACGATTTTAAAGAGAACTAAGCGTCTAATTAGAAAACTAAAACAAATTTGCAGCACGTTACACAATTAATTCACAATTCATTTTAATGCCATTCTCTGCACGTTTAACGGTCTTCCTGGGAAAGTGGATTGTTTTAAAGGATTACGCTACGAGTAAAACAGGTTGGTCACATTTCCATAAACAGGACATTATTAAACAAGGGGAAATATGCGTGAACTTATGGGTTGCGAACCTGACAGCTTTATTGTATGGCTATTTAGTGTCATCATTAAGGCAAAATAACGGTATGTATGTTATTAATCAATATTAGCCAATATTAGACACTTTCATTGCATAATCAAACGAAATTCGCTGAACAAGCAGGCTAATTTGGCGTTTTCTAAGGTGAGACTGAAGCCATTGATAGCTTATTCTCAACTGTTGCAGGTCCTTTTAACGAAATTTAACCGCACATATTTTGTAAAATAACAGCCCTGTCTGGAATTACCGGGAACTCATAGGCTAATGGTTAGTCCGAATAATATTGATCATACTCCATTTAGCCTATTCCTTGATCACACTAAACACGCACGAGCATGTCTGTTTCGCCATCAAGCAATCCGCCAAGGTGGAAAAGCTGGCTTTTAAAGGGAATGGGATATGACATTTGGATTGGTTTATTGCATGTCACGCCCAAGACACACCTATAATTAATGAAGCGACTAGGTTCAGCCCATTTGCACCTTGCGCCGTGCTTAGCGCCCAAAAAACACGCCGTTAAAATAGCAAAAGTGGACTTGGACATGCCAAAAATGGATGCGCTTAGCCCAAGTGCCAAGATCGCCAAGATAGAGCCCCAGATATCTTATTTTCTGGTACTCCTACAAGTCCCACCCCCCCAATTCCCATAGAGATCCATTCAAATGCAGAGACGTTATAGTATCGCTTGTAGGAGTACCACAGAATAAGATATCAGGAGTCTTTTGATATTGTTGGGTCACAGACATCAGCTCAAGCACAACAGAATGCTCCGGGTCTACAGTCATTCACACGCATAGCGTACCGAACCCGGTTATCGGGCGGGAAACCAGACATTTTTGTGATCAACATACGATACTGATATTATTCGGGCACATACCATTGAACATATTATATTTATTAGGTTCACAAAACGATAAGCTAAGTTTTAAGCCAATAACCATGTAGATGTGACCGGTAGTTTTTTGTTTTAACGTCTTTTAGATGAGAAAGTACTGTCAAAAAAGGGGCGCCCTTTATCGGGCGGCTCTTGTAGTGCATAAACAAGCTCACGAATATTGTTGTTTTAATAATCAATTAATAGTTTATTTCATCAAGAAAGATACCGTTTGAATAACCAATATGTTGGCAAAATAGCTGGCTAACTGGATAGTTTACCTGGCAGTCCGAAAGATGTCAATATTGGGTTTATTTCTTCACAATACGATAAACTAAGTTTTAAGCCAATATTAAACATGTAGACGTGACCGGTAGTTTTTTGTTTTAACGTCTTTTAGATGAGACAGTAATGTCAAAAAAGGGGGAGACAACTATCGTTATTGGCTTAAAAGAGATTTATTTCTTTACAAAAACGATGTTAACTTTTAAGCCAATAACGTGTTTTTTTTTTTCGTTTTAACGTCTTTAAGATGAGACGAGACTGCCAAAGAAAGGGCGCCCATTATCGGGCGGCTGTTGTAATCCATAAACAAGCTCATGATTATTGTTGTTTTAAGAATCAGTTAATAGTTTATTTCATCAAGAAAGATACCGTTTGAATAACCAATATATTGGCTATCTAGCTAAAGTTTTAGCGACATTTTATTTAATTAAATCCCCCGAAGTAAACAAGACTATGCAGTGTAGTACACCAGCGCAGAAGTAGAATCAGATTTCGGACATTTTTTTCACATAGGGGGCGTGATAAAAAGGCTCATAAAATGTGTAAATATCGTTAAATATTCATGAAAATGAGCGGATACATACCTTGTTTGGTTTGAAGTGGGTGGGAAATACTGGTTTTCTTTTTTTTCGTTGGCAAATCAGCTCTCGAGGAAGTTCAAACATGGTTGAACGAGGACGTGCCCGATAAAGGGCGCCCTGTAGCTACAATACAGAAGTGCGAATGGATGGTAATGCACTGAAGGGAGAAGAGCTTATTTTCGACCAATTACATTTTATTTATAGGAATTTAAAAACATTCAGGAAATTACTTGTGACTTAGAAATTTTAAACAATTCATTAAAAGTAATTTTAAAAGGGCTGTTTACTCAAATAAACAGCCAAAAATCTGCTTTATGTTGGCAAAGGCATCGGCAATCGACGATTGTTGATACACAATGTCATCGTAGATTGGCACAACCCTAGTGGATAGTGTAATGCACTTCCATACATTCAGTTTTGGTGTGTCACTGTACATACAGATTTACTCTTGTAAGCTGGTAAACCTGTATCACTTTGTCACTCTTTAATGGTCACCTGAAAGGCTAATATAAATGAAAATTATGTTTTTATTAACTGTAGTTGATTTACTATGAATTATTGAATTAAATTTTACTATCACTTTTCCCTACAGTTAGGAGTCATATCAGAGAGGATTCAAATGATCATGATGGGTCTCAGACCCAGACATTGTTCCATCTAAAGAGGACGATAAGAGCTCCTCAGAAAGTGAGACCCCATCAGCAAAGAAGTCTTGTCATGCTCAGGTTGATGCTGATGGTCGGTCTACTGTTAAGACAAACAGCAAGAAGTCGTCCTTACTTAGAAAATTCTACTGATGCGAGGCCCTCCCTTACCATAAAGACAAGCAGTAAGTCTTTGGATAGAAAACAGGTATGGGATAAAAAACATTATTGTGTTTTCTGCCAGAAACCCAATGCAAAAATGGCCAGGCACCTGGAAAGAAAGCATGGGGAATGAGACTGATGTGGCCCGTGTGCTTAGCTTTACAAAAGGGTCAAAACAAAGGAAGATTTTGCTGGAAGAACTGCGTAATATGGGAGATTATCAGCACAATATTAATGTCCTAGAAGAGGGCAGGGGGCAAGTGGTTACATGGAGGCAACCTCCAGGCAAGGCGTCTGTCGAAGATTATTTGCCCTGCCAGTACTGTCTGGTGTTTTTTGTAAAAAGCGAGCTGTGGAAACATCAGATGACATGCAAAAGTGTTAAAGATAAAGAAAAAAAGACGAGAAGGAGAGTCCAATCTCAGGCCTCTCATTTGGTCCCTGTCTCTAGCTCTTCTCTTCTCTGCCGGAATATTTTTCACAGTATGCAACAAGATACTGTTGCTTTTCACATACGGAACGATAAACTGATTTGTAAATTTGGGGATTCACTATATGCCAAACGTGGTCATGAAAAATCTCAACATAAATACATTGCTCAAAAAATGAGGGAATTAGGTAGGCTAATGGTGGAAATCAAGAAATTAGACAAGACTGTACAGTACCTCAAAGATGTATGCAAGCCATGCAAGTTTGAACTGGCTATTAAAGGGGCCAAGGCAGCAACAGGGTTCTGCCCCATCAAGCAATCTAACGGTTTCTGCCCAATTTTTTTGCATCTGATGGATTCCTCTTGGAGCACGTATGTGTCTTGTAACGCACTCAAGACAGTTGAAAAGAAGAAATGGAATAAGGAAGATGCCATTCCTCTTACCGAAGACATTATTATCCTAAAAGAACATCTACAAAAGATTGAGGAAGAAGCAAAAAAATAATTGAAAGCTAATGCTTGCCCAGCAGCTTACAGGAAGTTGAATGAGAGCCTTCTTGCCCAGGTGATAATATTCAACCGGAGGCACGAAGGGGAGGCGTCACAGTTACCGTTACAAACCTACTTAAACCGGAACAGAACTTTGTTGAATAAAGATGTCTATGACACCCTGTCACCACTGGAGCAGCAGCTCAGCAAAAAACTGACAAGAAGAGAAATCCGGGGTAAAAGGGGTAGGAAAGTCCCTATCCTTTGACTGATAACATGAAGTCTTCTCTGGACATCCTGATCAAATATAGAGACAAGGTTGGTGTACCAGCAGAAAACCCCTATGTCTTCGCAAGGCAGGAGGCATATTCCTTCATACGTGGCTCCGATTGTCTTCGTAAATATGCATTTGAGTGCAAGGCAAAAAATCCTGAACGCGTAACTTCAACAAAGCTCAGGAAGCATGTTGCCACACTGTGTCAGCTACTCAATCTTGAACAGCATGAACTAGAACAGGTTGCAAAGTTCATGGGACATGATATAAGGGTGCATTGTGACTACTACAGACACTCAGAAAATACCTTTCAACTCACAAAGATGAGCAAGCTGCTCTTTGCAATGGAAAGAGGTGTCGGGGCCTTCAAGGGGAAAAATCTAGACTCGCTACATCTTTCCATTGACAGTATGTATGAATCTTGTTTGTTTTTTCCCCCAACACATAAACTATAATACATTAGTAGATGTAAGCTTATTGGTTGAATTAAAATGTCAAGTATTACTGTCTTTCAGATGAGGATGATGATCCAGCCTCACCACCAGTCCCCATAGGATCACATGGTACGCATATTGAGACATTGATGGGCAGCTGTTGGAATCGTGTTATAACAGACACACACACCTAATTCTATTTAGTTGGTGATGCAAGTAAAATTGTGTGATAGAATTCACTTAGTAACCTTAGCCTAACTTTACAAAGCTCTTTTTGCTCCTCCCCACACACACGCCGTTCTGTTACGTTTAAGGGGGTTTATAGCTGTCATTGCAAAATGTTCCAATACGTGTGGCCATCGGAGGCCCCCTTTTCCCACGTATATTTTGGGGGCCCCAAACATTTGCCTGGTTTGCCTGTCCTGACGAAACGCCTCTGGCTGTAAGTCATCAAGGGTCTGCGGTATAAAACGAGCCTCATGGATCACTTTAACGGTTGTTTCTCCTGAATTATTTTCCCATAGAGTTCAATAGGAAAATGAGTCAGGAGAAACAACCCTTAAAGTGATCCATCCATATCTACAGCATATCTGGCAGCAGAGTGGTGGTTTGAGGCTTGTTTGATATCTCAGACCGTTGATGACTTACAGCCATTTAGCCAACCATGTGTTCCATACTGTTCCAGCATAATTTTCAGCTCAATCTAGTAAGGTAAAATGTAAAATATCTTTTCTTCAGTTTTCAATTAAATATATGTTAAAGAGAATTTATAAATCACTGCTTTCTGCTTTTATGTGCATTTTACGTACTGTCCCAACTTTTTTGGAATTGGTAACACTGTTAGCAATAGCTATGCATGCATGTACAATTGACTTCACATGTTCACATTGTGCTCTATTGCAACAACTGCATATTGCGTGTCCAACTCCACCTTTACTAGTTAGAAGGCGTGTTATTTGAGCGCTAAGTACGGCACAAGCCGTCGAGACAACTGCCGGTAGAGTTCCAGAGACCTGTAGAATCTATGCCAAGGCACATTGAAGCTGTTCTGGCGGCTCGTGGTGGCCCAACACCATACTAGGCCACTGTTGGTTTTTCCTTTAATTTGCCACCCATCTGTATATGTGCAGGTTTGAGCAATTATACTGCCATTTATTGTACAATCGAAGCACCTCAAGTGGTTCTGTTCTTTCAGTTTTATTGAATCACGCCTCGCAAAACTGCTTTTCAGTGCATAATGTGAGGAATAAATTATGTGAGGTGCATTGCATAGTGTGTGGACATTATCTTTTTTCATATGACCTTGATCCAGCAACTGTAAAAAGACATGTGCTCTTCTCAGACTTTTTTTGTTTTGCCATAGTTACAGTACCACTGTAACACTGTAAATACTTTTTTGCCAAACAACACTTTCCATTCACTGTTCAATGTTGGTGGGGGGTAGTGGTGTGTCGTTCATGAACGATTCGTTCCTTTTGAACAAATCCGTTTGGTGAACGAAAGGAACTGACTCACCACCGTGTCCGGATTCGTTCCTTTGGTTCCTCTCTCAATTGCGAGCTTCCCATTCGCTGAAGTTGCAGCTACTCCTATCCTACTTCTACTCCTAACAAGCCATTAACCAATGGCAGCATTGATCCGCTTGAGCTGGGCATGCTCTCCAAGCCCCTCCCGTCTGTGTGTGACCGAGAGCAGTAGAAAGTTACGTGAACGAGAGGAACGAATCCGCGAAGGAACCATACATGCTGTCGTGACGTTCACTGGGTCCGGATTCTCCTGAGTTCTCCTGAGTACAATAATATGCAGTCGCTGCAGCTCCGAGCGTCCTTTCCCGAATCTTCGTATTGCACTGAACACTTGCCTGAGTATAATTAAAAGCATTTAGCTTTCTAAGCGCCCAGTTACATCTGAGAAAAGTCTATAGCTCTTTGCGTGAAGCAAATAAAACGTAAACGAAAGAGTAGCCTACATTTTCAGTTTTTTTAAAGACAGTCGCAAATTAGGTCATGGCTCCGAAATTCCGCCCTATCTAACCTACTGTGTCCCGTGTAGCCTACTAGCATAGCCAACTTTTTAGTGACATGCTATGCGAAAAATATACTCCATATTATCAGCGAAATTCCGGAAATTTATAATTTAAGTAGGCTACACTACATATCGAGAACATTATATAGGCCTATATAACATGATATAGCCTAACATCTAGAAGATGAACATTTATAATAAATTGTCTCACACTGATAAATATTAGGCTATGCTCCTTTTTAATAAAATAAAATAGCCTATAGATTAAAACCTTTAGTATCTAACTGGCGATTTAGTAACTCGCACCAGGCCACCTATTTACGAACTAACTTGTCTAAATTGCACGAAAACAAACCCGATTTATTTAGAAATGTAGGCTAAATGTTTTGAAAAGATCTGTGAATAACATAACAGTGGATGCAGGTTATTGTAGGAATTAACCTACAAAGGACAGTAGTAGGTGATTCATTTCTGAGCAGTTTTTCAATTGCAAATTGGGTTCTGCCTTCAGTCCGGGGAGACTGCGCATGCATTTCGTTCTCGTTCGCGAACGAGAGGAATCAGTGAACGAGAACGAGAGTGTGAACTAGATCCGGGAACGAATCCTTTTAGTGAACGGAGTCAAAGGAACCGGGTCCCTGAAGGGAACCGTAATGCCCACCACTAGTGGGGGGTGACTGGGGGCTTGTGTGTGCTGGTATTGTATAGTATCCTATGTTAATTTAACATGAAAATTGCTCTTGACATGTAAGCCAATTAACACTCTCATGCTTGGAGTCCACACAGGCTCCAAATAGACAAAACATTTATAATCTCCAAACCACTTAAGAGCAGATTCCTTGGTCCTTTGCCAAAATTTTGATATGTTACATCTTGTTACGTTTGATTGGCTTTTCTAGTTTTAATGCATTGAACGTCAAAATGGCAGGTGGAGGTGGAAACGTACCAAGTACATATGGTATAGCTGTGAAAAGCTTCTATTCCAAGAGAACGGCATGTTAAAAATGTATATTCTCATTAGGTAAGATGCAAGTAGGACAATGAGTTATATATATACTGTATATTTTAATTACTCTAAACTTTCTAGGGTAAGAAAGTTTAGGGGGGGGGGGGGGGGGGTGGGGGTGGGTTATTGGTTGGGGGTAGTCTGCCTATCACACAGGGTGGAGGGGGGTGGGGCTGGTGCCTGATGGAGATTTGCAAGCATGAACCAGGGTGGGGGGGTTTGTGGTATGTATCAGATTGCTATTGTGGACTGGGGGGTGAGGGTGTGAAATTTTAAGATTGGGGGTGGGTTTTCTAATTGCTATTGTGGACCGGGGGGGGGGAGGGCAGTCTCCCTTTCCCTCTCTCCTTAAGTCCCACTCCCCCCCTCACTCTTTTCCTTGACCCCCCTCTTTATCTTTCCTTTCCTCTCTCCCTCTCTGTCACACACACTGTTCTAATGTTTTCACAGGATACCACTATTGTGACCTTTATCATTGTTATTAATGTATTTCTGCTTTTTCAATATGTAGGGCCTAGTATGTTTGTTTTGCTTACTGGGGGGGAAAAAACAAGTTTTTTTATATATAATTTATATATACTGTATATATATATATATATATAAACACATTATTTTATTCCGTTAATTCAAAATAACAGGACAGGTGCTAGTCTACTGGATCAACTAAGTAAATGAGACTGCACACAAATCTAGGTAAATCTTATGAAACTTCCTATTTTTATTGTTACATAACGGATACCACCCGATGTTTAGGCACATTACCTTTCTCTATTGTATTCTATTCCATTAAAAATTCACAATCATTTTTTATACCTTTAATGCATTATGTCCACTGTAGTAACCAAGTATATGTAACTTCAAAAAAAAAAAAAAGGTAATTTAACATTCCCTCACATGTCCTTATAAGTAATAAAGTATGAGAAGAATTTCTCTTTTTCATAATAATTCATGCATTAAATGGTTAAACAGGAATGTAGGATGGCACAGTTAAAAGTGATTGGTATATTGAGTGAAAGGAGTTCACCTGAGCTGTCTGCAGCTTTGATAGAGGTCATTTCAGTGTAAAAGCTGGCCACACCCACCTTAACTCCCATTGCCTTCCCCCACACACAAAGCAACTTTCCCTCCAAAATGTTGGCCAATCAAAAAATCCCCAAATGAGGACACCATTGAGTCTGCCCAGCAACAAGAAAGTCCTCACTTGAGTGGTTAATTAATTTTCCCCCCTTTAGTTTGTTTCGGGAATGTAAAGTGTTAGCAGTGGTGCTGGCATGGTCTACTATTGAAGTTCAATGTCTGTTTCTTGCTATGTAGTACAGAAACCCTGGTCCTCGGTTCTATAGCCAATTTGCTCGGTCCTCACTTTGGATGCCATACAAGTATCTGTGTGCGTGTGTGTGTGCTTTTCTCTGCGTATGGGTGTATTCCGTGTTGTAGGATTCCATGCAAGTAGTTATGTGTTCATGGATATGGGTTGTGTGTTTTATGTGGATAGATGTGGCATTAGTCCAGAAAAAAAATTTGATTTAAGAAGGTTAGAAATGGGGTCCAAATTTCCTGGTATACTGTTTTTTAGAGAGGCAGTCATTTTCTACATGGATATGGATTTTATGAGCCAGTGGATGATATTTAATGAATTCTTGGATTTCCAGTTTAGAAGAACTGTTTTCTTGGCGATAGTTAGAGCAATGAGTATAGGTGCACAGTATTTTTTTAATTGATCAATTTGTGTAAGACCTCCAAGCAAACAGAGTGATGGGGATGGTGGGATTCTGCAACCCAAGATAGAGGATAGTTTGTGTGTGACTGTTATCCAAAAGGAGTGACGTGGTTGACAAGCCCAAGTGGCATGAAAATAATTATCTGTGGTACCTAGAGTGCATTCTGAACAAATGTCTGTGTTGACTAATCTCATTTTAAACATCTTATATTTAGTAACTCTTGATGTGCCGGGCGGCGTAATGATGATGATGATGACCTCGCAGCAATTACAGCTGGGTCGGCTTGTTCAGCCATGTTTGCGCCGGTTCCTGTTTAAATAAACAAGAAAGCCCCTCCTTCGCCCGTCTTACAGCGTCACCAATGTGGGCCTAACGGCGCACTGGTTCACTAAATTGAACCCACTCAATGGACTTCAAGCATGGTGGGAGTGGGCCTTTAAATTTGACACCTATCCAGGCATGTCAGATCAGTTAGGAGAGAAATTTATGAACTTGCCATCTAATGGTAGAGTCCAAATTGATCCAAATAATCTGGTTTAGGGAAATATTATATAGCTCTAAAAAGTAGATCCTCAAAATAACTTCCTCAGTTGTTTCAAGGTAAATGATGTCTTAAATAAGATTTTCAAATAGTTTAATGTAGTCCTCTCTGTAAAACTATACTCCATTTATCTTTAAAGTAGTCATTCTCTGTGATCTGTATTCAAATATTTCAGGGGAGAAAGTCAGTGCTAGACCTGTAATCAAATAGTGTGCAAAAGTAGTCAACTTTTTTTAAGTGCAGTCAAATACTAAATAGATTTTTGTAACATTGTATTCATATTTTTTTCCAAGTAACTTTATTTCCCTTTGTGTAAAAAAATCAAATCACAGTTATTTTACAAAGATATATTTAGACTATAGTTCTCCCAGGTCTGGCCATTATCATCAAGAATCTGAGATATCGCAAGTGTTGGAGCTGGTTGCATCGGTATCTGTACACAGACAACAAACAATTATTAAAACTAAATCACAAGCAAATCAGACTGAGGAACGACACCAAACAACATGCTGTTATTAGACTGCTGCCATCCCACCCACCTGCAGCGAATGTGACCAAGTCAAGCAAAGATGTCTCAATTTCCCAGAAATAGGTTCAATCTCAATCATTTGTGTCTGAAAAAATTCATGTCAAAGTGTCAAAATGTAAGCAAATTGAGGCACTTCATTTTAGAATGGAGCTCTTCACATGTATTTTTCCCTCATGTATTTTTCCCATTAGTTTCATGCTAAACACCAACTGAATGCCTTAAATGGCAGCTGGCTGGTTGAACCAGTTGCATGTTGTGTGCCGCCAAAATACATGGAAATTGCAGTGGGCTCTCACAGCAATTCAGGGTGAAGCGTTACATTAATATAAAATGTCAGCTGATATAACGGTGAATGATTTCTTTCATTATTGCTGGTTACCGAACCCATTTTTATGTGATTTGTCATTCCATGAAGCAATTTAGTTGGAAATTATTGTATGTAATCAAAGACAAGTCTAAGGTCAAGGGCTAAAACATGTAAGTACACACACTCTCTAACACACACACACACACACGCGCACGGATGTGCACAGCCCCTGTGAAAATGAAACGTGAATGTACACATTCGTGAAAAAGACTTAGCAAAAGAAACAGCTGTAAGAACATAATACAGTGCAACCCACTCATAAGCACAGGATGTCGGAATAAATCAAATGTAGTGATGAAAAACCATAGCATGGAATCATTCCTATTCAAAGGTTTAAATTCTCCACATTATAATGAAGCACTTTGTTTCTAAGAATGATGTTTGGCTCAGATAAAACATTAAATATTCATAGAATGCACATCTATTACTGATATGCAATTTCTAGCCTTCCTTTTAGTATAATACATATGTTAATAAAACACATTCTTGTTTGAAATTCGAGTAACTGCTATGTGCTGCTGCCCGAAAGGGGGGAAACAGCTTATTTACATTTCAATAGTTAATTTGGCCACAGTGGTATTTTTGGACACACCTTTGAAGGCACAGTAGCAGCATAACTCATTTTTTACATTTTAGGCTTTTAGCAGAACAGCTTACACAGCTTAAATCATTATACATGTGATCATTTATCTTTACTGAAACAATTCAGGTTAAGTACCTTACTCAAGGGTAAAACAGCAGTGTTCCACCTGGGTATCAAACCTATAACTTTGGAGTTGCAAGTATAGATCCCTAACAATTATGCTGTGCTACTCATCATACAAGTAATTGATATAGACACCAGGTAACTAGCTAGTAAGCTACATCTTAGCTACATCTTGTTAGCGATAATAGGAATTTCTGGTCTGTGTCACCACTGAGTGGTTCATACTAGCTCTGACTGAAGCTAGCTACAAGCCACTTACAACACTTTTGATGAATAAGTTTAATAGTACATGCTCTTAGTCTTTAATTCTTGATCAAATCGCGCCATTGAATCTGAGGAAGGCAAATTAACATTCCTTGCCTTGAATGACTGAGACCATTCATGCTCTGAACTGCCATAAGGCTGAGCACAGATGGAAAACTTCTAAACTTAATATTCACCTTGAAATTCTAAAAGATCTAATGAAAACCTATAATGGAGAATTGTGAGAGCACACTTTTTTTTCAGACCCGCATTGAAAAGAATTGTCAAAATTCCAGGGTTGTCTTCAACACTATTAGTCAGGCCACAACTCCCCATTGTATTAGTAATGAAACCTCTTATGAGAAATGTAGAGAACATTTAACCCCTTCGCGCAGACCCCCTAGTGGCCATGGCTCCAGTGCCAAGATTTTGCTCAACTCAGATATTAAATTCTCCTGCAACCAATGATGTGGATACAACAAACTCTGTGTTTTAGCTTTATTAGTACACGGGTTGTGACAACTCTGCCACATACGGAGATTCTAAGTGTCACTATTGACGCGTAGCAAGTCCATTTAACAAGCAACCCTCCACCCAGTCTCGCCTGCAAATACACCGACCCAAGCGTGAAACAGTGGACAATAGTGTCTATCTGTGAGTTCATAAAAATATTTTTCACCAGCAAAAATTTATATTCCATCATGGCAAAAAGAAAAAGCCAATAATAGCCCAAACTTATGCCAATACAACAGTGAAAAATTCTGCTCACTCAATAGCAAAATAAACAAGTGAAATTATTGTGTAATTATGCCATGACATTCTACTATCAGCATCTGCTACTAAATATTAAATAAATCCTACCATTAGTTTTATGCATAGAGATGTCCCTTTCAAGATTCAGAGGTAATTTATTGTCTTGGACAATCCATTTGAGAAATACACACCCCTTTATAATGCTACGTCTACGTGTAAAGCCCCACATGCTATTCAGACAGTTGTAATGCATTCCAGTTAATTTGGGTTTGATTGGATTGACAACTCTTTTATCCAATAGAGGACATTATAATGACTCAAAACAGTTGATTAGTTTAGTGTAATGGTTAAGGAACTGGACTTGTAACCAAAAGGTTGCAGGTTCAATTCCCAGGTAGGACACTGCCGTTGTACCCCTGAGCGAGGTGCTTAATCTGAATTGCTTCAGTATATATCCAGGTGTATAAATGTAATAAGAAGTTGTGTAAGTCCCTCTGGATAAGAGCGTCTGCTAAATGCCTGTAATGTAATGTAATTTGTTCGCTACAGTTTAACGCAAATAACTACAGCAAACACACAAATGTACATTCACTCTGTGAGGCGTAATTGTTGTTTTCCTGCTGGTTTTGCACGATTTTACTAATTTGGCCAACATGTCAGCATAGCTATAGAAAGTTTTTGCCTTACTTTCATGGATTTTGGGAGTGGGTTGGAAGAAGAAACCGATTGTATAGATTCTATTGAAGGATATGCCTACAAACATGACTTCCTCGATATGTAAGTATTACTGCTTGTAATATTTCAATTACATATGTAGACTCCACCACTGTTTTGTGCCATATATTTGATATGGTTATTTTTGCATTTTGAGTACATTTCGTATACTGTATTGTAAGCGCTCCTACAGTATGTGGCTCAGTCACATTTTATGTTTGATGCACCAATTTCCTGTGAATCTAGAACACCAGAGATATTTGTTTAGGAGAGCCGAGCCTCTACTAGGGAGGTCTGGGGACATGGTCCCCCAGCAGAAAGTTCTCAAAATAACAGCCACAAAATGGTTGTTACCCATGGGTTTTCAGAGTAGCAATAGGCTTAAAATCAATAAATAATTTGCCATTGTTGTTGCAAAGAATATTTCATTTAAATTGCTTAAAAGTTTGGATATACAGGGTCCCCCACTATTATTGGCACTAGTAAAGATGAGTAAAAAGGGTTATAAAAAATTCACCGTTTGGTGAATTAGCTTAATCTCACACAGAAAAAATGAGAAAGATCCAACCTTTAATTGAAGTTAATTTATTATGAGAAAAAAAAATCTCTCATCAAGAAATAATTATTTTTAACAAAACCAGGTGTGCCACCAAATGTTTGAGTTGAGCAAAATCTTGGTGCCGGTGTCCTGGTCACTAGGCATATGCACAAAAGGGTTAATATTGTGCAGTTAAAATAACATTGAAACAACTGTGACATGGCTTATCCTGGCCACACCTCATCTTAAGACCAACCCGCCCAGTTCACTTGCTATGGACGCAAGTTCACTTGCTATTTAAACAATGAGAGCGCTGGACAGAAAGCCAGGTGTAAGATAGAGCCCTAAAACACAACCACTAATGAACATTAAAAACGTTAAAAAGAAAAACTATTTTGTTAAAAAATGTAATACTATTCTGAATAAAACAATGCTATTATGTACTATAAAATTTAGTAATAGTACACACAACTATGTTATGATTGTTTAACAGCAGTATCATGTTATATCACCTGTTTGTTTTTTTACATATTTTCTTGCAGAAGGATGGAAGCTCGTGAGAGTCTGCATCTCCTTTGGCCCAGCCTCAATTAAAATATAGTATTGTCTGTTGACATTTAGATGTAATAGCCTGTTTCGCCTTCAAGATTTAATAGGATAAAAACAGGGAGGCATCATGGGGTCAGTGGCAGTGGTTGCAGCTGCCTATATCAAGGATTAATGGAGAGCATTGTGGCTGTCCTGTAACAGATTACAGCAACTTGGTCTCGGAATGAGAGAGGCTGTGTCTGCAGCTCATCCGTCTAGGGAAGCAGTCTCAACGGGACTTCAATGTACACTGTGTGATAAAGGTTCATGTCAGCTCCTATCCAATACAGGCAGAGTAGTCTCAACTGGACCCCTTCTCCACCATTCAATCCCCGTTGAATTAATATCAAGACTTTGGCCAGGACATAGATCAACATTGTCTGCCACAGTTGTGCCTTGACAGATCTTCCTGCAATTTTAGAGACAATTACGCAGGTCGGAGATTAAGCGCTTTGGAGTTTCCCACTGGGGTAAATCCCTAACATGGCACATGGGTCAAGGGGAATCTGTAATGCTGTTTGAGAGAGAGTGAAACAATTGCATGATGTTCTCATGTTAATCACGCTGCAGCTGTGTTGATTTTGTTTGGGTTAACTAAAGCTTTCTTTGGGGAGAGTATAATAATAATAAGAATTTTATTTCTATTAGCCGGATGCCCTGTTGATTCAAATAACACAGATTTTCCATAACAAAATATGGAGTATATAATAAATAACTAAACAAACATTAAACAAAATGGCTATAAGTTTGCACTGTAAACACAATTATGGTTGTTTGGATGAGCTCATTCAGCAAATGAACTTGCTTGCTAGGTTCATTTGCCCAAGAGCAAGATGGCAGGTAAAAGTAAGGGTGCTGATCCTCTGTTTTTAACATTTTCTCTAATTAAAATGACTACCTGCAGAAGGTGAAGGTTTATGGCTACTTGTTACATGCAGCTTCTGGGCCCTGGAGGCACAGAGCCAATTACATGACCCCAGAATGCATACTCAAAGTCTGACTGTGAAAATTAATCATAAAATGTGCACATTTTCAGTTCTACCATGGGAAAAATAATGACCCCCCAATTTCCCCCATGATTTAGCTGTGATAAACAAAGGAATCCATTGTTTTTACCAGCTGTAGTTATCAGAGCCTGTAGGCAAAACAAACTCACCCATTTAACCTTTGAATCTGCACATTTAAAGGAATCTATTTTGCATTTGGCTTCAAGCATTTTCTTTACTAGCTGTTACCTCATGAAATAAATGCTGCTTATGCATTAAAAATGATTTTAATGACATTTTTTTCAGTGTTTAAAATGCGCAATATCAAGTTGTTTTATCCAGCATCCTCAATAATGCTGTCTTCGGTTGTAAGAATGTGTTTCAGACTTTAAAATTTTAATTATATTCAATTATGAAATTATATTTAAGTACATTTATCCTGTTTACTAGCCACAGATAAGCCACTAGTACAACATGTTCCAAAAGTTTCACAGGTACATTTCTCTAATACTATATTTACTACATGTTTCTATTATTCTATTACTGATACTATACTGTCTACAGTCACTGTCAGTAAATGGATTACATCATATAATTTTGCACATTGTTAGTGAGCCTGCTCTGCACAGTAACAGCAAAATTTCTATTGGTTTCACTCAATAGTGAGGTTTCATGGATTGAAGCTTTGCCAAGTTTGATCAACATATTTTTCTGGGGGCACCTATACATTTTGCAACTTAACAATTTGCAGATATTTTTTCATTTTCACATGTGGAAAGAAAAAATAATGTCTGCATTTTATAAAAGTTACATAGTTGCACACTGAAATTTACAAGTAGGCTACTCAGCAAGCAACAAGACTATCATTTGCAAAGGAATCCACCAGATCCTTCAATTATTTCAGTTTATTAACTGATTCAATCCTTCAGTTTTTTCACTGCCTATTTTTTCATGGACAAGAGTTTGAGATATTATAGATTTTTTTTAATTGATCAAATCAGAATTTGGTATACCAGATTGTTCACTGACACCTTGTTCATTTGGGGTGTACGTGTTCAGTGCCCACCCCACTCAGGTATCTATCTTCATCTTAACTGTTTCTACTGGCTCTTGTTAGAAAGACACTCTTGTATACCTAGAGGCGATTCTAGTGTCTCTGGGGGCCCCAGGCAAAAACATGCATGGGGCCCTTCAGACTGATTTATTTATTTATGTTTCCAAAACGACATTCATAACCGTTACCTTACCCTGAAGTTGATGATTTGATTGAGGTATCTTTTGTTGCGGTGGTTGAATGGGTAAGTGGTGTGTCGGCTTCATTGAAAATGCATGGAGGCATAATTGCCTGAGAAATGCGCTCCACACCGCTTTCTGTGGGGCTTCGGGGCAGGGGTGTCACCAGAGATATATGTTTAGGCAGGTCTGGGGGCATGCACCCCCAGAAGAAAATTTTCAAAAAAGCAGCCACAAAATGGTTGTTCCCCCATGAGTTTTGAGAGCAGCAAAAAGCCTAAATTCAATAAATAATTTGTTGTTGAATATTTCTTTAATTGTTTGGATATACGGCAATAGGATCAGGCTGATGTAGCTACGATACCATCGTCTATCAACTAAAATGTATGCCCATCGGCGATGATGACAATGCCAAAAGACAATGGCAATGAGCTAGTTTGACAGCGTATAGCAAATTGCCTTATAATGCCAGCAGAATTCATTTAGGCCTGGCCTGTAGATTAAATTTAACCAGAGGTGTAAAATCCAGGCTCAGAAAGTAAAAGTCCTCCCCAGTATTTTGTTCCAATCACATGGATTTGCTAAGCACAATTCTTCTGCCAGGTGGTAGAACTAATTAGTGAAGTCAGCTGGCGGAGATCATGGGTGGAAGAAACACGGCAGGACTTTTACTTTCTGACCCCTGGAATTTACACCTCTGAATTTAACCAGCAATTTGGTTTTTATTGAAATTAAAATCCAGATTCCATAGCATACATCAAAATGTTCACGTACACATTGATTCAATTTTCACTTGTGATCACCCTTCATGAGCAAGAAATAATGTTGAGACGGGTGATTCCCTCAGAGATATAACATTACTCTCATATAAGCTCCCTATCATTTGAAAAAAACCTTGCACTTTTGTAGCTTTATCAAAATATCCTAACTTATAGAGTCAATTAAGTTACCTTATGTAGCTAGCTAACTGTAAACTATTATCTGTCTATATTATCCAGGCTATCGCATTAGCCAACTGCAAACATAAAACCGCTAGCTACGTTGCAGATGGGTAATGGGTTCAGCTTCAAAATGTATTTATAACAATAACCGGCAAGCTTCACAAATTATGTTTAGACATTTTAGGGGAATAACTAAAATATCTCATATAAACTTAAAAATTAACTAGTAACGTTAGGCTATATAGGAACTGGACAGGCGAGCCAGGAGTTTCAGCAACTAACGTTAATATGGTTCCCATTAGAAACTCGTTTTTCTACCAAACTAGAGGGTTTACAGTCATATTTTCAACCCAGTTATACCCATAATACATATACGAATAAGAATCAAAGCATGATTTTACTGGTTTTTTGTTTTACACATATTTATTAGAGTCAACAGTACCAGACTCTGGCTGGTCAACATATGACTAAATAGTGGCTTGTGTACAATGATGAATAGCCTACAAGGAGCATGCATGTTTAGTTTGAACTTTTTTTTCTAGTCTATGGTATGGATCCAGGTAACAGTAGCACATGAGAGCAGACCTATGGAGCAAACGCCTTCGTAGATAACGTTAACAGTACCTGAATGTTTTAACCCTCTAGAATGAGTGCTTACACAAACATTAGCCCAGGGGTTCTCAATCCTGGTCCTGGGGGACCCCTGTGTATGCTGGCTTTCGTTGCAACCGCAGTTGCAATCCCAGAATTTTAACAAGCTGTTAATTTTTCTTAATTAGGTGCTTGTCATGTTTGGAGGAATTATTCACCCTCTTAAGCCACATTATATCAGAAATAGCTATGGATGTCATGTAGAATAAACACCCCATGTTCACATTGTGCTATATTATTTTAAAAAGATAAGAAAATTATTTAACAGATCCATTTAAAGACTGATTTGAATCAATAGGCTCCTAATTGGTGAAAGTGTGGACACATGGCCACTAAAATTAACCATTTCGTAGATAATGAAGAATTCAAACACAAAGCAAATGATAACGAGCCAAACCTGCATTGTCTTAAGCTTAAAGAAAAAATTGAGTTAAACACATGTGTTCAACAACCTAATTAGGAGCCTATTGATTCACTTCACTCTTTCATTTGAGTGAAAATACATTTATTTTGTAACCTTTTCTTATGTAATTGTTGCAATATAGCACAATAAGCACAATGTGAACATGGGGAGTTTGTTCTACATGGCATGCATAGCTATTTCTGACATAATGGGCCCTATCTTGGCGATCTTGGCGCTTAGTCTAAGCGCATGGCGCTAAGTCCATTTAGGGCGTGTCCAAGTCCACTTTTGCTATTTTAACGGCGTGTTTTTTTGGCGCTAAGCACGGCGCATGGCGCAACTGGGCTGAACCTAGTCGCTTCATTAATTATAGGTGTGTCTTGGGCGTGACATTCAATAAACCAATCAAAATGTCATATCCCATTCCCTTTAAAAGCCTGCTTTTCCACCTTGGCGGATTGCTTATGATGGCGAAACAGACATGCTCGTGCGTGTTTAGTGTGATCAAGGAATAGGCTAAATGGAGTATGATCAATATTATTCGGACTAACCATTAGCCTATGAGTTCCCGGTAATTCCAGACAGGGCTGTTATTTTACAAAATATGTGCGGTTAAATTTCGTTAAAAGGACCTGCAACAGTTGAGAATAAGCTATCAATGGCTTCAGTCTCACCTTAGAAAACGCCAAATTAGCCTGCTTGTTCAGCGAATTTCGTTTGATTATGCAATGAAAGTGTCTAATATTGGCTAATATTGATTAATAACATACATACCGTTATTTTGCCTTAATGATGACACTAAATAGCCATACAATAAAGCTGTCAGGTTCGCAACCCATAAGTTCACGCATATTTCCCCTTGTTTAATAATGTCCTGTTTATGGAAATGTGACCAACCTGTTTTACTCGTAGCGTAATCCTTTAAAACAATCCACTTTCCCAGGAAGACCGTTAAACGTGCAGAGAATGGCATTAAAATTAATTGTGAATTAATTGTGTAACGTGCTGCAAATTTGTTTTAGTTTCTAATTAGACGCTTAGTTCTCTTTAAAATCGTTTTGTTCAGTTAAGGAATAACGGGTGAAATCAGCTGGATTTTAAACGGTGAGAGTATGGAAACCTGGTCACTGTAATTTAAAAAAAATATGAAGGACGAAGAATAGCTAAGGTTACAATTTAGTTAACATGGTGACATCTCCGTTTTTTAACCATAGGCTATCGAAAAAAAACTTATGCACAGCGAATTCGCTGTAGCCTAGGCTATTTGAAAAACAATAAATGCAATATTCACTGGACAAGGTTTTGAACTTTTTTCAGTCACAAACCATTCTATTTACTTACAGGCTGTATTCATAGATAAACAGAGCTGTATTGTAATGACATCTGAAGCGCATTTTCAGAACTTAAATGTCCGTCTATTGCCGTGCGCGAGTTTTCCATTGAATGACAATTCACGCATTAGGTGCAAAGACAATTCGCGCATTAGGCTTGATAGCTATAGGTGTTATCAGCTCCTTTTTAATGGATAGCCATTGTCCCGTACCGTCGCACATCGCCTGGATGTTGATGGAGTGGGCTGAGAGCAATGTAATGTGGCATTGTTTCCCTTCGCTGAGGGAAAGGTATGTGGACCTATGGAACCTTTTATTATTATGCATTTTTGATATAGCCTACACAATAATAATATTTCACATTGTGATCTAGATATTTTAGTCATGCCTGTGCACGCCCCTGTGTGTAACAGGCAGGAGGGTATCCGCGTTGTGCACACGCCTATGTAGACGCACTTATATGCGCCGTTAAAATAGCATGTAAACAACTGCGACATGACTTTAGACCAGGTTTGTGGTGGTTCTAGCGCAAGCGCTTTCTGCTGGCTCAAGATAGCAATACGCCAAAAAGAATCCCGGCCACTCCTCATCTTTAGACCAACACGCCCAGTTCACTAATGATGGCGCAAGACTAGTTAATGCGCAATGCTAGTTTGACGGCGTAGGCGTTAGACGTTATTATGGACCTAGCGCCGGGTGTAAGATAGCAAAGACACTTGCGTTTGCGTTAACGCCGCTTTGCGCCGGGTGTAAGATAGGGCCCAATGTGTCTTAAGTGGGCGAATAATTCCTCCAAACATGAAAAGCACCTAATTAAGAAAAATTAACAGCTTGTTAAAATTCTGGGATTGCAACTGCGGTTGCAACGAAAACCAGCATACACAGGGGTCCCCCAGGACCAGGATTGAGAACCCCTGCATTAGCCTACTGATATTCCATTAGCTAAGTAGCTTATGTTGTTACTGAACTCCCCGAGCTCAAGTACCAGTCCAGTAGTGATTGTTCCAGCAGTATTAGAATGTTAACTTTGGAGCGGTCATTTGAATTTAGATTTTTTCCTTCTCTCAGCCGCCTATTCATTCAAACAAACTGTCGTACTACTAACGACATGGGGCCCCGTCTAGGGGGGTTTCCGAGTAGGCTACACACTGCACTGCCCATCGGATGTTTCAAAGGGGTTCCCACATTTTTAGATTGTCATTGTCGTAGGACTAATGTGATCAGCCGTCAGGGGCCCCCTCAAAGCTCGGGGGGGGCCCCAGGCAATTGCCTGCCTTGCCTGTCGCGTCGCCTCTGTGTATACCTTACTGATGTAAAACACTGACCTACACCACCCTTTTCATCACATCAACATGCACAGTCCTATGTTCGATACACACATATAGATAAACAAAAAATATATAAAATAGATATTGTTTATTTATTTTATTTTTTACAAACTATGACCTATAGACTGTTATAATTTGGTGTAACTGTTGACATTATTACCTTTTTTATAATATTTGAAACATGTAAGAAATAAATAGGGAACACTGAACACTGAGGAGCAGTGGATCCTCATCTGCCATCTGTATGGAATAAGGCCAGAGCACATCTAATGAGGGCATGCCCCATTAGCGTTGTCATGATTAGACTGCCATGAGTGTGCTCTATGTATATCTCTGTGTGAAAGAAAGCATTTGGACTGAGTGGATGCCAAAACGCAAACAAATAGGAAGCTGGGGCAAGCTGATGGCCCATCATTTCATAATTATTTGTGTAATAGATTATTACGATTTATTATTATTGTTTTTGGAAGCAGTAGTTTTCCAGGCTCTCTCAACGTAAGGACACTCATTGCAGTGGCACAGAAGGCGTGTCTCCCATCTTGCCTTTGTGGTAGGTGGATCATTATGCAAACAAATTATAAGGGAAAAGACAGCTTGGGCCAATTAAACCAAACTTGCATGAGCTTGTTCCAGCTTTAAGCACCATGTTGTGTTTTGCCATTTCTCCCAAGGTCACAGAATTTCAGCATAAATGTTTATCCAATGGCGATGCCTCAAACACGCCATACCGAGTTACAGTACAGTACTTACCAGCCCCACATCATTTCCCATATTGAAGCATGCCTTCAAAATTGAGTGACAGTTTCTCATCATGAAAATGTGCTGTACTAAAATGATTGAGAGCTCATTACCATCAGGTTGTCAACCAAGTTACCTGCAGGAATTCATGTCAGATCTTATAATAAAAATGAAGCCTTTCCCAGAAACAAGATTTCAAGAAACCCATATTCACACCTTTATTCTCACCATCTTTAAACCAGTTTATAGGAACAATTATAGATGTGAAATTATCTAACATGGTTTCTGTTTTAAACTGTTGTTAAGATGTTGCAGTATAAGATGTTGAGAGCACTGAATTTTAAAACTTGCTAATTTCACTTGGGCAAAGTACAACTTTTGAAGAGCGACAGATTGAGGTCTGAAAAAGCATTTCAATGCACTTCTGCATCTTTTCCCCCTTGGGAGAAAATAGACAGAGGCAAAAATGCACTTTAATGTAGATTACATTTGTCTGATAATTGTGTTTTCCATTCTGAATTCTATTTAGCTGAACATCCCGGGTCCTGGATCATGGCTCCTTGAGTTGAGTGAAGGAGAGTCTTCCCCCCAGAGTGCAGAGGATAAGTGGAGAAACCTGCTTGGCTTTGCTGTCATTATGCAAAGGCAGTTCCCACATATAACTTCTAGAAGAGAAGTATTTTCCTGATAATAATGTTCCTGTGGCAAATGCCGCACTTCAGCCTCTTGAGGCTTGCACTTGTTATTGTTTTTTGATCATTGGTACGTGGTTATAAATACATAGCAATACGGTGAGACAGAAAGCAATTTAATTACTGTTTTAATTTGCTAGGCGGCAAAAGGTTTTCTGCATTTGCAGAGGTGATGGTAATTTATTGAGCTAAGGGAGAAAAGTGGGTGGAAATATTTTTTTGATAGCATAGGGGATCAAATTTTGTTCCCAATGCCATGGGGAAAAGAAACTACTGCAGCCACAGTCCCTGACTAATTTATTTATGGGAATAGGTATTAAAGTGTATACTTGAGTTCAAATAGTTAGCACAAGAGGAAAGACAAAAATAATGACTCCATTGCGAAGCTTGAGCATGTGCAGCTTTTAACAGGAAATCTTAGGAAGCTTCAAAAAGTCTCACATAATGATTTGGAAAGAGGAGAATGTATGCGTTTACTTACTTTACCTTTTTCCTTAATTTACTAAATTAAATGGCTGACTGTGGTATGCAGGTGGGACTAAGAATGGTAAACACACGTACCCAGTAATGAGTCCAAGTTGGTTTTCATAAATATGTTCCTGCTTCCTGGTGCACATACAGCAGCATGGTGTGAACATAAATGTGTTATCACAGGTAAGACAAAATGATGGAGGTCCCACTGTACATAATGGTTACCCTAGAATATTGTTGAATATTAGGTGTGATTATACATTATGTCTATGCACATTAGCCAATGAGGTCAAAATAACAGCATCACATCAGCAAGTATCCAGTAAATGGTGCTTTGTGGATTCTGACGGGTTTTGTGCAAAGTGAAATGATGACTTTCTGAATGCAGATTCCCCATTAAGCAACGTGAGTCATTTGCATCAGTGCTGTGGAGTGGGCGTTGTGTTGTTGCTTCTTCAGGCCTCATTATGGCTAAAGCCAGGATGCTGATGAAGCAGCACACAAGGAAGGCCACCAATCAGCCCTGTTTATAGACAGTGTCATCTGCACTGACAGCGTTACTAGTGTGTGATTTACACCTTTCCTCCAGAGCCGGTTCCCTGCTATAAGGAATGTGCTTACCTTGTTTTGCAGTGTGCCAAAACAGTTTCATATGTGTCCTTGAAGTTTGAAGTGTTAGATTGAAGCGATTCGGGCTATCAGTTAGATTTTGGTGGTTGAGAGATGGCTGTAGTGGGACAACAATATAACTTAACCTCTTGGCGCAGATGGCAAATTTCACCTATTTAGGGGGTGCTCTGTTTAAGGCTTTATAACTCCAGGTGTGAGCATCACATACACCTGTCTCCAAAACTTGTGTTTTTTAGCTATTTTATAGTTAAGAATGTATAGCTGACTGTTTTATGTTCATTACTAGGGATAACTCCTACGTTGTCAGAAGTTGTGCTTTGTCAGATCTGCTTCGTAGTCGCGTCAATGACCTTCGATATGCACTTATTGTACATCGCTTTGGATAAAAGCGTCTGCCAAATAATTGTAATGTAATGTAATGAAAGGCAAAATACTTCTCACCTCCCTGACCCTGGATCAGTTTTTCAGCCATATGCATAGATGCAACAAATATGTGTGTGCGTGTGTGTGTGTGTGTGCGCGCGCGTGTGTATGTGTTTTTGAATATAATACTGTGGTTTCTTTTCCTCTCAGTGTGATTCTCAAAAACATGTTACTAAAATTAAACTGTAGTTCAGTAGTTGTACCGTATGTCTAATTTATAAAATATATGCAGTGTAATAAAATGATACAGAACATGAAAACAGAAGGAAGTTTTGAAACCCCAAATTCAGGGGGCTTATGTATCAAGCATGTCAGAGTAGGACCGCTGATCTAGAATCTTATCATTACTTATAATGAAAGGTAAAACAGATCCCAGGTCAGCACAACTCTATGCTGATATTTTGGTCCAGGTCTAGGCTTTTAATTTGTGTTTGGGATAAACATGTCAGTCATTAATTTTGATCATCTGCTCTGCTGGTTGCAGACAGCGCAATGCACAAAAAGGAAAGGCTTAAGAAAAAGAAAGAGCGGAAGCTAGCAGCTCCTTCCTTTATATAGGCCAGGTAGTAGCAGTAGGGCAGATGAAAGCACAGGAAAAGATGATTCTGATTTGGAGAGAGATATATTGTCACCTGATAAAGAGCCCTGTGACTGAATTGGTCTAAACAACTGAACACATGACTGACTGCATTACTTACACTGAATGACTACATCAAATCTGTGGTTTCTTCATGGAATCATTTGTTTCAGTAGAATGTAGCCCTGTAAACTTTGCCCCTAGTGGTTGAGACGTATCTGTCTCAATTACAGTATTCATGTTTGTCTGAAATTATAAACTACAGCTTTAAGAAAACCCTGGAAATTTTGATGCAGTATTTTTTAAAAGGGTAGCCGCTTGCGAAAACCTCAGCGTCTCCAGTTACACTGCAGTGCCATAAAATAGGAGGGTGTTATCAATAGCCCAAAGCCATGCCGGAGTGGCTAATCGGCAGAATCTGGAAGAATCCCGGTGGGCCGCTGGTTTTTGGGCTGGTGGCGAGGATCGGTAAACAGAATAATTGTAGATCATATACTTGCTGCAGTGTGGGCCGCGTGAGCTCTCACTCGGCCCCCTCTCTCTCCTCCTCACACACGCATGAAAAGCAACCACGGCCCACACCAGAAACTTGGATGCGGATAGGGGGGATGAGAGTGGCCCCTCCCAAATTCCATAATTGGTTGAACCCAAGTTTGTTTTAGATCATGATTGATCACCTGGATTGCGTTCAGCCCCGACAAAACGTAGCAAAACGTTTATTTAAACGGAAACGGTGGTGCGTTGAACACCCTGTTGTGTTACGCAAGCGTTGCCTTTTTAATACGGCGGGGTTTATATACACGTCGCTGCTGATTGGGTAACACCTCTGACACACCCACCAAACGAGAGAAAACGTACCTCAAAGCCCGTTGCACACCGTTTCGAGGAAACATGTCGTTCAACCCGGAAACCGTAGCAAAACGGTGCACAAACGGTGCACACCGTTTTCAGATTGAACGTGGCCCAGATGTAGCCTAATTAGCTTAGTTTACGAGTTTGTGCCAGACGCAGATGCTAAAATGGAGAATAAAATAAGAAAAGGAGGAGCAGAAAAGGCCAGGGTAAAAAAAGAAAGGCAAGAAGAAGCGGCCAAATGTGCCAAATTAACCAACATATTTCAAACAAAAACGCAAACGCAGCTGATGATGAGAAAGGTAGCGTATAGTGTTAAGATGTCATAGGCGTGTAAAGCACAATATCATTGCATGCCAACCACAATTAAAGTTTATTGTCAAGGAATTTTAAAGCATGACTGGCGTATTTACGAATAACTGTTTTGATAAATGCAAAATGGTTATGGGATCATCTAATTGTGAAAGACATTTTGCTATATAGTCTCTGAGCAGCCAGGATTTATTTTTTAAGTGAGGGTGGAGTTAATTGTGTTGGAAATTATTATTCTTGTTTATTATTATTATTATTAGGCCATGAAAGGTATTATAATAATAAGTAAATTATTAACACTGTTTTAGATGTAGCAAACTTAGCTAACGTTAGCTAGCCTACTTGCTGTATCTTGCTGTCGCTTCTTGTTGGTTTTGTTAGCTAACGTTATTAACTTTTTATTTATTTGATGTCTAATGTCACCCTTCAACCGTGAGGTAACGTTAGCTATCTAGCAAAAGTTAACAGCCAAATGAAGTTAGTTTAACTTGATAACTTACTGGAGATTTAAATGTTACATTCAGAGAGCTAACGTTAGTTAATCGTCATGAATGGACATTTTATATCTTTCTGGCCATTGTCAGGAATGCCAAGTTAAGAGTGTTATTTACTAAATTAGAAAAACGATGACTAAAACAGCAATTAAAGGCCTTATATAACGATCACTTCTTAACGTTCAAAAACAATAGTTGCAGCAGTTTTTATTAATAGTCAGTGTTAACATTATTCCAGTGAGTCATATATATTGTACGTGATTCAATAACGATTTAATATTGAGTACACCTGAAAAATATGGCTTTATTACTTTCCCAGACATTAAATGCCTAACGTTAGGACAATATGCTTTATTTGCACAGCATTAGTCTACTTATTGAAGTTGTACATTAGTATTAGGCTATGAAAGGTATTATTCTTATTATTATTATTATTATTATTATTATTATTATTATTATTATTATTATTATTATGTTTTAAGTGACAGAGCAGAGTCTGCTGTTAGGCCAAGTCATTGATGAGGTAGTGCCAGGACCAAACCATGAGCCCTGCTGTGGACAGCACAGGAAGAGCTGTACCACAATGTGTGCAAAATCTAAAAAGTCCAGACAATTAGTTCTAATATCACCACTATACATACCTATTTTACTAGTTATCTCTTATATATACGTATCTTATAATTGTTCTATATTTTACAAAAAAATGTATCATAAAAAGGTCATCAAAAGAGCTAAAATGGTCTATTTTTCATTGTGGAACACTGCCCCGCCCCCGTCCAAAGTGGGCTGCTCTGAGACATGAAACTCCCGGGCTGAAAATTAGTCCCACTCCGGCCCTGGCCCAAAGCACTTATGACTCTCCCCACAGCCACAAACTGTAAATAAAATGCACCGTTTATACACGCTAAGAAAATCATGTTCACGTATAGAAACAATAATATTTTTTAAAAACGTTGTACAAATGAGCATTCGCCGTTTTCCCTTGTACTATATATATGATGCACTTTCGGGTTATAAGACACCTACTTTTTTTCTCCAAAATCTCTCGTATAAATATGTTTAGGAAACCAAGTACTTACCAGTATATTCAGCTACAGCTGTTTTCTGATTAACCCTAAAGAGTTTATCTTGTTACAATTTGCCAAAGTCCTTAAATATGTTGCTGTTTTTGTGTAAATGCACACGCGCTTTTGTAAGTTTTTTTTTTAAACGTATTTAAATACATTCGGCGATGTATGTTATGGTTATTATATATATACTGTATGTGACTATTCTGAAATAAATGTATGATGTTGCAAAATTCTGAATGATACAGCTTCTTCTTCAATTCGAACTTTAAACCATGGATGTGCAAGGAATATGTTTTGAGATATTGACATTTAAATAAACTAGTAGAAACCAGGTGGAAATTGCCTCTGGAGAGCCAAAGTAAATAGGGTTAAGCAGGTCCCATGTTATAAACATAGTGTGTGATTATTGATGGCGGCGGTGTGGCAACATCGAGGTGGGAATAGTGCGTGTCAGTGGGGTGAGTGGCCTTTTTTTTTGCTTGAGCCCCTGCCCCCCAAAATGTCTGTGCACGGCCCTGCTGATAAATGTGGAAATGCTCTCTGGTTCAGATATATGAACGTTAAACACAGAGAAGTTACACTTTCAAATGATTTAAAAAAGTTGAAGTACTATCAAAATTAGACAATGGGCATGTCTAGCACTCATTAATATTATTATATATTATGACAACAAGGGAAAGTCAAAAGGGTTTGATATGAAAAAAAGGAAAAACAAAACAGATTGTTAAACGGTTAAAGATAGCCGGTAGTTGAAAAGGAGAGAGTCAATAGAAAGCTGGTGTACTGCATATAGGGAACAAAAGACAGAAAAGTTCTAATGAAATCTTGATTATAGCCAGTTTGACTATTGGTTAAACGACATTGGTAGTTCAAAACAGCATAAATAATCGAATCAGACATTCCTGGATTAGTATGACGCTGTACTTCAATATCTCTTTTACTGTCATATTGAGACATAGGGCCCTATCCTACACCAGGCGCTAAGCGGCGGTAACCCAAACGCAAGTGTCTTTGCTAGTTTCAGACCGACGCAGTCGTCATTTTATTGTCCAGCGCTCACGTTGTTTAAATACCAAATGAACGTGCGCCCACAGCAAGTGAACTGGGCGGTTGGTCTTAACCCCTTTGCGCAGATGCCTAGTGACCATCACGCCTGTGGCAAGATTTTGCTCAACTGAGAGAGACATTCATTGCTCCTGCAGCCAAACTATGAGTGGAAACCACAAACTCCATATTTTATCTATATTGGTACACGATTTGTGACCACTCTGACGAATACAGAGTTTTTAAGTGTCACTATTTTCCCGTAGCAAGTCCATTTAAAAAGCAACCCCCCAGCCAGTCTAGCCTGCAAATATACCTACCCATGGGTGACATAGTGGACAAGAGCGTCTATGTGTGAGTTGATAAATATATTTATTCATCATATAAAATCTGATTTCAGTCATAGCTACAAGATAAACCCAACAATAGCCTGATCGTATGCCAGAAAAGCAGTGAAAAGTCCTGCTCACTCAAATGCAAAATAAACATGTGAAATTATCGTGTCATTATACCACGTCATTCTACTGACAACATCTGCTACTAAATATTAAATAAATATGCAATCCTACCATTGGTTTTACACATAGAGCTGTTACTTTAAAAATTCAGTGGTCATTTATTTGTCTTGGACAATCTGTTTGAGAAATACACACCAGTTTAACACGTTATAACACTATATGGAATGTCTGTGTGCAGAACCCCATATTCCCTGCCTGCAGCTCTGAAGTATTTCCCGTCATTCCGGTTTTATTCACAACTGTTTTATCCGATAGAAGACAGTGTATCCTTTTCAACTGTGTTTGCAATTTTTTTCTGGGATGCTTTGACCAATAAATTACAGCCCAGTGTAACAGAATTTTTTTATCTAGTCAATGTACTATGACGCAAACAGCTACAGAAAATACATTCGCTGACTAGATGAATGTTAATATTTTCCTTGGAGTCATGAATGGGAACATTTTTTTTTTAAATAAAAAAAAAATGCGATCCCAGGGCAAACAAATACATACTGTAGAGTACAAGAAAAAGTGATGTTTTATTGAGGTGCAAGAGTGAATGATTAGGCTACATATTTAGGTGTGTGCAACAGTGTGATATCAATGTTTTCATCTTAAGCCATTATAAGGGGCAAATGTATTATGCTTTATACTGGACAAAGCAAATTTTATTCATTTTATGACATGTAGTGGATATGGTTTTGGACCCATAGATATCTACCCCCTTATACTGATGAAAAGATAGCAATTCCCACTTGAAAATTATGCAAAAGTGAGTTTTATGATCCAAAACAGTTGATTTGTAGTTAAATATATATTTTATGATTTAGAGCAGTGCACTTGGATAGATTTGGAGACACTAATGGACAACAGGGTACACTGCCTATATTTTGCATCATAGATCTTTAGTAGTTCAGCATATCATCCTCAGATTTTGCACATTTGTGGACACGGGGTTTATGATCCCCGTTTCATGTTGCTCTCAGTATTTCATTGCAAACTAAAGATTTTTAGCACTTTATTTTGACTTATATTATGAAAATAACCAAATACATAGTTTGTATTAGAAATGGTACAACTCTATTGTTTCATTTAAGCCATTTGCCAAGTTTCTGTGATGCTCACACCTGGAGTTATAAAGTCTTAAACAGAGTACCCCCTAAATAGATGAGTTTATTTTTTAAGAGATGCTGGAGCTACCCACTCACAAAAAAAAAGTAGTGCAGCTGTTAATTTAACAGAAACGGAGAATACAGGGACAGCAGGCATTTGTCTCCAGCTCAGCTGGCAGGAGATGATAGAAGTTTGTTCAAAACCTGGAGGGATAAACACAATAGCTCTCCATAGCTCAGAATTAGGAAGATGGGAAAATAGATAATTCAAAATGAATTCAAACCCCATTGTTTGTGTTCATTACAAATATTATGGTATCTACTACAGTTTAAAGACACGTGTGTTTGTATTTCTTATTGAAATTTAATTGAATTCTTAGAACTTACACAGTTCATTGCAATTATTTAATTTTCACCTCTCAGCAATATATTGACACTCATTATGTTGTGAATGATCCACGGTCATTATGTTGTATAGATGCTTTGCTTTAAAGCACAACTGAACTTTGGTAGAACTTTGGGTTGTGTAGTTACCTGGCCATGATATGAGTCCAAATGGTGGCAACATATGTTCGTTAGTTGCTCTGTGCTCCCCTGGGGTGATAATCCATAATAGGGTATTTGTCGCTCTCCATTCATTTCTATAGCGCAGCTAAAACGGCCTCAAAATGACACTTCAAGCATGTATACGAACGTGAACGAAGCGGATTCTGTCAATACAAACAATAACCAGTCCTATGTATTTTTTTTAATTAAATGGCCCTTTCCTGGCTTTTTCATATTTTATTTGGAACGTAGATCCGGTAGGTAATTCTTGCTCCAGAAACAACGTTAATGTGCCAATGCATCAGAAACCACTCATTGGTCCAAATTTCCACGGAAGCAAGCGTTCTTGGTAGTATATATCAATGGTAACCAAACTGACCTGCTGACATTTTGCTAGTATTTTCTGGTAGTTTGCTAACAACATTGAAGAAAATGGTACTTTTATAAATTATTTTATCCAAGGTGAGTACAGAGCCAAAACAAACAACAACAAAAAATGTCACTGTCCTAACACTTTTGGAGTGCACTGTATATACATTGCCTGGCCAAAAAAAAAGTTGCACACTCTAATATTTAATTGGACCGCCTTTAGCTTTGGTTATGGCATGTATTCGTCGTGGCATGGTTTTGACAGCTTTATGCAACGTCACAACATTTATTTCCATCCAGAGCAGTAGCGTAGGCAGAAACATTTGGGTGGGTGGGCCAAGAGAAATGATCGGTTGCATATGAGGTCTGTAAATTAATGGGTATAGAGACTAGCCTTGTTTACAGACACCAGAGAAACGCTGCTACAACTGCCTTCGTCCTCCGCTGCTGGGTCTCAACTCCAACGTTATGGAGCTGAAACTAATGCTCATAATGTGTTTTGAACGTATAGTTGTTATTGTAAAGTTACGTTAGATAACGTTAGCAAACCCACCAGTTAGTGCACTAACGTTACTTGTCTAACGTTAGCAAATGTTAACTTTGTTAAGCTATATTTACACGTTTAGCTACTAACGTAGGTTGATGTAACTGAAGGGTTTCCCCAAAGCCCCTGTCTCTCGCGAGTTATGGTTACCATGGTTGCCAATACAAACAAGTCTACCCCTTGACCCGGGAGCAGAATAAAATATAGCCTCTGGCTGCTGGCTAAGTTTGAAAGTGTGCATTCTGGATATAGCAGCAACATGTTGTTTACTGCTGGCATGCTTTGTACAGAGCTGGGATATATGTTTCCAATCTTTAAAGCCGAGTTTGGTGAACCGATCTTCTGCTGTTGCGGCAAAGTGGCGGCACGGTTTACAAAACACTGCGTCTGTGGCGATACTGTATTCAAGCCAGTTGAACATCGTGCAGAAAAACTCCGCGCTTTACCTGATGGGGCTGTTGTGATCGGAAATGAGTGGAAGTTAGGCTGTACTGACTCATCTTCTATCTCGGATAGGTCCGCGACTGGGGCTGGGTTGGGCTGAGCAGGAGGCTGACGCTGGGACGAACACTGCACCTGGGTTGGGGCCGAATTGGGGGCTAGCAGGGGCTGAGGACGAGGTAACGGATAGAGCTGGTGGAAGCAGTGGAGGACTTGATGGCAATGTAGCGCTAGCACTAGCAGCAGGAGAAATAGAGGTCCTTGAAGATTTACACGGAGGTTCGGATGCATTCTCGGAGTTGGTCGGAATTATTTTAATAAAATTTAGTAGTGAACTTTGTTTTTTCATGTGTACGAATCATTTGCTTGCTAGCTAATACTAACCATAGCATTACTCAAGACTGGAGCACTGAACAGTAGTTGAAAGAAGGGTGTGGCTTTAGTTCAATACCGCGCCACCTCAATCTAGCCAATAATAGAGTCTCATTTTTTCACGCACAATTTATTGGTCAAAGCACGGTTATGTAGTTCTGATTTGCCCATCACAGGTTCCAGCTTTGATATCACGTTCGTTATCACAAATGTTAAAGACAATGATTGGGTGTATGGGTGGGCCTGGATGCCCAATGGGTGTCCTCGGCCCACCTAGGCCCACCCGTGCCTACGCCAGTGATCCAGAGTTGCATTAATTTTTGGCTGAGATCTTGTATTGATGACGGGAGACTCTAACCACTCCGTAAAGTCTTCTCCAGCACATCTCAAAGACTTTCAATGGGGTTAAGGTCAGGACTTGACTGGTGGCCAATTCATGTGTGAAAATGATTCTTCATGCTCCCTGAACCACTCTTTCACAATTTGAGCCTGATGAATCTTGGCATTGTCGTCCTGGATAACCTGGTCATTCAGTACATTCAGGTACTCAGCTGATTTAATTTTATTGCTGCAAAACGTTGCTGAGCCTAGACCTGACCAACTGAAGCAACCCCAGATCATAACACTGCCTCCAGAGGCTTGTACAGTGGACATTATACATGACGGGTGCAACGGCAACTTTTTTCTTTGGCCAGGCAGTGTGTACATACTGTGCATATCAATGATTAAAAAAAAGTTTATATGAAAAGTAAAAACTGAAACATAAAAGATTAATTGTTACAAGTTCTGGCACTCAATTGTGGCAGAATTAGAATTTAATATGAACCAAATTGACAAAATGCTTACATATCTGGTTGCATCCAGTTTATTTAATTAATAGTTTTATGCTGTTACATCCTGCTGTTTATGTAGCCAAAGAAAATAGGTTAAAGTGAAGGGAGTTTTGAGGTTGTGATGTATGATTACTTCCTACATTATTGAAAGGTACTTGGATCTTGCTGTGCTATAGGCCTGGAGAAAACAATACGTATTTTATGTTGTACATTTAATGTGATCAGTTGTGGTCAGTAATGGTTACTCAAGTATTTTTTTTATGTGCAGATTGACTTGCTGATCCATACATTTAACTATATTTGCATATGTTGTTAACATGGATGAGACACAGTTCATGTATCTAATACAGGGCTTAAAATTTGGCACTACTAAATTTATGAAGGTTTCCAATAGGTTTATATTTGTGTGTGGGAAATCATGCTAGATGATATTTATCACTGCTAACAGAACACTGAAAGAAGAGATTACCATAAAATAGTCATTAAGAGTATTAAATTCATTAGTTATGATTAAATTTGAAACTAATACGCTTCATTTTTCATCACTACATTTCAGCACACTTGCATCCAAATACAGAGCTCTCATTGGCAGAATGCATATTGGATAACTACATGCAAGCACATTTCCCAAGGAAACAACTGTGGGGAAATTACAATAATTTCCCAGCAAGCACGTACAAGGTCACTGTGAACTTGCAGGCCTGGAAGATCTAAAAAATAAAAAGCAAGAGATACAACACATTTTTGAATATTTTGACTGTCCAATTAGCAGACCTCTTTCATAAAGAAACACACACCACTGTTTAAAAAAAAAAATGTTTTATTGTTTTACATCACTTCCCTGATATTTGAGGGTTCAGGCCTGGTTTTTGCCCATTATCTTTGTGGCAGTGTCTCTGTAAAAAGCACAATACAAGTAAAATTGTATTGAAACAATGGTTTTAGATTTATGTGTGGATACACTAACATAAGTAATTTTTCAATTTCAATGACATTTATAACATATTCTGGGGTACCACATACAAAACACTAAATATGACAAAGTATTAGAGTAAAGTATTTAAGTAGAGCTTATAATAATACATTGAATCAATTATTTGTCATGGTCTGCTATGTGCAGGATATGCAAACAGTGTTAAAAAGGTTCCATACTACTGTATGCTTGTGTATGGGCTTTTATTAAATGAAATGTAGACTTCAGCTGGAGAGTGAACAAGACACATAAATGTCATACTTTGATGCCAAGAACTGGCAATACAGCAGGGAGCAATATAGTTCAATATGACTAGTTTCCAAGTCAGCAACAAAAGGAGCATATTTGAACAAGGATAGGCTACTGTAAGACATTGACAACAACTCATACTGTAATACAAATGCAAAATATCCAAACAAAGACACTTGAGGTCTTGATCCCAGATGCTCAGTCTCTCATGTCTGGAATACGTATTGTTCATTTTATAGCATAGGCTTACTGTAATCTGATGTGTGTGAGTACCTTGGAAGCTGAGTTGTGGACATGCTGGAGTTTCTGGAGAGTTTTGAATGGGTGGCCGGTAGGGCTGAGCGATATGACGATAGTTTCAGATATTGACGCTGATTGACAGCTATCAGGATGGTAGCGCATGTCTATTTTCGGAACCAACATGCATCACATTCACGTGATACTGGAATACTGAAATTTCAAAAAAAGAATTGAGCAATAGGACTGGGTAAAGTACCCATGATAAAACTGCCCACCATAAAACTTTGGAAACTTCCTTATCCACTCTCTTACCTCTGAACTCTTAAATTTCTCTTACTCTGGACACTTATCTCCTACCTACCATCCCTTCAGGGAACACGAGCAATTAGGCCAACAGACACAAAGAAACACACAGAGAGAATCTCTGTCTCGGGTTGTGTAGCCAAAACGAACGGCCACTAACGTTAACGTCCGAGTTAACGTGTTCTGGCAAGGCAACCAAAACTGCATCCACCAAGGGATCAGTTTATTTACTTGCTACACATCGCTATCATTCTGCAAAATAGCCACAAGTGAACAACCAGCAACCAGTTCCAGAAACGACTTGTCGAAAGGACCTTTTCCCTGCACCGGCACAGAAAAGTGAAAACCAGCTTACTCCAAACAGGGACGACCCAGGAAGGCCGTTTTTCGTCAGACATCAAGCCACACACGGATCTGTCTGCGTACTCCAGCAGTAAGACACAAACATACAGGCATTTGATTAGGAAAACTTCTTTGTTGTTTATTGTCAATGTAATTACAGCATTGATTGAATTCATTTTGTGTATTGGGATGGCAGGTATGAGAACATTAACTTAAAAACATGCACTTCTGTACCCTCTGACCTCATGTGAACATGCAGAACTCAGATGGAACTTCACACATCCGCCAAATAAAGCCCCAAACTTGGATTATTTTGCCGTTTTTCTCCTTCTTATTTTTCCTGCAGATTTCATCATTTAAAATGCTCCATGCCCTCAGAGAATAGTTCTCCCCATTGGATAACAACATCTGATCTGCCAAAAACAACATCTGTTCAAAGTAGTCTGACTGACTATAGGATACTGAGAATACACAGACAAAAGGCCCTATATTGCGTAGCAGCCGCCATGAAGACGCTTTAGCTTTGTGGTTGGCGTAACGGCCTTCCACGCTGGAGATTGGGGGTTCAAGCCCCTACAAAACCCCCGTAACCACCATTAGCCACAATTAAAGCTAGAGTATGTAACCTTTTTGAGCAGCCGCGTTTTCAAAACAGTTTGAAATCGTAACACCCCTTGACCCTGCCCACTGAGAAAGAGACAGACCTCATGAAAGCACATCTAGGACAGTTTCTACCATAGACTTTCTACATACAGTTGAAGTCGGAAGTTTACATACACTTAGGTTGAAGTCATTAAAACAAATTTTTAACCACTCCACAGATTTCATGTTAGCAAACTATAGTGTTGGCAAGTCAGTTAGGACATCTACTTTGTGCATGACACAAGTAATTTTTCCAACAATTGTTTACAGATTATTTAACTTTTAATTCACTATATCACAACTCCAGTGGGTCAGAAATTCACATACACTAAGTTGACTGTGCCTTTAAATTTTTAATATTTGGTCGCATATCCTTTGCATGCCATGACTTCCTGAAGTCTGTGACCCAACAACATCAAAAGACTCTTGATATCTTATTTTCTGGTACTCTTACAAGCGATACTATAATTTCTCCGCATCTGAATGGATGTCTATGGGAATTGGGGGGTGGGACTAGATTTAGCTGTAAATAACACTGGAACAGTATGGAAACACATGGTTGGCTAAATGGCTCTAAGTCAGGGGTGTCAAACTCCAGTCCTGGAGGGCCGCAGTGTCTACAGGTATTTGTGGTTTCCTTTCAATCAGCACCCAGTTAAAGCATTGAGAACAAGTTGTGTGGACTTCTTAGCCAATTAGTGACTTAAATTAATCACTTGTGCTTAAACGCACCAAAAACCAGCAGACACTGCGGCCCTCCAGGACCGGATCTTGACACCCCTGCTCTAAGTCATCAAGGGTCTGATGTATCAAACAAGCCTTAAAGGGATAGTTCGGAATTTTGGACATAATGTCTCAATTACGACTTACCCATGATGTAGTTGATTGATGGAAACCATTTCAGCTAATTCCATGTTGTCCCTGCTTTTGGACATATTGCTAATGCTAGCGCAACTCTATGGCAACTGGTAGCATCCACTACCAAACGCACTTAAACACTCCACAGTGCACCCAAAGCAAATAAAATACAACGACAGTCTATCGGGGGAGCGATACTTTACGTTACCTACAAATGTAGTGCCGGCACTGGTCGACTACAACAACAAAGAAGAGTAACAAGTTGCAATGGCCACGTTCGCTCCGCCGCCGTACTTCCAGAGAGAATATTAAGTCAGCACAAAGTAAAGGATTCAACGATAGTTTGACTTTAAAAATGATGGTATAAACACTCAAAATAACCCCGATAGACTGTCATCGTATTTTATTTGCTTTGGGTGCACTGTGGAGTGTTGTGTGACTTCAACCTAAGTGTATGTAAACTTCCGACTTCAACTGTACGATTTCAGGATTACAGATTGATATACCTAATGTTACAGTAAAAATGTCAGCAACAAGAGTCCTGGTAAAACAACGGAATCTTTTCTGTTGTTGCAGAGTTTATCAATATCGCAATGAAACATTTACCATTTAGTTACCAAACTCCCAATATGAAGCACTGGTTTTGCTAAGTTCAAAGTCTAAAGTTAGCTACCCAGTGAAATATATTTCATTATTTCAAAATGTGAAAATGCCTCTCAATCTGAGATTTCCACCGCTCTAGACATCTAGATTCTGGCTTTTGCTCACTGGGTCTGCGTTCGGATCCAAAATGTATTCTTTCTTCCTCTCTTTCCCTTCCCTGCTTTAAAGGATTCCCCCATTGAAGCAAGGGAATGGAATGGAACGACAGGAAGAAAGGATACATTTTGGATCTGAATGCATCCAGCCTGGGTATCTGCCTGATGGTTCGCAGTAGCTAACGATTGTGAAATGTTTTATTTTTTACATTATTGAACAAAGCCCTCTATCCCAGACTTAGTTCTCCGGTATCTGGCTAAATTATATGTTTTCTAAAACGTCCAGCAGAGTAGCTACCAAATTGTGGCTACCATGCACCACTTTTTGTCTGTCTGAAAGGCTAGGTTACTAGCTACATTCTAGCTACTTATTGTGATGTCACGCTATTCCAAAAGGTTGCTAAGTAAAGCAACTATTTGTTCAATATTCTAGTTCAGAGGTTTCAAAGTTGAAATGAGAGCGGATTTCCTTACATTCAGATATTTTACTTTTTGGAACAACTTGACACCGCAGTTCCCCTCCCTGCTAGAAAAAAACATTAGTAACCATTACGTGATGGGAATTGGGACATCTTGGTTTTGGTCTCCCATCAGGTTACTATTACAGACCATTAGAGACCATCAAAATCCCCACAGTTACCATTAGAGTCCAACAGAGCACCACCAGATGACCATTAGAAGCCACTGGATTACCAATAAAGACTATCAGAAACCAGCAGAATCCATCACAAAAACATGAAACTCCATTAAAACCATTAGGAATTATGATGGTTTTTAATGTTTTTTCTAGCAGGGCTCTAGTAACAGCAAAATAGCCTACACTCAAAATACGTAGCCCACTGTCAGATTTAGCGATCAAATCATAAAACATTCCGTGTCTAGATCACACCGAGTATAGTCCGAATGAGTCCACAGCTGGCAATGATGGCCAGATAATGCCTAGTAGCCTACCTCAACTACCTAATCACGTAGCATACCTAACGTTAGCTAGCCAAGGTAAACTATCTACCACATTATGTTAGCAAACATTTCCTTTTTCCAAGAACTAGCAGCTAAATGAAGTAACATTATCAATAATAGCAACCTAGCTACGTTTGCTAACGTTACTATTGATTATTAGCCTACAATTGGCTGGCAAGCAGAAAATCCAGGTAATTACTTTTGACCTACCTGTCCAGGAGAAACAATGCGAGCTCCATGTCTGTCTTCAAACCAATCCAATAGGTTACTGAACACCTGGCCACCTTCTAAAATGAGAACCGATGTTTACTCTAGTTTTCGAGTGAGCGTTATAATTCTCTCAGTTCGCAATGTGAAATGGCCTATCTCTTCAAATTTTTCAAGATAAAAGTTGCATACTCTAGCTTTAACTGTGCTATGCTTACTTAAAGGTTTCTGGCAAGAAAAACAAGCATCCCAACTTTTTCTGGCTTCAGACTATTACTCAAAGGTGTGACAATATCCCCCGTAGTGATGAAAACACGTTCTGATGGCGTGCTTATTGCAGATACGGAGATATTGTCTGCCAATCCTGGCCATGAGGGGGAAGCGAAGACTCATTGTTTTTCCACCAAGTAAGTTGGTCCTCCTCTCCGTCAATGTCCTCCAGCAGATAGGCTCTGTCCTCTGCATTCGCTGGAGCTGTTTTTTCACTTTTCCAAGCAGGCTGCCTAAAGTCTATTTCTTCTTTGATGGCATTGTTTGCGTGGTGCTGGCTCCTAGCTGCTCATTATCCTCTTCTACGTCTCGTTTTCTGATTTGGATCTTATTCTGTCATCTCAGCCACAAGGTCATTTTTGGTCTCCTGATCTTTGATTTGATGTACGTACCCTGGTAACAGGGATCATGCAGGCTGACTGTACGCAACAGTTTCTGTGTCACATTCTTGTCGTACTTTGCATCCAACTCCTCCAGAATGGTACTTTTAATGTTCTTTATTAACTGTACATCATCGTCTCCGTCCTGTAATATGCTGTGTATATGCTGCAACATGGGCAAGAGTGACAACACACTTACATAGGTTTCCCCAGAGAGAATGTCCGTAAAGTCTGCCACAGGTTTGTCCTCTGTTCATGGCCTCAAGCACGGAAACATCTTGCCACGTTAGCATTGGCAACGGGTGGCGGCTTTTGTCAGCTGCAAATACCCGTCAGATTGCTTGGGCCTGGTCAAGAATTTTCTGAGTTGAGCCCCAACGAGATGGACAATCCTGATAGAGAAAAAAGAAAACGGCATGTTAAGTGATCATAAGCATAGGCTGGGGGGGGGGGGGGGGGTGTATATTGCATTTCACATACTGTAATGTACGCATTCATCGGTGGCTCAATCACATTTTATGTTTGATTTGCCATGAAGGCAGAGCATTTTCCAGATGGTGGAATATTATTTTATTGTAATGTTATCGTATATAACAGACTATGGCATATTAGTAGCTCTCTGCACTTTTTCAGAACATAGAGATTCAAATGCGGAGAGGTTATAGTATCACTTGTAAGAGTCTTTTGATGTTGTTAGGTCACAGACATCAGGAAGTCATGGTATGCAAATGATATGCAACCAAATATTAAATAGGACTACTTAATTTAAGTTTGTTAATTTGTCCAATTACTTTTCGTCCCCTAAAATGGGGGAGGACTATAAAAAGGGCTACAATTGCTACACGGGTCACCCGATATGGATGTAAAACCCCTCAAATTAAAGCTGAAAGTCTGCACTTTAACCTCATAGTCACGGTTCCATTTCAAGTCCAATGTTCTGGAGTACAGAGCCAAAACAGAAATTGTGTCACTGCCCGAATACTTTCCATCCCCACTGTGTGTGTGTGTATATATATATATATATATATATATATATATATATATATATATCAGAGGAGGCCCATCCATAGAGGACAGGGTGGGCTGTCCTCAATAATTTGAAAGGGGAAAAAAAATCTCTAAAAAAAAACAAAATCAATAAAACAATATCTTCAAAAAAATCACTGTCATATCAATTTCTAAGATGCACTTTTGCCAATGGTAAAAAAAAAAAAAAAAAGTCAACAGCACCCAGTAGTGCAATGAAAAAATGTAGCAGGAGGCCACATTTCTCTCGTCCTCCCTACGGCTTCATAAGCACCCATTGAAATGTTACCTCATACTGTGGCTTCTGCTCACCCATCTTTCACACTGCAAAAGTGACATATAGGGAGGATAAGCTCCCTAATGCCGTCAGATCAATTAGCCTTAGGAATAAAAGATTGACATACTGTATATCAAATTAAACTATGGGAGGGGTTGATCAAGTGTCACAATGCATGCAAGTACGTCATGCTCAGTTGTAGAGTAAGCAGATTTCGTGAAATCAATCAATCAAAAAATACTTTATTGATCCCCGCAAGAAGAAGAAGAGCTTGGCGAAAGAAATTATTTCTGACACTACTAACGTTAGGTAACATTATTTCATATTTGCTAGCGGAGAGATAAGCTTGTGATAAATTTGCACAGATATCTTAGAGTTTTTTTTTTTTTTTTTCCCCCCCAATTGTATATTTCTTTTAATTGACGGTAGGCTAGGCCTAATTATTTTTTTGTTAACATTATTCATTGTTGGAGGACCTTGGCGAAGGTGTTAGCTAGCCAATTATGGGTTGGTAATCGAGAATAAAGATAAACGTCCAAGAATCTTCTGCAAACCAACCTGTCAGGCTGGCAGCACCACTGGCAATTTTGAGAGTAGTGAGAACGTATAAGTAGTATGTGACTTTTCTGGACCAGGCTAAGTTAAGCAACATTGCCACCAAAGGTGAGTTAATGTTATGATTTAGAAATGGTTGCGTTTATATCGGTTATCTCCGTGGTCATTGCAATGCAATCAGTTATAACAACGGATAAACTAGTTAAGTCAGCCAAGATTGGCTATAAAAGTGGTTGCTAGCCTATACCTTAGCTGACAAATGTCTGGCCAAATCATGAATCCAAAATAATCAAAAAAATATACTGCCCCTGTACACTGCCAATGAGATGGTACGATGTTCAGTGGGATACCCATGGCTGATTCCCCTATTAATAAAATACTGCTAGGATGAAACTCAATATTGCACCATCTCATTGGCGGTGTAGAGTAGGAGTAGAATGAGCAGTCTTTTTTCACTGCTCTCCTGCAGTTGACAAACATTGACAGAACTACTTAAACTCTGAGAACCACTGGTTTGAAACCACCACTCAAAATGCAAAAACAACAATATCCAACATATTGGACAAAGTGGTCAAGTGGAAAAACAAATATGTGTCACGGGCAAAAACGGGCAAATCCCGCTCCCGAATCCCCGACCAGGTTTTGCACGAAATCCACCACTCCCCAAACAGTACACCAGCCAAGTAGTAAAAGGAAAAAAGATGTTTTTATTTATACACATCAACGGCTGACAGAGGACACCATACCCTCGATAGCTCACCTCCGGGGCAGCCAGCCGCTCGGCCCCGCTATTACTTAGGAGAGAGAGCCCACACAGACTGACACGGCGGCATACACACATACAATAACCAAACTCACTCCACGCCACAGACAAACGACATTAAACACAAAGAAATCAAGAAGTAGTGGAGTCCTGCCCACACTACCACAAAATAAAAGAAAGAAATACCAGCCATCTGGAAAAATATACCACACACACACACACACAACGGGACAGCTTTGTCACCCCTTGGTGGTCACCAACGGGGCATCTGCCTGTGCCCCAATCTAGACAGGGGAGAAAAGGACACACCCACTGCCACTCACACCGGTCTGGGACCCACGCACGCTGTGCTCAAGTACGCCGCAAACACATTCCTTACGGTCTGGGGGAAGTCCTTTCCCCCAGCAAAAGCTCTGCACAATATCTCCGGTTCCACTGGCTACGTCACACCGACCGGCTCTGCAGTCCGCCGCCGATGCTGCTTGTCGGTTCCGGGTATAATGCCGTCTTTTCTTCTCTTGCTTCCGCAGTCCCTGGCCACTCCAGCTCTCCGCAATCAGGTAAGTTTTGCTGTACACACAACACAACACGTCCACATTCGCACAGAAATGAAACTAACCAAACTTAACAAACCAAAAGAAAAGAAAAACATTTCAAGAACACCGCCAAACATTCAGGAGCTCAGAGGCAAACCACACTCTCTCGCTCGCCCTCTGTCAATTTTCCCCTTTCACCCCAGGTGCGCTGTATTTATTCCCTCAGGAAATCCAGCCCCTTGGGTCCCCGTTTCAATCAATCAATTCCCCCATGAGTACCAACCACTCATTTAATCATTCAATCCCATTCCGCAGTTATCCAATTTCCTACTGCAGGAACTGCTTTCATTCCCTCCTCACTGAGGGAGACTGCAAAACATGCACTTTACTTTACTAGTAAAGTGACTAACGCAAGCCTAGAAGAAAATACACGCCCTGCCTCTCAATATAGCTAAAGCCCTGCCTCTCAACGAAGGGGAAACGTAATCCACGAGAAGGAGACAAAACAGGGAACAAACGTGCCAAAGCTACTAACCGGCTCTCTGTCACACGCAAATGAGTAGAAGCACAAACGCCTGGTTTCGCAGTAAGAAAACCAAACAAGGCGAAATGGAACAAAGAACTACTGCCCTATACTTCTATGAGCTAAGTAACTAAAGAGCCAGAAATAATAAACGCCCTGCCTCGGTAACGAGAAGCGTAAGCACAGGCGAGTAGCATAATGGCACAAAAAACGAATAAACACCCTGACTCACAGTATAGATGAAGCCCTGCCACTCAGTATGATTAAGCCCTACATCTCAATAAGGGGAAAGGTAACGAGAAGGCGAAAGGAACAGAGATCTAACGTGAAGATATTAGAAGGGCCTCGAGCTGATGGACAGAATGGCTTCCTCCGGAAGCGAAAGGTCGTTACACATAGTCATCACATAAGCACAACACTAGCAGCACTTTGGCATATGGTTGTTTTTGGGGGTTGTTGCTGCTGCCCTTGCCGCCATACCCATGCTTGCTCGCGTGGATGGGCGGGAGGGCTTAGTGAACAGAACCATACCGCCAAACCTAAAATGTATTGTTTTTATAATGTCAATAATGTTTATAATGTCAATAATGTTTTATTTGAACAACAGTGGCCTGACTGAAATCGAGCATAGCGTCAGTTCAGGCAGGTCACGAGAGTGAAACCTGGCATAGGTAATCAGCTGACAGCTCAGCTGAGTAGTGACGCTACTTGAATGGATTGATTGGTGAATCAAGGCGGTCTATTTAACCGCCTCGCCCTAACATGGTGGATCCTCTGATGCACGCCCGCTGCAAACAAAACCCCCCACCCTCCACCCCAGCTCCATCCTCTTCAGTTCCCCTTTGCGCACTGACACCTAGCCTATATCGCTCCTGCATGGCTCACTAATATGTTTGAGTGCCTACTGATTTCTTTCCTCTCTCCTTCCCTCTTCGGCAACCGCCGGAGCGGTAGCTATAGATCCACAAACATCGTTCTCCAGAAGCAGCCGGTCAGCTCCAGCTCCACGCCGTCCCCAGCTGATGATGCCACCTGCTGGCCTTCAATCCGCCTTCCACCACCAGCTCATTATATATTGACATTTTCATATGTTCTGTCTTGCATTTTTCTATTCTGTAATCAGCCATTCAGTTAACCGGTGCCAGTCAGTGGCGGATGGACTCCCCCCTCAGAGTCAGGTTCTGCCCAAGGTTTCTTCCTGCTAACAGCAGGGAGTTTTTCCTTGCCACGGTCGCCCAAGGCATGCTCTACAGGGGTTCAGGCCTGGTTCCTTGTAAATTGTTGTGATAATGACACTTAAGTGCCATATACATACAACTGATTGAATGGAATCTGTAAAAAAACCATTCTCAGTGCTGCCGGTTCTGTTCTAAGTGCAACCCTATTGGGGGGTTGTTGCTGCTGCCCTCGCCACCATACCCATGCTTGCTCGCGTGGATGGGCGGGAGGGCTTAGTGAACAGATCCATACCGCCAAACCTAAAATGTATTGTTTTTATAATGTCAATAAAGTTTTATTTGAACAACAGTGGCCTGACTGAACTGTATTTCTGGCAGCAGAGTGATGGTTTAAGGCTTGTTTGATACGTCAGACCCTTGATGACCTAGAGCCATTTAGCCAACCAATTCCCATAGAGATCCATTCAAATGCAGAGACGTTATAGTATCACTTGTAAGACTACCAGAAAATAAGATATCAAGAGTCTTTTGATGTTGTTGGGTCACAGACATCAGGAAGTCATGGCATGCAAAGGATATGCGACTAAATATAAAAAATTATTACTTTATTCTATATATACAGTCAAGCCGGAAAGTCTCCCCACCCCTTTCACCTTCTCCACGTTTTATTACGTTACAGACTTATACTACAATAAATTGAGTTCATTTTTTGCCTCAAACATCTACACACAATAGCCAATAATGACGAAGTGAAAACAGGTTTTTAGAAAATATGCTATTTTTTTTTACTGACAAAAATAGGTTATTTAGGGGTTACATATCTGTACACACCCTTAGCCTAATACTTGGTTGCTGCACCTTTGGTAGCGATTACAGCTTCAAGGCATCTTGGGAAAGAAGCTACGAGCTTGGCACACTTGTTTCTGGACATTTTTGCCCATTCCTCTTGGCATATCCTTGCAAGCTCCGTCAGGTTGGATGGGGAGCGTCGGTACACAGCCATTTTCAGCTCTTTCCACAGATGTTCAATTGGATTCAGGTCCAGGCTCTGGCTGGGCCACTCAAGAACATGCACAGACTTTCTCCGAAGCCACTCCTTTGTTCTCTTGGCTGTGTACTTCGGGTCGTTGTCATGTTGGAAGGTAAACCTTCGCCCCAGTCTGAGGTCCAGAGCGCTCTGGAGCAGGTTTTCTTCAAGGATCTCGGTGTACTTAGCTGCATTCATCTTTCCCTCTATCAGGACTAGTCGCCCCGTTCCCGCTGCTGAAAAACATCCCCACATCATGATGCTGCCACCGCCATGCTTCACTGTAGGGATGGTATTAGCCAGGTGATGAGCGGTGCCTGGTTTCCTCCAGACGTGACGCTTGGTATTCAGGCCAAAAAGTTCCATTTTGGTTTCATCAGACCAGAGAATCTTGATTCTCCTCTAGGTGCCTTTTGGCAAACTCCAAGCAGGCTGTGATGTGCCTTTTACTATGGAGGGGCTTCCGTCTGGCCACTACCATAAAGGCCTGATTGGTGGAATGCTGCCTGGATGGTTGATCTTCTGAAAGGTTCTCCCATCTCCACAAGGATACGCTGGAGCTCTGTCAGAGTGACCCTCGGGTTCCTGCACACCTCCCTGGCCAAGGCCCGTCTTCCCCGATTGCTCAGTTTGGCCGGGCGGCCAGGTCTAGGAAGATTCTTGGTGGTTCCAAACTTCTTCCATTTACGAATGATGGTGGCCACTGTGCTCTTTGGGACCTGTAAAGCTGCAGAGATTTTTCCGTACCCTTCTCCAGATCTATGCCTTGACACAATCCTGTTTCTGTGGTCTGCAGATAATTCCTTTGACCCCATGGCTTGGAGTTTGCTCTGACATGCACTGTCAACTGTGGGACCTTATATAGGCAGGTGTTGGCAATCCCCAATCATGTCCAATCAATTGAATTTATCACAGGTGGACTCCAATTAAGTTGTAGAAACATCTCAAGCAGTATCAGTGGAAACAAAATGCACCTCAGCTCACTTTTGGGTGTCATATCAAAGGGTGTGCACACTTGTGTACATATGATATTTTACATTTTGATTTTTAATAAATTAGCACAAATGTCTAAAAACCTGTTTTCACTTTGTTATTATGGGCTATTTTGCGTAGAATTTTGAGACAAAAAATGAACTCAATCTATTGTAGAATATGTCAGTAGCCTAATAAAACGTGGAGAAGGTGAAAGGGGTGTGCAGACTTTCCGGCTTGACTGTAAATGCACGTGGTTTTGTTAAAAAGAATTATTTCTTGATGAGAGATTTTTTTTCTCATAATAAATTCACTTCAATTAAAGGGTGGATTTTTCTAATTTTTTCAGTGTGAGATTAAGCTAATTCACCAAATGGTGATTTTTTTTTTATAACCCTTTTTACTCATCTTTACCAGGGGTGCCAATAATAGTGGGGGGCACTGTAGTACAATAAGCAAAAAATGGCATGCATTTCTGCACTAGAGTTGCCTGTTGTCTTTCCCTTACCGTGATAGCTAACAATAAATAAACACTAAAATACAAAAGTACAAAAAAAGGTTATCAAGTGAAACCAAGGGGCCTAAACCAGGCTTCATTGTTGAAGCTCACTTCCTGGTCTTGTTGAGAGCATTGCTTGGCGTGTGAGTGGCTCCAATATAGGTCTTTCAGGCCCGTTTTTCAATTCAAGGCAATTGTACCAAATGCGGTCGAAATAGGAAGTCAATTAATTGTTTCCCACAAGACCATAGGTCGCAATAGATGTTTTTCTCATTCTATTTACTGCACATCACTAGTATCTCACATGCTTAGTGGACAAACTGGACACGGCCTGGACTTAATGACCATTTAAGGGTCCCCCTACTCCCTACTGTGCAGTCTGTTTTGTACAACATGGCATCACTTCCTGGACTTCAAGACGTTTTTCACAAGCCCATGGAAAGTCAATGGGTGACGTAACAGTCACTTTGTCCATATTTTTTCGACAGCCTATGTGTGAAACTGAGGAAATATAGCCACCAGGAAATATAGTTCCTCAAAAAGCCAACACATAGGAAGGATTTAGTGTAAGGTATGGACAATGTACAGGGTAGACTTTCAATGTTGTAATGCAAGTTTTCTACTTCACAAACCTTGTGTTAACTGCAATGGATGAGCTAGATTTCTTTAACTCTATGATGTAGAGAGATGTATTACTGAGGCCAATTTGCTTTTTTTCTCTGAAAAATAGTGGAGGATTATTTTCAAGGCTCATCTTAATTCCAATGACTGAGTGAACCCATAACCTGGCCCTGTATTTCATTCCACACCTAAACACCACCATATATTTTCAACTATATGTGTCGGTCACAGATGCCTCCCTTCCTTTTTCCTCTTATATTGCATATTGTAGGGATGTATTGCAACTGTTGCAAATTAAGTTGGAAAAAAAAGTTATTTTTTCAGTGTGCATTTTTTATTCTTTATTGTTCAGACCAATTTGCAATTTAATAATTATGTGTATTAAAACTACAGCAAAATTGTACTTTCTTTGTCAGTCTGTGGGGTGTCGTCTTGACTGTAAAAAAGTTTTATTTTTAAGAGAAGGTCATTTACGATCAGGGACACACCTTCGAGAACTAACAATAATTGAAGATGTGAATTGTTAAAATATAGAAATATTGCAGCAATTTCTTGAAAATATTAACTGTGGCAGTTTGTCCTTCAACAAGATTTAAATTTACATACTTTTCATACTTTTGCAATAAATGAGCTTGGTAATACTTGCTCAAATTAGTCATTTTATATTGTGAAAGCACTTTACAGCAGTTACACTTGAATTCCAGTATCAGAGAGAAGTCAGACTAAAGTGAACAAATAACTTTTGCATCCATGAGTAGGAGAATCAATTTCTGGGCCTTTACAGCATATGAAAATTAATGTTTAAAAAAAGCTAAGTCGATAATCTTAGCTGCCAAAGCTTTGTTTGGTGTAATATTATAAATCTTGCCCTCCGGAAAGCTTTTCACCTAATAGTTCTAATATAACAATGGAAGACAAAAAAATGGCTCAGTGGTGTGCTGCTCTTACATCATTTCCTGCCGCGGGGTCTTAGAATATCCACAGGAGTCCAGTGATGGAATTACCGTCCTCTCCAGCCTAATTACAATTCGACAGGCTCCAAAACCAGACAGGTTCTAGGAGCAAGGTGAAAAGAAAGTGGTTCTGAAACTGACAGTCTGCTGTATTCATTAGTAAGGAAAGTGGTCCTATCTCAACTGTAATCTAACTGAATTTTATTCAGCATTTGAAAATGTTATGTGCATATTCAATTAGATTTTTGAATTCCTCCAAGGCTAAATTCCCCCTATATTCCCCAGAGTAATTCCCACTTGAAAATGATACAAAAGTGAGTTTTATGAGCCAAAACAGTTGATTTGCAGTTAAACATATGATTATTTCATGATTTACAGCAATGCACAATTTTCCCATTTTGGATACATTTGGAGACACTAAGGGACAACAGGGTACACTGCCTATATTTTGCATCATAGACCTTTAGGAGTTCTGCATATCACCCTCAGATTTTACACCCTTGTGAAAATGGAGTTCATGATCCAGGACATGTGTAGTTTTACCTGTTTCACATATGTAGCTCTCAGTATTTCATTGCAAACTAAAGAAAAACTATTTTTTTGCATTTTTCCAAAGTTTCTTTGCATTTGTGCACTTTATTTTGACCTAAATTATGAAAATAAACTAATCTAAGGTAGTATTGTAAATGGTACAACTGTTGTGTTTCATTTAAGCCATTTACCAAGTTTCTGTGATGCTCACACTTGGGGCCACATGTATAAACAGTGCTGAGCAAAATAATGCCCTCAGAAAGCCGCGTAAGGGAGTTTCCACGCATTCAGATAATGTAACACATGCTGGGGAGAATCTGCGTACCTCGATATACACCATGCATACGATATACACCATTCATACAAATGTTTTGAGTCTGTGTGATATGGCGACACCGTGACAGAAAGGCAGAGGTAGAAAATGCAAAAAACCTTTTTTAAGCAGATTTCCGACTTTCATCCTGAGCGTTCTTTTACGCATTCTTTTACTCAGAGTTTTATACATGTGGCCCCTGGAGTTATGAAGCCTTAAATAGAACACCCCCTAAATAGGTGAGAATTGACCTAATTCCGCATCTGCGCAAAGAGGTTAAAGAACATATTTTTTTATTGCAATGGCTAAGAAATTTAACAATATTAACTGTTGACTGTTTAAATTATACTTAATCAGAAGTGAGTAAGCTGACACGGTCACCAAAAGATAATCCGGTAATGTTGTTGTACCGGAAGAAATATCCCATTCCACTTGTCCATCTGACAGTGACCGGAATACAGCTCCGTTGGGGTTAGCGTGGCGGGCTCTGACGCTGGAGACCCGTGTTTTTATTTGATCTGACGAAAAGGGGAAAAACATAGGGCCAAGTTACATGAAATCATTTAGGAAAAATTGGGTAGCATTGCTTTGGAATAGAGCTAGTTTAATTAGTGTGAGCTACAATAGGCAATCTTGTTTGTTGTACCTTGGCCCCATTTTTATATCAATACTTTTAACAGCAGATCCAGTTTTTGCAAGTTTTGATTAATGCCTTACAGACAGTGCTTTGTAGGTTGTTTTTTTTTCTGTGAAACCTGATTAACTGTCACAATGATCTAAACTGAGGCCTGTATCAGAGATATTAAGGAATGGATGACATGCAACTTTCAACTCTGACAATGATGATTATCATTTGATGATTATATACTACTCAAAAGAAGTTAAGGGTCAAAAATATTTGTGCATATAAATATAAGCTAACGAGCTAAAATGGTGACGACTAATGACAAAATAATTATTTGACGGCTCAAGAACAGAAAACAGTAGTTTTGAATAGTATATATTGAGTCTTGATGCTTTCTCTGCTACTACTGGCACAGCTATCAAGAACCTAGGCACCATCTTTGATCAAGATCTCATTCGATGCCCATATTAAAAACACATCCAGAGTGGCTTTCTTTCACCTCCGAAGGATTGCTAAACTTATAAATATGGTGACATTGCACGATGCAGAAAAGCTAGTGCATGCCTTCGTAACCTCGCAGCTGGACTACTGTAATGCACTACTCTCTGGATGTAAAAAATGCAGCAGCTAGGGTTCTTACTAGGAAAGCTAAATATGACCGTATTACTCCAGTGCTGGCTTCTGTACACTGGCTGCCTGTCAAAAAGCATATTGATTTTAAGTACTTCTCCTCGTTTTTAAAGCCTTGAATGGGCTTGCATTTGCATTTGAGCGATCTCATTGTCTCGTAGACTCGGCGCACATTGTGCTCCCAAAACTCTGACGCTCTTGTGGTTCCAAGAATAAACAAAGTTACTGCAGGTGGTAAAGCATTTTCGTATAGAGGCCCACTGCTTTGGACCAAACTTCCAATCGAGGTTTGGACCGCGGAGACTGTAGCGAGTTTAAAGTCCAAACTTAAAACATATCTTTTCGACAGTTCGAGAAGAAATTACTTTTTTATCTTTTATCTTTCTATTTTATTAAAGTTCTTAGCTTGATGTATGTTTTTAAATTCCTTATTTCCTTTATTATACTCATATGTACACATGGGCATCCCTATACCTATCTGCACATGTCAATGTCTGTGAAGCACTTTGTGCTGACTCCGTCAGAAAAGGTGCTATACAAATCTATGTGACTTGACTAGGCTATGCGTAACTTGGCATTTTTGTATGTTGAAAACCTTGGTTGTTTTGTATAGTTCGCTTACTATACAAAATATTCAAAGTAATAATTCAAAAAATCGACTTGTCACACCACACTCCATAAACAGAGCTTGCAGAGACAGGAGTCAGGGAAATTCACTTCATGTGTAGCTTCAGCAAACCGACTCCTGATTGACCAGTGGGGGTTGCCTATGAGCGATGAGACACGGCTATCTCAGCCGATGGAAACCCACCCTCCCTCCCTGGGCAACACTATGCCCAATTATGCATAGCTGCTCTGGGCTGCCACTGTCACAGTCCAGTCACTGTCACAGTTCAGATTCAATACCAGACCTTGGGGTCTATCCACCCACTGGAACAGTGCCTTAACAGGATAAGCCCGGCTGGCATCCCCAACAATTTGTTCCTTAGGGTGTGATATCTTTTATTGCACTATGGAGACCTAAACATTGATCTAAATTTTGCATGCTATAAGTGTTTGACCCAAAGAGTGCACTTTCAGCACAGAAAGGGAGGTACTAACATGGCGCAATCAGGAGCAATACATGGCATTGGCATGACCTACATGGCAATACACTGCAGCTGCAGTTCTCCTGGCATGGGTACAAGCGGCATAGTAACTCAACATGCACAATTGACAATTCAATTGGAGAATGAAAATAATGTCCTCAATGCATGAATGTTGTGGATTGGGGATTAAATGATTAACCCTCATATTATGTTGACATTTTATGATGCCTTTTATGTTTGGGGTCAAATTGACCCCAAAGGTTTAAACTGACACAAAACTATTGTAATATAACTTTTTTTGCACTTTCTGTGTCACCTTTGTGTCTCTCCCAATTGACTAGCCTTTTATCCCAAACTATTAAAAACCTGTGATGAAACATCTAATTTTAGAGCCTGGGGTAAGTGAAAGTTTGTGAACTTTAAAACCCGTATGGGAAAGTGCCACCAGAATTACCCACAAAAAAATAGAGATAAAACTAAAAAAAAGGTTGTATATTTTCTTACATTTTATACAGCTACTCAACACCTTTGTATTCAAAGTTGGCACAGTTTCAAAAACATTATACATTATATTTATTGTTTAGCGTGTTTACTGTTTAACCCCAACAAATTATGAAAAGTCGTATAGTGTCAATATGAGAAAATAAGGTTAACTGGTTTTTAAGATGTCAAACACTGAACTGGGTCAAATTGACCTGGAACATAATATGAGGGTTAATGTTGACTGAATCCAGATCACAGTATGTTTATTTAAAAAGCTGGCTAGAAAGTAATGAATGCAGGTATTATTCATTTTATCTGAAACGTTTTTCATTAGAACAAGCTTGATTTCTTGCTATTTGCTTGGTAGCTAACATGAGTATGATTGCGAGCATCATTTCTCATTTATAAAGGCTAGCTTTGCTTGTTAGCTAGCTACCAATGTTGTGACATTAAATGTGTGTTTTGATTTATTTTTTGTCTAATACCTAACATGTGAAATTGCCCCAAATAGTTTCAGGCTTACCATTTGCTTTCTAGCTACTGTTATGTGAAGTTTGTTGCCCTTATAGTTAAAATATGTTGATTTTATTATTTATTATTTTGAATACTTTGCCATTGTTAATTGTTCCTTTACTTCTCAAATCTTTAAATATTTTTAATATATGTGTGTATATATTTGTTTCCCTCGTGCTGCAGTCTGGCCGTGGTTTTTCCTTTTGTGTCACTCTGTTCCACTACTCTTTATCCGCCTATCCCTTTCCTTCTCTCTGCATGCATTCTGCACACTCTCTGCTCCGTTAATCACTCACGCATACATTTGCAGCCGGCACTTAATTGTTACCGATTAACTCTTGTATTTAGTCACCCGGTGTTCTTTGTCCGGGGCTAGTTTGTTAAGTGTTGTTTTGACCAAGTTCGCTAAGGCCAGTTCGTTAAGTCTCTTTGTGGTAACACTCTGGTCTTTGTCTCGTGGATACATTGTATCTAGTCCTGTCTTGCCTGCTTTAAAAGCCTTCGTCTTGTATCAGCGTTAACTCGCTGTTTCCAGTCCTATCCAGCTTTAATTAGCTCTCGCCAGGAACGGCGTAAACACGCTGTTCGTTCTGTCCTGCCTCGCTATGCGTGCTTCCTGCCTGTGCTCCAGTTCTGCCACCTACAGCTTGTGTGCATTCTGCTTGTGCTGCTGTTCTGCCAACCTGCTGCTGTGTGTGCATCCAGCCGGTGCTCCAGCTCTGCTAACCTGCAGCTGTTCGTGCCACTCCACTCTGCCCTGTCTCCCGCTCCCCGCTCCTCCTCTGCTCAACCAGCCCGGATTCCTGCCTCCATCCAGTCCCTGGCCTCTCCCGTTCATGCTGATCCCCTGCTAATCCATCCCTGGTTGTCTGTCTATTCTGTGTTATCTCCCTATGCTTCAGGAGGAATTCTGGTCGAAACAATAAATTATTGGAACTTCCTGTGTGTTGAGTCGTGCATTTGGGTCCAGTTCACTCGGCACCGTAACAATATGTTGTTTTCAAATAAAGAGATTTGTTGTGTGTGTGTGTTCATTCAGTTGTGAGCAATGTGTGTGATTTGATGGTTGCGCTGGGAGTGTTTTGGGGCCACAAACAAAATCCTAGGGTCGGCCCTGCACTGCTCTGCTTTTAATTCCTCCATATGCCATATGATAGGAGCTCATATGATAAGTTGGAGACATATTCCTGATGTACCATGCTTCCTCATGTTTGACACATACATCAGTTATTTTCTTATGTATACCCATGGGAGTAATGCAAGCACAAACTGTACTGACAGAATATTGCATTGTCTCTGCAGTATGATATAAAGCCAAATGTTATTTGGCGGCTCTTGCAGAGTGACCAAAGTCTTCTTGTAATTTCTGACTGAATCTGGAGCAATATGGTTTCTGGTAATTCAATGTGCTGTGGGCCATTTATTTTTCCATTTTTGGATAAGCTTGTATTTATTGGTTATGCACTACCTGTCACCAGACTCGATTCCTGTAAATCCACACTTAATTAACATCCTGCAGATAATTCAGTGAGGATAGATTGCACATGTACATTGACAGTTATGGCAGCCACTATTCTTACACCAGGGAGATATTCCTTGAAAAAGCCTGCTTGTATGTTTCCCATGACGTTTATTGTCTCCAGATGAATTGAGGTAATGTGCTTGAATGATTAATGTTCCTCTGGCACATATGTAAAATGCTACAAATGATGATGCATACATGTAATATATAAACCACAATAGCTCCTATGTGTATCAGCCATCTCCTCTCACGGTCTAGTCTCAACTGCTCATTGCAGAACAAAATGTGATGTTTCATGTTAATCTTTGCTATATTATACTATTTAAAAATAACATTACATTATTATTATTATACCAAAATATGAGAAAACATTTTTTGAATATTGAAAATTACATTTACTGAATATTCGTTCTGCAATTGTTTTCCAAAAAATATTCAATAAAATGATGTGCCTTATTTGATATTCAGTGTGATGAATAATGTAGTAAATTACCAACAAGTAATGAAATAGTTAATCAATTTTGAGCTGAATCAATATATAAAGAGAAAAATGTAGCTGTTCCCCAACTTAAATATGTATTGGTCTAGTGGTAACTGTCAAAATATGGACATTATGGAGCATCATCATTCTTTAGTCAGCGTGGCAAGAGGATGTTAGCTTAGGTAATTCTAGTTGTTATGTCAAGGTTCACAATTTTTTATAAAGCACATTACCCTCAGGGATTTAAACTTTTGTGATAATTCATATCTTTGTGGGTTCCCCATAAGCACTGAAATAGCACAACCAAGTGATTGTGCTTTCCAAAGGTCATTTTTATTGGTAGTTATTATAGTTCAATTTTTACATTAAGCTAATACAGCTGTTTGTAAGCTATATATTTGATACAAAGGCAAGGTAGTAATGCTCCACCTGGAGGTAATAAAAAAAGATTATTGAGCTTGTTTTCAATATAGATGTACAGTAGAATCCACTTAACTGCATATTGGATCATTGCATAATTCCACTGTAAAGAGATTTCATATTTGCAGAAATCATTGTTACATATTTTGGATATTTGCATCAAATTATGTCCAACTACATTGCATAATTATCCACAAATATATGTTAAAAGTTGTCAGATGTGGCATAAAATTTTACAAAGGTAGATGGTTTCAAAATAATGTCAATAGTGGACCCCAAATCCCAGTCGTGGGCACTCTCTGTCGACTGTCTCTTTATTTCTGAGTTCACAGATGAGTATACAAGTTATATTTCGTTCCTCCAACTATGGAGCACGGTCCCCCACAGGGGCTCCCAGTAGAGGGGGATTCATACAGGGATCTGAATTTGGACGTGTTTGATTCACTCTCTACAGCGGCATCGAACACCCAGTTTTCCCAGAGTTGGTCTGATACAGCTGACCAATCTGGGACGGTGGGAGGCTCAGGTTCCACTAACAGTTCAGTGGGTTACTTGGCCTCTCTAGAAACCATTCTCCGCACAGCCTTGACACGCATGGGTTGCGATATGCCTCAGGTCAGCACGAAGGGGACAATCTAGATTTCACCGACGGGCCCCCCAGGGGGCGCAGTTTGCCATGCCAGCATCGAACGATTTCCTGGCGGAGCTAAATAAATGTTAGTCACACCCTGGTGTACAGCGAGCGGCCAAAGACTGTAGGACATTTGCGTCCATGTCGGACGCTGGGGTCCATGGGCTGGACCGGATGCCCTCTGTGGAACCGGCCTTTGCAGCTCTGGAAATTACAGGCCTCCTAAAAAAGGGCGCTGTGTCACTGGTGCCTCCCTCCGAACGGTTCAGTGGGTTTTACTCAACCTATTTTCTGATAGCGAAAAAGGATGGTCTCCTCAGACCGGTTCTGGATCTGAGAGACCTGAATACGTATCCAAAACGATACACTTTCCGGATGCTCCGGATATCGGACGTTGTACACACTATGAGACCTGGGGATTGGTTCACGGCTGTGGATTTGAAGGACGCATACTTCCACATCCCTCTTTTTGTGGAGCATTGTCATTTCCTATGCTTTGCATTTCGAGGTCGGGCATATGAATTCAATGTCCTCTCATTCGGTCTGTCTCTGGCCCCCCGTGTATTTACTCGCTGCATGAGCGCGGTCCTATCACCGCTCCGGCTGAGGGGGCTGAGAATCATGCCGTACCTAGACAATTGGCTAATATGTTCTGAGTCGTACAGCATGACGTTCACACGCACAGCCCAGATGTAGGAATATATTGCCAGGTTGGGCATCACTATCAACTATGGCAAGAGCCAGCTAGTACTGATACAGTCCATCGAGGACATCGGACTGTTGCTCGATTCAAAGAGCATGAAGGCATCATTGACGCCCCATCACATAACTACTATGCTCGGCGTGGTGTGTCAGGCACGTGAACTGGGTCTTCGAAATGAGGGTTTTTCAGAGGCTGATGGGCCTAATCACAGCCACCTCAGCAGTTGTGCCTATCGGACTCCTGACAGCCAGAGCACTTCAATTATGCTTGAATGCCATGTCGCTGCACCCCAAGTGGGACCGTCGGACTCGAATCAGAGTGACACATCGATTTTGTCGGCTACTCCGCCCATGGCGACGAGTCAGCTTCCTAAAACAGGGGGTCTGGATGGGGGTTACACCATCACTATGCATGGTAGTAATGACAGACGGTTCACTGACCGGTTGGGGGGCTGTCTGCCAGCACCGCCCAGCTCAGGGAATATGGTCATGACCTCATCAGTCGGACAGCATCAATGTGCTCGAACTCCAAGCAGTGTTTCTAGCACTATGGCACTTCTTGACCGTGCTACGGGGCAAGCATGTGGTTGTGAGGTCAGACAACACCTCAACAGTGTCTTTGAAGATGGGCACTTCCCAGGCTTGCCTCTCTTCGTGCCGTACACCTGCCAGGTGTTGGGAACGGGAGAGCAGATATTCTGTCTCGCCAGGAGATTCGTCCCGGCGAATGGCGTCTCCACCCCGAGGTGGTGGAGGAGATATGGCGATGGTTCGGTCAAGCTCAGACAGACCTGTACGCCTCTCAGGAGTCTGCTCATTGCCCCCAGTGGTTCTTGATGAACGACCATTCAAGTCGCCTGGGGATGGACACATTAGCGCACGAATGGCCGGACGGCCTGCTGTACGCTTTTCCGCCAGTTTCACTGGTCAAGGCGACTTTGTACAGGGTCAGCACGAGCCACAAGCTCTTGCTGGTAGCCCCCAAATGGCTGATGAGACCCTGGTTTCCAACGATCCTCTGCCTTGTTTACGAACCGCCCTGGGAAATCCTGTTCCGGGAGGATCTGCTGTCGCAACAGAGTGGCTCTGTTTGGCATCCTTAGCCAACAAGATGAAGATCTGGGTATAGCCACTGAGGAGCCCGACCCTTTGATAACCGGGTGTGGTTCCCCCGTCCTACGGACGCTACTTAACTCCAGAGCCCCCTCGCCGAGGAAGGCCTATGGATATATGTGGCAACTGTTCTGCACATGGTGCTCATGGGAAGGTGTGGACCCCATACACTGTCCGATTACTGGATTTTTTACAGTCCTTACTTAATAACGGCAAGGAAGCCAGCACACTGAAGACCTATGCTGCTGCCATATACAGCAGGCATGTTTGGTTGCATAACAAGTCTGCAGGGAGCCATTACCTTGTCAGCCAGTTCCAGAAGGGTCCCCGGCGGCTGAGACATGCGAGGTCCCTGGTGGCTCCCTCCAGGGATCTCCCCTTGGTGTTGCTCACAAGTCAGCCCTATGAGCCTCTTGAGATGACCAGCCTTAAATGGCATTCCTGCTAGCAATGGCATCAACTAGGCATGTTGATGAGCTCTGCGCTCTCTCGATCAGCGCAGAATCTCTGAGGTGGAGGCCAGCTGACTCGAGAGTCACACTGAGGCCCAATCCATCGTTTCTGCACAAAATCGTTTCGGCATTTCACATTAACCAGCCGATCGAGCTCGCTTCACCCCCCACCAGGAGAGGACCTGGGGGATGCACACCTGGTATGTCCAGTGCGTGCGCTGCAACACTATGTCGAAGCTGCCACTTCCATCAGACGTACAGGGCAACTCTTCGTTTGCTACAGTAAAACCAAAGGGATAGCGCTCTCGGCTCAGAGCCTCTCCCGCTGGGTAGTGAAGGCGATAGCTACAACTTATGAGGCCAGGGTAGGTCAACAAGAAGTATGGCTACTTCATAGGCAGCCCTGGAAGGCTTACCGCTTAAAGAACTTTGTGAGGCGGCGACAGGGGTGTCCCCCTGCATATTGTCAAAATTCTATCACGTCAACGTGGCACCGGGTTCAACGGTCGGTGCAACCATCCTGCCGGCAGCCTCGGCATCCACTTAAAGGTACATACGATCCCTCATGACATTGTTGGTATTATTCATCCTGATTGATGACCGTAATGATCGGAGGAAAGAAATAGAACAAACGGTTACGGTCATGTTCTATGAGTTCCAGATGACCATTAGGGATCATAGTCACTCGGGACCCTTTAAGGGCGAGAAAAGGTTCTGAGGATTTCTGCATTGACGAGCCCCCCCCCCCTTTATAGGGAGGAATTACGTCACTACGTGGAGGGGAGGTCATGTCCATGACATATGTTGATATAAGAGTCTCGATGCGTCGGACACTATACATGGCTATATGTCTTTTTAATGTCAGTCTAAAGCAGAGGTGGGCAACAAGGGCCGTATCCGTTTCTGGTTTTCATGCCAACTTCTGGCCTTAATTGCCTAATTAGCCCTAATATTTACACCATCTGACATTTTAGCTACAATTCTTAATAAGCGCATGAATGACAGCCGAAGACTTCTTGTGTCCCTATATGAAACATTTAAATGTGATCTAATCTACCAGTGTTGGTGTAAACAGCCAATTAGCTCATTTAGCTGGGGTAATTGGTGGGAACAAAAACCTGCATACACACCGGCCCTCCAGGACTGGAATTGCCCACCCTGGTCTAAAGTAACGCAAGTAACATTCCCAATTAATTATTTGAATTGAAATGTGGTGTGTTGTGGCTTCACATTTGAGAATTATTCTCTCCACCTCTCAGAAGGCATTTCATTTATTGTCCAATTAACTTTCCATATCCTTCTGCCTCCTTTGTTTTTCTACTGGTCAAAAATAGGCTACAGTATGCCATGTAGGACCAGCCTGATGACACAGAGAGAAAAATCTATAATGTCATGACAGCAGTCATCCTCACAGCACAGAGACGAAAGATAAGTGCCTACACCAGCATTCCTCAACTTGAAGGGGACAGGAGGGGGGCCACACCAAAATAAACAATTTTTGATTCATTGGACAACTTCAAGGTGGATCAGCATCAGACAGCTGGAAGCCATGCTGTGATAGTAGATATTAAAGTGCTTTCACACAAAAAACCCTGTATTTCAAATGGTCGTAGCTTGAAACATTTTGAGAATATAATATGTCTTTTCCATACAAATAAAGTGCAGACAAGCACTCTGTTCTAGACCAGTACATTTGTCAGAAATGCAATTTTGTTGGTGAAACCATAAAAACATAAAACTCATACTGCCATTTGGCAAAAAAAAAGGATTTAATTCAAAAGTTTGAACCCAGACGCAAGTAAGGCTCTTTCCCAGACTGTGCATTTGCCCTTCAAACACTTTATTAGGAGGCAATTTTGTGTGATGTTTCCATTATGCCATTGAGAAGATTATCAAGAGGGAATTCTGGGTCACTAAACTGTCATATTTCCATAATCATCCTTTATGATTGCCTTGCTATTTAGAAAGCTGTAGGACATTTAGAATCAAATAGTAGGTGTTGTTTTTTAACTGTTGCATAACATGTTCTACATTCTATATCTGAAGGTATAGTGCATATACTGTAGAATAGAATAGAATAACTTTTATTTTTCCATTAGGGAACTTCAGTTGTAGCCACCAGCAACAACAAAAAAGACATAGACAGTGGGACAGACCCACAAAACACAAACAAACATATCAAATAAAGGCATTCAATAGAATCAATTAATCAAAATCATTCAATCATTGCATTAATCAAACTAATTAAGTTAATTAAAGTGGAATAGCCTACAGCCAAACGTCATGATTAAAAATAGCCCCCGCTGTCCAGATATGTCCAGTGACATATTATATTATAGTTACTGTAACATCTTAGCCTTATGTTTTAAATGCAGTAATTTTACTTGATCAGCTATGATCTTTAAACGATAACTTGCTCTTTACTCTCCCACAGTTTTGCTAGCTAAATTGTCAATCAGCAAGATTTTGTTCATCTCTAGTCTGAGATGGAACATAGAATGCTTATATTTTTTTCAAATAATATATATAGATATATTTTTATCAAATTAAGGATAAGGATGCATTTGATTTTCAGAGCGTAAGAACAAACAGATTGAGTGGGAAATATTCATCTCTTATTTCTCTCATGTACAGAATGGTCAGTACACAACACAAAGATGAAAAACAAAGGGGACATATTTCATTCTACATGTTATGTTTTATGTTTTTAGTCTGCGCAAAAATGTGTGTTTGTGTCTAAAAAACAGATTGTGTATATTTTTAGATGGCCTGGTAGGCGTAGAGGGCTTTCATCTCAACAGCAAGCTAAGACAGTCTCAGCATGGTATTCTTCTTTGCTGTGTGTTTGCTACACACACCATTGCCGCTCTCTCCCAGGATACCTTGCGCACTCAATATGTTCAACGTCGGATATGCCCTCCAGCTCAACGGCTTTCATTTCTTCTTTTGAAAAACGTTCACTTTCATCTTAAATTTCTGAGGGATTAGCCTTCTTGATTCCTGACATAGACAGCATAGAACAGCCACAGAAAGCGCAAGGCTAATAATTAAAGGAACAAAACATGCCTGTCCCATCTAACAAATAAGGTCTTACATTTAAGCCTACAATAAGTACGGTGTCTCCTGATTCTCCTAATTGTTAAGTACCATGATAACTTTCATCTTTAAAAATACATTGACCCCTTTCCAGATTTTTATCCACCACCATGGCAATTTGTCTACTCTTAATAAAAGCATGGTTGGACAGTGCTGTTGAGATTACGCCACCTCAGAGAGTTGAATCTGATATCCATATATATTTTCCACAACAAAATCCTGAATTATCATGCCCTTGAGTTTTTCAACATCAGACATGACCTTTCATCACCAACACAACATCATAAGGTCCTGCTGACCAGAGGAAAGTAAGGTTATAAAAATTTTATTTTGGTTAAATTATGAAGCAACCCTGATATGGGTCAGCCCTTGGAGGGACATGGCATAGCTGAAGTTATAATGACACGTTGTCCTCCTAGTATCTCCACTATTCAATGTTCCATGGTTTCTTCTAATAGAGTATTCCCTGAAGAGTTTGATGGAATGTTCTTAGATTTACACTCTGCAGGCTGCCACTGTTTACGTGAGCTAGCTCAAGCAGGGTGGGAATGCTTCTGAGTTACTTTTCAAATAGTTTTATTTTTGTCATTAAATTGACCAGGCTTTCTTCTCACTCTGTCTTTATCCTAAGTAAAATCCTAGCTGGTAGGATATAGTCTTATTCCCTCCAGCTGTGCTTTACTGTACTTGGGACTGACTACAAGTGCCTTCAATAATCCCTTAATTAGGCGATACCAAACTATTTCTTTAGTATGCAAAGCTGTAAATCTTCCTCTCCAGTGAGCGAAGCCCTCTGCAGCACTGCGCCGGTGAGCGCTAATGATCTCAGCAAGTGGCAGCAATCCATTGCGGCAGAGTGGCGAGGGCAGATTAATCTTTTCCGTGAACCAGTAGATGAACGACCCTGGACCAAAAGCTCTGGCGGGTCTTGTACTAATTATGCTGAAGGTAGGATGCCTGAGAGTGCATGCACCAGAAGGGAGGAAGGGTGGGTGTTGGTAATGGAGAGGTGGGAGGGAAAGGGTGGGGGGGGGGGGGGGGTGCTCTTGGAGCTCACAGGCCCCACCGATTCAGAAGTAAGCCACTGCTCACAGGTGATTCACCATGCAGCTATAGTTAACTTGCTTTTGCCCTGTGAGCAGTGACATTGTGTTTCCCTAGCCAGGCGAGGATGATATATGGAGCTCTGTCTGAAGATGACACCTCAGGGAAAGGGGTTCATATGACACATGCTTGACAGAGGATCGTTTCTGTGGAAAACAAAAACCATAAATTTAGGGAACGTTCCATAGAGTAGTCATTAAAACTATAGCATCCCTTTAGAACATGGTCCGATTAACCCTTTTGGGATTTTTGGGAAGGCCTAAGGGTAGACCTCTTTTTTTCTTTTCTTGATTTATTTCCCAAAGGTTAAACACATTTTCCCTCTTTATTGCCTTTAAAATGATTTCTCAAAATTAATGAACCCATCAAAGCTAAAGTCAGGAAACAGTACCATTTTTTTCTTTATTCATTACCTGGATATTTATGATCGTCCTGGATATTACCAGTGATTATCATCTGGTAAAAAAATTGTAATACTGGTAAACTGTACTAAAAGTATGGCTACCTTGAGATACTATATTCAGAGGGCAGCAATTTCACAGAAAATTTAAATGTGTTTATATCCACATATCATTTTTATTGAGTAGAGTACACCTGCTTTTCTGCTGCATTCTTTGGAGCAACATGCACTAAATATGTACAGCTGGAGATAAAATTCTAACCTATACAATTAGCTTAAACACCTGAAATAACTATTTTTTTTAACACTACACATTAAAATGTACATAGATGTAACAAGACAATATTATGATATAGGACTATAAATATCCTGCAGATAGAACCCTTTCATTGAAATACAGTGCACTCTGCTGTGCACTTCTCCTAACTTATTTTTCCATCAAGTTCAATAGGAAAAAAAGTCAGGAGAAACAACCCTTAAAGTCATCCATCCATATCTACTGCATATCTGGCAGCAGAGTGATGGTTTGAGGCTTGTTTGATACCTCAGACCCTTGATGACTTACAGCCATTTAGCCAACCATGTATTCCATACCATTCCCATATAATTTACAGCTTAATCTAGTCCCACCCCCCAGTTCCCATAGAAATCCATTCAAATACAGAGATTTTATATTATTGCAAGAGTCTTTTGATGTTGTTGGGTCACAGACATGTTATAATATGAAGCAATCTATTGATTAAAATATTAAATCTTTCCAAAATAATTTCAGCAAAGCTACATTCCAATAACAAAATATCTACAATAATTTTTAAGAGATTCAAATTAGAAAAAAGATTTTTAGATTGGTGATCCAGTTTTTACTTGTTTTGATTTGTTTTAATTGCTAAAAAGCTTTGATGGGTAATTTGTGAAAATCCCTCCATGATTTTTGTTTTTGTCCAAAGTGAGGTTCCATGTTTTGACATTTTTAAAGTAGCACAAGTCAGAAATTTCACATCAAAATATTTCATAAACATATTAAAAATCCAATTTCTTTCTCCATCTGTCTTATTTAGCATAATTTCAAGGTTAAGATCTTAAGATCTAGGACCTCATGGTACTAGTTCCCTGTGTTTTCCTGTCTGTCTGTTATAGTTTATAATAGTATTTAGAATAGAAGTGTAGTATAGCTGATTTACCCACAGCGTAGTGATCTTGATGACGTCTCTGTATGCACTTACTGTATGTCGCTTTGGATAAAAGCGTCTGCTAAATGAATGTAATGTAATGTAATGTAATTTAGAATTTGTTTCTGAACACTGGCAGTCACTTACTACTGAGCTCTGTTGCAACTGAGTGAAGAGATAGAGGATACCCTGTGAATTGATAGCGACCTTCCCTGGATGATGCAATGGCAAATCTTTTGATAAAAGGTATCGGAACTTCATCATACGCATAACTGCACTCAACTGGATATACAGTGAGCACTACAATTCATTGGACAGTGACACATCTTTTGTTGTTTTGGTTCTGTACTCGAGCACTTTGAGTTTGAAAGGATAAAATGACAATGAGGTTGAAGTGTAGACTATCAGCTTTAATTTGAGGCTATTTTCATGCATATCGGATGAACCGTTTAGAAATTATAGAACCTTTTGTACATAGCCCCCCCATTTTCAGGCCTCAAAAATATTGGACAGTTTAACATAATGTAGAATAAAGTAGTCATTTTTAATATTTGGTTGCATATCCTTTGCATGCCATGACTTCCTGATGTCTATGAACCAACAATATCAAAATATCTTATTTTCTGGTACTCCTACAAGCAATACTATAACCTCTCTGCATTTGAATGGATCTCTATGGGAATTGGGGGGTGGGACTAGATTTAGCTGTAAATTACACTGGAACAGTATGGAACACATGGTTGGCTAAATGGCTTTAAGTCATGAAGGGATTGTCGTATCAAACAAGCCTTAAACTAGCACTCTGCTGCCAGATATGCAGAAGATATGGATGGATAACTTGAAGGGTTTCTTGTCCTGACTTATTTTTCCATATTTTTCAATTTACAGCTAAATCTAGTCCCATCCCCCAATTCCCATCCATTCAAATGCAGAGAGGTTATAGTATCGCTTGTAGGAGTACCAGAAAATAAGATTTCAATTTCAGTCTTTTGATATTGTCGGGTCACAGACATCAGGAAGTCATGGCATGCAAAGGATATGCGACCAAATATAAAAAATTATTACTTTATTCTACATTATGTTAAACTGTCCAATATTTTTTGATGCCCGAAAAGGGGGGGAGGGGTCCAACAAAAGGTTCTATAATTTCTAAATGGTTCAGGATGAAAATGCCCTCAAATTAAAGCTGACAGTCTGCACTTCAACCTCATTGTCATTGTATCCTTTCAAAGTCAAAGTGCTAGAGTCCAAACGTACAAAATAGAGTATAAAAATGTGTCACTGTCCAATGAATTGCGGTGCTCATATATATTGTATGTATATATATATATATATATATATATATATATGTTATATTAACCCCTCCATATTTGCAGTGACCACATGCATCTAATAAAGTATCCTGCTGTGTATGTGTTGCCATTCTTTCAAACAACTTCTGCGGTAAACAGGTATTCCACAGGTAAACAGGTGATGCCATCATGACTCTATATAAAAGGATATCAAAAGACTCCTGATATCTTATTTCCAGATACTCTTAGAAGCGATACTATAACCTCTGCATTTGAATGGATCTCTATGGGAATTGGGGGGTGGGACTAGATTAAGCTGTAAATTACACGGGAATAGTATGTAACCCATGGTTGGCTAAATGGGTCATCAAGGGTCTGAGGTATCAAACGAGCCTCAAACCATCACTCTGCTGCCAGATATGCAGTAGATATGGATGGATCACTTTAAGGGTTGTTTCTCCTGACAAATTTTCCTATTGAACTCTATGGAAAAATAAGTCAGGAGAAGAAACCCTTCAAGTTATCCATCCATATCTACTGTATTTCTGGCAGCAGAGTGATGGTTTAAGGCTTGTTTGATACGTCAGACCCTTGATAACTTAGATCCATTTAGCCAACCATGTGTTCCACACTGTTCCAGTGTAATTTAAAGCTAAATCTAGTCCCACCCCCCAATTCCCATAGAGATCCATTCAAATGCAGAGGTTATAGTATCGCTTCTAAGAGTACCTGGAAATAAGATATCAGGAGTCTTTTGATATCCTTTTATATAGAGTCATGATGTCATCACCTGTTTACCTATGGAATACCTGTTTACCACAGAAGTTGTTTGAGAGAATGGCAAGAATGTGCAAGGCCGTTATCAAGGCAAAGGGTGGCTACTTTAAAGAATCTAAAATATATGACTTTTTTTAATTTGTTTAACACTTTTTTGGTCTTTGCATAATTTAATTTGTGTTATCTCATAGCTTTGATGTCTTTACTATTCCAAAATGTGGAAAACAGTAAAAATAACGGAAAAAAACCTTCTATGAGTAGGTGTGTCCAAACGTTTGACTGGTACTGTATATGTATTTAAATCCTTAGCTAGCTAGCTAAATGAAAACGATGTTGAACTTAGCTTAGGCATTCGTAAATCGGCTGTCGGAGTGCCGGAGTAGCTACATCTGGTTGTTCGTAATGGGCAGTGGACGGAGTCAACTCGGAGAATAGTGAATCACACAGGCCAAAACAAATACAGATGTTCCGACCCAGAATGGAAATTTCAAAGGAGAACATACTGGCTGTAGCATTGTTGTCGGAGAAGCCAGTGTTTCGACTTACCATGTTTCCTTAATCTCTGACGACATATCATGGTCATTTTATGATTTAGTACAGTAAATTTGTTACATATAGCTCCTTTAAGTAAATCCAACTATTTCTTTGTTTCCTTCATAATATTGTGTGAACCACTGCCCACCGATTATTATTATTATTAGTGTGTGATGGATATATCCAAGTCATGAATATCTAGGCGTTATGATCAATTCATCAAGGCTATGATGCAACATATCAATACGTTCATTGCCTTCCCCATCACCCAAGAGCAACTATGACGCACAAAGGCAGGATTTTACAAAGGCAAATGTGCTTTTTAAAGGCACTGTCACTGACACGTTGAAAATGCATACCCCCACAAACATTTCTTTCATAGAAACCTGGCAATCTGAGGGGCAGGTACAAGAAACAGGTCATTAGAATATCAAGCCCCTGTACCACTTACATTTTGAGATAAGCACCCGTGAAGCATAAGTTAGAATATGGCATAGATCACCCCATGTAAAAGCCGCACCGGAGAGGTACTTAAGCTCATTACTTAAGTTGGCCATCTCTGAATCTGGCCCTATGTCTAGATGGAAAGCATACCACAATGTAGTATATTCTACACAAGGCTAATATATTTGGCATGGCTCTGGGAATCTCTTGATGATTTGACACAAAATGACCTTTTCATTCAGTCTTAATTGTGGCTCAAAATTGAAGTTTAACAATATGAAACTGACCTTTGTTACTGGGTAGGAAATCTGAGCTGGGCCTCAGGGAAATATTAACAGTTGCTCTCAGACCCTTGAAAATTGCATCTGGAATATGAGTCTGCAAACCCTCCTGGTTAACATGATGACATGGTGGCCCCTGAGGCGACTAGTGAAATTAGCTGTCCAAACTGTATTATGGTAGCTTAGGTTCTTAACCTCTTGCTGCCAAACGCCCCCTAGCGGTAACGCGGGCGTGACGGAAATTATTAAATTATACATTTCATTAATTTAATAATATATAATAAACTGCTCACCTCAATATTTTGATTAAATATCCTTAAGATATATCCATTCCTTCTGGGAAAGTGGCTTTTAAGCCCAAAACATCGAGTTAAAACTTCGTAAATTACGTTGGAAACAACGACCTAATTCGTATACATGTATTATAGCTTGATGTCACACCATAAACAATGTGCTGGTAAACTGTTCTGCTTAATTGTATTTCACAAAACTTTGGTTTTTAAAAAATCTTTATACCTTTAGACTTCAAGAAAAAATACTTTAAAACTTTCATACGGCTGTACATGATTTTTTTCACATTTTAAACCGACTTGTGCTTTTCTGCACTTCATTATGAGTAGTTTGGCTGTGTTCAGTTTGGCGTTGTGAAACTCAGCCAGTTTCTGGAGTACCAATCCTGTGGCTTAGTATATTTTAGCCAAAGTGGTTTTGTACTTTATTGCACAGTTATATGCAAAACCTTTTCTTTGACTGATAGCACAATAGGCCTATCTGAACTGGGAAAATCTCGCATCGACCCGCCTCCACTGCACAAGTGTTATTTGCTTTCCATTGGGTTTTTAAGCTGTCTGTCAAGTATTCCAGCCAATAGCGAAGACTCTTATCTTTCAGACAAACACAATGGGTTAGGTTGTCACATAGGTACAATTGTGCGTAAGTGGAGGAGGCGTCTAAGCGTAAAGTTCCTACCAAGATGGCACAGAGTGTTTTTAGCTTGTAGCAGCTAGCTACATTCCGTTTAGAAAAGTATAATTCATTAGGTAATGGCGGCTGTTCATCTTTTTTACTTTCCAGTCTCTTTCATACAGTTTTTGGTTAGTTATGTCTAGGTTATTCAGGCGTTTCTCCATGCAGCAGGTCCTAGCCCGAAGATGTTTTTGCGATGTTGTCTCAGTGACGCTGAGTGGTAAGGCAACATATTTTTTTTGCTGGTATACCAGTGCAAATTCACTGTTATGTATAAAACGAATCCCTCTGAATTAAATTAATATAGCTAACATTACTATATTGTAACAATGGAAAGCTAGCCAGCAAAATTACACATAGCAGCTGGCTATCTATTTGTGTCTGAGACAAGCTGTTCCGAGTTTCTTTTGAATGACATGGCGTCTGAAGTGTTTGTTTAGAAGTTATTGTTCCACATTAGTAAATTCTGTATGCAGTACAGCAGGCTGTGCGGGTAAACGAATGAGCAATTTATGCATGACGTAACATGAGGGAGAGATAACATGAGGATGAGTTTGTTGTTGATTATTATGCAGGGGTTTATTTTATGAAGGAAAGTGGTGTAGATTTGATCCTGTTTAAATATAGTTGGACTCATTTCTGGCTAATGGGGCTCTGGTGGAATACAAGATTCACTGTGCTGCTACATGGGTTTGGAGAGCTTTTTGGGGACCACTGGTAGGCTAGTTAGTTGTGTAATATGAAACACACCAAAAACACATCTTTTTATTGCCAATTGTCAAATTTTATTGTAAAACTTAAAAAAATAAATCATATTGAGACTTTTCTGGAACCTTGCCATTTTGCACAATTTTTTGGTAACCGAAATGGTTCACCTGAAAAAAAGCTCTGTAGAATTTGAATGGTTTGAGATATTGACACTTTATTTTTAGCAGAGATTGGCAGCATATTGAGGAATCACAAAGAGGAGTTATTTCCTCCATAGCTCTTGTAGCTCATCAGGTAGAAATTCAGAAATTTGAATGTAGGTACCCATTTTTTAGTTTTTTCACAATTTCTGTACATAAATTGTTGTAATTAAGTAGCAAAAGGTGTATGTTTATGAATTATGACTGCTTAGTCATAATACTGCAGTTCTCTGTTTTAATAAAAGCTATAAACCATATTTGTAGCCTTTACAGTTTTTGAGATAAACAGCTTTGTTGGTCACTAGTAAAAACAGGTGTGAATTGGTATATTTTGTCCTTGGTATTAAGAGGTTAAGCAAACAGATACATTTTTTGTAATTAGTTACTTGTAAGTAGCTGTTTTTTCTGAAGACAAATTCAGTTGTCTTCAATTTGGTTGAAATCCACTGTGTGCCTCTGTATCTTCTCTTTTGGAATGAATATCAGGGTAACTGCAAAAAAAAAAAATAATAAATTGCATTAAATTGAGACCGATCATAATGTGTGTGGTGTAATCCAACCAATTACTGCCTATTACTTAATTTTGTGATTTTCAAAATAATTTGTTTAACAAGTATCCTTCTATGGAGGCTGTATCAGCAACATGCCAGTACTGGGTGACGTTCCTTCAGAGAGCTAGCAGCTGTGATAATTATAGGTACACAAGGCCAAAAAGCATGTTCAACTCTTGATTTGGGGTCTGTCTTTTTCAAAGATGCAGTGTTATACTTATTTCATAATGGTAAAACCTCAATTTTGCCAAGAAAAGGAAAATGTCCTGTACTGTTTGCATTATATATAGTTAGCGTAATATGCTACTGTTCTATAGGCTGTGGCATTATTGTGATTTTCTATCTACAATCACTCTGATACAAGCTATTTTTGTGCAGCAGCTCACCAGATCTAGAGACACTTATTTAGTTATAATTATACACATTTTTATTTGATTTATAATTATATTTTAGTATGTATGTGTGCAATGAAGCATGTGATTCATTTTTTTTTGTACTTTCTATATTATGAATTGTATTTAACATGTGGGCTATGTTTGCTCCCATAAAAATAAAACAAACAATACAAATAGCCAAGGTTCGAGTGTTATCTAAAGCTTTTTAAAACATCTGCTATTGCTCGATATAGACTTGTATGTAGTGTATATCTTTGCATTGGGGTTTGTGTGCCTGTGCACTTTAATTGCTTTCAATCTTCCTTCCTTTAATCAATACCTTAAATGAATGTAATATTTCTTAAGATATTCAACCTTGCTGAGCAGGGGCTTTCCCTGCACAGTGAAAACAACACTGATTAATTGAATTCTGGGCCAACTGCTGCATTGCAAATATCTAACAAATTGATTTAATTGCATTCACATACAATAAAGCTGGGATCTAAAAGGTCAGCAGGAGAATGGGAGAAAGCCTTAAGGAGTTGGTATGGGCCAACTGAATTTAATACACATTCATCACATTTTATCATCTAATTAGTTCACAGAATGGCAGACCGATCAACATGGACGAAACAGTGGTATTGATTAGATATTAGGCTGGTATCTATCATTTCACCTTAGCATTGACAGTACCTTTTACACTTTTAGACGTTGCAGGTTATAGGATCAGCAAAATGCTCTGTGGTTTGTTTTTCAATGGACTTTAAATTTGACAGCATCTGTCTAATTTTATTTGGTTTAATAATGTCATTATGCAAATTGTGTCCTGTATTAGATGTCAGTTTTGTCCCCAGGCTCTTCATTGACTGCTAACACACACTTACGGGATTAGGTGTGCCTTATGGATCACACAAAGTGTGTCTTTAAAAGGAAGATGCTGGACTCAGAAATGATGAATGGTTTGTTTTTTATATTGAATAATTACAATGTAAATATATTCAAACTGTAGGAAACATTTTTAAAAAGTCTTAAAGGAATAGTTCACTGTCTGGAGTTTAATATCATTCCTCTCAATATCTAAAATGGCGTACGCAAACTGTCAGGGCTGCTTGAAAAATACACTACAACTGACATATTATTTTTTTCAAAAACGGTGAGGCGGTGAACAAAATTGAAGTCAAATTAATCTTATGTTGTTTGCACTATTATTGCATGGGTTATATGGCAACATACAGGCTAGATTTGTTCAGCCAGTTAACCTTCAACTCAGGTTAACAGACAAGTTAAATATTTAATTTTCCCACTTGCTTTGCCATGAAAGACTTACATGATACATAACACTTATATTTTATCTCTGATGCCTTTGTACCATTCAACAGATTATACAAGCACTATCCTAATTACCTTGTTCTGTTGCATAACTATGACACAAGTCTGTTGTATGTAACAATAGTGGTTGATGGAGTGTGTGTGTGCGAGAGCGAGAGAGAGAAACATGCCTATATTTGGTTACTGCTTATGGCTATTTCAGAGAATCCACACAGTGGTCCTAATTTTTGTGATGTTGCCTGGCAACAACTCTGAGCTGTGGAACCACAGTATGCTTTGTTATTGCTGTTTAAAGTATGCATGCACTTCCAGCATAGGCCTTTCTCTTAGATGACTGTGATTGCATGGTAGAAAGCCCTGCTAATTGTAAGAAATTCATCACCATCTTTAGATATTTGTATCATCTGTGAGGCGTCTATTCAGTGAGGTCCACTTGGATGTAGTAATTTAGGATCAACCTCTTGAATTGTATTTGTTTACTCATTGGGCCTCATTCATGAAATGCTCCTAAATATGCATACATTTACGGACAAAACAAGTTACGCATATACTAAAAATATACGCAGTCATCAACCCGTGCAGAAAGGGGGATTTGGTCTTACTAACTTCTGTATTGTTCATATATTCTGATTCATCATAAATGACAGTCTCATGCACCTTTTTTTGCAAATTATTTAACCACATACCTTGTTTTAGAGTCCCTCTTAAAGGGGAATTCCTACCGAAAAACAACATTCACCTTATTTAACAGATCAAGGCACTACTGATTAAGTCTCTCTTTGTGGCTGACCGAAACAATCTGTGAACGGAATTATCAGCAGATAAAGGTCATGACGTATACCTCTACCGTTTCTTATTTTTGAAAAACTACAGTGGGCGGGTAAGCCATGCTGAAGGAGGCGTGACCGAACTCACAGAGAGGGAGAAAGAGTGTCACGCCCGCTGCCTCCCTTCCTGTCCACCTCCCTTTTGTTCTCCGTGTTTTCCCCATTCCTCCTGTTTCATGTCATGTTTTTACATTTGCCCGTTTGTCTTCCATGTGGTGCAGGCTGGGCGTGGTTTGTTCCTCGTTTCCCCTCTCATTGTCTCACAACCAATCACTCGCCTTCTTGCATTCCTCACACACTTCCATTCACTCATTTACTCTCGCATTAATTCTCACGCCTTTTCCACTGATTACCTCATTATCCTCACACATATATTTCCCCTTCCTTCTCTGTCTCGTTGTTCTTGTCATGCTTGTTGCTGTCTTGAAACTCGGCCTCTGTCTTGTCTTGTTATGCTAACCTTTTTGAGTCTCGTTCCAAGTCACCCACCAGCCTGCATTCCCCGCTTCGTCCTTACCCTTCCAGCTCCTGCTCAATCTCCGGTTGCCTACCACTCGCCCAGCTCCTCTCCTGTCTCCCTTCATCTGCTCAGCCCCTTTTTGCTAGCGCAAACCCTGCTTCCAGAACCTCACCTTCCTTCCCCCTTGCTTGTGTCTTGTAATATTAATAAATATACTCCGCTGGAGTTCTGCACTGAGTCTGCCTCCGAGTACTGCATTTGGGTCCATACAAACCGAAGGGAAAACGTAACAGAGAGGTTGTGTCTGAATCAAATCCGTATCTACTGAATCCTCATGACAAGACCTCCCCCCCGCTTCTAGACCTGTCCATCATCGTCGACGGAACCATGGTGACCACTCTGCAAGGAACCTGGGGTTGGTCCTGGACAACCAGCTGGACTTCAAAGAACACATCAGGGCAACGGCACGGTCCTGCAGGTTCCTCCTGTACAACATCAGGAGGATTCGGCCGTACCTGACCACCTACTCCACCCAGCTTCTTGTCCAGAGCATAGTCACCTCAAGTCTGGACTACTGCAACTCCCTTCTCGCAAGCCTACCAGCCTGCGCCATTCTGCCCCTACAGCTGGTCCAGAATGTGTTCAACCTTCCAAAGTTCTCACACGTCACCCCCCTGCTGAGGTCACTCCACTGGCTGCCGGTCGTGGCCAGGATCAGGTTCAAAGTTCTGACCCTGGCCTACACTGCAGCCAAAAGGTCAGGCCTCTCCTACCTACAGGACGTAATCCAGCACTATGCTCCTGCTCGACCACTTCACTCTGCTGCTACAGGGCAACTTGCACTTCCCCCCCTCTGTGTTAACGGCTCTCGCTTGTGCCGACTGCGGAGCTTTTCCACCCTAGCTCCCCAGTGGTGGAACGAACTCCCCACTCCTCTGCGCTCAGCTGAAACACTGTCTGTTTTCCGTCGTGGTCTGAAAACGCACTTTTATAGTGCCAATTCTATAGTACTTGCTTCCTGTTTTATTTATTTTTGGCTTGTTTTCTATTTAACTTGTGTTTTTTGTTATTTTATAGATAAGAATGTATAGCTGACCATGTTCTATGTTCACTACTAGGGATGGCTCCTACGTTGTGAGAAAGTTGTGCTTTGTCGGATCTACTTTGTCGGATCTGCTTCGTAGTCGCTTCAATGACCTTCAATATGCACTTATTGTACGTCGCTTTGGATAAAAGCGTCTGCCAAATAATTGTAACGTAATGTGTAGCCTACTATGTACTAGCATACTGTATACTGCTTACTGTACTGCATACTAAAAAGCTTTGTTAAAAAAGTATACTCAACCGGCATACTCAATACTAATTCGGACATGGTCAGAGAGGCGGTGAACCTGTTGTTACAACGGTAAACAGTATTATACGGTGGCCCAGAAGTGCAAAACCTTCTTAAAATAAGAAGCAATTTTAAAAAAAATTAGTTGCTTTCTTTTTAAAAAGATATGTTTATATATTTGTTTTTCTTAAATAAACCATCTCTTTAATAAGAAACAATTGTTTTAAATAAGCTGTCCTCTTTTAAAAAAAATACATACTTTATGTATTTAAGAAACCATTGTTTTTTTAAATAAAACATATTTTTTCAATAACCAATCTTTTTAAATCAGTTGCTATTCTTTAAAAAAAGATGTTTATATACAGTGAGCACAATAATTCATTGGACAGTGACACTTTTTTTATTTTGTTTCTGTACTCTAGCACTTTGAGTTTGAAAGGATACAATGAAGTGCAGACTGTCAGCTTTAACTTGAGGGTATTTTCATCCCTATCGGATGAACCGTTTAGAAATTATAGAACCTTTTGTACATAGTCTCCCCCATTTTCAGGGCATTGTCTTGCTTTTGCTGCTTCTTAGTCTCGCCTTGCCTAGTGAATTAACGCTACTTTATTTGTTCATGCCTTGCTGTGTCTAATGTCTTGTTTTGCTCTGCTTGTCTGCCAGCCTGCAGCTATCCTACCTCCACTCTACGCAGCCCCTGTCTCCCGCATCCCGCTCCTCCTCTGCTACTCCAACCCAGGATTCAGCCACCATCCAGCCCCTTGCCTACTCCCACTCCCATTCTACCCCTGCTACGCCATTCCAGGATAATAAATTATCTGGATTATTGGATTTCTATCTCTGAGTCGTGCATTGGAGTCCAGTCCCTTCTCGGACCTTAACAATTTATGCATGACATAACATGAGGGAGAGATAACATGATAACATGAGGATGAGTTTGTTGTTGATTATTATGCAGGGGTGTTTTTACTTTATCTAGGAAACTGGTGGACATTTGATTTTATATCCTGTTTGCATATACCTGGACTCATCTCTGGCTAATGGGGCTCTGGTGGAATACAAGATTTGCTGTGCTGCTACATGGGTTTGGAGAGCTTTTTGGGGACCACGGGTAGGCTAGTTAGTTGTGCAATATGAAACACACCAAAAACACATCTAAAAATGAACTTTTATTGCCAATATTGAGAAATTATCTAATTTTATTGTAAAACTTACAAAAAAAAATCATATTTAGACTTTTCTGGAACCTTGCCATTTTGCACAATTTGGTAACCAAAATGGTTCACCTGAAAAAAGCTCTGTAGAATTTGAATGGTTTGAGATATTGACATCCTTTTTTTTAAGAGAGTAGGTAGCATATTGAGGAATCACAAAGAGGAGGTATTTCCTCAGCTGTTGTTGTCATGGTTTTTAACCCTTTTCCCTATGCGGTTGTTTTCCTTGGTGGCCACGCGAGGGCGCTGCCCTTTTGGTGGATGCTTGCTCCGCCCTGCTTGGATTGCGGAGCTTCTGTTAGCGTCCACACCTGTGCGTGGTCACCTTGAGAGATATTTAAGACTCCCGTTTCCTTCGTTCGGGACTTCAATATTGATTGTTTGTTGTGGTGTATTGTGCTGTTTTGTGTGTGGTGTTATTCTGCCCTTTGTATGTTTAAGTCAGTATTATTTTGTTCTAGGTTTTTAAGGAGACCGTTTTGCTCCGTTGTGCTTCATTGGAGTTATGCGAGACTCGCCTATGTGGAAGTAGCTATTAGGACTCGTCCCCCCTGGCGTACCTGCCTATGTGGATGTAGTTATTCGGACTCTTCCCCCCTGGCTTTTTTCTGTCCTCGCTTCCTGGTTTCTCCTTTTTTAGTCCGTTTGCCTAGATTTTGCCTTTCGATGTCTTTTTCTCCTCTCTCTGTCTGCTTTCTTCCGTGAAAGCGAGAGGAGTCTTTGTTTGTTTGTGTGTAACTGTATAGTAGGTTCTTACTAAGAGACAGGGCATTTTTATCATACTGACTTTAGGGCTTTATTTATTTGGTGTGTGCTATTTGTACCTTTCATGCTACTCGCCTGTGTTAACGTCTCGTTGCTGAGGCAGGGCTTTATTCTTGCCGGCTCTTTGGTTACTTATCTCGTAGAAGTATGGGACCGCAGATCTCTGCTCTATTTCGCCTCTGTTTGGTTTTCTTACTGAGAGACCAGGCGTTTGAGCTCCTACTCATTTCCGTGTTACAGTGAGCCGGTTAGTAGCTTTGGTACGTTTGTTCCCTGTTTTGTCTCCTTCTCGTGGACTACGTTCCCCTTTGTTGTGAGTCAGGGTTATTTCTACTATATTGAGGCATTGCTTGCTATTTTCTATTGACTGCATGTTTCTGAAAGTAGCCTCGGAACGTTAGCTCTCTGTTCCTTCGCCTCGTTACATATTTCTTTACTGAGAGGCTAGGGCGTGTTTTCAATTGAGCTTGCGTTAGTCACATTTATACGTAAAGTTATGGGACGACGGTGCTCCGTCGGCTCGCCTGTAAAATGTTTCTCTCTCCTGGGAGATCGGGCGTTCACCCCTTTATGTTTTCTGCATGTGACTGCGAGCCTATGAAACTAGCCATGGAACGTTAAATCTCTGTTCCTGTACGCCTCGTTACATTCCTCTTTATGGAGAGGTAGGGTGTTTATTTTCAACTAATCTCGCTTTGGTCTTTAGCCGGTAAATGTCCGGTGCAGCCTGTCCTGTTCGTTCCTTTCGGTACCTTTCTCCTTACATGGAGTTTTGACGATTTTCGTCTTTCGGTGCATGTCTTCCTATAGGGAAGATTGGGCGATGTTGTGGACATGTTTGTGTGTGACCGCGAGTCTGAGAGTAGCCTTGGAACGTTGGATCTGTTCCTTTCGCCTCCTCATTCTATCTTATTATTTTTGCAGTGTTTGTTATCAGTTTATTTTTGCCATTACGCTACTCGCCCGTTCTTATGCGTCTCGTTTCCGAGACAGGGTGCGTATTATTTCTGGCTATTCAGAGACCTGTCCTTGCGCTCTACTTATTGGCGTGTGACAGTGAGCTAGTTAGTAGCGTCTGTAGTCGTGTTCGTTGTTTTGTCTCCTCCCTTAACTGCGGGGTTTCCCGCCTTAGTGGCCTTAGGGCTTAAAGAATCCCCTTGCTGCGTTTGGCTCCTCCTACCTCACACGTCACGCCCCATTACAGTTGTAGGTCAAAAAATCTGAAAGTTGAATGTAGGTACCCGTTTCTTAGTTTTTTCACAATTAAGTAGCAAAAAGTGAATGAATTTGTGTATGAATTCTGACTGCTCAGTCATAATAGTGCGGTGCTCTGATTTAATAAAAGCTATGAACCATATTTGTAGCCTTTACAGTTATTGAGATGAACAGCTTTGTCACTAGTGAAAACAGGCGAGAATTGGCATAATTGCCCTTGGTAGGAAGAGGTTAACATCAGCAACATGCCGACTGATTGTGAATGCAAGTTATCTTTAACGTTACTTCACAAAGCACGTTAATTGTTAGCCTATAGGCTAGCCTATACAGTGGTGCTAGAAAGTTTGTGAACCCTTTAGAATTTTCTGTATATCTGCATAAATTCGATCTAAAATGTGATGACATGTTCATCTAAGTCCTAAAACTTGATAAAGTGAACCCAGCTCAACAAAAAACATTATTTTTTAATAATTTAATTATTGAGCAAAATTATCCAATGTTAAATTCTTTGTTGGAAAAAGTATGTGAACCCTTGGATCATACATATTTTTAAAGTATCATATTTAATATTTGGTCGCATATCCTGGGTCTGTGACCCATCAATATCAAAAGCGATACTATAACCTCTCTGCATTTGAAATTTTGAATGGATCTTTATGGGAATTGGGGGGTGAGACTAGATTTAGCTGTAAATTACACTGGAACAGTATGGAACACATGGTTGGCTAAATGGCTGTAAGTCATCAAGGGTCTGACGTATCAAACAAGCCTTAATGTGATGTTCTCACTCCCGTCCTCTTGTTTCCCGTGTTTTCCTTCTCCCTTCGTTTCATGTTCGCCTCTCCCTAGTTTGTTTCCCTCGTGCTGCAGGTTGGGCGTGGTTTTTCCCTTTTGTGTCACTCTGTCTCACTACTCTTCCTCCGCCTATCCCACTCCTCCGTTTCGCATGCATTCCACACACTCTCTGCTCCGTTAATCACTCTCTCATACATTCGCACGCGGCACCTAATTGATACTTGTTAATGTTTTGTGGCAAACTCCGCGGTGGTTGGAGTTGTCACGCAACTTAAAACAATAATCTCAATGTCCACACGGCGGCAATTCAATTTATCTCGCAACTTTATTGCTGTTTGCGGGAAAAAGGTAATGGTTAGTGAACGCGTCAGCCAGTCCGTAATCTGGGAGAATCGTCGTTGTCCGATGCCAGGGTTCGGTACACTTAGACGGGTTGTCCTACGGTCCAGGGCTGATGCAGGCGGAGAGTTGTCAGACAGGCGGGGTTCGGTAACGGGGCGGGTTCTCGTACAATCCGGGGGTCGGGTACACAGCAGACTTCTCCTGACAAAATAGATCATACACAGCGCTTTATACTTTCTCTCTCTAACAAACTCCAAACTCACTCCTTCCAACAATGCTGTTTGGCAGCCCCTTTTCTAGGGCGCTGATTAGCCCAGTGATTCGCCGCAGCTGTCTTACTCTGCGTTTTCTCCAGGTGCCGGGGATTCCCTTGCTGAGGCGGTGACGTCATCGGAACTCCTATTATGGGCATGCAATCTTTCCACCTCAGCCTGACATACCTTCCTTCTATCACTTCCCCTTGGTTTCGTCCCCGCCGGCTGCCACACACCCCCCCCCTCAGCTCCGACCGGGAGGGCGGGGCAGCCCAGGAACCCAGGGCGTCTCTCCGCGACAGTGCGTCCGCGTTCCCATGGGCAGCTCCGGACCTGTGGACAACGTCAAAGGCGTATGGTTGCAAAGAGAGAAACCAGCGAGTGACCCTTGCATTATTGTCTTTATTCCTAGACATCCATACTAGTGGTGCATGGTCTGTTACCAGGGTGAAGTGCCGTCCCAAAACGTAATATTTCAGACCCTCTAGGGCCCACTTGATAGCTAAGCATTCTTTCTCCACCGTGGAATATTTTTGCTCTCGGGGTAGCAACTTGCGACTTATATAGGTGATCGGATGTTCTTCACCTTCTTGTAGCTGGGATAGGACGGCACCCACCCCGGTTTCCGATGCATCCGTCTGCACCACTAGGGGTTGGGAGAAGTCAGGGGTCACCAACACGGGTTTCGAACACAGGGCGTCTTTGATGGCTCCGAAGGCTGCCTCTGCCTCGGTTGTCCACAGGACTCGGTCTGGCAGCCGGCTTCGGGTCAGGTCCGTGAGGGGCGCAGCTAGGGAGGAGAAATGTGGGACAAAACGTCTGTAATAGCTGGCAAGCCCAATGAACACTCGTACCTGCTTCTTGGTGCGGGGGCGGGGCCATTCCCGGATCGCCTCGACCTTTCCTGCCTGAGGTTTGACGCAGCCGCGCCCAATTGTATACCCCAGGTAATCTGCATCTCGAAGGCCGAGGCGACATTTCTTTGGATTGGCTGTTAGCCCCGCCCCCCGCAGGGCTTGCAGTACGGCGTCGATCTGTTGCAGGTGGGTCCCCCATTCCTCCCCGTGTATTACTATGTCGTCCAGGTAGGCCGCGGCGTATACCCGGTGGGGTCGTAGGACCCGGTCCATTAGTCGCTGGAAGGTGGGCGGGGCCCCGTGGAGCCCGAATGGTAGCATCTTGTAGTGGAAGAGGCCGTCCGGTGTGACGAACGCTGTCTTCTCTCTGGCCTCAGGCGCCAGAGGTACCTGCCAGTATCCCTTTGTCAGGTCCAGCGTGGTGATGAAACGGGCTCTTCCCAGGCGTTCAATGAGTTCATCTATCCTTGGCATAGGGTATGCGTCAAATTTAGATATAGCGTTTAATTGTCTAAAATCATTGCAGAACCGGATCGACCCATCCGGTTTCGGTACTAGCACAATTGGACTACACCATTCACTATTAGATTCCTCAATGATTCCTGCACTTAGCATAGCTTTTACCTCGGCCGCGATGGCTTCTCTTCGGGCCTCTGGGATCCTGTATGGCCTCAGTTTCACCCGTTTTCCTGGCTCCGTGATGATCTGGTGCTGGATGAGGTCGGTGTGCCCCGCCTCGGCAGAGAATACGTCTCTATTCCGGTTGACCAGGTCCTGGAGGTCCTGTTGCTGGCTCGGGGTCAATTGTTCTCCCATCGGGACTTGGACGGATTCTGTTTTCACAGCGACCTGGGGGGGTGTGAGAGAGAACAACACCTCGCGAGCCACCCATTTTTTTAACAGGTTTATATGGTACACCTTAGTGGTGGGTCGTCGTCCAGGCTGTCGTACCCGGTAGTTAACGGCACCCACCTTTTCTATGACCTCGTAGGGGCCGTTCCATTTGGCTAAGAATTTACACTCCGAGGTAGGCACCAATACCAGCACTTTGTCCCCGGGGGCGAACTCCCTGGGTTGGGCCCCGCGGTTGTAGACCCGTGCCTGTGCAGTTTGGGCCTCCGCCATGTGTTCTCTCACCATCGGCCAGATAGTCGCCATTCGTTCTCTTACCTCCTCTACGTGTTCCACCATGGTTCGATGAGGTGACGGTTGCTGTTCCCAGGCCTCTTTGGCCAGGTCCAACAGCCCTCGGGGTCGCCTCCCGTACAATAGCTCAAACGGGGAAAACCCGGTGGATGCCTGGGGTACCTCTCGAATTGCGAAGAGAACGAACGGCAGCAGCTGGTCCCAGTTTCTCCCATCGGCCTCCATCGTCTTTTTTAGCATCTTCTTGAGGGTTTGGTTAAACCTCTCAACCAGCCCGTCCGTCTGAGGGTGATATACAGAAGTACGTAACTGGGTTACCTTCATCAGTTGACACAGATCTCTCATGATCCGTGACATGAATGGGGTGCCCTGGTCGGTCAGAATCTCCTCCGGCAGCCCGACCCGGGAGAAGAGTAGCATCAGCTCCCTCGCAATCCCCTTGGTGGCCATGGTTCTCAGTGGAATCGCCTCCGGGTACCTGGTGGCGTAGTCTAACACAACCAGGATGTACTGGTGCCCTCGGCTGCTCCGGGGTAGGGGTCCCACCAGGTCCATGCCGATCCTACTAAAGGGAACAGATATTATGGGTAGAGGGATGAGAGGGCTCCTCAGGTGAGGTCGAGGCGCCACCAGCTGGCAGTCGGGGCAGCTATGACAGTAGTCCTCTACGGCCCTTTTGACCCCGAGCCAGTAGAACCGTGTCTTAATCCTTTCCAGGGTCTTCTCCACCCCTAGGTGGGCCCCCAGCAGGTGTGTGTGGGCAAGCTGTAAGACCGAGGGGATAAAGGGACGGGGCACCAACAACAGTTCCTGCTGTACCCCCGCCTTCATTACCACTTGATATAATAATTTGTTTTTAATGGCAAAGTGAGGAAATATCATCTGTCTTACCCCCTCTAGTAGCTGGCCGTCCACCACTGACACCTGCTGGAGTGAGCTGGTGAGGTTGGCGTCCTCCAGCTGGGCTGTCCCGAATCTCCCGGCGAGTGGGCCTGGTAGAGGTTGGTCATCTGGGTTTTGGGGGAACAGGTCGGCGACGTCACCGTCCTCCTCCCCGGGAGGGCTTTCCTCTTCCTCCCTCGCCGTCTCCCAAGTGGCCTCTTCAGCCGCTCGTGCCTTCTCGCTGGTCACCCCCTCTGAGAGTGGTTCTGTGGAGGCCTCCGGATCCACTTCCTGGTAGCCACACAGCTGCTCTGCTTTTTTTTGTTTCTTTTGGGGGTTTCTGGCCCTTCCACTCCCCGCCAGACCGTGCCACAGTCCTGAAAAGACGTCGGCGTCTCTGCCGATGAGGATTTGTACGGGGAGATCTGTTACTATTCCTGCGGTCCCGCTGTACCGCCCTCTGGTGGTTTGGAGGTCCAACAAGGTGGTGGGGTACTCCCGGGTCTCCCCATGTATGCAGGTGACCGCAACCATCTCCGACAGATGGGGAAGCCTGGCGAAATCTGGACGGACCAGGGTCACTGCGCTTCCGGAGTCCAGGAGAGCCGTTGCGTCCTTCCCGTTGGCTTTGACGGGGGTGAGAGGAGACCCGCCGCTCTCCTGGGCCCAGCAGGCCGTCAGTAGCCCACAGGGTCGGCTCGTCTCGCTGGTTGAGGCAGTGGGCATGGGGACATCCCCCCGGTGAGGGCAGCTCCAGGCGATGTGGCCCTGTTCCCCACACTCATAACACCTCCGGCCATCTGACGTCACGAGTGGCCGGCGCCTGGGTGGTTCAACCTGGGTTTCTACTGCGGGGCCCCGAGAATGGTCGTCCGCCCGTGGACGTTCCTTAGGCCTGGGGGTCGCTTCACTCCTCACTGCCCGTCCATTGCGCACTAAGGCTTGGGACGCCTGATATCCCTCAATTACTTCGACCAGTTCCTCCACGCTTTTAGGGTTGTTCTGACCAGCCAGCTTCTTTGTTTCGAAGGGGAGCGCGCGTAAAAAGCAGTCCATAATCACCCTCTCTACGGCTCCCAGGGTTTTGGGCTCCGACATCAGCCATGCATTGGTGACCCGGGTGAGCTGGTGTATTTGGGCTCTGGGTGAGACCGTTGGGTCATATGTCCAGTCGTGGTAGCGTTGTGCCCTGGTAAGCAGCGTGTATCCATGTCGCTGTAGTATCTCTTCCTTTAGCGTTTCAAATGTCACCGTTCTGCCATCCGTTAAATCTTGATAAGTGGTCTGAGCCACGCCCGTCAAAAATGGAGCCAGCAAATCCGCCCATTGTTCCTCTGGCCATTTCTCCCGCTTGGCAGTGATTTCAAAAGTGCGGAGGAAAGTTTCCACATCGTCTGCGTCTGTTTGTTTCACCAGAAAACGGGCGGGGTTTATGCGTCCTATCCGTGAAGCCTCTTTTTGCTCGATGTGGGCTGTGTATAAACCCTTGAGCTCGGCTTGTAGATACTGCGTCTGCTCCAGCTGTTTGGCCATGAAATGTTCCATGTTCAGCTGCTGTTGTTGCAACTGCTGTTGTTGTAGTTGCATGGTTTGGTCATGCCTCTGCTGTTGTTCCTGGTTGCTGGCGACAAGCCGTGCGAGGAGCTCTTGGAACATCGTGGGAGTGGTCATGATATCTGTGGATTGAGTATTATTGTTTTCAGTCAAAATGCGCTGCCCGCATTCTCCACCATATGTGGCAAACTCCGCGGTGGTTGGAGTTGTCACGCAACTGAAAACAATAATCTCAATGTCCACACGGCGGCAATTCAATTTATCTCGCAACTTTATTGCTGTTTGCGGGAAAAAGGTAATGGTTAGTGAACGCGTCAGCCAGTCCGTAATCCGGGAGAATCGTCGTTGTCCGATGCCAGGGTTCGGTACACTTAGACGGGTTGTCCTACGGTCCAGGGCTGATGCAGGCGGAGAGTTGTCAGACAGGCGGGGTTCGGTAACGGGGCGGGTTCTCGTACAATCCGGGGGTCGGGCACACAGCAGACTTCTCCTGACAAAATAGATCATACACAGCGCTTTATACTTTCTCTCTCTAACAAACTCCAAACTCCAAACTCACTCCTTCCAACAATGCTGTTTGGCAGCCCCTTTTCTAGGGCGCTGATTAGCCCAGTGATTCGCCGCAGCTGTCTTACTCTGCGTTTTCTCCAGGTGCCGGGGATTCCCTTGCTGAGGCGGTGACGTCATCGGAACTCCTATTATGGGCATGCATTCTTTCCACCTCAGCCTGACATACCTTCCTTCTATCACTTCCCCTTGGTTTCGTCCCCGCCGGCTGCCACAGTTTGTATTTAGTCACCCGGTGTCCTTTGTTCTGGGCTAGTTCGTTAAGTGTTGTTCTGACCAAGTTCGCGAGATTGTTGTTCGCTAACTCTCTTTGTCTGAAACCTCTGGTCTTGTCTTGATTCCTAGTATCTAGTCTAGTCTTGCATTTAAAAGTCTTGTCTTGTACCGGCGTTAATTCGCCTCTTTACTCCGTCTAAGGTCCCAGTCTAGCTCTCGTGTGGAACGGCGCTTCCTGCTATTCGTTATTCCTGCCTCGCTGTACTAACTCTGTCTGCTTGAGTCTGCCAACCTGCAGTTGTTTGCTACCCCTGCCTATGTTGCTGTTTTCCTGCCATCCATCTGACGTGTGTGCATGCAGCCGAGGCTCCTGCTCCTCCACTCTGTGGTGGTGCCTGGGCTGCTGATGTGCTGCTGCTGCTATTGTCGCTGCTGCTACTGCTGCTGTTGCTGTTGCTGCTACTGCCGCTGCCGCTGCCCTGCCGGTGCGCCCACGTCCTGCCCGGACTCCGCTCCACTGTCTCCTGCCATTCCACTCAGCCCTGTTCCTGCTCCCGCTCCACCTCTGCTCAGCCTGCCTGGTTATCCGTCTCCATCTCCAGCCCCTGACCTCTCCTGTTCCCGCTGCTCCCCTGCTGATTGCATTACCCGGACTGTCTGTCTTATATGTTCTCCCTATGCTTCAGGAGTATTGGTCGAAGCATAATTTATTAAGAGCTACGCGCTCTGTCTGTCTGTCTCTCAAGTCCAGTTCCGGCTTGGAACAATAACTGCCTTTGCCTTTCTCCCCATGCTTCAGGAGTACCCTGGTCAAGCAATAAAATAATTTAGTATTGGCATTCCTGTGTTCGAGTCGTGCATTTGGGTCCAGTCCATATCCGGGGTCGTAACACTTAAATCATCACTCTGCTGCCAGAAATGCAGTAGATATGGATGGATAACTTGAAGGGTTTCTTCTCCTGAGTGTCAGGAGAAACAATCTTTAAAGTGATCCATCCATAAACAGATTGAATATATTATCCTATCTAGCTACTGCTTAGCTGCATTAAATAAATTATATCACAAAGAAATCATAATGATTTAGCCTACATTTTAGAGGGGAAAACTGTATCTTGCGAAATGTATCTTTTCTTAATTTTATTTTTCATTTTCCTAAATTATTACAAATGTTTCCATTGTTTTGTAATTTTATAATGGTGGATCGTCCTTTGTTTTAAACTATAAGTTGAGTATCAAAAACATTGAGGATTGAATACCCACCCCACCCCCCAACAGCTGAAAAAAATGTTTCGTCTTTCTGTGAAAATCTTTTCACCTACAACTTTTGGTGTTCTCCTTTCTCTTCTTCTTGTTCCTTTGGCCTGCCCTTGAACCATCATAAATTGTACCACATGGTCCAATTAGCTGGATTGTTCATTTTACTTGGATTAGTTTGTGGAAATCTAACAAATTCTTTACAGTACCTAAGGATTTAGATGTTGGCTGTGGTTTCCTCAAGAGTGAGGTCATCAATCAATTATTTATGTTTTCACATTAAAATGATAAAGCCAAATTCCAACATTGGTAATTAAGCAGAATATAGTTCAGTCTGATTTAGGGAAGTCAAGCTTTGTATCCAAGGGCCCCAGCTAGATATAGAAAAGGAGGTTCTGCATTCCATGCACGCAAATATATCCTGGAACAGTGTAGACCTTTGTGTGCTCATCAGTGTGATGGATGGGTAAAGAAGGCTCTCAGACAGTCTTTAGTCTCCTTCCCCTTGAGCAGTACAAAGTCTTCTCACCATCCACCACTGCAAGGAGAGCTACTAACAACCACTGTCAGCAAAGAAAAAGATACATACATTCAATTTGCCTGACATCAGCTCTCAAGTCATGCATACCGGTATTCATTCCTATGCATCTCAGACTTGGTGATCCTTCTTTAGTGATTCTTTCTAAGGATGTAAGCGGTGTGCTTCTTGGTTTTATGCACAGTCTATTGTTTCTTTTCTGTGGCATCTTTGATGATTTAAAAAAAGAAAATAGTATAATACTATGACTAATCAAGAGGTGTTATGAAACAAGATAATTAAGCATTATAACAGCATGATAATGACTAATTACACAAATTAAAGGGAAAATTAAGTGAGTTCGCCAGGAATTTACTTGGAAAAACTGAACATTGCTTAATTGCTGTTGCAAAAGGAACTATTGTTGTTGAAAGAGAAAAAACGCAAGTCTTTATGCATTCAAAATGTTGCTCTTACAGAAAAATGACTGACTTTATTCAAATGACAATTTTTTTTTTGTATGTGGTTCCATACATCTCACACATACATGCAGGCTGGCTCTCTCTTTCTTTGCCCTTCATTTTCAATTTCAAGATGGTCTTTCCCACTTCAGAGGGCAACACTGTCATTTTCTTTATTAACTTTTAAAAGAAAGCACTCTTGTCTGAGCCATTTTCTCAGTTGGACAACAGCAAGGAAGATTTTATTTTTCTATTGAACCGTATTCACACACGTCCTATGTTCAGATATCAGGTTCCAGATCGTAGTGAGATGAGAGTCTTTGTTGTGCTCCTAACCCTATGCTTCATGGGCTCAAACCAGTCAGTGGGATACCAGTGTATCATTGGGCACCAGTGACACCTTCTGATGAATAGGGCACCACAGTCTACCTGCACAAGCTACAGCTGAAATGCCCTCCTCTGACTCCGGCTGCATCCCAATATTCTTCACTCCCCAGCTCCTTTCATCCACTCCTCTCCTTCACTCCTCTCCTACCCTGAAATATGCAAAACTGGCTAAGTTTCAAGTACAAGTAGTTGTATGAACAGTAGCTATACAATATTCCTGACATTGCGGTTCGCGTCGAGACATTAATTCACATGTAACAATAAATACGTAATTAATATGAAATCAGCAACATTAGATTAGGACACAAAATTTCTGGGGCACGGAGGAGAGGAGGTGGTAGTGGAGGAAAGGAGGGTGCATTTTTCAAGTATTGGGATGCACGATCTGTGTCTGTTGGAGCTAAACATGTGGACTGCAGAATGAACACTTCACTTCTTTTAGAGAGTATGTGATGAAAGAACTAACCCCAGTGCTATACACCATTTTATGGGTTGCGTCGCACAAAAATACCCCTTGCAAAAACTGCATTTTTAACTAACACCTGGCCCTTTGTCATCAAAAGAGGGCTCGAAGGCTCTACTGAGCTGATCATCTGAAATTTGAAATGGCTGGGTGAGCAAATCATGGCAAATTTCAGTATAAGAAACCATCTCTTTTAAAACAGATGATTAAACCAATGTATGGTAATTCACTATATTTGTATTGTACCATTTCAGTGAGAATACATGGGAAATCTACGGTGGCCTAGAGGTGCAATCCACATTTCTAAAAAAGCAATCTTTGTTTATAAATGTAAATACTAATTTCTAAAAATAAATCCTCGTTTCTAAAATGAGATCCTTGTTTCTAAATAGAAATCCTCATTTTTAAAACAAAATCCTTATTTCTAAATTAAATCCGTGTTTCTATATGGAAATCCTCGCTTCTATAAAACCAGAAAGCTAAATGCTACAGTTAGCCTATGCGCAAAGCATACTGGGACCAGATGACGTATTGCATAGCAAGTCTAACGAGTCTAACTGGCTAACTTTCGGATAACGTTAGCTGTACAAAAATACTGTAAATCTGTGAAAATACTGCAGTGGCCATGATTCACCCAGTAGATGGTGGTGCGGGGCTGGCAGCACCATATGACGCTATGGAAATCGAGCTAGCTTTAAGCTAATATCATACACGAAAGAGTTACAACAATCTTGTGCCAACTGTTTCCCGCATTTGTTGCACTTGCACAGATGTGATGTTATGATAAATAAAATGATCTGTTGATCATATTAACAAATAAATGTAGGCATATTCTTCAAAACTGGAAAAACAAATCCAAACTTTTCACGAACACTTCGATTGATTACATACAGATGGAAAAGGTCACCATGTCACTCAACCATGCCAACAACCCCTAGAATTCAGTAATATGGAACCATTTTCTGACCTACTTACACACATTTAGACTGCAAAATCCCGCATAGCCTCAGTTGCCCATTTTATGTCCATCTGAATGTCCCTGTTATTTCATAATGTTGATGTCAAATTATCAAAATCTGTTAATGTAATTAAAATTCTCTGTATGTTGTCGTGTGCAGTGGAGTGATTGGCCATACAACATACATGAGCACACACAGATACAAACTGATGCCTGGGTTGCACTGACTGCAGAACAGTTGGCTAACAGAAGCAGCTGCTGCATTTGTGCTGTACACAAACATGTAGCTATACTGTGATTGAACCATGATAGACTAGAAAAAATGTTAGACAGCCTATTGTTACTGCTGGTAGTATAGAGCTCCGTAGTCCCGTCCCGTCTTATCCCTGGCTGGTCCCGGAAAACATTTTCAGCCATTTTGACTTGCATAGTATTTTCTCTGAGAAGTGGCACCAGCCTTATATCATCAAAGTGAGCGGGACTACGGAGGTCTATAGGCTACGTTAAGTAAGTGTAGACGTCATAGCTTTTGTTTATCAGGAAGAATAGCAAGCTTAGCCTAACGTTTGTAGGCTGAAAATTCTTCCTATTCATTCTGGTTAGTTGCAACTTCATCTGTGCTCGCTTAGTTCATCCGCTTCCCTTTTTTCTCCCTCCTGTTTTCGCACAGCTGGGATGCTGTAAAAATGTAACGTTAGCCATTTCTGCTTTTGATCCACTCCTAACATACACGCCCACACCCATGTAACCTTAGGCCTATTCGTGCATAGTATTTCCTTGCCGTTTTTCATGTGGTCTGCTAATTTATTCAGACCTAAATATAACTGAAAAGTAGCATTTCATGCATCGGAAATATTTGGCTTTTTCAGAGGCTGCTGAAAATATGTGTTTGTGGTATCATTCTTCGTCTTCTGTGGTGTTATGCATTCATTGTGACAAGCAATTATTAGCTGTCTTTGTGGATTGTGATAACGTTATTCGTATTAGCTTACCCTGCGCCACGGATGCTGGACAGAACCTGAGAGCAATGACATTAAATGGAAAATTATCCAGTGCTTTCTATTTTATTTATTTTTGCGGCCATGAATAAAAATACGTTAATGACTTGTAACAAATATTTGCGGAATCTGTAAATCTAAGGAGGTTAGTTTCTAGATGTGTTTACAATGTTTTTTTTTTAAACGTTCAAATTCAATTAAAAAACGTGTGTACTAGTTATTAATACTAACTGTCTTAGTATGTACTACACAGTACATACTAGCGTAGTATATAGTATGTAAGTATATAAGTAATGTATATGTAAGTTCGAAAACGCATACTGTATACTACTTGCTACATTTTGTTCAAATCAGTACGTACTACTAGTAGCCTATAGTATGCGGTTTCGAACACAGCCACAACCCTGCTCTAAACTAATCTACAAGCCGCATTACATCATGCCATCTATTACTGCTGGGCACTCAGTTTGGCTAATCTGCGCTCAGGACCGTCCGTTCTACGTTGCTCACTGAAGTCATGCCACTTCTAACGGAAAGTTTAACCTAATCCGTGCTTCATAGATTTGAAAAGCTATTTTTTTGTATTTGTTAGTACGGTCTACTATGCATTATTTAGGCCTGTAACACTACATTATTTGTTACACACGCCAAGTTGTTTGCTGCTTTACTAGGCAAGGTAGATTGCTTGCTAGCTAACTTGGCTAGCCTCCATCGCTCGCTAATAAAACTAGCTTTTTTTCGTGTCATCTTTTTTCATTATGTTCTGTCCATTTTGTGGTCCATTTTTTCAGTTCTGCAGTCGTTCTGCAATCACTGCAGGAAGTGTAGAACATTTTTAACGAAGGAACTACGTGGCCCATTATCAGAATCCGAAACTGCTTCTGCGAGTTCTACAAGTTCTGGTAACGGCGTTGGCAAACGTTAAGTTGGCTAGCCAGTTTACTGTGCAAAACCCAGAATACAACAGCCAACGTTAAATCTAATATTGGCCAAATTATGAGTTAATCCATGATACTTTAAATGCAATATGGTGTTAATAGTTTTGCTGGATGTTAATGTGTGCATTAAGTGAACCTTGTCTTGGCGCAGCATCGAAAGATCTCCAGACTTTTTTGAATTCTTGAGAAACCAAGAAATCTGAAAGGAAACCAAGAAATCTGAAACCACCAGAAGAATGAAGGCAAGGCATATTTATTTATATAGCACAATTCAAACCCAGGGGCTTCACAGCAAACAAATAGAAACACAAATAAATGTGAGTGCATACAAGGGCACAAAGCAGTGAGATTAAAATGCAGTCAATAGTAGAAGTAGAAACAGATAAAAATTAAAACAGATAAAAATTTAGCTAAGACAGATAAATGCAAAATTTCTATGCTAAGATAATAAATAATAGAAACAGGTAAAGATTAAAACAGATAAAAATTAGCTGACAGATAAATGTGAAATTGCTAAGCTAAGACACTAAATAATAAGAAGATTACGAAAATATAAATGAAATAATGACTAAAAACAGATAAAAGGTAAAACAAACAAAAATTATATCATAAAATGTAAAATTGCTATGTTGTCATTGTTGTAGGCTACTTGTTAGCCGTTTTAGCTATGTTTGCTAGCAAAGCATATGTGCCATAGAGTCAGTGTGTTCATATGAATTATAATGGAACCTGGCTATGTTGATGGCATAAGTTACTTTGTGTTGAATCAGTACAGCAGATGTCATGGTGTTATTTTTCAAGATAATTGACTTAATCCCCATTTCAGCTTGTGCTTATATTATCTGATTCGGATGAGAGGGCGTCAGCTGCACTAGTTGAATCTGCAGAACCCATGCGTTCTGATCTTCAGTCACCGTGCAGCAAAGAGATTCAGTCTGCTCAAGCACCTTCTTGCAGTAGAAATGTAGCTCCTGCCCAGGCATCCTCTAAGGACACCTACAGGTTTGGCATGGTCTCATTTTTCACGTTCAGTTGAAGTATCCATTTGAATAAGTAAAAATGATTGAGATCCTGCCCTTTTTCTTTCACTGCCTAGGGCCTATACAAGCATGTATAACCCCAGTGCATTTGATGCAGAGAGTAGTGATTCAAGTTCAAGTGATGTCACTGGGAACCTGGCTGAGCACAGGTATTGCTTCCAAGATTGTTTTATGTCACACTTGCTTGCACTGCACAGAACTACACAAACACCTTGCTTGTTAGATGGACTTTTACTTTGTGGGATGGATTTTGTTTTCAGCTAATTTACATTCATAAAATTAATTGTCACAGAACAATGCCAAGTGTCTCAAAATGTATTTTAATTGCCATTAATGCATGCTCTTTTATAGGGTTGAAATTTCCCTTGAGGAATTGGTGGCTAACCTAGCCACCCAAATTCAGAGTGGCTCCTGCAGCAGGTTCTTAATAAATCAAAGTGATGTTTGGGGAGCAGTGAAAATCACAATGAGAAGTTAGTCATTCCGAGGGGACCATGAGGTTTTCGTTAAGATTTTCAGATGATGCGGGAACAGTGGAGGAGGGCATTGATGTTGCCGGTCCTAAAAGGGAGTTCCTTACCCTTGCAATGGAGGCTTTCCACAGCAATTTTGCATTTGAAGGGCCTGCTGGGAGGAAAGGTTTGGTGTTTCACCAGAGCGGTAAATTTAACAATTTCCATACGCTTAATGTTATGAATTTTCTTTTTTATGGTTTGGAATGTGGGGTTTTCTTTTTTAATCCTCTTATGAAGTACAGGTATGCACATTGATCAGCTTGTAAACTAGTTAATTTATTTTCACAGCCATGAAAAATGACGAGTACTTCTTGGCTGAGCAGCTAATTGCCATTTCAACTGTAAATGGGGGACCGGGACCTCATTTGTTCTCGGAGGACTTTTACAATCACCTAGTCGGACGCACAAATGTAACGACGTAAATTGAGGACCTGGATAGTAGATGGACCTAGCAAGTAGATATAATGAGTGATTAATTTTTTACAGCCTTATTTAATTTACTTTTGGATCCAGATACAGGGTGCACAAACGCTGGACGCCCTGCGTGAACTCTGTGCAGAGCAGAGTGTCATGCTGCACACAGCTGGCTGCTTGCGTTTTGCGAGAGAGGTCTATGAACAGCAAGAAATTGTGTCTGACTATCTGCAGTGGTACCTCTTCCATAGGCACCACGCTGCATTACAAAGGTAGGAGGAGTTAAATTGGTCTGCATTTTGACAACTCACGTAGTCAACCCTAATTCCTAAACTAAGCCCAGACACTGAATAGGTATAATTAAAACCTTTGTGCTGTGAAATGTATTGCACAAGAAATGTTTTTCACTGACAATTTGTCACATCCCATAATTTGCCAAGATTTTTTTGCAATTCCAGCATGACAAGGCACAAGGAAACTGAACGTTTTGTTTGACTTCAGATTTAAGGAAGGCCTTGGTATACTGAATGTACTGAATGGAGTTGGCCAGATTTAAATCTGCTTTATTTTTTTACTCTAATTTCATATGCTGACTCTATTGTGCAGAATGCACCATGATTTTTGTGGCACCTCTTTCCAACCACCAACCCGTGCGCAAATGTGCTGAGGTTGCCTCTATGCCAGACATATGAAGAGCTCTGGAAAAATATGGAGTTCGGCATAAAGAATTCTCCAGGGTTTTGATGCTTAACATGTCACACTGTATCCCATGGCTCAGCAAATAATTGCAATTTGGATTTTCTCTTTCGTTTGGTTCCTTTATGGTTAAGATGAAGCATGGCGGTAAGCCTAATGTTTGGAGACTGTGGCACCCGGAAAGCAATAAGTCACTGCAGCTTTATTTCTAATGTCCCTGACGATGGAATCGCCGATGATAAGCATTTTGGGCGACAGGGAAGGGAGTGCTGGTCTCCGCGAGGGGGCTGCATCCCGAGGGCCTACCCAAACGTCTGCCCGCTGAGGAGGAGACGGAGAGAAGCCAGCCGGCAGCCATGAGAGGTGGTCAGCAGGCGGTGCGGCACATCCAGCAGTAGCCAATGGCGGCGCAGGCCGCGAGAAAGACACAGAGGGAGATGGAGGGGAGCGGGCGACAGTGGAGAAACTGTTTATCTCATCAAGGATGAGATACCTGTTGCTCAGCTGGAGGGTTTGCAGAGGACAAGGCCGGGAGGAGCAATGGCCATTTTGTTTTCCACCACAAACTGTAATCCAGGGGCCGGGCCCAAGAGGAGTTGAGCAGGCCTGGGATTTAGACTTCGCACCCCATCAGACCCACGGACTTCCTCTGGGAGCGGGCAAGGTGCTGTGTGTTCCAGACCCATAGCGACACAGGGGAGAGTTGTGGCCAGGGAGTCGATGAGCAGCTCGTACTCTTTTATCTGGTAGAGAGTTTATATTCTCCCTTCCAGTTCGGCAATCTTTTGGCTGAGTTGGATACAGCTTGTACATCCAGGCAGCGAGGTAAGTGGTGGCATAGTCCTGATCTGGGATTCCCGCTTCGACCAGATAAAAGCTTTAAAACCAGGGAGATCGGCAAAAAACAGCAGGTAGATAAAATAGTGAAATGCTAAAAAATAAAATAATAAAATGCTAAAATCGTGGTAAAAATAATAAAACGATAAAATAATGAAATGGTAAAATAATGATTAGAGCAGCGGTGCAGAGCGATGAGTTTTCTCTGCAGACACGAAACACGATTTGTATTCAGGTTAATGTTTCCTCGGACTGTACTGTTAATATTTCGGAATCAATCTTTCTTTTAAATTTTTTTCATAATTGCATGAGTCGATTTCATATTCCTCGCGAGCACTTGATCACGTTTTTGTCATCCTGTCCAGCTGGTTCCGGTGTCAGCTGATCTTCGCATCTCTGTCAGTAGGCCTTGGCTATTAGTAAAATCTATAAAAATAGAAAATGCTACAACCCAATTTACTTTTTCTGCCAGTTACTTACAGTAACTATATGGTTTTAATTTGCATGTGTGTTAGTTGATTACAGCTACATGTCAAGCATATTTAATGTGTAACAACTGACCACCCGCGTGCCCAGCCATGCTTTACTGGTCGTGCAACTTACTAAGCTCTGCCTACCCTCTTTGCTAATATACGACTGAGTCCACAGATTGTACATGATCTTATGATTTGTTCACACTTAAACGCATGACACTAGCTGAAGAATAAGCCTGACGTAAAAAAAAGTGCCTTAAATTTGACGTTCGCTGAACGGGAATGAAAATGACACGAAGCTGGTCCTTTGAAATCCGAGGTGAAAGAGGGTGTGTATGAGGTTGTGCAACGTGATTGGCTGCACGCTAGCTTTTGGGTGAAAACATTATGTAGGCCTAACAATTGACCCCACGTCACCCATTGCATCCCAATATTCTTCACTCCCCACCTCCTTTCCTCCACGCCCCCTACTACCGCTCCTCGCCTACCCGGAAGTATGCAAAACTGCCTGAAAGTTTTGAGTACAAGTATTTTCATGCACAGTATACAAGAGGAGGTGGTAGGAGGGTGCATTTTTCGAGTATTGGGACTCACCCCGATTCGGATTCCTCAGCTCTCCCAATCGGGTCCCAATACTCGAAAAATGCATCCTCCTTTCCTCCACGACCACCTCCTATCCTCCGTGCCCCAGAAACCGGTCGTTGTGTCCTAATCTCATGTTCCTGATTACACATTAATTACATGGTTAGACCTACATATTAATGTCTTGATGCAAATCACAATATCGGGTACATTGTATACTGTACATGCAAGTATTTGTACTTGAAACATACAGGCAATTATTATTATTTTTTTTTAGTATTGGGTACCCCATTTGTATTTGTTATCCTATAAGTACTCGGATCACAGAACTATATAAGAAGTTCTTATATAGTTCTGTGACTCGGATGTTCTGTGTCACAATGCCTCCATAACCAGAAATGGGGGGAAGCCAACCGTTATTGCCGGACCGAGTGCGGATCGATACTACTGATAAGAACAATATTTAATAGTGCTGTGGGAATGGAAACCACTTCCCAGTTAACCCTTGTGTGGTGTTCATGTTTCCGTTACTCACCCAGTGTTCGCGGGTCTGGTGGACCCACAACATTATTGGGTTTTTAAAACAATAAAGCCATAACAATTTATGTAAAAATACTTCACAGGTATTGACTTTATCTCAATTACAAGCAATATAGACAGCATATATGGGTTAATATTGACCATTTACCTCTGCTAGACCACATTTATCAATAAAAGTGCTATTCGTTTTTTGTGATAAAATGTGATTTTTGTAAAAAAAATTATAATCAAGACATGGGAGGAATAAATCATGTTTATCTTGAACAAATATAAATTAAACAAGGGTTTCCTCACTATTGATGTTTATTGCTTTGAACTGAACAAATTGGAATGACAAATTTTGAACACAAATCCATGCCGGTCTACACACCACATGAGGGTGAGCAGAGATTATTTTTGCCATACTGATCGATTCTTGTAAGGAGCCACACATGCAAAGCTATTTATTTGTTGTGTCCCTCCCCCAATTTGCAGCTGGGGTAGAGTGCGAGAAAATATAGAATGTTTAGATCAGGGCTGCCCAACCCTGTTCCTGGAGAGCTACCGTTCTGTAGGTTTTCACTCCAACCTTAACAAAGCACACCTCATTCAACAGCTAGAGATCTGATTGAGCTGCTAATTAGTAGAACCAGGTGTGCCAAATTAGGGTTGAATTGAAAACTTACAGGACGGTAGATCTCCAGGAACAGGGTTGGGCAGCCCTGGTTTAGATTGTTTTGAAATAATATTATGCAGGTTCCCGCAAGACATTGTGTAGTGTCACACACTACGGTGAAGAGTGCGGGAAAATGAGGGAACAGACAGGTTCTCAATGCTATGTTGAAACCTTTTGTGTGTGTGTGTGTGTGTGTTGGGGTGTATTGGGGGAGGTTGGGTGGGTGTGGGGGGTGGTGATGGGACAAGGCATTTGTCCCAATAATGCCTATAAAATGGTGGAGAGGATCATGTTCAATCTATGAAACATGCTGCAAATCTAAAAGAGCAACCACACGCACACGCACACGCACACACACACAGCAGGCCCAGGTAGTAGGAAGACAGAGTGAAGGTTTTTGTTTTATTTTTACTATGTTTATTTGTTTTCACCTACAATTTCTACACTTGTATTACCATCGGGTCCAGTGGACCCGAACATCACATATGTAATATAAATGTGTAGGGGGGGTGCACAGTGTGCACTCAATGAATATGTGTTCTTTTACATGTTCATCACAGAAAATGAGCCAAGGCCAATGAGTCTCAGGTTGAAAAAATAATTCATTGTATCATTTTTCTTTTAGTAAACATTGAAAACGGGTCGAACTCGAACACCACACAAGGGTTAAATTGGGCAACTAATTTGACTTTGGACACCATGTTTCGTGTCTCTTGTGGAGAGCAGTTGCCTGCAGGAATTTTCTGTGTCACCTGTGGGAGAAATCAACAGGAAAATGAATAAGACGAGAATGCATAATTGACTGATGACGAAGTGATCACAATATTTTCACCGGGAGCACACGTATGAAGGGATTTTGGATCTATTGTCAACCGTGCATGGTATTCAATGCAGTCTGCGAATGTTAAAGAGCAAGTTAAGGTCTCTTGGTTTGTTCCGTTGCAAAAATTTCTCTCCCTTATAGGAGGTAAGACGGGCAATTCAATGGGAATTGAGAGGTCCGGTACAGCTCTTCGGGTATCGGACCATGTGGCAAGTTCTGAAGCAGAAGCACAAGTTGGTCGATAAGAGAAGCATAGTCGATAGCCTGCTGTCTGAGATGAACCCCCACGGAACTGAAGCCAGGCGACAACGCAGATTCGTAAGGAGGACTTATCATTCACTTGGACCTAATTATGTATGGGACATGGACGGTTATGATAAGATGAAACCTTTCGGGTTTGGCATCAGTGGTTACATTGATGGCTTTTCAAGCCATGTTATGTGGCTTAACTGTGGACTGACGAATAACAACCCAGCTGTTATTGCTAGGAACTTCCTTAGTTGTATCAGTTCTGTGGGTGTCGTACCAATGCACCTTCTGTGGCTATGGTTCTCTCCAGGGAAATGGTGGTTTGTCCTCTTCAGGTGAGGGGGAGCCCCAGGTGGAGGAGTTCAAGTATCTCGGGGTCTTATTCACGGGTGAGGGTAAAAGGGAACAGGAGATTGACCACCGTTTAGGTGCTGCGGCGGCAGTATCGCAGGCGTTGTATCGGACGGTGGTGGTGAAGAAGGAGCTGAGCCAAAAAGCAAAGCTCTCAATTTACCATTCAATCTTCATTCCTACTCTCACCTATGGTCACGAGCTTTGGGTAGTGGCCGAAAGAGTGAGATTGTGAATACAAGTGGCCGAAATGGGGTTTCTCCGTAGGGTGGCAGGGCTTACTCTCCTGGATAGACACAGGACTTGCTGGAGGGCTTATATCTCCCAGCTAGCCTGGGATCGCCTAAGGATCCCCCCTGGATCATCTGGACAATATGTGATGGACATGTTAAACAAGGAACAGGGTGGCCCAGTAGCCTACTGGGGACAGTTACCACAAGAAAATAATTTGAATTAATATTGGAAGCTATGGAAAAGAACATGCCCAGTACTGAAAGAAAGTATCAGCAAGACAGAAATGAGGGATCAGCTCCACATGACCTTATTCTTCGACCCGACGGAAGAAGATGAAGAGTACGCGTGGGACTTCAAGGAGATAGACGGAAAACAGGGAGTGATACATGCAAGAGGCATGAAGGGGAAAAGAAGGGGTCGGGGCTATGATAGCTCTGGGGGAGAAGAACTTACCAACAGAGCAATGGTACATGATGTCGGACACAGCAACTCCCCATGTAACGTTGGGTGTCAACCCAGGATTTGAAGCAAAAGACATTGGACCGATGGTAAAAAGAATGATGCAGCAGCAGTATCTCCCTACTAACATACCCGGATTGTTGAATGGTGTCTGCCCCACAGATTGGTTCTTATAATTGGACCTAAAGACTCCAGTACGCATGGAGAAACACACACTGGAAGTGGAAGCAATAATGACACTCACAGAAGAACAAGAGGAGTACCTACAGGATGTCCCAAAAGAACTCTGGGCAGAAGGGGGGCATGACATCGGCCTCATGCGTTCAGCTGGACAGGTGAAGATACAACTGAAACCAGGCATGATGGGACCCCGAGTCCGTCAATACCCCATGAACAAGGACGCAGAGGAAGGAATTAGCACCACTATACAAAACCTTCTGAAAGCTGGGGTGATATACCCTACAACCAGCCCATGCAACACACTAATCTTACCGGTTAAGAAAATGGGAGGAAAATGGAGGATGGTACAAGACCTCAGACCACTCAATGACCAAGTAATTGCAGACTACCCAATTGTACCCGATCTCTCAACCATATTAATTAACATCCCAAGTGATACAACCCACTACACAGTTATCGACCTATGTTCAGCGTTTTTCTCAATCCCAGTGCACCCTGAGTCCCAGTATTTGTTTGCATTCACATACAGGGGGCAACAGTACACTTATCAAAGACTGCCTCAGGGATATGTATAATCCCCTAGCCTGTTCAATCAAATGGTCAGAAATGACCTAGCGGACTTTGCGCCAAAGGGGGTAAGCACTCTCATCCAGTACGTGGACGACCTTCTCCTATGCAGCCCAAGTATGACTGCATGCAAAGAGGACAGTAAGAAACTGTTGCAAGAACTGGCACTAAAAGGCCACAAAGTATCCAAGTCAAAGTTACAGTTTTGTCAAGAACAAGTGCAATACCTGGGTCATACTCTTAAGGAAGGGAGCAAATGTATTTCTGCAGAACGAATTGAAGCAATCATGAAGGTGCCCAGACCGAGAACGGTGAAAGAAATGCAGAGATTCCTAGGAATGACGGGGTACTGCAGGCAGTGGATTTGTGACTATGTGGAAATGGCACGGCCACTAAGAGATTTGTGCCTAAATAAAGCAGGAAGACACCAAATTGAGTGGCTCCCAGGGACAGAATCAGCTTTCACTGGACTTAAGCAAGCATTACAAACAGCTCCAACTCTGGGACTCCCAGACTACAACAAACGGTTCCACCTGTTCTGTGCAGAAAAAGAGGGGTTTGCCACAGCAGTACTGACCCAAAAAGAGCAAGAAAGATACAAACCCATTGCCTATTACAGTACGAGACTAGATGCCATAGAAAGAGGACTCCATACATGTGAGAAAGGACTGGCAGCAGCCGCCTTTGCAGTAGAGAAGGCAACGCCAATAACGGCAGGGCATGAAGTTACCCTGTATGTGTCACATGCAGTAGAAGCACTACTCGGTAGAGGGAAATCGTCCCTCACTCATCGGAGAGTATCAGGATATGAGATCCTACTCACACAGCCAGGATTGACCATTATCAGATGCAAAGATGTGAACCCAGCGGAATTAATGATGACCCCAGAAGAAGGCCAACCACATGAATGTGAAAGAGTGGTGGAAGCAGAAGCAAGAGCAAGAGAAGACCTGCACCAAGAACCACTGGTGGCTCCGGACCACGTGTTCTTTGTGGACGGATCATCATCCATTGATCCCCGCACAGGAAAAAGGAGAGCCGGATATGCTGTAGTACGACAAGAAGGGCCATGGACATATCAAACGATCGAAGAATCGGCTCTAAGCCCAGGGACAAGTGCCCAACAGGCAGAACTGGTAGCCCTGGCAAGAGCCTGCAGAAGGGGTGCAGGACAAACCGTTAATATCTACTGTGACTCAGCGTATGCTTGTGGGGTAGTACACAGCTTTGGGGGAATATGGGCAAGACGAGGGTTTCTCACTGCAGGGGGAAACCCTATAAAAAAACATTGTTGAGGTAAAAAAACTGTTGGAGGCTATGAAACAACCAACAAAAATTGCAATTATAAAGTGCGCAGCACATACAGGCGGAACAGACCCTGTGTCAGCAGAAAACGATTATGCAGATAAAGCTGCTAAACTAGCAGGAGAGGAGTTGGAGTGCTGGCCTACAGCAGATCAACAGGTGCTTCTAAATGTAGAGGAGGTGGCATTGCAGGACCTAATAGAGGCACAAGAGGCTTCTACAGTGTCAGAAAAGGTGGAATGGGAAAATAGAGGATGTGGGTTAGATAAGTCTACAGGAATATGGCGGCAATTATGTACAGGGAAAGCAATTGCACCAAGCGCACTAATAGAGGTCATTTGCAGAGCTGCCCATGGTGTTGGCCACTCTGCAAGGGGGGAGATGATGAGAGAAATACAGAAACATTGGTTTATCCCAAAACTAACAGAACATGTTACTAGCATGATATCAAGATGCAAAATTTGTCAGGAAGTAAACATAAAGAAAGGGATACCGACTACACCAGGCTCTATGCCACCACCGGTGGGTCCATTTACCCATTTGGTAATGGACTACGTAGATATGATCGATCGAGCAGAAGGCAAAAGATATTGTCTAGTAATCATTGATAGATTTTCAAGATGGGTAGAAGCATTCCCCACTGCGCATGTGGATTCTAAAACTGTAGCTAAAGCCTTGGCAAGAGAAATTTCCCCCAGATTCGGGGTCTGTCAGACCCTGAGCAGCGACAATGGTTCACATTTTACATCTGACATGATAGCAGACGTTTGTAAAATGACAGGTATACAGCAGAAATTTTCATGTGTATACCATCCCCAGGCAGAGGGTATAGTAGAGAGATGCAATGGAACACTAAAAACAAAATTACAGAAAATATGTATGCAACCAGGGATGACCATTAGCATTCATGGCCATGAGGAACAGTCGGAATAGATTTACCCATTTGACACCCCATGAAATGGTAACAGGACCAGTAATGCCAATCCCCACAATAAGGCCAGAAAGTAGGGAAATAGGCCTGGAAGCACTAGAAGAAGAACTCATAAATACCTGAAGGGACTAACCCAGGCTGTGAGGTCTGTCTATTCTCAGGCGAAAGAGGCCCAGGGGCCAGCAGTCGAAGACCCAGCTATTGGTGAATCCAGGGGAGTGGGTCTATGTGAAGAAGTTTAAAAGAAAGTGGAAACAACCCAGACAAACAGGACCCTATCAGGTAATATTAGCCACTCCAACAGCGGTAAAGCTTAAAGAAATAGGACCATGGGTGCACCTAAACCATTGCAGAAGAGCCCAGGAACCGGAGGCTAAGAAAGAGCCCAAGAAAAAAGAGGAAAAGGAATAAAAACAGTTGAACGAGTATGCAGATTCTGCTTTGTCCTGATGATTTTCGTGTGGGTGATTACTGGGGTAGTGGGGCTAATCAGGACAGGAACTGTGAGGGAAAGACAAATTAAGACAGCAATTGATGAAAAGATGTCAATTACCATTATCAGACCAAGAGAGAGAAGAGCTACGGAGTGGAGAGCCTTTAATTTCAATGCAGATTCCCTAAACATCTCAGACTCATGGGCAAGAAGGAACATGTGGTACTGTCACAACAAATTTCATCCCCCCTACAAATTTCATCCCCCCCTATTTCCTTCCGGGGTTACGCTTCCGGCTACAATCGATAAATCGTTAGCTAGCTAGCTAATAAGAAGCGTAGATTGACTGATTGTTGTGAATAAATATGGCCTATCTAACTTAGTCTACAGTGATAGTTAGTTAGCTAGCTAGCAAGAAAGAAAGAAAAGATAGATTGACAGACTGTTGTGAATAAATATAGGTAGCCTAGCCTACACTCAGCCTGTGTAGCACTATGTGTAGCTAGCGAATTTACTAGCTATACAATCTCTGATATAACGTTGGCTAGCTAGCAACATAGATGGTTAGCTAGGCTCTCTCTCATATATATATATATTGCTAGTCCACGTTAGCTAGCTATGTCTTTCGCTTTCAACTCGACGCTAGCTAATTAACGTACCTACAGTGCATCGTATCAAAGGAGAGACCTGTTCAGGAAAACAGCATATAGACACATGGCTTTTCTTGGTAAAAAAAAAAGAAAAAAGTTTTAAATGTTATCTTTTTTGTTAGTGCTAGCTTGACTGCCAATGCAGGGGTGCACAACATAGGGCTACATATCACTTACAAATAGTTACAAATTGATTAATGTCTCGACGCAAACCGCAATGTCAAGTACATTGTATACTGTTTGTAAACTGTACATTGTAAACGTTTAGGCATTTTTGCATACTTCCGGGTAGGAGAGGAGTGTTAGTGGGGGAGTGGAGGAAAGGAGGTGGGGAGTGAATAATATTGGGACGTAGCCCTAGTTAGCTGGGGTGCGTCCCAATATTCTTCACTTCTCACCTCCTTTCCTCCACTCCGTCTCCTACAAAGAAGTATGCAAAGTAGCCTATACGTTTCAAGTGCAATTATTTGCATGTAGGCTACAGTAATGTACCTGACATTGCGGTTTTGTCGAGACATTAATTAATATGTTACCATTAATACGTAATTAAGATGTAATCATCAACATTAGATGAAAACACAAAGATCCATTTCAGGGGCACGGAGCAGAGGAGGGTGCATTTTCCGAGCATTTTGACACACCCTAATTAATTCTGCTTCATAGTATACCCCCCTGTACTTAATTATTTTGCTCGGTCTTGATCTGACATGAGATGGAGTGCTCACAGCAGCAATGTTGACAGGGGCCGTCAGGCATCTGATTGCAACAGTTGATTGTAGGCTATGTTAATGTTGACAATTACCAGCATCCAAAAATGAAAAAATCACAGAAACCACGAAAAACGGGTGAAATCACACCCAGCCATAATTATGATTAATTATATGTCCACAATACAAACAGCATAGCCAATATGTAGTCTAGTGATATCAGATGTAAAGGTAGTGTGATCATTGATCATCTCATCTTTCCCCTAATAAAGAACACAACAATGAAGAAAAACACATCATGCTCAGTTTTAATAATGTTTATTTGAAAATTCTGTGTAATGATATATGAAATATGGTCATCACATAGTGCTCCTTATGAATGGACAGAGATAGAAAAAAGAAGTGGCATTTGAGTAATCATTAAGTCAGAAATGTCAGCCTGTTTTAGTGACAAGCCCTCTCACCACGTCAAGGTACAGGCCAAGAGAGGGTTTTTTTTGTTTTTGTTTAACCCAGCGGTCATGTGGCCCCAAGAATCTTCCTCCTGTCAAGTGTTTGCAATTCTGATGGGCCTAGATAGGTATGGCTATTATTTAGTGCAATAACTCATAAAACATTTTCTGCCTAATTATGTTATCCCTGAAAGAATTGTTTAGCCCAGGGGTGGGCAACACCAGTCCTGGAGGGCCGTATCTGTTTCTGGATTTCAGACTAACCTCTGCCCTTAATTATTTAATTAGCCCATACATTTACGTTGGATGATATTTTAGCTACATTCTGCGATATGAAGTATACGTATGTACTGTATGTCATTTTTGCAGTTGTTGAAATACTGACCATAGTGAAGTGGAATGGAGCATCGGTACATATGCAGAGGGTGTACTGAAAGAAAAAAAAATAACTTGCATTTTTCAGATTAATTCTTTCAATTTTGTCTGGATACATGTACAGTATTTACCTAAAAATTCAACTTACCATAAGCACGAAAATGCCACAGTCATTCCCAGATGTCTGTCGTGGGATATCCTGATAACAGATATTTGCGTGATAAAAACTCTTATATTCTTAGATGTTACTACAAGACACTGCTATTACGGGGGGGGGACATATCATTACCTGCATGTCCCTTCTGGTCATCTCACTCCAGCTTCCGGGAACAATACGCTCTGCAATGTTCCTGCAATAAAAAATAAATCAATCCTGTCAAAAATACATCGCACCGTGACTACTAAGCACTAAAACTTCTGAACGCGATCAGTAACTAATCAATTGAACAGGCCATGGGAACGTAGCCAAATTATATGAAAGAGATCAATAGGAAATCTCAAAAGATATACTGTAGGTCATAGGAACGTGGCCAGAACAGAAATGTGGCCGTTATAGGAACATGGCCAGAACAGAAATGTGGCCGTTATAGGAACGTGGCCAGAACAGGAACGTGGCCCGAATAATTTATTATTTAGGGACCTAAAGATGCCTCTGTACTCCTCATCTCCAAAACCTGAAGGCCAAAGGGCAAACTGAGAATCCAGCAAGTGAATCTCTCTCTTGGCTGGCTTCAACACCTATAATGGGTAATGCAGAAAGAAACATAAACAATATGATAATTAACCAAGATTTTGTAGATAACTCAAGTGGATTCAAATGTATTTTTCTGCTCATTACTTACACATAGAAGGTAGTGCTCTGGTCCATTGCAGTTTGTCCAAGCTGGGAAGACTAGAGCATCCTTTAGGTGTGGATCCTTCTGTAGTCATGATTCATGAATATTATACGATGAGATTTCAGATTATTGCAATTATTAATATAGAACATTAAGGATACTCACTGGAAGGCCTGACAGTCCATGTCGGCACGGCGTACATGTCAGCAATGAAGACATCTTTGCCCTGTAAGGGTGTTGAATCCAAAGGCATTATAAAAAGTAAGGTTTGCAAAATCAACTATTTGAACTCAAAATGATTCAAAAATGCAAACTGTCTCTGCTATGCTACGTTGAGAAACAAATCTTAAATGTCTCTGAGCAGCTTCCCGAACAACCCTCAAGCACGTGTTCCCAATCTGCAAATAATTACACAAAACATACAGATACTTAAATTTCTGAATAGTTTTCTGATGTGCTTTAGGCAAAATATTCTTGGTCGAGCACCTCCACACATTCAGAATGAGAAATCGTGCTAAACAAACATGTTACTATACTCACAGTGGAGTCCATGTCTCTGGACAACCCAAGGGACCAGAATTCCTCTCGCGTCAAACACACGTCTCCTTCTTTGACAATCAGCTCCAGTGCAGGACTCTCAGGATCCAGGACATACTCAAGCTTAAGATAATAACATTTTGTATGACTCCATTGTTGTCTGTCTAGGACCACTTGAAAAATCAATACATAAATCACTTGTTTATCACTTGATGACTCAAATATCTTAACATATAATTAAAATCTGATTGAAACCAACTTACCAGTTGTACTTGGTGAGGGTGCAACTCCTTTTCCCAGGCTTGAGTGGGGCCGACGTAGGTATGGTCTGCCAGACTCTGAACCTGATCCTGTGTGAATCATACAAATAGTTAGAAAGCATATGTGCACATAGACGACCCATTTATTTCAAGAAAATGAAACATTAATTGGAATCAATTAGGAACCGCGTGCGAATGTATGCGAGAGTGATTGAACAGAGCGGAGAGTGTGGAATGCATGCAAAACGGGGGAATGGGATAGGCTGAGAAAGGAGCAGTGAAACAGTGATACAAACGGGAAAACATGCCCAACCTGCAGCAACGGGGAAAACACGGACAATGGAGAGACAAACACGAAACAGGGGGAGAGGGAAAACATGGAGAAACAATAGGATGGGAGTGGAATGTTACAGGTTACCTCCTTCTTGAACTCACTGCCCTGGTCGGTGAGGATAATCTCAGGCAAACCATGTGTGAAGATGTCCCTCAAGGCCTGTGTGTTGCAAAAATTAGAATACATAGGTGATTTTTTCTAACTGATGATAATGGCAAAGTGATATGGCAAAATGTATATCGCACCTCCTTCACATTGGCTGCCGTCTTCTTCGCGAAGGTCCTGGCTTCCACCCACTTGGTGAAGTAGTCTGTCAGGGTAAAGCAGTACCTGTTCCCCTTGGTGGACTTTAACATTGGCCCGAAGAGGTCCACACCTAGAGTATGGAGTCATGTTTTCGCTTCAGGAAAAGTCTGTGTGTGTGTGTGTGCGCGCACGTGTGTGACATTCACCAATGACTTCACTCACCAACCATATGCCATGGTGAAACCGGCTTGATGGGCTTCAGCTCTGGTGCCTCTGTCTTCAACTTCTCAAAGCACTGGCAGTCAGGACACGTGCGCACCTTAAAACATGGCAATAAAGGGACAGTAAGGAAAAGTACAAAGAAAAAATGAGAACAAATGTTTCACTGTACTAAGGGGCCCGCACTTGCGTATGTATAAAAAATACTCAAGTATTTTACATATTTTATTTTTTATGATATAAGTTTGCTATGCTAATGTATAATATAACACCCAGGGGTCGATTTACTAAGATCCCAAATAAGGGGTGTTATTTTACATGAACAGCCAAAGTATTTGCCGCAAACAGCCATATTTAAATGAGATTTTGCGTGTTTGGAATGGTTATACAGTAAAAAAAACGGTGAAGGGGGGCGGCTCAAAGTTGGGCTTTGATTAGGGGAAGCATAATTACTTAGTCCAACCCTGCCTAACACCTACAATGCTCTCTGTATTTCACAATTGTTCCCTTACCCAATCCAGGGTGTCCTGCGTGATGCCACGCCAATAAAATCTTGGTGCGATCTTCTCCTGCATCCTCCTTGGTCCAAAATGGCCTGCATGAACCTCAGTGAGCACAGCCACTTTCTCCTCCTCGGTCAGAATGACCCTCCTGTCTCCGTAGTAAAGGGAATCGCCTAAACAGCAAGGCACACAACACATTTTTCTTAAATTGTGGCGAGACTAGTGTCAATGTTGAGATGTGTGAAGGAGTTAACTTACCTCGAAGACAGAATTTTTCTGAGGCCAACCGTATACTCCGCCTGAGTTTCTTGCAAACATCTTTCTCATATGTCCCCTGGGAAAGATAGAGAAATATGGCATTTAGTGACACCACCATTTTCAGTCAGCAACTCAAAAATTTCAGTGAATGAAATCAATCAGTGAAGTCTAATTAATCTAATTATCTATCTGTCTATCTATCTATCTAGCAAGCGCTATAACAACAAGCTAATTATAACAATAAAAATAATAGATTTATAAAGAAAAAACTGAAAAAAACACAATAATTACAACACTATCCACTAATCAGAATAAGTAATGTTAATCGAAATAATAGGCTTAATCTATCTATCTATTTAATCTATCTAACAAGCGCTTTAACAAGGTAATTATAACAATAAAAACAATAGATTTATAAAGAAAAAACTGAAGAAAAAAAAACCACAATACAACACTATCCGCTAATCAGAATAAGTATAACGTTATAAAAAATAGGCTTAAGCAGCGCAGGTTTTCTGGTCTCCTGAAGCTCCCGAAGCATAATTCGCGAGCGCCTCTTAGATCGCGTCGTTAGCAACCAGCAGAGAATGCTTGGCAACCGCGCAGGCTGGGTGATCTCACATCGCGTCGTTAGCAACCAACAGAGAATGCTTGGCAACCACGCAGCCAGGGCGATCGCCAAGTGGACGCTAACGTACGTAGCCGGAAGCCTAACCCCGGAAGGGAATAGGGGGGATGAAATTTGTTGTGACAGCACCAGCAATTAACACACTCAGTCCGAATGGCAACTGGAAGTAAATGTCCCTGTATGGTTCAAGTGCCCGCACCAGGAACTTGGCCGGCGGTGGCGGAAGTTGATCCCCAGCCATTGGAATCAGGATGCATGGCGGACGCCATGTATCTGCTACACCATTATAACAGGAAAGTCTATGGCTATGACTATGGCTACGTTGCCAGACTCCTGTCGTTAAAAAAATTTAGATTTTTACGGAAGCTGGCATACGTACATCTCTCAACTAAGGCAGAAACAGTTGCAGAAGCCCCTAGTTTGTTGGAAGTAAAGAACAGTAAAGCAGGAAAGTGTTTCTGCTCTAATAGTACTAGCAGCTATGTGTCCTTCTTTCTAGGGATATCAGACTGTACGACCTATGTGATGAGTTTTGGAATAATAAAAGGAGGAAACAGGAATAAGAAATACACCCTAGCGTTAAGAACTGAGCAAGAAAAGACCATTGAAGTGCTAAGATGAAAAAACACAGGGCCAAGTTACATTAAATAATTTAGGAAAGTTTGGATAGGATAGCATTGTTTTGGAATAGAGCTAGGTTAATTAGTGTGAGCTACAATGGGCAATATTGTTAGTTGTAACTTGGCCACATGTTGATATAAATACTTTTAAAGGCAGGCCTAGTTTTTGCAATTTCGAAGTAAGGACTCACATTGCTTTGCAGGCTATGCGTGAGTAACTTGGCTTTTTTTTTTACGTTGAAAACGTATTTTTTGGTGAGATAATAACCATAACATAAGTAGCCTAATGTATTTAAATAAGTTTTTAAATACATAAGTTTTTTTAAACGCAGTGTGTGTTTCTACACAGTAACAGCAACGTATTTTAGCCCTAAGTGCGATAATTGGTCGCTGTGGAAATGTGGACTGTACGGGACTTTGGCGAAATGTAACAAGATAAACTCTTCACAGTTAATCTGAAAACAGCTGTAGCTCAATATACTGGTCAGTACTTGCTTTCCTAAACATATTTATACGAGAGATTTTGGAGAAAGAAAATGAGGTATCTTCTAAACCGAAAGTGCATCAGGTACAAACATGCTTTTACTATGTTTTTTTCAAATATTATTGTTTCTATACGTGAACATGATTTTCTTAGCGTGTATAAACGGTGCATTTTATGCATTTTACAGTCTGTGGCTGTGGCGAATCCATTTAGAGCGCCTGCATGGTTTAATAAAAATATCGATATTTGGCGCCAGTGTATCGATAACGTATCGCAAGAAGAAGTATGACGATATATTCCAGTATCGATATTTTGTCCCACCCCTAACGCAAACATCACCTTACAGACATTTAGAGACTATTGGTGGGTATGCGGGGATAGGGCTTACTCATTTTTACCAATAGGATGGACAGGATGTTGTTACCTGGCCACTTTGAAGCTCCCATATGAAGTAATGTCCATAAAACAGAAAAAAGACAACCAACAGGACAGCAGCAACAGGAAAAGAAGAGAATTAGCAGAGTTTCATGACTTAGAGTCATATAATTTCAGAGTTTCATTAGGGGAAAAATGGGGACTTGGGTTATTTCCCTGGTATGGAGTGGTCTTCCTAGCGGATCATATCGACAACATAACATATACCTTACAGGGTTTCACCAATTAAACGATTAGGGGGTTCAGCATGTTGAGGGACACCATCAGAAGCCACAGAATGACCCTACTTAAACACAAAATGGCCCTTGATTACATATTGGCACGACAAGGAGGATTGTGTATAACGCTTAACCTGACAGGAGGCGCATGCTATACCTTGGTCCCTGACATTGCGGATAATCTGACTAGCGTAATACACGCCTTAGGGAACATTAAAGAGGCATTCGGACCATCAGCAAGTGCTGGATCCTCCGCAATGGGATGGCTGGGGAGCTACATGGGACCTTGGTGGGCTGTGTTAGCACAGACTCTGATGCCCGTAGTCATAGTAGTTGGGATAGCCTTCTGTGGATGCATAGTAATCTTGCCATGTATTAAAGCTATGATGTCTAAGTGGCTGGGAACAATGATGGGGGAAGCAGGAATGATGATCCAGAAGGAAGAAGCCGTGGAAACACCGGTGGGATATGAGATGGTTGAACCCACAAACTTAGCAGAAGACGAGGAAAACAATCCATCAGGTGATCCCATTGAAAGCAAAGAAGTATTTATGAAACAGGCTAAAGCAGTCCACCAAATGTTCATAGGAATGCCTCTGAGATGCGCCGTATGGGAACCATCCATACACCAGGTATTCCAGATGAGAGATGGATCTTACACGAACGAACTTGGGGAAAAATGCAACGAGAAAGGAGGACTGTCCATACAGAAATCCTTTATGCGAATGGGGAGTGAAGCCAGGAGCAGGATGTAAATGCGTGAGAATGAAATATGGAGACGAATTGGATCGGATAGATTGGGAGAAGTATTTCATGCCAGGGCTGTTGGAGGAGTGAGAGGAGTATTTCCTGTACACATGATCACACATATCACATATAATGACTACAGTACATGAAGAAAAGAACAACTCAAAGGGGACATAATAAAGCCCCAACCGACTAAAGGCCCTTAGGATAGATAAACCAGACACATAAATAGATTAAGGAAAAGGGCGAAGCAGGTAGGAGACGCCTGAGTGAAGTGCTAGTAACCTCTCCTTAGGCTTCTCAGGTCATGGGCTCCTAAGAAGAGGAAGAAGACATTACAAGTATAATCCAATTCTTTTTATATAATCTTTGTATAATTATAGCAAATCAAAATTAGATAATCATTAAAAATTATTAAATACAGTAGCCTTTTGATTAACATTTTGATATTTACTTTTTGATAGATCCTCTGTTAATTAGAGGAAGTATTAACTTAGTTAAATTATGCATGCATGAAACTAATCAACCACAAATGTTTATTTTTATCATACAATTGAAATGTCATAACTCCACCAGGTGAAGTATCAACAAGAGAGTGTGAGACCAAATGGTCTCAAAAGGGGGAATATGTGGAAGTAAGCTGTTTTGTGAAACTGTTCTGTAGGCCCAAGAAAGCCCCATATGCAAGCTTCTATATAAATAATTATATAATACAGTCAAGATCTAGTGGAAAAGTACTGAGATGGGGGGTGGCGAGAGGATGCAGGATAGTTCTCTATCAACAAGGACGAGGGCATCTAGCACACCAGTCAAAACAGGAATGTTTTCCTCCTGTGTTCCATAACTAAGCAGGAGTTGTACCTATAACAATAGATAAGATAGATCATGCTGACCGAACAGGCGGGATAATAATAAAAAATAAGGGAAATTAAGGAAAATTTCATGGTCTGATTAAAAGGCACATGAGGATAAGTCACAAACAATTTTATTTGGTAGATCAAGAGTGCCCCCAAGCGCATAGGGTAGGAACTGGTCATATAACATGTTTATTTTTCGCCTAATTTGTTATTGGATAAAATAAGATATGACAAAAGGGTGTCACTGCACATTATTGGTGTATTAGTTACGTAGAGGAGGAGTTATGATATTATATAAATTAATGTTTGTTTTTGTTTGGGGAACTCCGAATCCTCTGCGTAGGTTAAAGGATTTCCCGCGTTGAATCAACGTTAAATAAAAGATAAAATTTAATAGAAGACTGCTATTTCATTCATCTTTATCTTGAGAATTCTTCAAATCAAAAACCCATCTCAAATTGAACCTAATGAGGAGAGAGTAAAGGAGAGTTGGAGGAAGTTGCTGGGGTGAGGGATGTCTGGGCCACTCTGCTTGCCCTCTTGCCACCGCGACCCTGACTTGGTCGAAGTGGTTATGGAATGGATGGACATTTCACTTTTAATTCACTATATCACAATTCCAGTGGGTCAGAAGTTTACATACACTAAGTTGACTGTGCCTTTGAACAGCTTGGAAAATTCCAGAAAATTATGTCATGGCTTTAGAAACTTCTGATAGGCTAATTGACATTATTTGAGTCAATTGGAGGTGTACCTGTGGATGTATTTTATGGCCTACCTTCAAAATCAGCGCCTCTTTGCTTGACATCATGGGGAAATCAAAAGAAATCAGTCAAGACCTCAGAAAGAAAATTGTGGACCTCAACAAGTCTGGTTCATCCTTGGGAGCAATTTCCAAACATCTGAAGGTACTACGTTCGTCTGTACAAACAATAGTATGCAAGTAGAAACACCACGCAGCCATCATACCGCTCAGGAAAGAAACGCGTACTGTCTCCTAGAGATGAACGTGCTTTGGTGCGAAAAGTGCAAATTAATCCCAGAACAACAGCAAAGGACCTTGTGAAGATGCTGGAGGGAACAGGTACAAAAGTATCTACATATCCACAGTAAAACAAGTCCTATATCGACATAACCTGAAAGGCTGCTGAGCAAGGAAGAAGCCACTACTCCAAAACCGCCATAAAAAAGCCAGACTACAGTTTGCAACTGCACATGGGTACAAAGATCTTACTTTTTAGAGAAATGTCCTCTGGTCTGATGAAACAAAAGTTGAACTATTTGGCCATAATGACCATCGTTATGTTTGGAGGAAAAAGGGTGAGGCTTGCAAGCCAAGGACACCATCCCAACCGTGAAGCACAGGGGTGGCAGCATCATGTTGTGGGGGTGCTTTGCTGCAGGAGGGACTGATGCACTTCATAAAATAGATGGCATCATGAGGAAGGACAATTATGTGGATATATTGAAGCAACATCTCAAGACATCAGCCAGGAAGTTAAAGCTTGGTCGCAAATGGCTCTTCCAAATGGACAATGACCCAAAGCATACTTCCAAAGTTGTGGCAAAATGGCTTAAGGACAACAAAGTCAAGGTATTGGAGTGGCCATCACAAAAGTGGCCATCACAAAGTCCTGACCTCAATCCAATCGAAACTTCGTGGGTGAAAAAGCGTGTGTGAGCAAGGAGGCCTACAAACTTGAGTCAGTTACACCAGTTCTGTCAGGAGGAATGGGCCAAAATGCCAGCAACTTATTGTGAAAAGCTTGTGGAAGACTGCTCGAAAAGTTTGATCCAAGTTAAACAATTTAAAGGCAATGCTACCAAATACTAACAGAGTGTATGTAAACTTCGGACCCACTGGGAATGTGATGAAAGAAATAAAAGCTGAAATAAATCATTCTCTCTACTATTATTCTGACATTTCACATTCTTAAAATAAAGTTGTGATCCTAACTGACCTAAGACAGGGAATGTTTACTAGGATTAAATGTCAGGAATTGTGAAAAACTGAGTTTCAATGGATTACACTAAGGTGTATGTAAACGTTCGACTTCAACTGTATCAATAAATCAAGTGTTCTGTGAAAAATATTTGTGGTTTATGTTGATTTGGCTACATATTACTGACAAATAGTTACAAATTGATTCATGTCTCGACGCAAACCGCAATGTCAAGTACATTGTATGCTGTACATGCAGTGCTCAAAATGTTTAGGCAGTTTTGCATACTTCAAAGCAAAGACATCTTTCAACTGCTCAGCACACTCCCTCACCACACGCCCAGGGATGTTGTCCGGCCCCGCCGCCTTGCGTGAGTTGACGCTGGCAAATACTTTTTTAACCTCAGCTGCTGTCACCTGGGGTACCTGCTCGGTGGGTGATGGTGGGAGTATGGTGGGAGTATCTGTGCCTTTTATCGTTGCTGTTGTTGTTGTTGGCCTCAAAACGTGCGAAAAAGTCATTGAGTCTGTCTGGTAGTGTGGGGTCCTTGTGGCTTGCCTGCGGGGGGGTGGCTTGTGGTCAGCGATTGTGTTAAAACCCTGCCACAACCGCCGTGGGTCTTTATTGTGTAGAACCCGCACAGCTAGACCAATGAGGGAATAGCTGGAGGGGAAGGAGCAACGTGTTTTTCCTTTGCTGTTGTGATGTAAACAAGAGATGTTAGTTATTTATCCTCCGTTCATGAACAGAGCACAATTGCATTTAAGAATATACTGGGTCCGTCGCCACGAGTCAGATATGAATGCGCTGCTCCATATCCCGCTTAAGACAGGCCTGAAACGGATCAGTATGATTCTTATTATTCTCCGTTCGCAAACGGGGCCATGTTGTCATCACGGATATATCCGACCTGTCGTCCAAATGTCAATATTCTAATGGGAGCATTAGAACATTCACAAAGGAGCTGAACAACACATCGAATATATCTATGATCACAAAAAGTAAGCGTAACAGTTACTATTGGTTTACTCGTAATTATCTGTTACTATTGGTTTACTCGTAATTATCTGACTCCATATTAAACTAGAATTTAGAATTTAGCTTTAATCATGCGTGAAGCTCAGAGTGTTTACACTCGACTCTTCCTTGTGTGCCACCATTACTCAATATATGCTCCCGGGATTAGCACTATTGCCGAATCTCAGTTCGGTGGAGAACACAGAGGTTGTGGGTCTGGCCAACACAATACATGCATTATATTTTACATAGATAGTTGCAAGCCCAGGTCAGCGTGCATTCAGAGGGCTCCTTAAGGCTAATTTGACAAGAACCGACGTAGAACGTCCATGGGTTCTCTTCACATCAAATTCCCAGAACCATGCATCACTAATCCCTTTTACTGGCAGAACTTGGCCGCCTTTCCCAACTTGGGAACTCCACATAAAGTACCACGCCACTGATCAGTTGGTCATTGGTCAAAATTGTTCCCGAGTATTCAGTCGTAATTTAGGCTGAAAAAGGTATAAAATGGATTAGAGTCATGGAGACCACGCAAGTTAAAATAAGAAGAATTTATTAACAGGCAGGTAGGTCATTATCTTAGAATTATCAGTCAATTATAAAATACAGAAATTAAGAAAAATACAGAGTAAATATCTTACCCAGCCTGCTTCAGCTACACACACACACAGAATCTGCACAGTGTGGTAAGTCAATTGCGATCTTCCCTACACACACACACTCAATCTGCACGGAGTCTGCACGGTGTGGGAAGTCGGTTACGATCTTCCCTACACAAAAACACAGAGTCTGCATGGTGTGGGAGGTCGGTTACGATCCTCCCAGATAGGCTTGTCTCCCTTTCTTTTATTACAAATCACGCGTTTGAACCAGGCGGCAGTGCCATAAATTAACCTGGAGGTGTGGTCGAATCTGGAATTTAGACCCCCACCTTTGCTGGTTGTTGAGTAGGGAGAGGGGAAAAGGAGATGATTACCAGGGAGGACATTCCAGTGTTATAGTTTTTCCCTGAGATGTTGAAACTATGCTTTATTAAACTCCATTTGGTATGGAATGTATCTCATTCGATTCATTGATTTTACCGGATTACATCCATACCAAACAGATTAACATTATTATTATTAACAGATTAGCAGTCTTATTATGTTGCAGTTGTCATGAACATTCCCTCCTGATGAACCATTTTACATGCAATTCCTGTTACTACCACATAAGACATAATGTAACAATATAAGGATCACATGTGCAATGTTTGTAAGGTTTACCGGGTCTGTTGATCATCTCAACCGAAGTTTTTGAGTCTCAATCCAGGAGAGAAGTATAGGGTGTAATGACAGAGGTGCCAACATGAGGGACGGGAGAGATCACAGATGTCTAGAAGGACATTCCTTTTTGTTTTGGCCAGGGGCTTAATGACCTCTTCTGCCCTAAATGCCCCTAGAACACACATACACACCCATGACAAAACAGTCCAACTTCCTCTTATCACAGTCTTTTCCAGATGAGGACAAATGGCCTGAACCCCCCCCAAAGGAAGTCCGAATATTGTTTTATTACAAGGCCCTCTGGTCCTTTGAAGTGTATGACGAGCCCCAGTTCTCAGGTTCCTCACAAATGGCAGCCTTTCCTGAGTCCCACTTTGACTCCCCTCTTACAATTATCCGTGAAGTGGCTGCTGAGCTTCTGCCCATACAGCCTCTTTGCCTCCCTGATGCCCCGGGACAGATTTTGTCTCGCCAGTCTGTATGCTGCCGTGTCTCCAGATTTAAAAGCAGCATTTCGGGCCCTCAGCAATGAACAGACCTCCCTGTTCAGCCATGGTTTCTGATTGACCCGCTTCCTGATGGTTTTTACAACAGTCACATCATCTATACATTTATTTGTGTAGCCAATGACGGACTCTGTGTATTCTTGCAGATCGGTAACGCCATTCTTTGTTGCTGCCTCTTTGAAAATCTCCCACTGTGTGTTCTCAAAGCAGTCTTGCAATGATGGAATGGCCTCCTGTGGCCACAGTCTGACTTCTCTGAGTGCTGGTTTGTTTTGTCTCACTCTAGGTCTGTATACAGGTGTAAGCATAACAGCTAGGTGGTCAGAGTTGCTGATATGGGGGAGGGGGGCTGCTCTATAAGAGTTTTTGATGTTTGTATACACATGATCTAATGTGTTGTTGCCCCTGGTTGCACATTTCACATGCTGATAGAATTTCGGTAACACACACTTGAGACTTGCCTGGTTGAAATCTCCAGCAGCAACGAAGAAAGTGTCAGGGTTAGCCGTCTGCAGCAAGCTGATGTTGTGGTAGAGTTCGCTCATAGCCTCCTTCACGTTAACGCTCGGTGGTACGTAAACTGCTATAATGACGACCGCCGACAGCTCCCGCGGCAGGTAAAAGGGTCGGCATTTCACAGTCATGTACTCTATGTGCGGTGAGCAGTGTGTGGAGACTACCTTGGCATCCTGACACCACAAGTTGTTCGTATAAACAGCCAGGCCCCCTCCTCTCAGCTTCTCAGGGATAGTTCATCCATTTTGAAAGATTTTACATTGTTTTACTTACCCCCGAAATATTATGTTAAGCTGTCCTGGACCGTTGTAGCTAAATTATTGTAAATCCTGAATTGGAGCAATGCTGACAATTAGCATCTTGCCACTGGATATAATTCCCCCCCAGGCTAACTTGCTGTAAATTAACGGCCTAAATCCACTCAAATAAGGTTTAACAACAGCTTTACAAGTGTCGTTGTTGGAAACGAAAATGCACATATGATTACCGAGTGCACAAGGACGATATTTTCGCTCAAATTAGCCTACTTTATATGATGTCAATTTCTGATTTCAGATGTCAGTGTTTATATTTAAATAAGAACGAAAATTTATTCAGAATTAAATGAGTTATAGGCCTAGCATATCTGAGGATAATAGGACCCATTCATACCATAGACTGTATAAAAAAAAGTCACTGTGACGTCACCCATTGCCTTCCCACGGGCTCGTAAAAAACGAATTGAGTCTCCGGAAGACTTTCTCGCCACCCGTTTGTACAAACTGCGTCTGCTCCATGCAGGCGAAGTGACGTTATCGGGAGCAGGGTCAGCCGGACATGATCTTCATGGTCCAGACACAGTATGATTGACAGTTTGGGGTGGAGAAGCCGATGACCTGACCAAACCCACCATTTTGTAAAACGACCTTGCGGTAAAAGTTGCTAATGTTTTATAATATAACATTTAATTTTCATCCTCGATTTTACTGTGTCATTTATTTGCATTGAATGTGTGGTATTTGTCACATAATTAACGTTCATTCAATTATCTTCCATTTATATTCAGCTAACATCAGCTAATTTGATTAGCTAGATAGCATACCAGCTGAGCTCGGTAGCCAAGCTTGACACACTGCATCACCATACATGGATGAACATAGGGTAACGCTATTACCATGAACTACATTGACGGTCAATCAATCACATATGTTATTTTGACAAGACTTTTATTGTAAATGTCCCTAGCGCCACTAGAAAGGTAGCAAGCTGTCCCCATAGTCTTAAATGAGCAAACCACCACCGTCTTTTTAGCTAACCGCTAATTAACTCGACTGTGACAGAGCAGTCTGTCACGGTTTTCCACAGCATGAAACCCCGTTCTGAAAACTGTTCCAGATAAAGTCGGCATTGTAGGTTAGCTAAAGCATAGTAGCTTACATTACATTGTAGCTGTTATTAACTTTCATCTGCATCCTGTAACCTAATCACAAACATTGCAAACATTTAGCCTACAAACGCAGACTCCATATTATTTTCTTTTCCGATAAATTGTTATTTTAAACCATATTGAGTCAGTACAAACATACCGCTAACACGTTGGCTCCATTCCCAGCACATTTTCATAATTTTTGGGACCGAAAAAAATTATCCAGAAATATCCGGTTAGGTTTCGCTTGTTCGATAGACCTTATATAGGCCTATAACATTAGGCTATTGTTCATAATACCCGCCCGAACCTGTCCTCTTATTGAAAAATTTGAATAGGCCTACCCACCAGTTACAGTCTATAGCTAGCTGCCGTCTGTTCTAGTTAAACTAACGTTAGCTGCTCTTAGGACCTAGCTAGTTGGAGAAGCTGGCTAGTAACGTTAGCTAGGCAATCACGGTAGCTATTGATAGCTTGCTAGCTAAATGTTAAAACCACTTGCCATGAGCTATCATTAGCTTGCTAGCAAGCTAACCGAGCATTGCTAAGCAATGGTAATGTTCATGGCAGGGGGAGCAATTGCGTACAGGAGGGGATGGAATAGCTAAATTAATATCTAAATGTATAAGGTTATACAGGTATGGAGCAATTAATTTCACATACTTAACTCACAGTTTGGCTGCTAGCTCTGAGACGCTGGGCCTGTAGCATAGCTGTAACATCCCCTGCTGTCTCTCATCTCACAAAACAGTTTTTTTTTTGTAGTTGACAAATATGTGATGACAAACATGTTGAAGATGAGTGACAAGGCAGTCAATTTATTATCTTACGAACTGCATTTAGATGCAGCTTGTTCACGGTAGGCTACTAAGGGATGTTCTCCATCAACTTCCACTAAAAAATACAGAATGTCTCCCTGTCCCAAGCATAGACTGTATCTGATCAAAAATGTCTCAGACGTTAAAAAAAAGCCAAGTTACTCACGCATAGCCTACAGAGCGCTGTCAATAAGTCCTTAAAGGGTAAGTTCGCTATTTTGGACCTTGGACCCTATTTGCGGTCCGTCTTCCATGAACCTGACCCATGAAGTCCATTTTTTCGCTGATCGGTCCAGTATTGAGTTCGCTACAGATTTCCTGTAGGCTCTCACTGGGCTACAATAGAAGTCAACGGGGCAATTAGAAATGTTTGATAAATGTGCTTTCATGTACAATAAATGAGACGGGAAGCTCAGGGTGTATTGTTACCGGTCTCAGTATGCTCTCCTGTGAAATGTATCTCAATCCGAACATTTTTACGTGCTTGGCATGGCTTGGAAGTAAGCATTTCTCTGTTGCTTGTTTTCGCTGCTCCCGCGGAGTACTATGTGTCGGGGGTAGGGGAGCGGGAAGGTGTGCCGGCCGTTTACGAAACTATCTAGTTGAGCAGTCTGCGTTTGTTTACCTGCAGCAACGTAGGCTACAATTTCCACAAAAAAACTTGGATGATGGATGACTATAATGATTACGAAGACGAAGAATTCGATTTTGACTTTGACGTTACTGGCTACAGATTTGAGCCAGAATACATGGACACGGAACTACAAGAGATGGATGATAAGAGAGCAAGAGAAGAGAGAGAGGCTGAAGTTGCGCAGGTAATGTTATCCGAAGTCAGTGCGAGGTAGTGCGGTCGGAGAAATAGTTCTGTTTCAAATGGAACTGTTGTTTCAACGTTCGGTTTGCGTTTGCGATAGCCTACATTTCACAGGAGAGCATACTGAGACCGTAAGAATACACACTGAGCTATAAAAGCACATTTATCGTTGTTTTTCCATAACATTTCTAATTGCCCCGTTGACTTCTATTGTAGCCCAGTGAGAGCCTACAGGAAATCTGTAGCGAACTCAATACTGGACCGATCAGCGAAAACATGGACTTCATGGGTCAGGTTCATGGAAGACGGACCGCAAATAGGGTCCAAGGTCCAAAATAGCGAACTTACCCTTTAATTCCAACTTGCAAAAACTAGGCCTGCCTTTAAAAGTATTGATATCAAAATGTGGCCAAGTTACAACTAACAATATTGCCTATCTTAGCTCACACTAAATAAACTAGCTCTATTCCAAAGCAATGCTAACCAAACTTTCCTAAATTATTTAATGCAACTTGGCCCTGTGTTTCTTCATTTTAGCATGTCTGATAATGTTGGATTCAGCCGTACGGTGTCCCTGCTCAACTACACTCTGATCAGGGGTGAAGCTTTGAAGCAGATGTGGTCTTTGTAAGCTCTACAACATTAAAAAGAGCGAAACCACACCCTACCATCCACAAGGCAATGGGCAGTGTGAATGGTTTAACCGTACTATGCACAATTTACTTCGCACCCTGCCACCGGAGAAGAGAAGGCGGGTGGAACACTTGCCGGAGGTGGTTTTCTCCTATAATATCACCGAGCATTAAAGCATAGGTTTTTCACCTTATTTTCTCATGTTTGGCCAGCCACCCTGTTTCCCCGTGGACATTTTGTTTGGGGAGGAAGAAGAGTATTAGGGTGACGTTGATGAATGGGAGGGGGAACATCAGCAGCGACTTCAAGATGCTTATGAACTGTAATGGGGGCGTGACGTGTGAGGTTCGAGGGACCAAACGCAGCAAGGGGATTCTTTAAACACTCAGGCCACTGAAAAGGAGAGACCCCGTATATAAGGAAATATAAAGACAAAACGCAAATAACCTAGTTCCTACTCTCACTGGAGGGAAATACGGGAAATAGGAAAAAAGGGGCATAACTAAAAACGACCCGTATAACCAGGCGAACGTCACACAAGAGCAACACATCTCGAGCTCGGAAAACACAACGAGCTAAAAAAACACTGAATACACAAACGTAGACAAACAGTGAAAAACAAGATGCAAAAAGTGAACTGAGGAAAGGAGCTGCCTCGTAGGTAACAAACAAAAGGACATAAAATAGAGCTAATCAAAGGGAGAACGCGACAAGCGAGAAATAACTCCCTAGCTCTAAACGGAGCGAACTGCTTGCTGAGGAATAGAAGGAAGCAGTCTCCGTGTCCTAACCTACCGGCAGTATGCCACACGCAAGACATGCGAACACTAATGGCCATATCTCACTAACCGGGTGAACGGCACACGAGAGCAATGAATCTCGAGCTCGGAAAACACCACGAGCTAACAAACACACTGAATATCTTACAGTATAAAAAACAGTGGACGAGATGCTAACGTGGAGAGAGAGAAAAGACTGCCTCGGAGGTAACAAACGAAGGAACGTAAATTAGAGCTAAGCAAGGGGAGAACGCAACCGGCGAAAAAATAACTCCCTAACTCTAAAACGGAGAGTACTGCTTGCTGCCGGAATTAAAGGGAAGCAGTCTCTGTGTCCTAACCTACCGGCAGTATGCCAAACGCAAGACATGCGGAAAATAATGGCCCTACATCTCAATAAAGGGAAAAGGTAACGAGAAGGCAAAAGGAATAGAGATCTAACGTTCCAAGTCTACTTTCATAGACTCGCAGTCACACGCACACGTCAACAAAATCGCCCAGACTCCCTATGAGGAGACAGGTACCGAAGGACGAACAGAACTACAGTTCCAAACAAAATCGCCCAGACTCCATATACGGAGACGGGTACCGAAGGATGAACAACTGTTCCAGACATTTAACAGATCAATGACTAACGCAAGCCTAGTAGAAAATAAACGCCCTGCCTCTCAGAATAATAAAAAGCCCTGACTCACAACAATGGGGAAACGTAGTCCACGAGAAGGAGACAAAACAGGGAAACAAACGTACCGAAGCTACTAACCGGCTCACTGTCACATTCCAATGAGTAGAAGCACAAACGCAATAAGGAGAGACCATAGAAAGGCGAGATAGCTCGTAGAAGTATGGGAGTTCTCTGCTCTAAGTGACTAAAGAAGAGCCAGCAATAATAAATGCCCTTCCTCGATAACGAGAAGAATAACAGGCGAGTAGCATAGTGGCACAACAACACACACCCAACAGTGCGAAATAAAGCAAAATAATATTGAAACTCAGAACGACGGAAACGTGGGCTTAAATAGCTCCAAGGTAACCACGCACAGGTGTGATGCTGAGAGAAGCTCCGCAATAAAGGCGGGGCGGAGCAAACATCCACTAAAAGGGCAGCACCCTCGCGTGGCTACCGAGGAAAACGACAGCATGGGAAAAAGGCGTCAAAAACCATGACATGAACAAGCCGGGAAACAACTCACAGGAGCTGCAGAGTATAGACAAAAGCATGCTGGCCATCCAAACCAAGATGATTCACTGGAGACCGGTCAGTTAGTCTATGTACGAAACCAGAGGTTTTAAGGGCAACACAAAATTCAGGATCTTTGGCTTCCAACCCCTCATCGGATCACAGCTCGCATAGACCCCAGTGGTCCAGTGTACACAGTGATCCCAGTGGACGGGTCTACATCTCCCAGAAATATCCATCGCACTCAGTTACAGCTGTGTGGTCCTCAGCAGCAGGCTCAAAGAGAGTATCAGGAAGAGGCAGGTGGAGAGGAAGGTGACGCGGACGTGATGAGGAGGATGAAGAGGATGAGGATTCAGGCAGGCTGCTGTGTGTCTGGAACCACAGGGAAAATGCCCCCATACAGGAACTAGACCCTTCAGTGGCTACTGAAGAGGGTGAAGACATGGAGGAAGCAAGGAATCTTGAGTCAGAGGTGGAAGAGGGTGAAGACATGGAGGAGGCAAGTAGTCTTGAGTCAGAGGGGGAAGACGGTGAAGACGAGGAGTTGGCACAGTCTCCTCAGGGGCCACTCCGACGATCCAAAAAGGGAAACCGCAGGTGCCCATTCCAACCCATACCGATATCCCATGGCAGTAGCTGGCCACCGGGGTGGGGAGGGTGGGGCTGCTGCTCAGGGTCCCCCTCAAGTGCTGTGTACCTATGCATCAGGTCTAAGAGAAGTACTGGCTGGTCTGGCTACAAGTTTGGGGAGGAAAGCAGCTGCGGCTTTAAAGAGTCTAAAGTAAATCCCCTTTTAGTGTTGTATTAACAAATCATTGAGGACCTGGGTCAGACTTACTGCATTCTCCGGTCGGGGTTGTTAAAGAAATCGATCATACTTGTGTTGGTTGGTAGCCTAGCCGGCTACTTTATTATTATTTTTTTTTTATTTTTTTATTTTTTATTTTTTATTTTTTTTATTGAACAATTACAAAATATAAGAACATGAAAACATTACATCACAATAGGATAAAGGTAGTTACAAAATTATAATATACTTCACAATTATAAACTACAGATCCATCAATAAAATAAATAAAAATAAAATAAAGAATAAATAAAAGAGCTCGAGGTATAGGATTAAGTTAAGTTATATTCTTCACATAGTCTTCTTGTTTTGCTGGCTTTAGAGTTCATACAGTTTTTTAAAGACCTTAAATAAGATGAAAAAAGTGCTTTAAATACAATAATGTTTGGACGCTGGTGTGCAAATTTGGTACAATGAATATGAAATTTAGCAAATATTAATAGAAGGTTGATAATATATATTTTTTCAGGATTTCTTTCCTCATTTTGTGACAGACCAAATAAAACATGTTGGATGTTAAGTTTACAAGAAGGGTCAATATTGTTGTTTATGAAATTATTTAAATCAATCCAAAAGACATGAGAGTAGGTACAATCCCAAAATAAATGACATATTGTTTCATCCATATTGCCACAAAAGGAACAGAGTGTGTCAATATTGATCTTGTATTTTACGAGACGAGTCTTGACTGGATAACATCTGTGAAGCAATTTAAATGTAACTTCTCGTACCTTATTTGTAATAAGAAATTTTCTTGACAAGATCCACGTGTTCTTCCAATCTATGTCATTATAAATATTATTCCAATAGAAAACGGCTGCAGGTTTAGAAACAATGTCTCTTTGAATAATATTTCTAATGCATTGATTAGTGGCTTTATCACTCAATAGAGGACAGAAGTTACCAATATATATGTCATCAGGAGTCAACCCTGGAATAATACAGCTTTTACCTTTAGGAGCATACAACAATAACCTTCTAACCCCTTCTGGTATTGCATCAAAAACAATAGAATATTCTCTTGGTGTAACAGGGAAACCATATACAGAAAGAAATTCTTCATAAGTAAATAGCTGACCATTGTCATTCATCAATTGACTAACAAGTACGATTTTATTATCAACCCATCTCTTAATATATAAAGATTTGTTTTTAAACCTAATATCTTGATTGTTCCAAATGAAATATTTATGGGGAGAAAAATTGTGTGAGTACATCATTGACCAGGATAATAAAAGTTGCCTATGAAAGTTGGACAATTTTATCGGTAATTTAAGAATATTGTAATTGCATCTTAGCAGAAAATGCAGTCCTCCAAGTGAGTTAAAAATATGAGCAGTAATAAAGTTCCAGATTGAGTTGGGATTTTTTAAGAAGAGTTTGATCCATTTGACTTTAAAAGAAGAGTTTAAGGAGGTGAAGTCTAAAGAATTAAGACCACCAGAACACAACTTATTTATCATGACATTTTTCTTAATATAATGTATTCTCTTTTTCCAAATAAATTCAAATAATATTCTGTCAATTTTTGTGCATATGTCTTTTGAGACATCAAGTGCCATAGCTGCATATATAAGTCTGGAGAGGCCTTCAACTTTAGCTACTAAGGATCTTCCAGTAATGGACAAATCTCTTTGAAGCCAAAGGTTAAATCTCTGTTGGACTGAAGCTATAAGTGGATCAAAATTTCCTGATAGCCTAGAGCTTTGGTCTTTTTCAATTATAATACCAAGATATTTAACCTTATGCTTAACAGGGATCCCTGAAATAATAGTATCTGTGCAACTTTTAATAGGAAGAAGCTCACATTTTGAAATGTTCAGTTTGAGACCAGAGGCCATTGAGAAAGTGTTAATGACTTTGATTGCTTTACCAACTTGAGATTTATCCTTTAAAAAAAGTGTTGTATCATCTGCAAGTTGAGTAATAGACAATGTTCTGCCAACAATAGAGAGACCTAATACATCACTGTTTTTAAAATGAATAGAGAGTAATTGCATAGGAAGAAGAAAGAGATAGGCCGAAATCGGACAGCCTTGACGGATTCCACGATTGATGTTAAATCTTTTAGTAGTGCCAAATGGGAGTTTGATTGAACTATTTGCACCTGCATATAACGTTTTGACAGATTTTTTAAACATATTTCCAAAACCAAAAATATCAAGTGCTTTAAACATGAATTTGTGTTCAATGGAATCAAAAGCTTTATAAAAATCCAAAAAAAGAATGAAACTATTATCTGTAATTAATTCTGACTGATCTAAAATATCAATCACCAGTCTTATGTTGTTTGTTATATGTCTGCCAGTCATGAAACCAGACTGTGTTTCATCAATAATGTCATCAAGTGTACTTTTTAACTTTTTAGCCAAACACATAGCAATTATCTTATAATCATTATTCAGGAGTGAAATAGGTCTCCAATTATCTAACAATAAAGAGTCCTTTTGCGGTTTGGGAATCAAAGTGATTAGCCCTTGATTCAAGGAAGGAGGGAGCTTTTCATTAGCAATGCTTTCTATATATACCTTATGTAAAAAGCGTGATAAGTCCTTGGAAAATAATTTATATAACTCTGAGGTCAATCCATCATTTCCAGGACTCTTATTGAGTTTCATTTTTTTAATCGCATCTTCAATATCCACTATTTTGATGGGGGCATCACACAAATCTTTATTAGCATTGCTGATGCTCTTAATATTACCCAACGAGTTGAAGAAACTTTCCATGTCATTTGTTGATAATTTAGACTCATATAAGTTTTTAAAAAATGATTCGCAAGTCTCAGAAATCTTTTTAGGGTCTTGTGTGATGACACCATCCGAACAAAGTTTGGTCATGCTGCATAATGTATTATGTCGTTTCTCTAATTTGAAGAAATAGCTGGAATTTTGCTCTCCCTCTTCAAGCCACCTCCTCCTAGAGCGCACAAAGGCTCCTTTTGCCTTATGAATATATAGATTATCTAATTTTAATTGTAGAATTTGAAGTCTATTCTTGTTATCCTCTGATAAATTTTCAAGTGACTGTGATGATAAGGCAATAATTTCAGAGATCACTTCTGATTCTTCTTTTTTCCTATTTTTAACTATTTCAGTTCCTCTTTTCATTATAAGGGACCTTAATTCAAATTTCATGAACTCCCAATTTTTGCCATACATATTGTCAGCACATGCCTTATTCCAACATTCGCCTATTTTTATTTTAATCTCCTTTACTAAAGGTTCATTCAATAAAAGAGAATTATTTAATTTCCAGTATGAGTTGACTCTTTTAGATTGATGACTAGCAGACATATGCAGCTCCAAAAAAATAGTTTTATGATCCGTCAAGGGTGTTGGTAACATTTTAACTGTAGAGACATATTCAGATAAAGGGTCAGTTATCAACCAATAATCAATACGTGACTGTAATGACCCTGACCTATTCTTCCACGTAAATTCTTTAACTGTAGGATTCTTATACCTCCAAATATCAATCAGATCTCTTTCATTTATAAAATCTAACATATAACTATTACTTGTATTACTTTTATTTGGCCATCTATCTAACATATCATTAATTGAATGATTCCAGTCCCCTCCAAATATGATCTTCAGATCCGCAAATTTACTTATTATAGACTCAATTTTTTCATTTACTGAATGCAATAAGGTAATATTCTCCTGTTTGTTGTTATATCCATAAATGTTTCCCAATAAAAATACCTGATCATTAAATGAAATAACCAACAAAATAAAGTGACCATTTGGATCTGTCTGTGAAGAAATAATTTTCCCGTTGAACTTGTGCTTCAAAGTCAGAGTTCCTGCCGAGTGGTTTGTGCCATGAGACATCCACAAGACCTCCCCCCATTGTGATTTCCAGAATCCAGCATCATTAGGTTCCGAATGAGATTCTTGTATGAAACAAAAGTCAGTATTCAAGCTTTTAGCATATAGCAGCAGTGCTTTTCTTTTGGTATTGTCCCTTAATCCTCGAGCATTAAAAGAAACAAAAGATAAAGATGAAATTTTGAAATGTAACTAACTTTTCACCCTGAGAAAAAGTGTGTGTAAACAACAGAGAGAACAGAACTACTCTGTCTATGCAATACAAAAGTTTTTAGCAGCAACAGCATACTGTATATTTATAAAACAAATAAGGCAAAATATATCCTGAGTCATATTAGCTTACATGACTGACAAGCACATCAGTGAATCTCCTTTCTGTTCACAAACGCACGGGCTCCCACAAAGTAAGCAATCTTCCCTTCCTTGTGTGCTTTCTCAACCTGTGGCCACAGCAGGTTGCGCCTCTCTCTGTCCTCGGGAGAAAGATCTTCCTTGAAGCGCAGTTTCTTGGCCGTCAAGTAGTCGGATCGCTTCGCCGCTTTCCAGATGATGTCTCGAAAGTGCCTCATAGTGAATTGCATGATTGCGACCCGGGGCAGTGGTGCCGATGAAGACTCACGTCGCTGCCCAAGCCTGTGCACCGAGTCGAGCACCTCCGGGAATTTCTCTCGATGGTCAGGAGCCATGTTTTGGCAGATTTCAATCACTTTTCGGCGAACGTCTTCTCCGTCTTCCTCAGCTAGCCCGTGAAGTCGCAGGTTCCATCTTCGTTTGTACCGTGACAACTCCAGCACTTTGCTATCCAATGTTTGGATTTTCTCCTCTACTTTACTCACTCTCTTTTCGGTGTGAGTCACCTTACCTTTCAACTCTTTGAGGTCTTCGGAGATAAAGTTAACAGTAACCTGCAGGTCACTAATACTCTTCCCAATGCTAGCCCCTTGCTCTTTGATAGCCATCTTGAGCGTAGCAATGATGTTTTCCGCGGCGTCAGTTTCCATGGCTTGTCTCTTGCCAGAAAGTTTGGATGGAGAGGAACTGGGAGTCGTAAGGTTTCTCTTATGTGAGCCTAGATTTTTTGCCATCACATGCAGCTTCAATTTTTATCCTTAAAGTTCGTTTTGTTGCTTTTAAAAAGTTTTCAAGACAGAGAGAGTTCTGCAGTAGACCGTTTACTACGCCGCCATCTTGGCTTCCTAGCCGGCTACTTTAGGCTGACTGTACTGTAGTGTGGGTGAAGTCACGTGTTTGGAACAAATGCAGATTAAGTTAATTACTTGACATAATCATGTAAACATACAAACGTACATTTTTATTGGTAATATCACGTATTTTAATTGTGCTACATCTACTTAATCCCGGAATAATTTTTTTGAGTGAAGAAATATGGGAAATAGTGTAGGTAGCCTGATATCTCAAGTGTTTTGACAAGCTTACCTTGAATCCTCTGGGATTCTCCTGCTTCAGCACCGCAGGCACCGCTTTTCACACACGCCAATAACAGCCTGTATCCTCCAAGAAAAAAAATCCAAGCGTGATTTTGAGGTTATATGATTACAAAATTGGCATTTGAAGACTAAATAACCATTGTTTTTTGTGGACATGCACCTTTTATCGTAAGCCCCGGATATGGTAGCTGTCTGTTACCCAGTGAACATTTTTGTGTTGAAAAGTCAGTGAAACGCCGTGTAGTATTCAGGTGAATGCTAAATAAGGGTTAACGTCCGTTTATGTCAAAACGTCTCTCAACCTAGATTCCACTAGCTAATATACTGTAGGTTGGTTTCATGAGTCTGTTTTGGGCTACGGAAATCCTGCTCCAATGCCAGTGCTAAGTCGTACATACGACTTAACGGCGTAGGCCCTGAAAGGCAAGGTAAAAAATATATACACTACTCACAAAAAGTTAGGGATATTTGGCTTTCGGGTGAAATTTATGGAAAATGTAAGTTCACGCTACAGTGATATTATACGTATCATGAAAGTAGGGCATTTAAGTAGAAGCATGCAATGGTGATTTCCTCATCTCAAACAATTTATTGAAACAAAAGCCAACAACAGTGGTGGGTATACCACAACAAAAATGTCAATGTCTCAATAACTTGTCATGTGCCCTTGAGCATCAATTACAGCTTGACAACGACATCTCATGCTGTTCACAAGTCGACTTATTGTCTGCTGAGGCATGGCATCCCACTCTTCTTGAAGGGCGGCCCTCAGGTCATTGAGGTTCTGGGGTACAGAGTTACGAGCCACTACACGGTGAGTCAGCTGATCCCATAGGTTTTCTATGGGATTCAGGTCTGGAGAAAGTGCAGGCCACTCCATTTGAGGTACCCCAGTCTCCAGCAGCCTTTCCCTAATGATGCGACCTCGATGAGCTGGAGCATTGTCGTCCATGAAGATGAAATTAGGCCTGTGTTGTTCATGCAGGGGCACATTGACTGGATTAATGATGTTATTCATGTAGTATGGGCTTGTCACTGTACCATTCACAAAGTGTAGGGCAGTTCTGTATTGACTAGACACACCTACCCACACTGTAACACCGCCACCACCAAAGGGTCGTCTGGTGACAACAGTGGCTGATGCATAGCGCTCTCCTTGACGTCTCCAACATCGTTGGCGGCCATCATTTCTGCTCAACGTGAATCGACTTTCATCAGAGAACAGCACTGAGGCCCACTGGTCCCTCGTCCAGCGTAAATGCTCCCTGGCCCATGCAAGACGATGACGCCTGTGCCTGGTGGTGTGGTCAGGTACCCTTGCAGGTCGTCTAGCACGCAGACCACGCTGATGTAAACGGTTTCGAATGGTCTGACGTGACACTTGGGTGCCTCTCACCTCCCTTAAATGTGCCTGGAGTTGAGTGGCATTCATCATCCAGTTCCGCAGGGCACTGTTCACAATGAAGCGGTCATCAGTGTGGGATGTGGCCAAAGGACGTCCACTTCTATGCCTTTCTGTGACTCTTCCAGTCTCTCTGTATCTCTGTTGCAACCTGCTGATGACACTCTGTGACACTCTAAGCTCAGTGGCCACTTCCCTCTGAGAACATCCTGTTTGAAGCCTCGCAATGGCGAGGTACTGTTGATCAATTGTTAGGTGTCGTCTTGGTCTCATGATGTCAAAATGTGAACAGCATGATGAAGAGGACTGTTTAAATACCAATTCTAATTGAACCAGGAAATTTATTGGTCGATTCATGGATCAAACACCTGTTGTGAATTTTGCCGTTCAGCTCCTTGTTAGAGAACAGCAAGTTGTGCAAAAAGTACTGAAACATTGAATAGTTGGACATGTGCATTCAAAAGTTTAGAGAAGGTCAAATTAATTTCACCTGTAAAGGTTATAGTGCATTTTAGGTTCATCCTGAAATTTCACCCGAAAGCCGAATATCCCTAACTTTTTGTGAGTAGTGTATATTTGCGGCCAAAACCGTTTATCTTGTGCGTACGAGATATGATCTCGTATGTAGGAGATATTATCTCCTATGTAGCCTATGACTTAATAAATTTTTTTTTTTTTTCACCTTGCCTTTCAGGGCTTCCGTATATTAGCGTTATTTTCAGCATTAAAAGAATTACTTTGTTCGCCTGGTGTTGATTCTCATATACAGTATATTAGAGGGGAAACACTGAGGTAATGTTTATGGTTGAACGTTACCTCCGTAATCCAACATAACATTGTTGCATCAACTCTATTTAAATAATAACAGGGCCAGCAGTAAAACTGACTCACCGTTAGCCAGCAACAACATTTCATAGAACAAAATAAATCTTTTTTTTTTCCGGCAAAACACATTTACAACACAGAAAACACAATGACCACTTTTAATGTATTTTTGACATGTTGTATTTTTGGGTTTGCTATTTTGTTTTGTTACATGTTGTGTTTCTAAGTGCTTCTGGTGTTTTCAGTGTTGTAAATGTGTTTTGCGAAATTATACTGGGGGTTCAGATTTATTATTTTGTTTTGTGAAATATTGTTGTGTTTCTAATTAGTTTTTTGCATTTTATAAATGTTTTTGTGTATTCTGATTTGGAAATTTGTCTTGCCCTTCAGAGCAACCATAGTATATAGATGTTATTCAGTTCATATGTACATTATCAATGTGAATTAGTTGTTTTTCCAAGCCTGGCAATTAAGTATAATCTTGAAGAACATAATAGGACACCAGTGTGCTTTAAAGAGCACCAGAAAAAAATATATAATAAAAATATTTTAACATACCCTGTAATTGGCAAATGTCTTGGTTTGTGTTGATGGTTTAATGTTGCCAGTATAATTAACAGAAATGCAGGTGCAGATACTAATTAATTAAGCTGTACTTGTAATAAGAATGCTATCTGGTACATTTGAGGTACAGGATGGATGGGATACTATAATGAAAGGGAACACCTATTTAACTGGTATTTAATTCAAGAATGATTTTCCTCATATAACATAGGTCAGACCTTTGAAATATTATTAATTTTGGAGATAATAAGGAATGTCACCTGTGGCAATAAATGTCACTTATAAAACCCTTTCATTAAATGAGCATTTTTCAGAAATAGCAAAAAAAGATTTGACAAAAGGTTCCATTTATACTAGAAGACACACTAGTTACTGAAATATGCATGTGATGTAATTTCCACTTATGTGAATCAGTAGCACAATCAACCACAGGACTGTTTCAAAGTGGAAGAGTTATTCCTTATGAAGGCATGTTTTCATAAATACTAAAAAGACAGTGTATGATGTAAACAGTATTTATATTGTAAATTATGTTAGAAACTGTGGGTTGTTTGCTATGCACAGCAAAGCTCTGTGCCCTCCGTCCTGTTGATATGTAGCAGTTATTGAAACTGTTACATACTGTACTTAAAGTTTTATGCAGTTAAAACATGGTGATTAAAATCTATACTTAACCCATTTGTGTCACTGAACTCCCTAGAGGCTATTTTGTGGCCCTGCATTTTGGATATATTTTATTAACCATTAGAAATGCAGTATGTGCTGTGAATTCAAGTGACATTTTGACCATTGCATGTTAGCCAGTGAAATGGTACTTTGATTGTTTCTTTCATTCCTCTTTTTTAGATGGCACTGGGATTAATTGAATACCACAGGCGTGTGCTGGAATTGAGCAATGCGTTAGTTCAGGCAGGCCACAAGTCAAGCCCAGCTCCGGCTGAATCAGCTCAGATGGCTCAGCTGCGAAGTGATGGTCACCTATCAGTCCATTCACGTAACAGGGCAGTCTATTTAACGGCCTCTCCCTACTCATTTGGTTGCTTCCTCCTGCATGTATGCTTGCTGCATGCTGCCAGACTCAAATCCCCTACTCCACCCCAGCTCCTCATATGTTTATAAGGCTGTCCTCATTGCTGCTGGGTCTGTTCTGCATGTACCCCTTTGGAGATTTGCTGCTGCCCTCCTGGCTTCCACAACAGAACCATACCAGACTATATTGCTTTTTAAGATTGATTAATAACAAAATAACTATGTTTTAAGTGAGAGCTTTGGCTTGGTCAAAAGTACAAGATTGATTAATAACAAAAAACTATGTTTTAAGTGAGAGCTTTGGCTTGGTCAAAAGTACAAAAGACAGGAAACTCAAATGAGCACCACCAAGCCAAACTTCAGCTACGTATCTACACTATCAGGGATTTCCAGTACTTAATTTTTTAACCCTAGGTGTAGCTTTACGCCCTCTTTGGGCGGGTATCAACCCATAAGAATCAATGGGGGAAAGGAGAGAGAGGTTCAATACGTCGTCCCTTAAACCTACCAGCTAGCCTAATCTCATGATACAGTAGTCTACGCTATTCCCAACACACACACATAGGCTAAACACCCGCATGTACAGCTGTTTCACTGCATGTTTTATTACTCTATTCTTCATCATAAACATTCATTTTTAATGACGTTTTCGTAGTCTACTCGAGGTTATTGCACATTAAACAACAATATGTAATTATTCATAAACACTTTCGCTCTCTACATATTTTTAAGGTATTACTTTGACACATTAAACAACACTAATTAGGCTGCCGTGTATTCTTAAACACGTTTTAATATTTTTATGGTCTTACCTTGACACATTAAACAAGAATATGCCTATGTAATATTCTTAAATTCTTTCTCCCTCTCTCTCTACATATTTTTACAGTCTTAAAAATCCTATTACGTTGCATGTTAACAATGATGGAACATTCTGACTGAAACATTTTTATAACATTTGCAGGATGTCGTTGATGGCAGGTTACAAAATGGTTTTCTCAAGAACATCCCTGTAACATTGCATGTTAACTACATAGAGAAATTAGAAGGGCATGTTGACTACTTTTTCCAGTACTTCATCCAGTTAAGTTGATCAGGCTAAGATCTGCTTGCTATCACAAAAGGTGTTCTACACACTGTAAGTCGGCTTATTTTTTTTCCTTTAAATAATTTGGCGCCTAACACAGGGCAGTGTATATCCCATTGAGATATAAGAATGGTAGCCTATATCCCATCGAGATATAGGTATGTCCATTTCCCACACTAATTTGGAAAGGCTTTGCTTCAATCACAATCACGCGAGACATTAAGAGGATGTGGGTAACGGATGTGGGGATGCCGGTAACGGTCAGCAGGGACAGCTGCCGTTGCTAGTATTCACGCTATGCAAATATAATTGGGTAGGCTCCACAAATTTACTTCGGTCACACGAAGGTGAAATATCCCTTTAAAAACATTAACTTCTGTATGCAGGGTGTCTGCGGGTTATTAAAAAGTCTTAAATTCATCTTTATTTAAAAAAGGCCTTAAAAAGTATTCAAATTAAAATACATTTTTTGAAAGGTCTTAAAAATATTTGTATAGCAAAATGTCAAATGGAAAACCAATACTGATATGCGTAAGAGTCGGTCTTAATTACCGCGGGAACGTCGACTTGCAAACGCCGCAGTGTATCGGTTGGTTGTAGTTTGCTATTAAATCAATGTGAAATTAGCCCGCCCTATCAAGTGCACCGTCTCTCTCCAGAGAGGAAGTAGGCACGGCTGAGAGAGAACCACCGGCGCCGTAGTGACTTTGGATGTCCTCTGCAAGCTTGCTACGCTAGCTAAACTAGCTAGGCGAGCTTCATGGGAAAGTGTAACTTCAGTGAGAAATGGCTTGAAAAGAGCGAATATGCAGTCTGGTTGAAACCTATTCCTTGGTAACGTGTACAAAGCCTGCTGTAGTCTGTGTAAGAAAACGTTGAAGCTTGGCATGCTGGGTGTCAGGGCATTAAACACCGGCAGTATTCAATTGCACGGCAGACAGCAAATCCTATAGGCTAGCTCAGTTCTGCAGTAGGCCTACGGTTTCAATGACAGATAACGTTAAAGAGATATTGCAGAGCCTTTTCTATGGCCTTTTTTACCGCTTCAATTTGAACTGGAACTCGTGAGTAGGTGTGGTCATATGACGATGATGCCACGTAGTCATATTAAGAATTCATACGGTCAAGGAGTGAAAGGGTGTGAACTGACTCAGGCCCAACTGAACTCAATACGCTCTATGCTCAGCCCCCTTCCTGCTCTCTCCTCACAACTAAAGAAACAACAAAATGGCGAGCGACAAGAGTGACAGTAGTACTGCAGGGAGTTTTGAGGTGGAAGTGTTTGAAAGGATTCCTTCGTGGTGGAAGACTCTCCTCGCGAAGATGTTGCTTGGGCAATACAGCCATATTCATTCGAGCCACTGGCAGCAGCAGCCGCCCCGCCCCGGCTGTATTGTTTTGAGCAACGTCTTCGTGTACGAGGAGAGGACAGGGGATGTAACCGAATGGTAGAGCTAACGTTACCTAGCTAAGTTAGCTTGTTTGTCTGCCTAAAGTAGCATTACTATTAAATACATTCAAATACACAGCAAAACCCAGTCACACAGTAACGTTAGTATATTGAACATGACTGGTTGTAGCGCCTTCATCCACTTGGTCCGGAGAGAATTGTTATCATTTATTAGCTAACATTATTCATAAATGATAGCTAAGATAACTAGCTAGCTAGCTAAGTTACTAGTTCTCTGGACCAAACGGGGCTAAACTCACACACAATAGGCTGCTTTGCATTACCTAACTTATCGATACATTCCGTCTCGATAACAGAGCTAACAGAGCCGGTGGCGTTACACCGAGGAACGATACATCTCTGACTCCTTGGCACAATGCAGGCAAGTTAGCTAAAGATACCAAAGTAAGATGTTGTAGATGAATAACCCTCTATGGCTACATTCACAAGGTAAAAAGTGCCCCAGATCCTATTTTGTCCTCAAATGTGACACAGATCAGATTTTTTTATGGAAGTGTGAACAGCGAAAATCACATTGAATCTGACATTTCCTATTCTCATTTGGGCCACTTTTGAATGTGGTATTAGATGCCGATACATAACCGATTGTGTCAAAGCGACTGCAGTCTGTCAGATCGGAATTAATGTAACGTTTTACGTCATTTTTGATGTAGCTAGCATGGCATTAGAACGTTAGCACACGGGCTAGTTAACTCACTATTGTACAGGGTAGGTTATCAACAGATTCACATTATATTATCATGTGTTGTCATTTTAGATAAGTGCTAAATGTGCAAAGCAGTGGATTTCTTTGGGCACAAATGATACACCATAATAAGTCGGAAGTAGGCTACGTTTTTATATCATTCGCGGACAGCTGCGTTAACCGTTTTGTGATTTAAAATAATGTTAGAACTGTCCATATTATTGTCTTGGTTTGTTACACGATATTCATTATTCACGGTTTTCTCATGTAGCTGCTTAACGAATGTTATGGTTGTCGGTCCAATAATGTGTCAATAGTTGAATCTAAGGGTGTGCAGTGATTTCAGGCTATACATTACACATGAAGTTGAACAGATGTGTCGTGTGATAGCTTTTTTATATTTATATTTATATTATATATATATATATTGTGTATTTTAACATGGCTGGAACGCTGTATTGACCAATCTGCATCCCGGAACTATCCATTTTATAAATGTTATATTGACTGGTCTCACTAGCCAAACGGCCGAGTGCTCCATTTTATTAACTCGCCCGTCCTCAGAATCACTCGCCCAGGCGAGTGGGCGAGGTTAATTTCATGCCTTGCTTGAGTTTCACTGAAACCGCCCATGTCACGGTCCCTCCATTCGTGGCTCCGATCTCGCATTCACGAGTCCCTCTGCACAGAAGTAGCAGCCATGGCAGCACAAAAAGCTATTAAAAACCTTGGCTTTTTTCCCGTCTCCTCACCCTTATCAGTAGCTCCACTGCACATCAACTTTAAAATTAACGCAGAAGCTGTGACTTTGATGACTTCCTTTTTGTTGTTGTTTATTTCTGCAGGCTGTGTAACAGGCGCTATGTATTTTGTTTTTGTTAATTTGCACGGGTCATTTGAGGAGAGCAATCGGTTCACACTGGAATCAAGATATGGGCCACATTAAAAAATGAATGTGAACAGCCAAATAAAAAAAATCGGATCTTAGCAATAAATCGGAATTGAGCACTAAGGCCTGCAGTGTGAACGTAGCCTTAGTAGCTCCATATAAGTCATAATATTAACGTTAGCAGTAATACAAAGCAATTCGCATTTGAACTTGAACTAGCTAGTTAGCAGTACAAGGGTCTCAGTCTCAAAGACCACGTCCACGTGCCACGTGCCCAGCCGAGACCACCCCTAGGACCCCACTCCACCCATTTTTATGTTAAGGATCTCGTGATGTCACGAATCCCCGGAAACCAGCGTATTGGTAAGCCTACACAAAAACTCATATAAAACTATTTTGACTAAACATGAGATTTTCGGACATAGACAGTTGTGTATGATCATAATCTAACCCAAAACATCGGTTTTCAACGGGAAAAGTCGGTTTTTGACTGCAGTATCACTTTAACATTATTCCAACCGGTTCACAGACTGCAGCGTAAAGCTGGGGACACATTACACAATTTTTTTTTGAACGATTTGAGGTCGGGCAGAGTCTGTGTAGTCCAGGGAAGTCCAGGCTAGTCGCAGCTGTAATCGTTATGTGTGTGGGAGTGAAAGACTGTAGTCTGTCTCCTACGATCCCAGTCGGGAACGCCACGATTTTATCAAACGTTTGATTATATCGGGGTTATAGTCTTTGCATAATCTTGTGGTTTGCGCTGGCCAAAGATCGAAATCGCTACAGGAATTTTCAATAGCCAATGAAAAGTGAGTTTGCAACAGAGGAAGGTAGAGGTGGAAAAATATGGAAGTAAATATCAAATCCAACATGCGGATGACTGAGCCGAATAAACATGTTTTTTGGAATACTAAAAATGAGGAGCGACTTATGGATTTGTGGCAGACACAGGAGTGGGCTCCATGTTGGTTTTGATTTCAAAATATCGGGAAACAAGGGCACAAGTTCATTTTCGACAAAAACAATGTGCAACTGTTATACTTTTCATTTATTACACTTATTTTCACATTAACAAACTTATTTTTATTGCAAAGGCAAAAGACTGGTCAACGTTTCACTTGTACTAGAGCGAAATGGTGAAAGTCAGACGACACCACTTCAGGTAACGTTACGCAGTATGGAAACAAATGTTCAATTTGCTGTTCACACTGACAAATGGCCTATAGCCTATATCACGTGACTGTACCAAGAGGCTTTGCTGTAGTGGTAAGCGTCAAGCCTTACTATACAACAGACCTGGGTTCGATCCCTGCCTGGTACAAAAGTTTAATTTCATTTTGGACTAAAACAGTGCACATGTTCTGGTTTTCTCATACAAGAATGCTTTTTTATTGCAAAGGCAATGACATGTTTACAATATAAACTGTTCACTTTTACTGTTACTTAAAGGGTAACCAAGCACTGAAACAACTTATTTTAGTTGATAAGTTATGTATTGGGCCACACCAAAATGCTAGTGATTGGTTGTAGTCCCAATCTCGAATGTTCAATACAAAGGTTGATGTTTCTCACTTTGCAATGAAAATTACCGGAATCCTGCCCTCTATGGGTTGAACGATATAAGAAAAATATGTGACGTGTCAATGGGAGCCACGCCTCTCTTTTACTTCGTTTCGTCATCAATTTAAGACCCTGGTGCTAAAAGTACTGGTCACAAAATGTCTATTTTGAGAAAATCAAATCCCATAATATCATTGATCCATGAAATCAGCCATAACCTGTTGTTTCCATAATGGAGAAAAGAGACTTAGGCACCTTTTCTGTTAACAATATTTATAGGGTGGACTTAGCTAAACAAATACAACATGTTTCTATGCTCAACTTGAATTGTCTAAAAATGTCACTTCAGTACTTTTAGCACCCAGGTCTTAAATTGGTAACGCCCTTTTATCAGGACATATAAAAAGAGAGATCAAGTTGAAGACGGGCGGTTCGGATCTTTGCACAGTCTGAGTGATCTCGTTCTGAGACATCTAATTGTATTGAACCTTTCAAACTTTTAATATAAATTTTTTTTTTAAATGGCATCAGTTTGATCCGTGATAGCCTACTCAGTATTCGTAGTAGCTACATGCACGTTCAACAGTGCTGCCAGTGCCAGTCCCCGCCCCACTAAACTTGCATTTACCAATAACAACGTACAAGTTTACATTAATATCAGTTACTTGTTTTAATACATTAATCCTGCATTGAACTTGTAGCCTAGGCGATGTAAGCTCAAGGTGCGAACTTACAGACTAGACTGACTGCGGCGATTTGTCGTTCTTTTTGACCGCAGTAGCAGACGTTCGAGTTCGGAAGAGCAGTTAATTCAATCTCGTTCCGTTTAGCCGGCTACTCTGTCTCGTTCAATTTGTTGTCCCGCTTCAGTGACACCAGATGGGAAATATTAAATTATGTTTTTTTAAAGGAAATTGTTGTGCATAGACAAACGAAGAGACATTATATGTGTAACGTTATGTGCTATTTTTTTTAAAACACTGTTTGTTCAATTATACCAATCGTATTATTTGGGAAATCCCAACACAGCAATAATCCAAATCGCATCGTCATCCAAAAATGCCTTGGGAAGGGAGGGGATACTCTTTTTCATGACAGAGCAAGGGCAGCGTATGGAAAAGGGCGTGGTAGCCAGCCATAGTCCAGCCCCTTTTTGCATTTTTTTGAAATAACGAAAGAGGCGTGGTCTAGCTAAAACTCGGGGCTTGGTTACCCTTTAAACAATTCAGTCACTGGACACCACGGCAGTTATGCAATAGCTAACGTTATGGGAACAGGTATCCCATGGCCATTTGTCAAGCAAAGAAAAAAGTTTTAACTAAGAATATCATCTGGTTAAGATCGCGTTGTTGCATTAATGTAAAACAATCTATAAATAACTTAGGCTACATGTTTTCACGAACGTTTGTTTTAAAGACGGTCATTACAGAAAAACCGACGTAGTTCGGTAGGCTATCGCTACCACTGCACATACAGTTACAGTAGGCTACCAGAAAAACCATGCGTAGCCTAGTGTAGGCCGACCTATGTTGTCATTTCTTTATTCATTTGTGACAACAAAAAAAAACGTGCACTTCAGCTCTGTTCACTTTATGCTATTCACACGTAACACAATGTGACCATAAAAATTATGTAGGCCTACTAGGGAAATTAAGAATTTACAATAATACATTAAGAATTGATGATAGCCTACTATAAACTGCAATCTCTTTAAGAGATCGGATTTATAAACCTTCAATTCCCCAAACATATCTGGTTCATGGTTAGTCACTTAAAAAAATTACAATAGCCTCCGAACATGGCTCTAGTCTACGCTACTCTGCAGACAATGTAGCTTACTGCAAACACTTTTAATTATAATAATAATCTGAATAATAATCTCTGGTAGGCTACTTTCTTAGTAGTAGGCCTAGCTATTGTCTTCTTTCTGGCTAAGATTCCTGGGAAATATCGGTTGTCCAATTAAGCTTGTTAGCCAACATTAGTTTTGCCAGAAAAACGTTAGTCAGCTGCTAGTCAGGAAGCAGGTATGTAACATGTTGACGGTCTTCCTCAGTGGGATTAAGAGTGCGTGGGTCCTAGCGATGATTGATGAGATAATTGCGGAATTGTAGTGAATGATTGTGTGAGTTGATTGAATGATTGGATGAATACAGGAGTGAATGGGAGATGGGTACTCATTGGGAAATTGGATGATTGTATGGGGAACGCGGGGGCTGGGTTTCCTGTGGATATATAAGGAGCGCACCTGGGGTAGACAGGAGATCTGACGATGGGGTGAATGTGAGAGGACTGATTGCCTCTAAGTTCCTGCACGCGCACGGTGGTTATTCTTTTTCTTTTCTTTCAGTCGATTTGGTTTAGTTTTATTTTGTTGTGTGAATGGGCAGTCAGTGTATTGTGTATGGTGTAACGTGCCTGCGGAACAGCAAACGGCGACAGCGAGTGGGAGTGGTTCGAAGCTGTGAAGTAAAGCAGAAAGCTGTGAAGTAAAGAAAGCAGAGGGAGCCAGTGTAACAACGAGCCTGGTGACGAGCTGTTTCTGGGGTAATTTATTCCCCAATCAGTAAGGAACGTGGGTGCGCCGCATTAACTGGCTGACGTGTGTGGGTCTGATACCGGGCTAAGCGGGGAACTGAGCGGCAGCGGGTGTTTGTGGTTTCTCCTGCCAGAGTCAGTGTCCTGTGCCTACCCCGGCGAGTGTGACGAGGGTGGCGGGCCATGGTGAAGTCTTGGGTCCCATGATTCGTCCGAGGGGGTGGACAGATTGAATTCTCATTGGCGTCCACCAAGGACGACGACAAGCTGTCCCGCTGTGTGTTTGTGTCTTTTTCTTTTGGGACCGTACGGCTGGGGTGTATTTCATTTGAGGTGTGGTGTTTTTTATTTATTTTTATTTATTTTGGTAGTCCTCCCAGAGCTGCAGTGTGGGCAGGACTCCACCACATTATTCCTTTTGTTGTGTTTGATGTAATGCGTTTGTGGCGTGAAATGTTGGGTTTTGTTCTTTTAATGAATGTGAGCGTACCGCCGTGTCTGTCTGTGCGTGGGCTTTTCCCCTGGATGTATTGTGGAGCCGGGCAGCCGGCAGCCCCGCGGTAGGCTATTTAAGGGGTGGTCACAAGTGTGTGTGCGTGTGCCCTTTGCGTTATCATTCCCACAAAGCCTGAACCGCACAGTGTGTGGGGATTGAGTGACAGTGTCGTGTGTGTGTGGGGTAGGAGGCACGCTTACCTGTGGGAGGGGTCGGCTGCGTCCGGCTGGAACGTGGGGGGGGGGGGGTGTAAAGGGACCCACAGATGGCATTGCACTGTCAGGTTGTGTGTGTTCTGTGTCCTAGGTTTTTATGAATTGCTCTGTATTAAATCTACTTTATGCTGTGCTCATTATGAACTCGGCAGCTCGTAGCCCAGACATGGAAGCTCAGAGTTATGCATCCGGCAAGCCAGTGTTGAATAGCCTAACATTGCATGTATTTCTATAGAATACTAATGGGCCTATTTTAAAACCATTTCCATATTTTACTTATGCAAACTATTTAGGCTGTATGTCTTTCAGCTAGAATGTGTTTGCGTCTAGCCTATTGTGCATGCATGTCTCCATATAGACTTCATTAATTTACATGCTTCATGATCCATAGCTAAGGTGGTGCTGTTCATTGTATTTTATTAGACATTAATTCATTGTATTTTATCATCTACAAACTTTTAATGTAATTGTGGGCTATCGGTAATGGGAGAAACGCTCATTCTCGTCAGTAGAGGGCGTTAGTTACGCGACTGCATGCATTTATTTGGAATGCATGTGTTCTGTATGCATGTCTCTCAATGTCGTTATCTTCGTGCATTATTCATAATTAGTTGGCTACCAAAAATAAGTGATATCTGATCAAAAAACATCTCTGATGTATTAATTTTTTTAATAAAAAGCCAAGTTACTCACGCATAGCCTACAGAGCACTGTACAGAGCACTCCAACTTGCAAAAACTAGGCGTGCCTTTTAAAAATATTGATATCAAAATGTGGCCAAGTTACAACTAACAATATTGCCTATCGTAGCTCACACTAAATAAACTAACACTATTCCAATGCAACGCTATCCAAACTTTCCTAAATTATTTAATCCAATTTGGCCCTGTGTTCATCTTACCATCTCAAGAGAATGTGGTCAATGAAACTGTGCCACATCAAACTGCAAAATGAGAATAATTTATAGTGGAAATACTCTGATTCAGATTAAACAGAATAATTACTACACTATAGGGCATGTTAGGGCATTGTCTGCATCCACTGCTTTGGGTCTATGAAAAGCACAGAATTAATATGTATTTATTTGGAATATTTGCATTTCTATTGAAACCTGTGTGGTCCTACAGAGCATAGACATCCTTGTGTTCACAAAATTCTGTTTGTAAATATAACTTATGTTAAGAAAATTAGTACTATTTGCCATCTGACCCTCAAACATGTCTGGATATGTTTGTAAAAATTCTATATGCTATTTTCTAGGTAATAATACTCATTTTTATCTGCATTTCTTTATTCATCCCCCTTTTCTCTATTGTACATTATGTTTCTTGATATTTGTCTGTGAATTGTAAAGAAATCTGTAGCACATTTTAAAACCTGTACATTTTCTAAAGTAAACTTGCCAACAAAGTATAACCTACGGAAACCCTGAAAGGCAAGGTGAAAAAAAAAATGATGATTTTTTCCTTGCCTTTCAGGGCCTCCGCCGTAGTACGTTAAGTCGTACGTACGATTTAGCACTGGCATTGGAGCAGGATTTCCATAACCTAAAACAAACTCATGAAACCAACCTAAATTATCAGGAATCTAGACGTCGGGGTGGGGAAATCTAGGTTGAGAGACGTTTTTACATAAACAGACGCTAACCCTTATTAGCGTTCACCTGAACGCTACATGGCGTTTCGCCTACTTTTCAACACAAAAATGTTCACTGGGTAACAGAAAAAAACAATGGTTAATTTAGCCCCCTATCTGCATACCTGTTTATCATAGTTATAGAAACATTAGCTTTACCAAACAAGAAATAATGTAGCAATTCAGGGTCTAAATATGAGTCAAAAATCTCTGTATATGCAGATAACACCACCTTCCATATAAGCCCAGAAGCATCATCCTTGATGGCAATTACTAAGGAACTTGATGATTTTTCTATTATCTGGCTTAAAGCCAAATTATGAAAAGTGTTCTCTACTTAGACTTTGTTCTTTAAAACATACAAACTATGAATTGCCTTGTAACACACCAATCAAATGGACAGATGGTCCGGTCACATACCAGAAGATAGAAGAGACCTGACAAAGATTCATCTCGAAATTAAACTTAATAAAATAGATAAGATTTTACAGCCCTGAAAAAGGTAACTTCCTTTCTCTGTATGGAAAGGTTACACTCATATATTCTTTAATAATCTCATAATTTACATGTCTTATGTCTCTTACTTCTCCTGACAATATTTTTTTTCAAGTATTACGAGCAGAAAATATTCCGATTTATATGGAAAAATAAACCAGAAAAAATAAAACAAAAATATATGTACAATTCGTATGAGAATGGTGGCTTACAACTGAGTAACCTAAAAGCATTGAACTATACACTCAAAGTTATCAAAATTGTATAATAATCCAAATTGGTTTACTGCCAAACTGCTTTTTTTTTCTACAAATCAGATGTTAATGGGTAATCTTTTTCCTTTTTTTCAATTAAGAAAATTTCCACTAGAATACATATGTCCAATGTGGTCTAATGTATCCCCCTTTTTTCAAGATGCTATTACTTTATGGGTTCAGTTTCAGTTTTACCCACCTGAAGCACCGACAGATGTTCTCCAGCAACTCTTATGGTTTAACTGCAATATTGTAATTGAAGGGAAACCCCTTTACTGGAATCCCTTCATTGTGAGGCATATTTATTTTATTAATGATATTGGTGATATAAATGGAAATATCTATACTTAAAATAGGTTTAAAGAGAAATATGGTGATATATGTACAAGACACCGTTATATACAAGTAGTGTCAGCAATACCTCTGGTATGGAAAATAATGATTAAGAACACTAATGAGCACTTTACTGTGTGTCGTCCCAGTATGAAAAAATATAAATGGTTTTTTAAACAGGGAGATATATCAATTTGCTTTGCATCAAAAAAATTATGCCCAGTTCCATACCGTTTTCAAACATACTGGGAAGAGATTTTTGATGTGCCTATTTATTGGAAGGAGATTTTCTCTACTATGTATAGAGCATCTGTTGGTACTCAACTGTGGGCCTTTCAGTTAAAAATATTTAATATTTTTATAAAATCATGTCTACAAAAAGGATGTTACACATATGGAAAATTGAGGATGATGCTATTTGTAGATTTTGCCATGAAGGGGAGGAGGATATCATGCACTTGTTCTGGTATTGCCCTGTAGTGATCACCTCCTGGTTACAGGTGGAATAGTGGCTCTCTCTGCAGGCCATTCATTTACCGGTAAATCCTTTTATAATCATTTGGGGAGATCATCGCCCCCATAATGAACTGCTGAATACTATTTTCTTACTAGGGAAGATATTTATCTTTAAAGCCTCAAAACCAGAATTACTACAATTTAACTCTTTTGAACTTTTTCTTAAGCATCACTATTTATTAGAAATAAATATTGCCACTAGAAGAAGCAAGGGGAAGGAGTGCATTACAAAATGGGAAAAACTGTAAATCACAGAAGTGGGACAAAGACCATTGATACTTTATTTTTGATTAAGAACTATGGTGTATATACTTATCAGCATGGGGGGTTTTTGTTTCCATGCCTGTAATGTTTGAATGTTGAATATTGCATATTGTAAATTGCTTATTGGACATTGACTGTAGAAAATCTTATGAGAAAAAAAATTGAATGTGAATGTATGGTGCTGATTATCTGGATGCTGGTGTCATTATTTATTATGTGTAATGGCCTAATTTATTTTATTTATTGTTTTTGAGGGGGGGTATTTTTATTTGTTTATTATTTATAATGTGCGTGTTTATCTTTCTTTTGATTTCTTAACAATGCAACATAGTTCCTGACATTAAAATAAGTATTTTGTGGAAAATTTTGCATTTGGTCTCATTTATTCGCATTTGGGAGATGTTATAATGCACATCCGGTAAGTTTTCAGGAGTTTCTTGATGTACAAGATTTTGCATAGGACCCCCAAAAAGCTAGAAACGACCCTGTTGTTAGGGGAACGTTGTGGGAACGTAAAATTGTTAGCTGGGCTGGCGTGGGTTTCCTGAAAGGTGTCGTAGCACAAAAAATGTCTTGATGTTGTTCGAACATAGGTGTCATTTACGCTGGGGACATGTCCCCACCATTTTATGAAATGGCCAATTTTGTCCCCCCACTTTTTAAAAGTATAATTTGTTAAAAATGTTCTGAAAAATAGCGTACATAAAGAAATGTAATAAATGAGAACGCTTTGAGAAGGTTTATTTGCACAATAAGAGAACATACTGTACAATGCAATGTAAATATAGAAGAAACAAATCCTAGGCTGTAGCCTGTCAGTGTAAAGGGGGGGGGGGGGGTGGGGGTCCACCGAATGTTGTTTTTTTTTCATCTGAAAAAAAGTGTCCCCACCACTTTCCAAAACAAAGTGACACCCTTGTGTTAGAATATCATTTTCCTTATCTTATTCAGTTGTTGGAGACACAACCTGGATTCATTCTGTCTTCCATGACAACATTGTTGTTACAAAATGATTTGCTATAATCCACATACATGGCGGCAATGGCTCTGTGAACTGCGTAGAATATTTTAAGAGCAGACAGTCTTTGATAATGGACTCCAATATATGAGAACTAAGTCAGCCTATAGATTTTTTTGCCTGGGCATATACATTGAGTAGATGAGGTTTTGATTATTTTGTGAAAAACAATAAATTATTGCATATGATGCTGCAAATCAATAATGCTAATCAATAGGCCCATGATCAATACAGCTTTGACTACTTGATTAGTCCAGTAGCCTACTTATTGTGGTTTCGCTGGATGAAGGCGGGGTTTCCTAAGTGTATCTTCAAGTAAGTCGTGAGCTTTATGTCTTCAAGACATGCTTTTATGCTTTTCATGATATTTTTATACACTACCCGTTCAAAAGTTTGGAATCACTGAGGAATTTTTATGTCTTTGAAAGAAATCGATACTTTTATTCACCAAAGTGGCATTAAATTGATCAAAAAGTATAGTCATGACATTAATAATGTTACAAATTACTATTTCTATTTGAAATAACTGTTTTTTAATTCAATCTGAAATATCAGTTTTTTAATTCAATATTTACATATGATTGCAAAGCCCCATTTTCAGCAGCCATTACTCCAGTGTACTAACAACACACATCTCTTTTCCACTGGTCAAGTGTACCGTACTGGTACGGTGCGGTACGTTTTTCAATTACCGTTTGAGGAGAGTTCGTTACGGTCACGGAAAGCCTAAGACGTGCTGGTTAGGTGCCCTAACATACAGTATGTGGTACTGGTCCACTTTCAAAAGCGGTCCGACGGGTGTCGTCATTATGCCAGTGAAGCGCGCACACACACAACAGAAATGAACCGCCATTTTTAAATCCCTGCTTGCTCACTGATAACTTGTTACACTGCAAAACATTCAACAGAAAGATATAAGCTAAGACACAACAGGAAAAAAAGACACTAAACTCCGGGTCTGTCATGTTTGTTGTTGATATTAGTGACGCTCACTGGTGAGCGTGGTAGTAACATTGTTGCTATAGCTACATCCAAGCGTTGCTCTCTTACGCAAAGAAGACTACAGCTACTGACCTTTTAAAGGTTGTATCAGCGATTTTGGGTGGAAACATAAATGATCACATTCATCTGATTTTTCCTCACGATCCGCTAGCTGCCCGCCCCATAAGCAGGCCGTCAAAAAACCGCGTCTCTGTAGGCAGCCTATGCTCCGAGATCGTACACAAAAACAATGGTACTACCAACTACTCAAAACCAAAATAAACAGTATTCCAACCAATCACAATGATCTGCACAAACGTGACGTCACTTCTGAAGCGAAATCCCAAACAAACATACTTATGAATAATTATGTTATGTTTTAAAAAATAGTGTTCAAGCATCCAGAATTATAACCACGTTAATAACGTTTGTAAGAAACCAAACCGTTTGTAAATCCGTCAAGATTTCAGCGAGATAAGAGTATTAGCGTTTGTGCAGATCATTGTGATTGGTTGGAATACTGTTTATTTTGGTTTTGAGTGGTTGGTAGTACCATTTGTTTTTGTGTACGATCTCGGAGCATAGGCTGCCTACAGAGACGCGGTTTTTTGACGGCCTGCTTATGGGGCGGGCAGCTAGCGGATCGTGAGGAAAAATCAGATGAATGTGATCATTTATGTTTCCACCCAAAATCGCTGATACAACCTTTAAGTGGAAAATGAAAGGGTACTGATTCTGTACTGTACCGCGGCCGTTTAATGTGGACCAGTACGGGTCCAGTACGGTACACTTAACCAGTGGAAAAAAGATAACTGTGTTACTTCATCCTTAAGTAATCATGCTAATGTTCTAATTTGGTACTAGAGAAAGCATTCCCATTATATTAAGTGTAGCTGAAAACAATTATGCCCCTATATGAAGCTATAAAATGTCTTTGAGTTACTAAAGTAGAAATAGAATGAAATTGATAATGTTACAAACTACCATTTCTATGTCTTGACTGTATTTTTTGATCAATTTAATGCTACCTTGGTGAATAAAAGTATGCTTTTTTTTGTTGAAAAAATAAAAATGTCTCAGTGATTACAAACTTTTGAACGGTAGTGTACGTACGTGAAATATCAAGGCGTCGTTATCGGGAAATCCCTGAATATTAGCCTACTGCCGTTGACAGGTTAGGTTTATGTTAAACTTATCAACAATATCAGATGCTACTTTACAATCCATTAACTATCTCCCAACTGCAAACCTGTAAACAATGAGGGCCAAAAAAGACACAATAAAAAGAGAACAAAGGAGAGAAAATCTGATTTCTTATCATGTTACGAACAAATGGTTTGTAAAATTCAAGCAATGACAAAACATTTTAAGAGCTAACCATTTTGGATCACTAAATTTTGCAGAGCAGATTGCGTGGAACCAGGCTTGTGTGAGGAATAAGGAATAACATCTGTGTTTTGGCTCCAATGTGCCAGAGTGGTACTAAAATATACAGTATAGAATGCTCTTGCAAGTCAGAGACAACAAAGCCTATGTGTAGTTCAGTCCTGTTAGGCCAGTCCCCTGGAAAGCATTCAGAATTTTTATCTCACTTGACAATAGCATACAGAGAATCAGCCTGACTTTTCTTCATGAAATCCCTTTCAGCAGATCCTCAGCTTTGCAAAGTGTGTGTTAGGCTCCATGTGAAAAAAAAACTATGTCAGCCATTAGAAAAGCTTCTGTGGGGAAGTTCGAGCCCTCCTTTACCATGGCTTTGTACTGCCCATCACATTAACACCCGAGGAGCCATTACAACTGTCAGAGGGAATAGTAGTCACATTCTCCAAGACTGCAGCAAACCTCCCTACTGCGTGCCTGCTGTTTTATCAACTGCTTATTTCCCATCACTGGAGCAAAGATTTTCTTGTGCAGGAGATCAGTCTGGCTTAATTACATGAACAGCACAGTCTCCCTCCTGTTCAGGATTCTTTTCTTAGGCGGATGATCCTTGCATTTCAAAAAACATAGTACTAATAGTCTTTTTTTTTAAATACAAATAAGCTCCCCAGTTTCTGGTATATTGTTCATCATAACCAAATCAATGTAATGTTGTGTGGCAGTCCACTTGGAAATGACCTTAGCAGGTTCACAGATTGTCCATTTTGTCATTTTGTTGAAGTCTATAAACATCTGTAAACATACAGTGAGCACCATAATTCATTGGACAGTGAAACATTTTTTGTTATTTTGGTTCTGTATTCTAGCACTTTGAGTTTTAAAGGATACAATGACAATGAGGTTGAAGTGCAGACTGTCAGCTTTAATTATAGGTGTTGTCATCCATATCAGATGAACCATTTAGAAATTATAGAACCTTTAGTACATAGTCCCCCCCATTTTCAGGCATCAAAAAATATTGGACAGTTTAACATAATGTAGAATAGAGTAATCATGTATAATATTTGGTTGCATATCCTTTGCATGCCATGACTTCCTGATGTCTGTGATCCAACAATATCCAACAATCCAATAATTTCAGGTACTCCTACAAGCAATACTATAACCTCTCTGCATTTGAATGGATCTCTATGGGAATTGGAGGGACACTCTATGGGAACACTGGAACAGTATGGAACACATGGTTGGTGAAGGGTCTGACGTATAAAACAAGCCTTAAACCATCACTCTGCTGCCAGATATGCAGTAGATATGGATGGATAGCTTGAAGGGTTTCTTCTCCTGACTTATTTTTCCATAGAGTTCAATAGGAAAAATTGTCAGGAGAAACAACCCTTAAAGTGATCCATCCATATCTACTGCATATTTGGCAGCAGAGTGATGGTTTGAGGCTCGTTTGATACCTCAAACCCTTGATGACGTACAGCTATTTTGCTAACCACATATTCCATACTGTTCCAGCATAATTTACAGCTAAATCTAGTCCCACCCCCCAATTCCCATAGAGATCCATTCAAATGCAGAGAAGTTATAGTATCGCTTGTAAGAGTACCAGAAAATAAGATATCAAGAGTCGTTTGATATTGTTGTGTCACAGACATCAGGAAGTAATAGCATTCAAAGGATATGCGACCAAATATTAAAAATTATTACTTTATTCTACATTATGTTAAACTTATGTTTAAACGTTTCTCATTCTGAGTACTTCTAAATAAAATTATGTATAGTGATGATTGTGATTAGTATTATGGTAGCAGTGTAAGAATAAGGATAATTTTGAATATACCTTTATGTAAAAGTGTGTTGAATGAATATCCAGTCTCCACTAGTGATTAAATAATAATAATACATCAATGCACACTGTTTTTGTTTTACTGATTCAAAATGCTAAGGGTAACTTCACAACTAAAACATCATGGTTTAACACAATGAACATAGCCAGGGGTAAATCTTGAGACATAATACAATATGCTCAGCTACATGACACCAAACTAACAACCTGCCAGAGCAGTCTCAGTCTACAAAAGTGAAATTAAATTGTGCAAAGTTGTAGTGTTTTAGTAGTTACATGTCTACATTTTCTCTGATTGGCTCAACAATTCATGTGATTGGGACCACAAGTAATATTTTGGGTTATTTGAAATTGACTTAGTCATACATGCACTATTTTAATTTTATTCTAACATGCCTCAAAATGTAACACATTTAAATTAAAATATTGTATGTACGTGCAAGTCAATTTCAAATGACCCAAAATGTGAATTTTGATCCCAAGCACCTGAATTGCTGAGCCATTCAGAATAAATATAGGCAGACACTATTTTAAACATGCCTTAAAATGAAACACATTTCCATATCTCTATGCATACAATGAGGAAACCTTTTTATTTAAACAATACTCAATATATTGGCCAAAATTTAAACCTGAATGAAAAACAAACAGGAACAGTAGTGCACTGAGACATAAAATTGATAAGTTGTTAATCAACGCTGAAACAAGCAATACATTCTGCTATGTGTCAAGTAATGAGCTTATAATGGCATCAGAACACTATGATTCAGCTTCAACATATAATTGAATATGGATAGTATAATTCTCTAGAATGTTTTGGGTCAGTTTTTCTATTTGTATCCAAACAATTGATTTGCTAGAAATTATTACTCCATTTACAAGATTGAATGATTTGTGAGTAATCAGACATTTGGCCACAAACTGCACATGAACATGAGATCTAAAACATTCAGGCACAGAATTTCATTATCAGATGTGGGTGTAACACAGGTGTGAAATGTTGATTATAGGTATGGGGTGAAAACACAACCTGAACACATGTATGTACAATTGTACTGTAAGTGAACGGCATCCTGTGGCATTAGTTTGGCTAACTTATCATGACCAACATGCTCTTTAATGGCACAATAGTTCATGGGTAGGGTTAGGCCACTACCTGAACATGCAATCTAAGGAAAGGAGTTGAGAAAGGAATTTCATATTATTAAAGGATACAAAGGAAATGTTATTTTAGTGGTCACTCACTTTTACAATTTAATAATGCCTGCATTTCTTCCCAACGCCTTCTGAGACTTTTTTGACATCTTTCTGAAGCCATATAAAGTTAAATTAACAAACTTGTTTTGTTGTTGGGTTTCACATATCTGACAATTTGTCTTAGCCTGATTAACACATGCACGTTTTGAATATGGAGGAATGATGTTGATGTTGTTTTATAATAAATTAGCATTAACACAATCACCCATGATAGTAAGAGGTTTCTTTTTAATAAATAAAAAAATTTAAATAAAATTATTCAACACATCTATGAGTAGATTTTTTAGAACGGAGAATTTCAAAAACAAAGTAGCATACAAGCTCAAAACTCAGACCACTGTATATCATTGTTAATTACATTTTTGTACGGAATTATAATTGAATTTTTGTTTCTAAAAGGACCACCAGAGCGCAGGAGAGAGCTTTAGCTAGTCAATATCAGCAGCTGCCGTATTTCAAAGAACCACTGTTGCATTGTTTTAAGCTAGTATACCTGGGACCTATAACAACAATAATAATAATAATAATAACAATAATAATAATAATACGATGGTGAGGAGGTAAACGAAGAAGAAGCAGCACAGTTGTAAATGATGTCAGTACTATGATGTGTAATTCCTGATTTTGTACAATTATTCACTTCAAGCATGCAGACAAGGTGTCAGACAATACCGTTTGCGTTTTATTCTGAAATGTCTGTGAAATGCTTTGATTTTAAACATGAAGAATACACACAAGTAATTTGTGCTTGTAAAAATCGTATTAAATATGTAGGCTACCATAGTAAATGTTCTCAATTTATCTAGGTTACCATTCTGGTTTGAGGGAATGAACCATGCTTCTTTTTCTTCATCGAAACTGCTATGGAACGAAGGCTTATCCGGGGTTTATCCATTTTTTCTTCTGAAATTCTCGAACGGATTGAAGTCCAGCTGTAGTAGACAGTGGGTGTGCTCCGTGTTTTAGTTGATGTGCCGCGAGTGTTCAGATGAGCTCACGTCGCTGATGCACACATCGTGTCTACCAATCAACAAAAGGCGTTAGGACAGCAGGCAAGCCTCCCAACTAGTCTAGAGAGTCAATGAATATTAATACAGAAGCAGCTCACTTTCATCCACACAAAGTTAGCAGATTATCAAAGGAAAGACTGCTGTCAGCAGAGCAAGGTCCATGAAAATTTCTATATCATATTTGGATGTAGACTCTTCAGATTCGTAATTGTTCATTTTTAAGTCGGCGTTGTGCACGACAGTGGTGGTGAGGAAGACACCAAAAAAGCTGCGAGGGACGTGTAGCAGATGAAGACGTGCCTCGCACACTACTTCCAAGACTTTGGCAATTGCTAGATTTTTTTTTCTTTAAAATGTCAAGACTTCCTCCATCACGGTATGTCCAATACAAGCAGAGCCGCTCATTTGGAAGGATGCAGGATCGCAGCCTTTCTAATCTAAAGGTCCGGTCCTATAAATTGTGACAACGGCTGTCAGCACTGAAATAAGTAATCGATATTCAAGAATGCGTGGCGATATTCTTTTAGAATCTTAACGATCATTGCCCCTTCTCCTCCTCACTCTGCGTCTAGGGCTTTCTTTTAAGGTGAGTGGTCCAGTATACTTGCAGTTTCAGCAGGAACATTGCTGATAGTGACAGATTATTATTGAGGGTCCATGCGAGACTTTGGGTGAAAACATGTCTAGCCACTTCTCTGTGAGGATCACTGCTATCAGAGATGGCATTTTGGTCCAGCACTTCAGTTTTTACCTCTAAAGTGCCACGGAAGATCCTATTCATGTTTACTCTCTCCATCTCTGTCACCTACCTGTTCTATAGCTTGATGAGCTGCTACAACTCGTTACAGTTCCCATTGCAAGATAACTACGTGTACCAAGCGAGACTTGTGACAGAGGAGACAACTTTCGTAGCTTTTAGAGAGAAACTTTATTCCGCCACATCCCAGGGTTATTTTGGTGAGGACCTGGTAGAAAGGACCGCCACCGAGCAGACGGTCGCACGATATGCCGTCTCTACCGTCGACCAGCCAGACAATGTGGCTAGCGAACAGAGGGCAACGGAATGGGTCAGAACACAGCTTGCTCCGACTGAAATGATTGCAGGTTCTCAGAATGCAGTTTATGAAAGAGAGCACCAGGAATCCAGCACCACGGACGACGAGCTCAGCAGGAGGGGGAATAGCACCCCGGATTACGGGGAGAAAAAATTGCCCCAGGCCATCATAATTGGGGTGAAGAAAGGGGGCACCAGGGCTCTTTTGGAGGCTTTAAGGGTTCACCCCGACGTCAGAGCAGTTGGGGTTGAGCCCCATTTCTTTGACAGGAACTACGAGAAAGGACTCGATTGGTACAGGTGCGCTCTCTTTCCTTATACTTTCAGCCTGCTTCATACGAGTTGTACACTGACAACAATATGCTGTTATTTTCAGAAATGCGATTATGCCAGGAACATACCACTTATATATGTTGCTAGGCTACAAGTAGTTGAGTAATCTTTAGGGATTTTAAGACTATTAAAATGAACAAGAATTGTCTATAAAATACAAGTTAAGAACTAAGTTTTATTTGAATGGCTGAATGTGCTGCTTGAGCTGCTCTTGGCACCGTAGAAAGTTTATCTCACATTTTCCAGTGAAATACAGCTAACGGTGAGTGACGTTTTTATCTATACATTTTTGGTTTATTTTATTACTTTATTATTATGCTTCAATTGTAGGTTTGGCTGTTATCATACTCAGATGTAACGACTGCACCTTATCAATCTAATTGTTGTAATTCACCTGCAAAATTACAGTTCACCAGAAAACAGTAAAATTATGCAACAGTAAATATTGCTTTTTTTGGCAAAAGACACACATGATACATGTATTTTTGCAAGTGATTGTAGGCTACGCATATCAAATTATTCTGAAACGCGCACGCATGAAAAAAGGTAAGACACCTCAAAAAGGTACCACAAAAGTAGGCTATGCTTAGTATCGATAAAGTAGATAATATGAAGATGTTTAGTCTGAATTGTATCCGTTTTAATGTTCTGTATCTTTGAGTTTATATGTCAGTTCGGTTGTAAGTACTCGTACTAAAAATTATATAGACTACTGTATGTTTGGTATACAATGAGAGCTGAAATGTGCTATCAGTGAATTATGTAAAGACACAGTGTGACCAAATACAGTGAGAAATAATTTTCCCGATACGATGTATATGGACTCGACTCTTCATGAAATGCACCTGTGGATGTTCTCATGACTATTTCAAATGTTGCGGATTTTATGATGAGATTAACTGCAGAGAAAACGATGAAAACCGCCCCAAACCACCATTATGTAAAGAAAATATGTGCCATGGGTCTGTACATAGTCAGTTGTTTAACTTCTTTGGATAAATCATTCTCACACCTAAATTAATATTTAATCAGTGTACATATTAATGAACTATGTAGTTACAGTTTTTACATTCTCTGTGTGTAGTCTACAATCTATAGTATAAATCAAATAATTCCAAGTTTATTCACCCTTTTTACATACTTTCTGTATGTTACCATGCCATTTTGAGTCTGACACTATCTGTGCAACATTTATATTGGACATTTTATGATATTTCACGTTAAAATGTAGGTGTACACAGTAAATTCACAGTAAAATGTCCAGTGTTAATTTAAGTCTAACAGTGTTCATTCAACACTAGCAGTGTACATATGAGCGTACCCAGATTAGGCTCATATGTACTTTGTTAGAGTTGAATTAACACTGGACATTTTACTGTGTAGCTCTATGCATAATCATATTTAACATTCAATTTGAAGTGATTCTTTGACCATTTTAGGTAGGATACAGACTATGTAAAACACACAACTTCTTTTTTTAAAACATAAAAAATGCATAAGCTTCAAATAAAAAAAATAAGTCACACCACCAAACTGAGGAGATACATTTTGTTTTCTCAGGAACATATTACCTGAGTAGGCTATGTGATAGTATTTACGCATCAATAAGACTCCAACATATAAATCTTGTAGGCCTAATGCAATCACTAATTTATGCAGCAATTTACTTAATTTTTTTTAAGAATTACATTTTTATGTTTACCTTATGGTTTATTTAAATAATATGTTGGTCAGTGTTTTGGTTGTAGCCAATTAAAAGAACATCACCAGATGTAGGCCCTAGATGTTGATATCTTGACCAATATTGTTTAAATAAAGAAACTGTGTGGACTGTAACTGTGCATGTGCAACTAGATCTTCTCAGTTTTGTTATCTAGACACCAAGCTTTGCGTATTACGAAAACATTGGTATATGTAATTCTATGCTGTGTACCTTGTTAAATACTGCTTCCAAGAGGGGAATAACATACAATGCTCTTTGTCAGAGAGGTTGTATACACAGGACATGGATGCCAAGTGTTCAAGAGAGAGAAAAATGAGAATGTATCTTGTATGTACAGCAGAATGTTAAAGCACTGTATAGACACTTTAGCTATTAGTAATATTAGTTAACGTTAGAGCAGTTTTATTAGCTTCTGTTGTGCAGCTTCCACAGCACAAAAATAATATAGGTTCTATTTGAAATTAAAATAGTGTATCTAATATGAAGACATGTGGAAGAGACAGCATTTTTGCCTGGAATGGCCTTTTGCATTTAAAGTAGCTACAACACTGGCTAGCTAGTTCAAATTTCCACAAATGCTAGACTTGACAGACTTATGATATACATTCAATAATAAAATGGCACTTGGAAGTAGGGACTGCTTACTACATTTTTTATTCGTCATTCTGCTTCTCCAAGTGGCATGAGGGCATTAAATACAAATTTTGAGCAAAAGCATTTTAAACTGGTATGATGCAAATTAACACCCTTGGCTGTTGTAGCTGTTGATTTGACATTGTTTGACATTAAAGGGTATGTGTGCTTGGACCATGCTCCTGAATTGGAATGGAGTGTATGTGTAGAAGCATATTTTGGCACATGCACCTTTTTGTCATAGACAAGGCAAAGAAAAATTATTTAATATGGTGATACAATTTTAGACATATAGGAAGGATATCTGACTTGTTTGGAAAGCAATGTCCTGTGAAGTCTCTGAGTCATATCATAAGCGGTCTGGAATGATATTTCTCAGAAATGTAATAGTACACATCATAGCTTGATAGATTGCCTTTAACCGTTAAAGGTAAATTTAATATTTTTATCTTGTGAGCAATCACTCCCCAAACAAATGTTATGTTGAACAGTGAGAGATGCTGAAAGGGGGATAGTTATTTTCTTTTTTTGAGTGAGAAGTCAGCAGTAATGTCTGAAAAGCGGTAGTCCTAAAGTTTGTGGATGGTGTGTGGTTTGTCTGTGGTACACAGCTTGTGCAAATGGGCTGGAGGGCTGGATTCATACCGCCAAATCATTGTCAACAGGACTGCTTCCTCCACTGACTAATAGCTTCTTTCCCACCAGCAGAAACTGGTGCTAAGAAGGCTAAAGAGCCTCACGTGAGACATTTTTCAACATAGAGTGAGTCACTTGCATTTTATTCCTCTGAATGCTTAGAGTTGTAAACAAAACTGATGGTTTGGCATTAAAGTGTAAATTTTCAGATGACAACAAGCTAACCTTTATAGTGAGAGCAGCAGAGATGACACAAAGCAGCCAAACCAAAGACCAAGTATTCCTAGATACTAAATCAAAGCCAGATAATTTGGATAGTTGTTTACATTGCGATAATTTAATGACATTGCCAAAGGGGATAGTTAATCTTAATTTTTTTCATGAAATTCTTTGCCGTTACAAATTACATCATTTAATTTTGACATAATTTATGAAAACGAATCATTAGGGATGGATGCACAGTTACAACCATATCCATAAGGATATAACCTCTTAGTTTATACTGTTTTTACAAGAAACTTGCTATCAAGCAAAAGCGGACTCAGAGAACTCACACATGCTGTTGTCATTATCAAAGCAGGTCAGGAGCATTGCTCTTGCATCCCTCCTCTTTCAATTACTTTCTCTCCAAATCTATTTCTGAAATCTTCAACTAAAAACAACATGCTTACAGATTGCTAGGTAATCAATCACTGTCCATAATACATTTCAGTGATTCACAGATCAACTCATTACAGCTTTTCTATTTGTGGAAGTCTTCCAAATTGAAAAGTAAACAAATCTAATAGTTAAAGAATGGATAGTTCACTCTGTGTAGTTTTTAAATGTTATTTCAGTTTACCTCTGTTTTTTTATTTTGACCTATGAACACTTACATTTTATAGCATTTATTCACAAATATAAACATTAAATATATTTTTATATCATACAGGTACATGGGCGTAGCAGTCTCAGGTTGCATGAGTCATAGGACACAGGGTTCCAAGTGAAAATAGGATTAAACAGAATATTTTGAAAAACAATCAACTATTACACACACATACAACCTCGGGAGGCATAACGTCACTGTACAATAAATTTATGATTGTTTTGGATGACATACGTGTTTTTCAGTCATTTTTATCATTTCAATATTCACAGTGTCATAATAAAATAATGGGCGGCACGGTGGTGCAGTGGTTAGCACTGTCGCCTCACAGCAAGAAGGTACCGAGTTCGAATCCCGGCCGAGGGCCTTTCTGTGTGGAGTTTGCATGTTCTCCCCGTGTCCGCATGGGTTTCCTCCGGGTACTCCGGTTTCCTCCCACAGTCCAAAGACATGCAGGTTAGACTAATTGGAGACTCAAAATTGCCCATAGGTATGAGTGTGTAAGTGTGTGTGCCCTGTGATGGATTGGCGGCCTGTCCAGGGTGTATTCCTGCCTCTCGCCCGATGCCCCCCGTGACCCCTAAGCGGGTTAATGGATAATGGATGGATGGATAATAAAATAATATTGAAAGAAACTGATAATTAGTCATTGAAGGTGTTGCGTGTCTAGCTAGATACAGGAGACAGCAAAAGCTAACCCTGTTGAAATAGCCTCGCTCACTGTTGGCCTTCCATCATTTTTATTGGTGGGCCAATTGTAAGTATGCTCGTCTGAAACTCCAATAACAATGCTTCAACATTTGCCATCAGAGTGTGGCCCGATGGAAATAATGTGGCTTGCACTTTACTAAAGGATTTAAGGATTTAATTTAATATTTAAGACTAATTGTTTGACAATTCTAATGTACCGATCTTTGGCCAATGTAGTCATATATTTGGTACTCTTAGGTGTATCCAACAATATGCTGTTAATTGACATAGGGCTAGTTTGACCATGCCATCGGTTAATCAGAGCTTGGTCTGGAGGGTGTTGACTGATGAGATACTTTTTGCTAAATGTAGTGTGCCATCCTGGACCAATATTGGCTACTAGGTAGCTTAGTGATGATTGTTTCATTACAATACAACTAGCAATATTAACTCTGATGTTGAATGTAACCATTCCCACCAATATTCAGCATTGAGTTGGACCAACTGACAAGGGCTCACAAGAATCTTATGTTTGTTGCTTGCAGCTTGTTTGACCACTAAGCAATCTCTTATTACATGTAACACTTGATTACATTTTTGAATACACTTTCATTTATAAATACAATTCAACTTACTTTTAAGAAGTTAGTTGCATGATTTTAATATGCCAATGCTGTTTTCAACCAACACATTCTTGGTAGAATGCATTTTACAGTAGATGCACTGTTGAGTAATTTATAGCTTAGCATACAGAAATGATGAAAAATAAGTGTAATAGCTTCTGTGCACAACCTTATCAGAAATACATTGGTGGAAAATATAAGAATTGTATACTTAATATTGATTTTAGTATGAGAAAGTCTGCCCTAGTGAAAATGATGTGTTAAGGAAATGAATACTACTTCTAAGTAAAAGAAGTTTCAAGTTTCAGGTTCTCCAAAGGGTAGCGAGAGGATCTGCAACCGTTTAGTATTTCTTTATTGCAGCTCTTCTGCTCATGTGGCAGTTGAGAAGGGAAATGAACATGTTAAAGTGCTTATCTAACGGGATCTGTCTAACCACAGATGAGCCGCACTGTCTAAAACTCCCCCGAGGGCAGTAGATGAGCAAATACTGTCTTGGTGGGGAGGCATGGATGGCTATGTTGGTAAACTACCAATTTAGAATATGTCAAAACATATCAGCATTTATCTTCATGTCTGCTATTCTTGTCAGTACATTTTTAATACATATAAGAAGGCAAACTCCCTTCCTTCTTACTTGTTTAAATGCGAGACCATTAGATATTACCATTAGCTCATCCAGTAAGCCTAGATCTGATCCTGTTCCATTCAGGATGAGTCAGAATCCGCTTTAAATATGTACATGCATATCTATTACACGGCAGGTTTTGAGAGATATCATATAGAAATCTGAAATCCCTGTATTTGTTTTAAGATTTGTGGATTTACTCAAGTTAAGTAAAGCAATCAAACACATTTTTTGCAGATAGCCCAGAGTTATCACTGCGCTTACCTCTGGGTAATCCACATCTTAGCTATGGGAAGGTGTCACCCCCCATAGTTAGAATGCATAGAACTGCATCCAGTTTTGACACAGGGCTCCTGGAAGGTGGACTGTGGGGACATCGGAGGACCCTGGGCTGAGACTGAAAGATTGAAGGCGTGTGTGTGATGACACAAACAGAGAGAAAGAGAGAGAGAGATCAGAGAAACTACAGACACCACTCCCATCATCAAAGGTGATACTAAGGGAGGTTCTCCATGCCTCCTGAACATTTAAATGTTCCCACAGTTGAGACATGTAAAGTGTACAGTTATTCTGTACTTACCAAGCATTGTTAGAACAGCCTTATGAGGATCATTGACTTTGAGTGTGTGAACACTTTCACAGTGGTTCATCTTGAAATACTGATTTGCTTTTTTTAAATACAAAACTAAGATGGAAGGGTCGTATAAATATCATGCTTAAGTGCAATTGTAGTGATTAATTTTGAGACCTACAAATATCACATGTTCCTGCTATTATTTTGTCCTGTCAATGACAACTTATTTTGTGTATAAAATACCTGAAGATAACCTGCATGCAGGGTACAATTTGCACTGTTTGTCAATTTGCACTGTTTGTATTCATCAGTCTCGTAAGCTGGCCTAAAAACATTTTAAATGATGGATCCATTATCCTTCAAATAGGTTGCCAGTATTCACTTTTTTATTATCACCCGATGGCTTAGCATTTGAGTGCTTGTGGAGTAAGGTTAAGGTGTCCTTTTTCACAAATTTAATCCATCTTGCTGGCTAATTAAACAGATTCTTGACAGCTCTTAAAACTTTCAGCATGAGCGGTTTTTAGCAGGAAATTAAAAATCGCACAGATCACTGCGCACTGATTATGAGTCAGACAAAATAGCAACTGAAATGAAAATTGAAGTTTGCCACCACAGATTTGACACTATAGACAGGTCTCTAAATGTCTTTCTTTTTGGAATTTGCAGTTCTCTAAAGGTCTCTGTACCCTCTGTCCATGGCCACAATGCTTGTCGAATTGGGTTATAGACAAAGAGAACAAGAACCCCTCCCCCAGCCCCATCTTTTCTTTGGTGCTCACCCAGAAAATGCGTAGATCCAGGAAGATGGCAGGCAGGCTGGGATTGGAATCACTGAACAAGTGACAGTCAGGAAAATGACCGCAGGCTGATCCAAGATCCTGCTCCGAGTGTAATGTAATCTGGCTGTTTAACTGGGACTACAGCTTCAGGTTAGGGCAGCACCTGCTACAGTACATCTCAGTCCAGAGGCATCTGCACTCTCCATTGGTCATTTACTCAGTGCTAAAGTAAGCTGCCTCAGGATGCTTTTGACGTGAGGTTCATTATTAAGCAGGGGGATGGCTTAAATAAATAGCACCAAACAGTATTTGTGTCTTTTAATTCTGTAGAACGAAGTAAATCCCATAAGCACAATTTTATTTATTTAAATAATTACACATTAAATTACATTAAGTTCAACATGACATACAGCTGGCATAAATGAATCAGATGGATTAGTGTATGTACATATGGGGACAACATAAAATCCTGTAAATCCCATTTTATCGGCAGACAGTAAGTTCCTGATAATGCTGCAGGAAATGAATGGCTGAATTAAAAGCTTTGCACCTGGTGTTCTTGACCAGTGAATAGCCAGTGTGGCATCAGCATTATAATGTCTCAGCCAGTAAAAATACAGCCTAGATCTTTTGCCATCTGTGCAAAAACATAAAAACTGCACTGCAAATTAGGGACACACTACTTTGAAAAAACATTCAGTATTAAAGTATTTGATGTCAGAACTGTTCAAGATAAAGCAAGTGAAAATTATTATTTTATTTTTTTTGCAACATCCTGTTCATGTCACTAGTGTTCCTGACTGTGACTAAGATGTGTGCAAATGCCATTTGAATATGCCGTGTTTGCAAAGGCTGTTGAACTACTGCCGAATATGGCGCTGGGAGCAAATGTCCATATACTCACTGCGATTTGAGGTCTGTTCGTTTAATGATGCTCCACGCCAGATTAGACGACGGAATTGGAAATAAATAACTTATCTTGGAAAAGAGAAGAGGATGACCGGATGCAATATAATTCTGTGCGAACATTTTGACTAGTTTGGCTGGCCAGCCGGGACACACTGTGACGATCAAAGCCATGTGACCTTAAATCTTTGGTTCAGGAGCCGATGGGTCCTTGGGTATTTTCTATTTTTTTGTCTAGAGCCCCATTTAGTGTAAACAATCTCCAAAAAATTTTCTCTCCTGCCAAAAACAATGCAAAAACTGCAGGCTGATAAAATGAGGCAGTTGAGAAAAGAAAATAATGGATTACTGTCCATCATTTGTAAAATTTACTGAATATTAATGTTGCCACTGTGAAGTAAATTACATAATACATTCAAGAATACCATGCACACATGCTACAAGACCTCATATTTCACTCAGGCTCTCTGAACACGTTGCATAGAAGGCAAAATATAGAACATCCATTTAAATCCCTATTAAGGGTAGTGATGAGGAATTAAGGGTGGCATTAAGGGTAGTGATGAGGAATTTATTCTAAATTGGGAATGATGCAATATCTAAAAAAGTGTGGTGTGTTGATTCTTGCACGTATATTGCATGTATATCTTGGGTTTTTTGTTGTTGTTGCTAAGCTTTCACATTAATCTACCAAATGACATAACTGTAAACAGAATTTTCCTCATCCAATTTACAGAATCTATTGTGTCTTAATATGTGCCACAGTGTTATACAGCACTGTGACACATTTTGAGACACAACAGATTCTGTAAATTGGATGAGGAAAATTTATTTTACAGTTATGTCATTTGGTAGATTAAACATAATACATTTTGGCCTTATTTAGGTCTTCCAGTGGTTCTTTCAAGTTGAACTAATTCATAACCTCCAGACAGAGATGTGGCAGAAAAAGGTATTTTACTTTTTTTGAGATGATAATTGTAGAGATGTTGCAGTGAAAATATTTTCAATAATATGTATCTTATTTTTACTTAATGTCCCTTGAACTACAGGTTTTAGCATAGTATAATAAATGGTTCTTGAAGTTAAGACCAGACTCATGTCCTCTACTATCTTCAGCTAAGATGAAAATGCGACGCTAACCAACTAACATGACCCATGACTTGACTTCCTCCTCTACTTCATCTGCCTGAGGAGGCTTTTTGAAGTGCTATAAATGCATGTGTTGATGACTGCAACTCCAAGACAGGTATAAGACATGACAAAACTGCCAGTTTCCTAATGCCATAATGCATAGGCGTTGAAGGGAAAGAATGCAGCCAATCTGACAGGCCATAATAAAACCAAATCCCCACTACACCCACAAGTAATTTATACCTCTCAAATCAGCCTCTTTTATTACTGCAGGTGTACTAAAGTCAGAAAATTACCAAAATTGAGTTGGGCATGCCTGAATTTGCCATTGCTGCTGAGTTTAGACTGCTAGAGTTTGCCAATAGCACCTTGACTGTGAAAATAAGGCGCCTTTTTAAAAGAATTTATTGCACAGCACTGTCATGATTTTAGTCAGAATCATCTTGTCTGCACAGTATTTGTAAGTCTGTATAAAGATTCCATGCACATTTTGCTAAACTATTATTTCTGAAGGCAATATGGTTCTGACTAAAATCATGACAGTGCTGTGCAATAAATTCTTTTAAAAAGGGGTCTTATTTTAAAGAATTTATTGCACAGCACTGTCATGATTTCAGTCAGAATCATCTTGTCTGCACAGTATTTGTAAGTCTGTACAAAGATTCCATGCAAATTGTGCTAAACTATTATTTCTGTAGGCAATATGTTTTGCAGAGTTCTGAGAATTAAATCCCATTACATGGAAAAGTATTCCAGAAAGGCTGCATGTTCTTTTGGGTCATTGTTGGCATTTCTTGTTAACTGAGAAAAATTTGACATAGCATTTTTTTTGTTTTTTGTACAAAACTTTCTGCAACTGAATGGCATTTAGCCATTATTGTACAACTGTGTGAAGAAGAAGATAAAATAATTGGATGTTATCACCTTTAATATTTGGTCTTATTATTTGAAGCATATTGAGATCACAAATGTAAAAAAAATGCTGTATTTTTGTTTTCTCATAGGTACCAACCTTGTGTGCTTGTAACCATGAAAAATGTATACCTCAATGTGAGTGCATGTCCTATGGAAACCCAGATATAGTACAGTTTTATACTTGAGTTTCATCATAGATGAAGATGGGAAACAGTTAATTAGCAACAATCAACTATTCGGGACTATAAAAACTACCAATTGGCTTGCATCAATATGATGCACAAATGTCAAACGCTAGAAGTAACTCAATGCGAGTGCCTTATTATAGATTTCCATCCTGGCCAATTAAATTTCCGTAATTTTGCGACACCGGGCTTTAGCAGCACATGCTGGTACTCCGTCATTTGTAGATTTTTTGGAAGAATGTGTACTTAACCAAGTTTTTTTTTTAAAACAGTACTTTTTCTTTTACTCAGGTATATTTGTAATCTAAAAAAATGCTTACTACTCCGTTACATGTAAAAGACTATGGGCCCTATCTTACACCCGGCGCTAAGCGGCACTAACCCAAACACGAGTGTCTTTGCTAGTTTCAGACTAGCGCAGGTGACATTTTAGCGCCCAGCTCTCTAAAACCACCACAAACCTGGTCATGTCACAGTTGTTTCCATGTTATTTTAATGGTGCATATAAGTGCATCTACATAGGCGCGTACACCCTCCTGTCTGTTACACACAGGGGCAAGCATGACAAATAATATCAAAATATTATTATTGTGTAGGCTATATCAAAAAAGTCCCTCAGCGAAGGGGAATGCCATCTTAAATTGCTTTCATTTCCTGGCAGCTGAGCTGGAGACGAATACCTGCTGTCCCTATACACACCCCATTACTCTCCTAAATTCTAATTTCAATCAGCTGTAAATTCAGCCATACCTCAAGCCTAATCTGACATGTCAATGAATACATTCAAGTCCCCATCACACCTGTCAGCCAAGAACGGGTAAAACAGGAGTTCAGGCGAACTTTGGGCCCCAGCAGAGAATGCTGTTATATATGTGAGGCCCACTCCATCAACATCCAGGAGATGTGCGATGCTATGCGTAGGCTATTCACAATGATCCTGGATCAAGCTATGACTTTATATTGGCCAATAGTAACACATATATCAAGTCTAATGCGCAAATTGTCATTTACACCTAATGCGTGAATTTGTCATACAAACTCGCGCACTGCAATAGACGGACATTTGTAGTGCTGAAAATGTGCTTCAGATGTCATTACGATAGACTACAACTTACTTCATCTACAGCATGTAAGTAAATGAAATGGTTTTGACTGAAAAAAGTTCAAAACCTTGTCCAGTGAATATTGCATTTAGTATTGTTTTTCAAATAGCCTGGCTATGGCCCCGGGGATTCGCTGTGCATAAGGTTTTTTCTATAGCCTACGGTTAAAAAACGGAGATTAATTTAAATTTCACCATTTTAATTAAATTTTAACCCTATCCTTTATATTTTTTTTAATTACAGTGACCAGGTTTCCATACTCTCAGCAATTAAAACACCGCTGATTTCATCTGTTATTCCATAAACGATTTTAAAGAGAACTTAGAGTCTAATTAGAAACAAAAACAAATTTGCAGCGCATAACACAATTCACAATTAACTTTAATGCCATATATTCTCTGCATGTGCTCTTTAACTTCATGCACGAGCAGGTCTGTTTCACCAGCTGTAAATTGCACTTTTCATGGTCTTACTGTCCACCATGGTTGTATTAGCAATCCGCCAAGGTGCAAACACAGGTGGCTTTTAAAGGGAATGGGAGATGACACTCAGATTGGTTTATTACGTTATGCCCAAGACACACCTATAATTAATGACGAGGCTAAGTTCAGCCCATTTGCACCTTGCGACTTACTTAGCGCTCATATAACATGCCATACAACTAGCCCTATGGGCTCTATCTTGACGATCTTAGCGCATGGTCTAAAACGCATGGCGCAAGTGCATTTAGGGAGTGTCCAACTCCACTTTTGCTAGTTAGATAGACAGTGTGTTATTTGCGCTAAGTACGCCGCAATGTGCAAATGGGCTGAACTTAGCCTCTTCATTAATTATAGGTGTGTCTTGGGCATAACATCTAATAAACCAATCGGACTGTGTTTGCCCCTTGGTGGATTGCTAATATAATGGCGGACAGTAAAACTGTGAAAAGTGCGATTTACAGCGGGTAAAACAGACCTGCTCATGCTCAAAACCATTTAGTTACATGCTGTAGATGAAGAGAGCTGTGAAGCACATTTTCAGCACTACAAATGTCCGTCAGTTTTGTGAGTTTTCCATTAAATGACAATTCACGCATTAGGTGTAAATGACAATTCACACATTAGGCTTGACAAACCTGTAGGTGTTATCAGCAAAGTTTTAAATGGATAGCCATTGTCCCCTAACAGAAGATTGGAAGATTGTCTCCCCCTCCCCCCCAGAAGATTAGCAACAGGAACTATTAGCCAATATAAAGTCATATTCCAGGATAATTATGAATACATGTGTAACCTTACACGTAGCATTGCACATCGCCTGGATGTTGATGGGCTTCACATATATAAGAGCATTCTCTGTTGGGGCAGAACCCCAGGAAATCCAAAGTTCGCCATCAACTCCTGTTTTACCCGTTCTTGGCTGACTTGAATGCATTAATTGACATGTCGGATCAGGCTTGAGGTATGGCTGAATTTACGGCGGATTGGAATTTGAATTTAGGAGATGCTGGAACTCGCCGTTAATTTCACATCTATGGGGAGTGCATAGGGACAGCAAGAATTCCTTTCCAGCTCAGCTGTCAGGAGATTAGAAATTTATTAAAAATCTGGCGGGATGAAAGAAATTTAAGGCGGGATTCCCCTTCGCTGAGGGACAGGTATGTGGTCTTTTTGATATAGCCTACACGATAATAATATTTCACATTGTAATCTTGATATTTTTTGTCATGCTTGTGCATGCCCCTGTGTGTAACAGACAGGAGGGTGTAAGCACATTGTACACACGCCTCTGTAGATGCACTTGTATGCACCGAAAAAAAAAAAAAAAACTGCGACATGAGTTAAGACCAGGTTTGTGGTGGTTTTTGCGCAAGCGCTTTCTGCTGGCTCAAAAATGATCCCGACCACAGCTCATCTTAAGACCAACCAGCCCAATTCACTTGCAATGGGCGCAAGATCACTTGGTATTTAAACAACGTGAGCGCTGGGCGCTAAAATGACACCTGCACCCTGGTCTGAAACTAACAAAGAAACTTGCGTTTGGGTTAGTTCCGCTTAGCGCCGTGTGTAAGATAGGGCCGCATTACAAAGTCTCAAATAAAAATGTTTTCCCTAAATTTTATTCAGTTTTGTTGTTTGCCTTCTACTTTGTCCTATTTGTCTCCATCCATCCTGCTGCGATACAGCTGTCCAATCTGCTAGACACTAATCTTGGTACACATACGGTTCAAATACAAACAGAACGAGATGGTAATAGAGATAGCAATTATAGATATCTAAATATTTACATATCTACATACTATAAACCGTTAGATGTCAGCATAGCCAACTACATAAATTAGCCTATGTTTGGAATTATGTGAACTCTGTTATTTTGCATTTCCAGTTATGGAAATCAAAAATAATGGGGGAGATCATCCCTGGCCTCATCTACAGTGCCCTCCACAATTATTGGCACCCCTGGTAAAGATGAGTAAAAAGGGTTATAAAAAATTCACCGTTTACTGAATTAGCTTAATCTCACACTGAAAAAATTAGAAAGATCCAACCTTTAATTGAAGTAATTTATTCTGAGAAAAATAATCCCTCATCAAGAAATAATTATTTTTAGCAAAACCACGTGTGCCACAATTATTGGGACCCCTGCATTTAATACTTTGTACAACTTCCCTTTGCCAATAAAACAGCACTGAGTCTTCTCCCGTAATATCTAGTAAGGTTGGAGAATACAGAGCAAGGCATCTGAGACCATTCCTCTTTACAGAATCTCTCCAGATCATCCAGAGTCCTAGGTCCCCTCTTGTGCACTCTCCTGTTCAGCTCAGCCCACAGGTTTTCAATGGGATTTAGGTCAGCGGACTGAGATGGCCATGGCAGAACCTTGATTTTGTGTTCAGTTAACCATTTTTGTGTTGATTTGGACGTAAGTTTTGGATCATTTTCCTGCTGGAAGATCCAACGATGACCCAGTTTTAGTTTACTGGCAGAGGCAGCAAGATTCAGATTTAAAATTTCCTGGTATTTCATGGAGTTTGTGATGCCATGTACCCTAACAAGGTTCCCAGGGCCTTTGGAGGAAAAACAGCCCCACATCACAGAACTTCTACCATACTTAACAGTGGCGATCAGGTTATTTTCGGTATAGCCATCCTTCTTTTCATGCCAAACCCACCTTAAGTGTTGGTTGCCAAAAAGCTCAATTTTCGTTTCATCTGACCATAGAACACGGTTCCAGTCAAAGTTTCAGTAGCATTTAGCAAACTCCAGGCGCTTACATTTGTGGTGAAATGACAGGAAAGGCTTTTTTCTGGCATGCCTTCCAAATAATTTGTTGCCATGGAGGTGATGTCTAATTGTAGTTTTGGAGACTTGATGACCCCAAGATGCTACTTTCCTCTGTAATTCTCCAACAGTGATCCTTGGGGATTTTTTTTTGCCTCTCTTACCATCCTCCTCAATGTGCGTGGGGGCAAAATAAACTTGGGTCCTCTTCCAGGCAAGTTTGTAACAGTTCCAGTTGCTTTAAACTTTTAAAGTATTGCCCTAACGCAGTGGTTCTCAAACTCGGTCCTGGGGCCCCCCTGTGTATGCTGGTTTTCGTTCCAACCACAATCGTGATCCGAGAATTTTAACAAGCTGTTAATTTTTTTCAATTGTACTTTTAATTTTTTGATGGGTTATTTACCATCTAAGCCAAATTTTGTCAGAAAATAGCTATGCATGCCATGTAGAATAAATGTCCCATGTTCACATTTTTCTTATTGTTCTATATTGCAAACAACTACATACAAAGAGTTAACAAAATGATAACTGGTGAGTCAATATGCTCCTAATTAGTACTTTCATAATTCTGTTTCCTTAAACGTATTAACACAATGCAGGTTTGGCTCATTATGAATTTACCTTGTCCTTGAATTGTTCATTATCAACCAAATTGTTAGTTTTTGTGGCCATGTGTCCACACTTTCACCAATTAAGAGCCTGTTGAGTCACCTCTGCCTTCCATTTGCTCAGTTTTGTTACCTCTTTTAATGAAATTGCAATAGCAATTTCACAATAGCACAATATTGAATAGCACAATAAGCAAAATGTGAACATGGGACATTTATTCTACATGGCATGCATAGCTATTTTCTTACATAATTTGGTTTAAGAGGGTAAATAATCCATCAAAACATGAAAAGTGCAATTAAGAAAAATTAACAGCTTGTTAAAATTCTCGGGTTGCAATTGTGGTTGGAACAAAAACCAGCATACACAGGGGGGGCCCCAGGACCGAGTTTGAGAACCACTGCCCTAACGGTAGATATGGGCATTTTCAGGTGAGTAGCAATTCTTTATAGCCATTCCCTGAAGCTCAACACATTTTTCCCTCATTTGATTTGTGTGTTCTCTTATCTTTCCCATGTTGATGTATGAATAAGGGAATATGGCCTCTGTACCTCATATTTATACCCCAGTGAAACAGGAAGTCATGGATTACTGCTTGAAAGTTCCTAAACACTGATCAACTTTAAAAAGTAAAATATAAATGGAAAAAATGCTTCAGTTACATTTTGTTCATAAGAATTTCTAGGGGTGCCAATAATTGTGGCACACATGGTTTTGTTAAAAACAATTATTTCTTGATGAGGGATTTTTTTTTCTCAGAATAAATTAAAATAAAACTTCAATTAAAGGTTGGATTTTTCTCATTTTTTCAGTGTGAGATTAAGCTAATTCACCAAAAGGTGAATTTTTTATAACCCTTTTTACTCATCTTTACCAGGGGTGCCAATAATTGTGGAGGGCACTGTATATCCTTACAAGTAATGTTAGGCAAAATAATAGCTATTGTATGAAATGTCTGCTTTGACTTCCAATGGATGTACACATTTATACTATGAACTCCACTTCAAGCCTGTTATGGTAAGACATCCATGTATTTTCTCTGTTTTATAGGCTACATATCAGTGTTTTATTCAGTTTACTACCATTGGCTGTTATTTGAAGGTGTGAATGCTAGCTAATGAAAAACATTTCACTTTGGTAGCTAAGACCATAAGCTCCATAGTCTCCTTATCTACCAATTGTCATGGTTAAATAATGGTTAGTACTCGAATGGGAGACCTCCTGGAAAAACTAAGTTGCTGCTGGAAGTGGTGGGCCAGTATGGGACAATCTTCCCTCTGGTCAAATAAACCCCAATGCCCCAGTGCAGTGATTGGGACACTGTGTTGTAGGAGATGCCAACCTTCAGATGAGATGTTAACCAGAGGTCCTGACTTACTGTGGTCTTTAAAGATCCCATGACACTTATTGTAAAGAGTAGGGGTTTCCTGGCTAAATTCCCAACCTGGCTCTTTCAATCTGCCACCTAATCATCCCCCAGTTTAATTGGCTAAAAAAATAGTTCTCTCCCTCTCCACCTCAGCTGATGTGTGGTGAGCGTTCTGGTGCAAAATGGCTGCCATTGCATCACCCAGGTGGGTGCTACACATTTGTGGTGGTAGAGACGAGCTTCCCTCTCATGATTGTAGAGTCGCCGGCTGGTGAAAAAGGCGCTATATAAATGCAAGGAATTATTATTATTATCTTACACCATTCAATGGGTGTAGAGCTGGTCCCCCATGTTCCTGGTGTCTCTTTTTCAATTAGCTTACATTGATTAAATTCATACAGGTGCAATGCCAAATAGCCGACGTTGGACTGCATAACCGAACGAAGCTTGCATATCAAATAGTCAAATTGAGATAAACAAAATATTTTTCACATTGTGTGTGTTCATGCATTCGTATGTGTGGCGCATTCACAACACCACAAAAATAGCACAATGCAGCAGCGTTTCAGTTTAACTGTGCCTCAAATTGCATACTTGCGTTCTAGTTAGTGTGTAAATCAAGCGCGGAAGTAATCGGTCACGTGATCAAGTGCGTCCCAAACTCAAGTAGGCCTACGCAAGCACATACAGTCAGGTCAATAAGTATTTGGACAGTGACACAATTTTTGTTGTTTTGGCTCTGTACTCCAGCACATTGCATTTAAAATGGAACAGTGATGATGAGGTTAATGTGCAGACTTTCGGCTTTAATTTGAGGGTTTTTTACGTCCATATCGGGTGAACGATGTAGCAATTGTTGCCATTTTTATACATAGTCCCCCCATTTTAGGGGAACAAAAGTAATTGAACAATAATTAACATAAACTTTAATAAAGTTATCATATTTAATATTTGGTTGCATATCCTTTGCATGTCATGACTTCCTGATGTCTGTGACCCAACAACATCAAAAGGCTCTTGCCATCTTATTTTCTGGTACTCTTACAAGCGATACTGTAATCTCTCTGCATTTGAATGGATCTCTATGGGAATTGGGGGTGAGTCTAGATTAAGCTGTAAATGACATGGGAATAGTATGGAACACATGGTTGGTGAAAAGTCATTAAGGGTCTGAGGTATCAAACGAGCCTCAAACCATCACTCTGCTGCCAGATATGCGGTAGATATGGATGGATCATTTTAAGGGTTGTTCCTCCTGACTCCTGAGTTCAATAGGAAAATAAGTCAGAAGAAACAACCCTTAAAGTGATCTATCAACAACAAACAATACCGGCTATCTTAGCTCACACAAAGTGCTATTCCAAAGAAATGCTACCCAATGTTTCCTAAATTTCATGTAACTTGGCCTTGTGTTTTTTCATCTTACCATCTGAACAGAATGTGGTAATTCAGACTTGACGTCTGACGTCTACGTGTCATGTGAAAGTGTCGAAAGCCAATCCTTTATTGTAGAAGTAATGTGCAATTTAGTTGTATTACACTTAAAATTATACTTAATTTACACTATATGTTTGAACAATTGTCTGCATCCAGCGTTTTTGGTGAATGAAAAGCACATCATGAATTAAGTGCATTATTATTATTATTGTTGTTGTTGTTGTGATTGACATTATTCTGGTCAGAAAATAGTGTTAACAAATTTTTTTTTTATTGTTTTACATTTTAATAAATTGTGCTTATTTGGATAAAGTGACCCATATATATGTGTTACATTAATGGGGCAAACATTCCTATGTCTTGCTAGATTCGATATTTATCACACATTTTAAAAGAAAATAGAAAATGTTCAAAGTCCTTAAATACAATCTAAACATGATGTCTGGGCACCTTATGATTGTAATGGGGGCGTGACGTGTGAGGTTCGAGGGACCAAACGCAGCAAGGGGATTCTTTAAGCTCGAAAGCCACTGAGATGGAGAGACCCCGTATATAGGGAAATATAAATGAATAAAGCAAATAACCTAGTTCCTACTCTCACTGGAGGGAAATACGGGAACTAGGAAAAAACGACCCGTATAACCGGGCGAACATCACACAAGAGCAACAATTCTCAAGCTCGGAAAAACACAACGAGCTAAAATACACTGAATACTCGACATTATAGAAAACAGTGAAAAACGAGATGCATAAAGTGAACTGAGGGAAGGAGCTGCTTCGTAGGTGACAAACAAAAGGACATAAAATAGAGCTAATCAAAGGGAGAACGCGAGAAGCAAAAAATAACTCCCTAGCTCTAAACGGAGCGAACTGCTTGCTGCAGGAATATAAGGGAAGCAGTCTCCGTGTCCTAACCTACCGGCAGTATGCCACATGCAAGACATGCGAACACTAATGGCCATATCTCACTAACCGGGTGAACGGCACACGAGAGCAATGAATCTCGAGCTCGGTAAACACAACGAGCAAACAAACACTGAATACCTTACAGTATAGAAAACAGTGAACGAGATTCTAACGTGGAGTGAGAGAAAAGACGGCCTCAGAGGTAACAAATGAAGGAACGTAAATTAGAGCTAAGCAAGGGGAGAACGCAACCAGCGAAAAAATAACTCCCTAACTAAAACGGAGTGTACTGCTTGCTGCAGGAATTAAAGGGAAGCAGTCTCTGTGTCCTAACCTACCGGCAGTGTGCCAAACACAAGACATGCGAAAAATAATGGCCCTACATCTCAATAAAGGGAAAGGTAATGAGAAGGCGAAAGGAACAGAGATCTAACGTTCCAAGGCTACTTTCATAGACTCGCAGTCACACGCACACGTCCACAAAATCGCCCATACTCCCTATGAGGAGAGCCATACTCGAAGGACGAACAGAACTACAGTTCCGAACAAAATCGCCCAGTTTCCAAGCACGGAGACAGGTACCGAAGGACGAACAGAACAACTGTCTGAACAAAATTGCCCAGTCTCCCTATAGGAAGACATGTACTGAAGGACGAACAGAACAGCTGTTCCGGACATTTACCAGCTCAATGACTAACGCAAGCCTAGTAGAAAATACATGCCCTGCCTCTCAATATAGATAAAAACTGACTCACAACAAAGGGGAAACGTAGTCCACGAGAAGGAGACAAAACAGGGAACAAACGTACTGAAGCTACTAACCGGCTCACTGTCACACGCAAAATGAGTAGAAGCACAAACGGCAGGTTTCTAAAAAAGAGTGACTAAACACACACCCAACAGTGCGAAATAAAGCAAAATAATATCGAAGCCCCAAACGAAGGAAACGGAGGCTTATGTAGCTCTCAGGCAACCACACACACGTGTGAACGCTGATGAGAACTCCGCGAAAGACACAAGGCAGAGCCAAAACTCCACTAAAAGAGCAGCGCCCACGCGTGGTGACCGAGGAAAATGACCGCAAGGGGAAAAGGGTCAAAAACCATGACGATGTGCAATTGTGAGCAAAGTTTTGCCTCTATGGCAGTTAAAGTACAATGAAACGAGGGGGCTGAATACTTCAGGAATTGATTGTTTGCTGTTTTACAGTATATTTGTAATTAATTTGGAACAAATTGTGGATTTTACTTTTCACATTCACAAGTTTTTATGTTGAATACCAGCAAAAAAGCCTGATTAAATAAATTTTTATCAAATGTTCAAAATATGAAAAAATCTAAGGGGTGTTGAATACTTTTTCAACCCACAGTACAAATTGGTACAAGTATTGTACGCAATTAGACCTTATCAATCTCATATTATCACTGATGTGAAAAGGTGATAATTACAAGTCACACCTTACATTAATAAAACATGAGAAATACTATTAATTAGACAAAGGAATTGGTGTCAGCATTATTGCTTGATTACAATGTGAGAAAATGAACAGTGTGTGATATAAGAAGGGTGAAAATGTGAAGTTAGCAAGAGGCCAAAAGATAGTTGGGTCATTGAAAAAGATATCCATTCAAATTCTGACAGACAAAAAATCATTAATGTAATCACAAGATCCCAATTACCATTGCTAGATTATTGCTTATTACCACAAACTAAGTGTTATAACTACAAAATAAGAGTAGCCTCCATAAGTCTATGGTCCCAATAAAGGATTCAGATTCTTAAAATTGATTTATCACTTTCAAAGTTATTAACATTTCAGAGCTATGAACAACCTCCATTCCCAATCTGTCCATATCTCAGTGGTCTGGAGATCTTGTCTGCTTATCTCATTGTTTTGGTGTATCTGGCCTTAAGAAGAATAATTGGAATGGCAGGTATGCCATCCGCCAAGTTACGGCTTGGCGGGGCATGCCCCATACCTATACAATACCAAGAGTTTGAAACTTTTCAGGGTTTCCTACAGAAGTAACCACAATGATCACAGACTCTCAGCCCTTAAAAACATCATGTAACCACACAGCATTCAGATACAAGTTCACACTAGGGCTGTTACGATATCAAATTTTCATGATACGAATATCATGGAAAAAGAATATTGCGATAACGATATTATTACAATATCTATAGCAATCTTTAAAAAAAGTAATGCTATTACTCAAAATGCATCTAACTTTATTGTGCTCCAATGTCTGTTTTCTCTTCAAAAACTGAAAACAACGGATTACAATTCATTTTTACATAAGTGAACCAATCAGATTTGTATACAATACAATCTTAACTAAAATAGTCACATGAAATATGTGTGTTGTGTTATAGCTTTTCTTAAACAGTTACCAAATATGAACATGTAAAAAAACATTTTATTTAAAATCTGTGAACAAATTATTAGTTTTTTTCTCACACAGAGAGAGAGAATGTGTGTTATTGATTTTCTTAAACAGTACCAAATACTAACATATAGGGCTGAGATATGAAGACGGAGGAATCGATGCAACGTATTAGGCTAATTGAATGTCCTTGTTCAGTCAACCGTCTTTTAGTGTGTCTTTTGTGTGTTTTGGGTTTTGAACGAGGTAGCAAACATAAAATAAAGTGATTGTAATTAAACCTCAAAATCGATCCAATTACTTATATTGCTGTTACCTAACGCTAGTTAGTACGACATATTTTGCATACGACCACACAGTTTTTCAGAAAATAAAAGTCAAGTCATACGCACTTCAGTAACTAGAGTCATATATTTTATCCAACCAGGCTGGTGTTGACTTGAAACTTGACAATGAATAAAACAACTTGTCTAGAACTTTGTTGTTGAATCGCGTCAAGTAAAATCACACACTGATTCTTATTCTTATATGTATTATGAGTATAGCTAACTGGGTTGAAAGTATGCTAGCGAGCTAACGTTATGGTATTCACTAAACAAACTCGTGAACATTAACACTGTAAGTTACTCGTATAACTCAACTGTGAGCAGAACAGTGAATGCAAAGATACGTAGAATAAAGGTTTGTGGTATTATCTCCTTCAGCGAATACTGCACCACCACACTTCCTGCACACGGGGTAGCCTATAAACAATGACTCCATCCCTCTTGCGGAAGCCAAATAATTCCCACACTGTGCAGTTGAATGTTTAGAAGGGGGATCAATAATCTTGCCCGTGGAATTTTTCTTTCACCAGACATCATCTTGCCAGAGACACGACCAGAAGTATGCGTGTGTACAGTCACAGTGTAACGTGTCACGCCCCCGACGCTTGGGGTGTCTGTGTGTGACTTTGGGAGAGGAGACAGAGGGAGAACATGAAAGACAAGAGAAAGATGCGATAAAAGCCAGATAGATTTTTTTTTTTAGCAGCAAATGTTTTTATATGTCGTTGGATATAGTCATAACTGGATTATTTACATCACATTACTATTACATTTTTTGAATGCCGTCATTATGGTCAAATACGATATATCATGGCTGGATTATTTACATGATATTGCTATTTTTTAAATATCACGATTATCGCAAAACCGGTATATCACGACACCCCTACTTCACACATCCACATAATAAAGCCCCAAACTTGGGTTATTTTGCCGGTTTTTCTTCTTCCTCTTCTTATTTCTCCTGCCTACATACCCTCAAATAATAATTCTCCCCATTGGACAATGGGGAGAATTATATATGCCTTTAATCCGCCTATCAGAAGCTCTTTTTAAAATTGCCTCATCGCATTTACTTGCTTCAGAGGCTGTCTACCTATTACACAAACTGTGAAAGTGTCTGTAGCTTAGTGGTTACAGTGTTGCACTACTTGTTACTTAGCACATTGGCAATTTGATTCTCACCTGATCCTCACATTTATTTTCGGTACACAATTCCTGGTACCGCAAGACAAATGTCTTATTTGGTCTACTAATCTCTGTTAAATTGCTTTGGCCTAGCGGTAAAGATCTTGCTTTTCCATGCGTGAGGTCAGTGATTCGATCCCCCGCCAGGTACCAAAGTGTAATTTCATTTTCGACTGAAACAGTGTGCACATGTATAGTTTTTCTCATACAAGTATGTTATTCTCACATTAAAGAACATAGTTTTCTTGCAAATGCTAAGAAATTGAACAGTATTAACTGTTCACTATTTCACTTGTACTTAAAAAGAGATATTTACATGCAATTACATCTTGTCATTCACACACTGATGTACAGTGTCAGTTTTCAAGCATAATGGGTTCAATGCTGAGCTAATCCAGCAGCACATTTTACTTTGTGGAAGTGTAGTGTATTCTAAACGTCCGTTAATAACTTTTAAAATTATGAACATACGTCTTGACAATCATAGTTTTTTTTATGTTTTGATGACATATTGCAGTAATGTGTCTCACAATGACATACTTTTACATATTAGTGAAATGTTTGAAGTTTCAGGATTATATTAATTAGCTGTTAACTGTTTTTTGTCACACCTAAGGATTGAAACAGGTACCAAAGACTCAGAACTATTGTCCAGAAATAGCAATTATGTCATCGAAACTTAAAAATCGAAAAATGGCAGATTGAGGATTAAGTCGTCACTGACAACAACTTGTCAGTATTTGGTATTATTATACCAAATCGCACTACTTTCTATATTGATCATTCTTTTAAAAATGAGTGAAAACATCAAACACGCTGACAATGACAGTGACCAGTAACTCAGCAAAGCAAAGACAGTTTACATAGCAAAGACAGTTTACAGAAAATACCTGAACAGTGCATTACAACATGATTAAATAGACCTAAAATGCGTTTTGTTTATATGGTTGCTATAGTAATAGTTTTCTTTCATTACTTTAACATTTTAGAAGATTGCACATTGAGCTATTTGCTACAAGTGCTAAGAACATGTTTAAAATTATTAATAAAAACACGGTTGTTACGTTTAAAAATGACTGGTGTTTATTTTTGTTATATGCAACAGGAAATGGGAACATTCCATTATGAATAACATAATATTACTTAGCTTGAGCATATTTGTAGTTGTTTCAAATGAAGTACATTGGATGTTAAGCACATACCAGTACTACCAGTTGAAACCAAGAGCTAAAGTTGCCGATAAGTATGCGTGGTAGTAAAATGAGGGCAATGAAAAGTTGTGTGTGTAAATAATGATGGTGAATAGTTAAACAAAATTAAACTTCATAATTTCATAATACAGAAAAAAGACAATAGGCCTTTTCTTCCCATGCCTATGTGGCTTTACTAGTAGATGTTGAACTGTTCAAAAGTGAATTGCCAAATTTACAAATCCATTCTTTTAAAACATCACACAGGTAACTGGGACATTTTTTTGTAAAGAAGGCTTTCTCCAAATCAGAATTCTTTGGGAGACTACTTCTTTTGATTACAGCCATTCAAGTTAAGGCTTAGCAATCTTGTACCCCTGGTGTAGCGCACACCCCATAGGGCCCTGCCCGAGTCTGATAAAAAATAATTAGGCTCGAATAGCCCCCCTGACCATCGTGAGTAGCCAATACCCTACATCACCACGGAGCCCCCTACCCATTTATCACAGTACCATAGAATCACATCTGGTTTAACCCAAATAGAACCTACCCTTCTGGAGCTGAACAATGTGAATGGGTGCGTATAACATTCAAAACATATCGCAGCAAACTACCTTTTTTTAACTAGCTAGGCCTAGTTAGCCAGTCTAAAATGAAGAGAAAATATCTGAGCGGTGCTCAAAAAAGACAACTTGCCTAAAACAAAATGTGGAGCTAAATAAAACGAAGCTACCCAAAATATAATCATTCAGAATCGCAACCACCGAACTATATAGAAACTCTACACGTCATATATTGAACTTAGCTGGACAGATCAGTAAACTCCTCTTTTTACCTAAGAACTGTAGGCCTACCTCTGTTGAGCTGAAGTTCAATATATGTTGAGATTAATAGAAATTAAACAAACGCTGGAGGACATTTGCTTTGTAACGTTATAACCGCTTAATCTTCTGCATAATAGCTAGCTATAACCGCAGAGCTGTTTGGGAAAACCCAGTGCCGATTTAATTTTAATAATTGTATGTTAACTGTACTGTACGTCCTGTAGGCTATTTGTCATTTGATCTAATAATTAGCTAATGTTACCAGCCAGCCTTGGAAGCCTTTCTGCTGCCCAGTACATATTTTATCAGGCTGCAGCCCGTACAGCACCGATGATTAGCTATCCTAATAAAATGTGAATTTACAAGAAAAAAATCACATGACTTCTTTATTGAGCATCATACATAAATATGTAGTTATTTTATATTTTTAAAGTGTAAGAGTTATTGAAAATGCAGGATTTAACTGGTTTTCACCTTACACTTGAAGATGATTTTCTTCGCCATCATTGTGCACGTAACGTTCACTCGATTGTGCAGTAGTTCTTGCACCGAGAATACAGCTCGGATTGGCCCGAGTGTCGAAAGTCACGATAATGCAAAGAACTGTGGGCAATACGCTTCAGTGGTTTGGTTCGATGCGGACTCACGAGAAGGCCACATCAAGGGCTCATAAAGTGCGCAGTCCAGCACTCGCACACTTGCAAAATAAGAATTGGGACAGACTAAGCCCCTGAAGTTTCTCACGGGCACCCGCATTTGAAGTGCTCAAGTGTGAGTATTGAGACAGGGCCTAAGACAGGTTAATTAAAGATTTTGCTCAGCACCAGTCCCTTCTTTTTAACAATTTCTGTGACTGTGGCTTCTGCAGAGATCATTTTCAAAACTGATACTAATCAAGAACTACCTTAGAAGCAAGGCAATGGAGCCGCTATTAGTAATAGTAATAGTACTTTATAGACAAGCAGCAAGACGGGAGGAGAGGACTGCAGGAATATCTCAAGTTGGAGTAGGCTGATTTAATTAGATAAAATTTTTTGACCTTGATAGTATTGCTTGGGAGCCCTTTTGTGTAGGCGAATAGCCATACAAAAAACCCACTTTCTACAATAAAGACCAAGAGTGCCAGAATTTATCCTGTAGTCTGCTTTTTCCCCCATTGTTACATGATGCGCCAATCACTGCCAATGGTGCTGAAGTAATGACGTGACATGTATGCGGCTGCCTGTCATGGGGGGAGCGGGGGACCTTGCAGGGGCCCCCAGAAAAAAATGTACTAGACCAGTGTCTTGCACACATAGAATCTCTTGTTGACAAGTTTTGGTAACTTTCCTTTGGTAACAACTTTCCTTTATTGTTTTTTTTTTTTTATTGTACAAAGATGTTTAAAAAATTGTATGCATTTGATCAGGTCAGAGAGCTGTTGAATGGTGGACAGGGAGGGCGATATACAGGATATAAATTTTTCACACAAAACACCCAAAAGTGTAAAAGCTCTGCATATTTCTCCCTTTAAAAAAGCATTGGTATCGGCATTGATTCTTGGTTTGTATCAGCTGATTCTTTTAAACAGTACTTCGTCTTTGAATTGGCCAAGGAAAATTGGTATGGATGCATCACTACAAGAGAGACGCCTTCAGTGAAAGAATGAATGAATGAATAAAAAATAAGTTACTCTGGGGCTTATTTGCATGACACAGCAAACATCCTCTGCCTTACACCTGTGTGGACAGGCTTAAGGCCCGCACCGCTCTCCGAATAGAGGATAGGAGCTGACCATATTAGCCCGAAATAGACCCGATGCTGTGAGGGGAGCTTGAGCCCTTTGCAGCTCTGTCACGTTCCTGCCCCTCCCAGTCAGAAGGAATCTGCTTTCGCCAGATAAGACCATGCGTCATGGCGTGCGAGAAGGCACCTCAGGGTACTCTGATGCCAGCGCGGCAAGTTGTGGAATTTAGTTTTTAATTAGCACTGAGCCTGCTACTCACAGTGCTGAGCCGTTTCTCTCTAGGTACCCGTCAAGAGCATGGCTGGCTGCAGCCAGCATCACTCTACCCCACCTTTCCACTTCATTAAATTCCCGAGCACTGAAGAGTAATGAAAAGATTCTCAGTTTCCAAAGAGGCAGCTTAATGTATTCTCTTCTTTTTCCCACTTGCTTGACCGCATGTCAGTATGTTTTGCCAGTAAACCAGGCTTGGTAATTGAAAAAGCACCTTGGATTGCTCTTGTTCTATAACAGGTGTAGAAAATTAAAAAGGAAGTTGTCATAAATAACCAGCATGTTCTACTGTCTTCATGTATTCATTATTTGAGTTGTGTTACGGGGCCGTTTTTTTGGGTTTTGACTACAGAAACAGTTAACTTTAATGGTCAGAATATTTAGAAAGGTGAAGTTTTATCGTGTTTTATATAAAATTAATGGGTGGGGTTGGCATTTACACTCGTTTACCACAGCCTTTTCTCTGACTGTGAAGAGGTTTTCTTTGGTTGAGTCATAAAAACAAAAAGGATAATCTGTAAAGCGCTTAGAGTTAAGGATTTTTCCACTCTAAGGACAGTGACAAGGTGGCCTATATTTTTAGATTTAAAAATGTAGAGAAAGCAGTAGCTTGGATTCCCCTGGAAGTGAAAATCTCTTTCCATCTAGCGATGACAGCAGTTCATCTTTGCACAAGGCAACTTTGCTCCATACTGCTTTCACGAAGATTAAGTGGACCAAAATTATACTTCGAAGTACCTTTTCACATGAGAATAAATAATCACAAAGGGCAGCAGTGTGTAGAGCTGTTGCCTCCAAACTCCAAGTGCCCTCAGTGCTTCACTTTCCTTCACAGGCCATGACATGCGTAGGCTTACTAAGTGTGTGTGTGTGTGTGTGTGTGTGTGTGTGTGTGTGTGTGTGTGTGTGTGTGTGTGTGTGTGTGTGTGTGTGTGCGTGCATGCATGCATGTGTGGGGTGTGTGTGTGTGTGTGTGTGTACAGTCATAGGAACATGTGTAGATATTTGGAACACCTGGGAGCCTTTGACTATCTATGATGGTATCATGTTAGCTAATGGTAGCAACTGATCTCTACTGAAATACAGTGAGGTTAAAATAGATACATTTTCATTTGAATCCTTTATTGGAATTAACATATCTTAATACATTGACGAACAATCACACAAGTATAAATAGGAGCTCATTAAACCTTTGTTTTCAATATTGACTTTCAAATAGCCTCTTGGTAGTAATAATAATAATAATAATAATAATATTATTATTACTATTTGTATTTCTCACACATTTCTCACAATAGATCAAAGACCTTTACATAAAGGACATGTAAAATCAAAGAAAAAGTAATGAAATGAACATTGAAACAGGTTCATAAAAACCTGCTTTTAGTTGATATGCAGGGTTATTGTACATAAATTAAAACATAAAACTGTTTAGAACAGACCAAGACTCAAGCACAAGCGTTTCTGCCATCTGTCTTAATCAACTTAAATACAGCAACAGTTTTGAACACGGTCATTAAAGCAACACATGACAAAAAACTTTAAATGCAGCAACCGTAAGTTAAATTTAATTAACTAGCTAATTACTTAATATAGCAAGCTAAATTAACTTTATTTAACAAAGTTAATAAAATGTACTTGTCTCACATAAAAATCGATTAACTTAATTTCCAAATTTACTCGAGCTGATTAATTAGTTTTTATCCTTACAAAATTATACTTAGCTAACCAGATTTGATAAAATTTGTATGTACAGATATGGGGAGGTAGGATTGGCCGCTTTCAACAAATGCACTTATTATTATTATTATTATTATTATTATTATTATTAATAAATAAAGAGTTTAAGCCAACTGTTCTTCCTTCACTTTGACATTATTTAGCACAATGTAACATTACATTGACATAACTCATTTCACTGAACTTTGTCCTGAATATAGAGTGCCTTAATATTTTTGGAGAGAAAGAGTTACCTATTTTTGGAGTGAATATTTATGTAAAATCAGAAATTATTCAGACTACTCAAAAATATTATTGGGGATATTTCAACAGTGCCTAAAACTTGGTAAGGTATTTCCCTATGCCTCAATCTCATATGATTTTGGGGGTAGGCTATAAGTGTACATTTTTCTTATGGCTTTAAAATACACTACATGGCCAAAAGTATATGGACACCTGCTCATCCAACATCTCATTCCAAAATCATGGGCATTAATATGGAGTTGGTCCTAGGGATGTAAACGGTTATTCGGGTAATGAAATTATAAACTCGGATAATGCAAACAAATAATGAATAATAAAAATTACGTTACACCTCCTGACCGCACGAGGGCGCTACGAGGGCGCTTTAGACAAATACATTCCATGGCAGATATGAGCAAAGCAGGCTGTCTGGTAAAGCTACACATGCCATAGCTAACGTTAGTTTTCGTTGTCTCTTTCTGCTGTGTGTCTGCTGTAGTCCTGTCCGAGTAGCATCAATATAGCGCTTCTTTTAGGACGAGGTTCGTTCTCACCCCCGTCTCTGTCAGCTGTCGCAGCCGCCCCTACAGTATATAATAAATTCAATATTGTAATAAAAATAACACAAATATTAAAGGAGAAGTTCAGTATATAGCATTATAAGCCCTGTTATAAGGTTATTTATGATCATATACAACGGTCCATATCAATATTTGACGAACTGTGCAGCCGCTCAGCCGCAGGTATAATGGTCAATAGACTGCGCACACGTTTGACTCTGGAGCATGTCGACATGCTAATATTTTTTAACAAAAACGTGTAAGTTAGACTAGCTAAGTTATCTAGCTGTCAGCCCACGTTTGTTTGCGGCTTGAGTTAAATGGAAAAGAAAAGAAAAAAACAATGCTTTGATATTTTCGTTATTTGAAATTGAATGCATTTTAATGTATCTTTTTATTTATTTTATTTTATTTATCTGAATTAATATACCTTAAGGTTATTCTATACCTTTTGTTGCTTAATGGTAAAAGTAATACAATAAACATTATTTCTCGATCTGAACTTTAGCATAGGCTATTTCTTCTGACACCCCCACCCCCCCCCACCCTTCAAACGAGTAACCAAATACTATTTGAATGGAGAAAGTGAAATTGAATACCAAATTATTTGTTATTTACATCCCTAGTTGGTCCCCATTTGCTGCTATAACAGCCTCCACTCTCCTGGGAAGCCTTTCCACTAGATCAGGGGTTCCCAAACCGGTCCTGGGGACCCCCTGTGTATGCTGGTTTTCGATGCAACCACAGTTGCAATCCCAGAATTTTAACAAGCTGTTAATTTTACTTAATTAGGTGCTTGTCATGTTAAGAGGAATTATTTACCCTCTTAAGCCACATTATATCAGAAATAGCTATGGATGCCATGTAGAATAAACACCCCATGTTCACATTGTGCTTATTGTGCTATATTATTTAAAAAAGATAAGAAAATTATTTAACAGATCCATTTAAAGGCTGATTTGAATCAATAGGCTCCTAATTGGTGAAAGTGTGGACACATGGCCACTAAAACTAACCATTTGGTAGATAATGAAGAATTCAAACACAAAGCAAATGATAACAAGCCAAACCTGCATTGTGTTAATAAGCTTAAAGAAAAAATTACGAGTTAAACACATGTGTTCAACAACCTAATTAGGAGCCTATTGATTCACTTCACTCTTTAATTTGTATGAAAATACATTATTTTGTAACCTCTTTTTATGTAATTGTTGCAATATAGCACAATAAGCACAACGTGAACATGGGGAGTTTATTCTACATGGCATGCATAGCTATTTCTGACATAATGTGGCTTAAGAGGGTGAATAATTCCTTCAAACATGAAAAGCACCTAATTAAGAAAAATTAACAGGGATTGCAACTGTGGTAGCAACAAAAACCAGCATACACAGGGGGTCCCCAGGACCGGTTTGGGAACCCTTGCACTAGATGTTGGAACATTGATGCGTGGATTTGTTTCCATTCAGTCAGAAGAGCATGATGTGGGGCTATTAGGCCTGGCTCCCATCCGGCTTTCCAATTGATCCCAATGGTGTTTGTTGGGGTTGAGGTCAGGGCTCTGTGCAGGCCAGTCAAGTTCTTCCATAACGATCTTGACAAACCATTTCTGTATGGACCTATATTTGTGCATGGGGCATTGTCATTCTGAAACAGGAAAGGGCCTTCCCCAAACTGTTGTCACAAAGTTGGAAATCTAGAATCATTTAGAATGTCATTGTATGCTGTAGTGTTAAGATTTGCCTTCACTCGAACTAAAGAGCCTAGACTGAACCATGAAAAACAGCCCCAGACCAAGGGGTGTCCACATACTTTTGGCCATATAGTGTAAATGGAATGAACTGACGTGTGTGTTCCATGATAATTTTAGATTCCATGTCATAGATGTGTTGCCTGAATGTGAAACTTATTTCTATCCACTGAATTATTTATTTTCAACCAAAATAAAGTAGAAGCAGAGAAATCATTCCATGCTTAAAAGGATTCATATCTTGCGAGGGTTATTTAGCAGCTGTACAATTTTCATGATGTGATTTCAGTCAAGGGGAACAGTGACTCCATTACACACAGTTCTGACTTACATGCATCTCTAAATCTCCTGGAATAAGATTTTTTCCCAGGCAAATAAGTATGTCAATCATATTTGTCAGGATTCCAATTTTCCTGATGTCTCCTTTGACACCCTTTCTCCTTCAGCTGCTTATCTTTCAGGAATACAGAGTGGTACAGTTTTTTGTTTCCAAATAAAACCAAATAAATAAATGCAATAATTCAATCAGAACTGACAGTGGCAGAGGTTGCTAAGGGGAATGAGGCCTCATGGGCTACTGAGAATGTGTATCAAATTTGCTGTCGGGGGAAAATAGACCTGATGATATTCACTTGAGAGATCCCCTGCTTTGTTCAGAGATTCCATAGAGCTTGGAATAAGAAATTCTTCCTCCACGTTTGATTTGCATCACTAATTTATTATATACGCTCTATGCACTCTGCAAAAAAACGGTTCTCTGTGGGAGATTACTTAGGCTTTTTACTACTACAAGTACTGGGATGGGCAAGTGGGAATAGGTGGTTGGTCTTGTTTTGGTTAATCTGAGAAAAAGTCTTTTCAGATAAACACACTGAAAATTTTTTTTTTTTTAAATAAGGTTCCTTTGTCAACTAACACAAATAATTGGTTCCTGTGTCAAATTTAGTTAACCTGTAACACATTAATATAATACGCAGCTCACAAAAAGCCAAGAAGCCTAATTCAGTTACTGTGTAGCATTACACAATGTTGTGTCTCTGGTGTGAGTTAATTCTTTTACACACAAAACACATACATTAGTTAGCAACTGCTTGTTTATTGCAATTATGTCATTGCTTATGTTGCTTATCTCATTTCATGTTGTTGTTTTGTTTCCTTCAAAGGTTATGATGTGGTATTCTGCTTCAAGGCCATTTCATATCTTATGGAGAATAGGCCTACCAATGGTTTTAGCACAGCGTGAAACTGATGTAGGAGCAGGACATTATGTTCTGCACTCAACATGCTTCTAAAATAAAGATCAAAGAGATGTGCTTTACAGCCTTTAGAGTAAGAATCATGGACATGCTGGGAATAGTACTTCAGGATGTTCTATGCAATTTAAGAGACAATGGCCCGTGGTATACAGAATATGTTGAAGCTTTAAGATTTCATCCCTCACTTAGCAGCATATTAATTAGAACAGGCTTTCTCTTTGTAATGGTGGAAGTTATTTTTATATTACTGAAACTGCAGAGCATATTCCATGGTCCTTTGAGACCAGGGCTAAGCCAATGGGATAGGTAGGGAAGCTGTTAGGAATTATGTTTTTTGGTACAGCTGGAGGTGTTCATTTTTGCTAGGATACTTTGGATTACTGCCATTAATGATGGATTAGGATACGCTTGATGTGTTTTGCCTCTTTGATATTTACACTTCTCCCGAGCAAAGGTGTGCTAGTTTCCCAGCCTGCACCAAGCAGATTCCTACATAGACACACAAATTTACATCTTGCTCTCTAAATTCCATTTTGGCATGTTCCTATTTCATATCCTCACAGTACAAGGTCGGGATTACACAGGTGATTGTGTCCCATAATGGACTGTACAAAGAAAAAGCACTGTGGAATTATGAAATCATATCGCTGGCAAGATGGATGTGAATATGGTTTGCATGAGAGTGCGTTTGAAGTTTTGATACGCTTGAGGCTTCTTTCCTTGGTTATGCAAGCCTGCTTCTTTCTGCAAATTTTAAGCACTCTTTTGATAATGATATCTTCTTTGTCATCACAGCTTCCAGTTTCATGTCTGTCAGCCAAGCATAGAAAATCTTGAGTATGAATAGATTTTTGAATAAGCATATTTAGAACACGCAGGACATATTTCCTCATGTCATGCAGCAAGTAAACATTGGACTCTGTCAGGCTGCAAGAAAACAAAGTATTTTAATTGATCGTGCTGGCAAATAAATGAAGGTAAGCCTTGATGCAGTTGACTGAAGGTCACATTGCAGCCACTATTCCTATTCAGAGTCTTTGGGTTGTTTAAAGGGGCCAGTAAACCATGAAAGCGCATCTCGGGAAAGGTGAGAAGGTATAAGTGTTGTGACTAATGGGTTTATTTAATTTCATTTACTGCACCAAGGCTAGATCACAGCAGGCAGGCATGTTTTCTGGCTAAAGTAAGATTGAGGCTGCTCTGTGAAATAAAATAATATGAACCCCTTTTCCTGAAACTTCTCTCTACTCTCCTGTCAACCTGTATTTTCCCCATGATATACAGGGACATATAAATCTGCAGAACTCAATAAATACGGCCTTGTGCTGAGTTTGGGCTCCCCACATTTTTTTTTTCACCGGTGACATAATCAACGTCATGCTGAGGTGTTGCTTACTGAATTGAAAATAGCTCCAGAATGAGGGCTAAGTAAATTTAGTAGGGGAGGACATGCTGAAATAAAACATTTCTGTTCTAAGATAACAAACATACTTTAATGTCATCACAGCATATGCACACGTCATGTGGAAGTGATTACAAAACAACGGTCTGGCAGTGCTATGCGGTTTGTAATAAGTCTCTAAGTTAATATAGAATGCATGCTGCATACATTTTATTCACTCTTCCGTGATGTGATCAATTAGCAAAAAATGGAATTTCTGATGCCATCTGCGAAATGCAAATCTAGTATTCCCTGCAGCCCCTAGTGCTGTGTTCATAGCTCCACCCAAAGGCCTCTCTTAGATCAGGTTCACAATAAATACACTCTTTATAGTCCTAAGTATGTGCTCTTAGGCAAATTCCATACATGCATTAAGTTGTGCTTCATTGTTTTAAAAGTTGGTCTTCAAAATGCAGAATTATGAAGGTATGAGAATTATGGGAATGTGATTATTTGGTAAAGCTGTGACGACCTAATGTTTTATTTATTGCCAACTGCCTGATCAAATGCTAACCTTTCCATTCCTGTCACAGGCGGAAAACATTCGCCAATTCTTTTGACGAACACATTTCTACCGTAAGTTATCCAACTCACCATGTAAACTGAGCAAACAGACACTCAAACCAATAGGAAAAAAAAAGAAATGTGATTTTATTCAGCATTAGTCTTAAGCCATCACAGACAAAATGAGTGATTTGGATTGTTCACTTTGAAAGTGTCAAGAACCCTGAGAAGAAAGAAAACATAGATGGCTGCATATGGCATTACGAAATTAAAATATAAATATAAAAATATTTTTTTACCTTCACCAGTGTGCCTCTGGCTTCCATTGGAGTTCACTGTTTATATAAATCATGTACAAGACAGACGTTTATAATTGCTAATATGATACATATACCCAAATTAAAAATATGTATAAGAATGGGATGAGAGAGAAGATGTCTTCAATCAAATTAACACTAATCATGCCAATAAAAACATTCCAGTCTTCCAGTGCGTAGTTACTCTATGTACTGTATGATTAGGGTGAGCATTTATACACAATTTCTCAATAAAATACATCTCAACAAGGTCCTCAAGATAGATGTGGAAAGGCAAAGGAATGATCAGGAATGTGTTAACAATGGATAATGCTGTGCCGGAAAATTACATGAACTAGAAGGTCAGCAGGAAGCAGAACTAGCACTCTCAAGGTTTTTGGAGAGTAGCATTAAAAATTATTTGATGCATCATCCCAGCCAAATAATAACAATAGTGGTGCAGACTTCTGCATCATTAATTATTATCTCTTTTGTGTCTCGGCATGAATATTCCACCCTTGATAATTATCTGACGCTGCAACATAAAAACTGAACCAGTGCAGTTAAACATTGAAAGTTAGAAAGTGTGGAATGATTTATCATCAATTGGTTTGAGGTGGAGCCCAGGCCACTCTCCCAAGCGTATGCAAAGGTGGTTGGAATTTGGAAGAGAATAATGGATGCTTGGGAACGAGCAAGAGTAAAGGGGCTCACCAGAAAGCTCAGTGCTGACACCAGTGAGCCTCAGTCTCTTGCTGTAATAAGACGATGTGAGCAAGGGGCTTCCCACTGTGAAAACATTGCACATGATGCAAAATGACACCATTTGCATTTTTACATAAAGCGGAAACATGAGCACTGACGCATTTGTGGCAGCTATCCACTTAGCAAGGGATGTGTCACTATATCTGTTAATACTGTCATTATCATGAAACCCCTCCTCACTAAACCTCCCCATGGCCCCCACTCACACAGTATTTCAGCTAGTACTTTATGAACACTGAGAGCCAGCATAGCTTCAAACAGCTGCTCAGCATTTTTTTTCAATGTTGAGTTACCTCGCTCATTTACCATTTATCTATGGCTGAATTACCGCATCAATTTTATTCAGTTTTTTGAAGCTTTTTCTTTAGCTCTTCAAGGCTAGTATACTGTTGGCCAGAGTCGCAGCGCAAATCATTAGCTGTATTGCAGCACTGCTGTGGTCGCAGATACCGGCACATTCACGATCGAGGAGAAAAATTTGGAGTGTCATCACATACAAAATGTATTCATTAGGTATAACAAAACAAACAGTAGAGGATGTAAAGAAAAGATGGCATGATGTTAGAAAAACTTTCCTACAACAAAATGTGGGCAAAAGACACAGGTGACGGTCCAACTAAGGAACGAATATTAACACAGATAGAACAACAGGTGGGAAAATCCCTGCAAAATTAGCAAGTCATGTGGGTGGAAGGTATAGACACGGATGAGCTTGTAATGGGAGAAGGCCACAGAGCGTCTGAAGGTACAAAAGGCCACAGAGCGTCTGAAGGTACAACTGTATTCACAATTCATTATATACCCTACTGAATGCACAGGCACAACAATTGTTTCCATTTTTTAAATTCAGAACTGTGTTTTTATACTAACTGCTAGCTGATGACTTCAATAGAGGTATTGCGTCCATTCAATAAAACAAATATAATTTCTGTCAAGATGACTCACGTATTTAATATATGAATATGAATATATTCATATACGAACGAACCTGACGAAGACACGCCGAAACGCGCGTTGTTCGTTCCACTTGTTAATAAACCTTTTTTTGCATCTATATACTTTTTGCCTCTGAAGGTCAGTCTTTTAACTTTTTCGTTTGAGTGTGCGGATTGAACATTGGAGCTGGGTATTGCAGATTTTCGCCCTGGTTTTTTCTCTCTTTTTTCATGTTTCATCATCTTGCCGACACCAGCACCTCTTTGATGGAGAAACGTTTGTGCACAAGGCGTTTTCCCCTTTTTTTTCTTCTTATATAATATTTTGGTTTGGCACTGAATGGATCTGCTCTATGTACTTCTACCTATCAAACAGGGAGCACGACACATCTCCCCTACTAAGCAGGAGATATACAACAAAATCCCCCAAGTACATAGAATCAGATCCAAACAACAGGTGGAGGCTGGGGTGGTGGAGGGTGAGCAGCAAAATATTTTTTAGAACAGGAAACGGCGAAACAAGAGCAGCGCAGCCAAAGCAGTCTGGGAGAGATCTGAGTCTCGCTTTTAAAAGGGGCGCTCCATTAGTGCTGTGTGCACGTGATTGGTTGAGTATGAGAACATGTATTTGCTGCGGCCGACCATTGGTCGGGCACAGCAAGAGTTATTTGACAGAACTTTCTCTGTGCACTTCGTTCACGACGCTCATTTCATACTATATCTGAAAATAAATGAGAAGTGATTAGTAGAAACATATGCGTGAAACATAAAGCAGTCGCAATACTATAGTAAATTTGGCCCTGTATGTCTAACTGCAGTGCAACAGCAATGAAGCAATAGATATTGAATATATAATTTTAGTAAGTGTGACACTCAGTGAAGTACAGACCCCTGGCAGCCAATAGACAATAATTCTGCCAATTTACAATTATGTTGACAGATTTGCAGTAATCTGATTCACACACAGAAAAGTGGGAAATACAACATGTTATTTATGGCAAGTTAAATAGGCAAAATATACTGTGGCCATCCACAATATGCATTTGCATTGAATGGGAACTGACACAGTGAGGCATGTGCTTCCTTTCATTCTCAAGTAAATTCCACTACAGCCCAGTTTTTTTCTCATAAACCCAGGTGCCGTTGAATTAGGTTAGTTCCTCATCATCCCACAAAATGCCTCCTCTAACCCCTAGTCAAAGATATGGCTTCCTGTTGTGGTGTAATCTAATGAGAAATTTGATACTTTATGTGAAAAATTTATATCACCTGGCAACATATGGCAATATAACTTTAGGTCTCAACACATTGCTGTATAGCACTATAGCTCATAGGTAATTAGCCCTGTGATATAAATACACCTCTAGGCCTTGGTCGCATCCTTAAATGACCACTTGTTCTGTTGGCTCTGTCCGCAGAGTTTCTGTTCTCTGTAGTGTCTTGATTTAAAGGTCCAGCCCAGAATGAGCTCTCTCAGAGGTCACAGGTCAGGTATTATGTAGGAAGGAGTATAACACATTTCCTCCTTTGCTGTCCTGTTAATAACAGCAAATAAATCTGGCATAAACTACATTTCTGCTCCGGGTATATTAGAGCTAGTCAGGTGTGAAAAGCAGGCGGTTTTATAATAAAGGATAAATGTGGCTCTCATGCAAGTAAGTTAGAAACATGAGTTCTAAGCATGTGGTACTTATCACCTCTAATAAAAGACCAATAATCTACAAGCAAACACTGCGAGATATGTGCATGTCTCCTCTTTTACTGTTTTTTATTATACTGCATCATAGTGATTAATGAAGGGGTAAGTGTTCTTGCTAATTATTATGTTATTTTTTTGTAAATACTATCATATCATTTGTAAAATATCAAAGGCAGATTTGCATAGCTATTTAACATTACACAAATAATTAAATGATATACAGTATATCATGCCTCAAAGAGGAGGAGGTTGGAAGAGAATCTGTCACCCATAATGATTTATTTTAAATTTATTTTACAATGAACCCACCCACATCATTTATTTTATTTCAGGCCTTGGCAGCATCATGAATGCCGCTAAATACAACGCAGGCTTGAGATAAACGTCAGTTTATTCTTCAGTGTGCCTCTCAAGTTTTTGGTTTTGCCCCGACTATGCATATGCTCTCAAAACAGATGACACTTTTGAGTGAAAATTCTTAAAATATTGTCAGCTCTTGTTGATTTAGTAGTAAGGCCATGTAAAAAAAATAAGTTGTTGATCGTCCTTTTTTTTTTTTTTAAAGTCGTAGGGAGGGCGGTTTTTATTTAAATTTTTTTTATTTAAGCACCAGGTACAGCGGACCGTAGAGAGAAATTAACAGGACAGAATATATAGAACATTGCATCTCTCGACCAAATTGCTTCTGTTTAATTGTAGCCTGTCAACATCAGTTTTGCTCATATTGATTGTAATGTTTCATGTATTTTTGGTCAATAAATGTTCCTTGATTGAATTCATCAAACACCTGCGATAAAGTCATGTCGACCTCCACCAAACACCCAAACCAATCTTTAATCGGTGTACTACTGCACCCAGAACGGACTATTGTTAGCACAATAAAAGGCATTGTTGTAGAACGTTTTGTTAATTAAGCAATAAGGTACGAGACGCAGTACTATATCATCAATATAGTCACAGTTAAAGGGTGTTGTTCACGTCGGGCCGGCAACACTTTAACTGTGACTATATTGACGACATTGTACAGCGTCGAGTTACCTTATTGCTTTTATAAAACGGTTGCCAGCTATACTGTAAATAATATATAAGGACAAGGTACACTTTCGATAAAACAATTTTTAATTAACGTTATGAATTTAATTTCAGCAGCAGAGAAAATAGTCCCCAGTGTAGCTGTTGCCATGCAACACAGAAACAAAGCTAGGAATGGAATGCTAGCTAGCAAACGGACTAATAGCTAGCGTTATGTGCTAATAACATAACATAATAATAATAACATAATGTAATAGTTAAAACATTAGCTAAAACAGTTATCTATATATAGCCTATACAGATGTGAAGTAACGTTAACTTGCTTTCACACAACCTCACGTTAACTTACAGCTAGCTAACTACTAAGCCTAGCTAGCTAGCTAAATTCCTACTAAATTCGTATTTCCAAACTGAATAAATACTGCACCGCTAACCACAAAAATGGTTTGCTAGATTAAAGTTGCTGTAACGTGCCGAATACAAACTTTTTTTATCTGCAGATTTAATGTTTTAACCGGTTTCATGAATCAGCTGTAAGCCTAAACTGTTGCTATCATTACTAGCATAAAAGAGACAAATCTGTGGCTCTCCAGTGAGAATGTGACTCCACCGTTAATTTCCTTTCCAGTGGATTTGGTTTACAGTAGCTTTCGATTTTATGTCCACTCATGGACCTGATTTCTCTAGCCTCCAGCCCAGCATCAGAAAGATTTTGCTGCAGACGTGCGGAGTGATATTAATTTAAACATCCAGGTAAACAGGTGTATTATTGCATCATAGGGGTACTATATCGTGAATATAGACACAGCTTTGAACGCCTCTCAACCAATCATAATGCGTGGTCAGAATTACCCGTTTTATAATATAGGCTACCATAGACAATCGCATGTGTGAACTCAAAGATGGCGTGCATTGTTCATTAGCAACCCGTATGCTGCACATGCGCTCTAACAATTTTGCGTGGTGGTCGATAGAGGGCCTAGTGGATCGGATAGGATCTCCTAGTGCGGTGTGAGTACGATTTTCTATCCAAATGGCTTAGAAATAGGGTTTCCCCGTGTTTTCTGCAACTTCTGGCCATCGTCACGAAAAAATAAAAAATAAAATAAAAAGGTCGTCGGGGCCTTTTTTGGATGTCGGGCGGGGGACGATCAACAACTTTTTTTTTTTACATGGCCTAATTCTCCTATACTGTGATTTACCATGAACTGAGAGGAAACATTCAGTGTGTGCAGTATACAGTGGTGACTGCTGAACTGTTAAGAGTTTGTATCACGTAAATCACATCTGGAAAGACACTATATACATCATATATGTTATTGCATTAATTTAACCAAAGTCACAGCATATTGTTTCTTTTTATGAGAAAGATGTGAAAACTGTGAGAAACTCATCACAATCCAGTTTTTCAGTCTTTTTGCTAGATTTTTCATTTAATAATAATAATTAAAAGGGGGGCGAAAAGGGGGGAACCAACGTGGGGCCCGACCTGAGTTGGGGGGGATGTGCATGTTGACATAGCCCCCCAACATGGTTGGAGTGAATATTAGTTTTGATTAAATTGCGTCACACACACAAACACACCACTTTAAGCAAGAGTGTGTCTCTCAGTGGCATCCACAGACTTTCTGAGAAGGCACTTTTTAGGATGACAAGCGTGTCTCAAGCTATTAAGGTAAATAAAGTTGAATAAATAGTTTATTGACAAGAAAGCCTCTGAATCTGATTGGCTTGCTATCAAATGTTTGCTGCCTCTGTAGAATCTTCCTCTTCGTTTTTCCTCTGTCTTTTCTTAAAGTACGAGTAGGCTAGTTTAAAAAGGAGATCCTGTTATATGACATGGAAGCCAAACGAGTGGCGCAACGGCAGAGATGGTTAAAAACTGAGAGACTGCACTGAAGGGAAACAGGAAACCCTGCCGTGAACACAGCAGGTTGCGACTTGAGCTGAGCGGTTCAATTGCGCCTCTGGTGTGACTTTAGGGCAAAAATGAGGAGTTTTTATTTTTCACCATTTGGGCACCCTAGTAGCACATGAGACCCTCACTTTTTCCATCCGAAGGGGCATCCTAATTGGACAGGAAATGAAGCATGCAAGTGTCCGATTAGGGCACGGACCTCCCCCGGTTAAATACAGGTTTTAAAGAAGGGGCACTTCGGTACTCAAAGAAAAAAGGGCAGGGGTGGTTGCCACCCCTGTGCACGCCAGTGCAGCCAGACCCCTCTTTTCTATTCTGGCTCCTGCCCTTTCTGATCCTGCTGTTCCTGGTCACATCTACTGTCTGTTCTGGCCCCTCTGTGACCGAATGAGTGTCCCATGGTGGTCAGAACAGCAGAGACATTGGCCATCTTCCAGCACAGACTGAAGTCCCAACTCTTCAGAATACACCTCAGCTCCTCCACCCTGACCCTCTCTAGCACTTTTAGCTGGCCCTTAGACTGGATTAGGTGCGACTTCCTTCTGTTTCCAGAACTTACATTTGTTCTTCTTGTATGACGTGTTCAGTGCTGACGAGGGTAGTTTTCTTTCCTTGTTTGTGTAACTTAGTTTGATGTTCAGTAGGGTGGTTGAAATCAAGTCTGCATTTCTTACACTTGTTTCTCTTGGTACTATACAACCCCCCCCCCCCCCAGGGAATTACTGAATTACTGCACTTCAGTCCCTGATCTTTGCACATTTGTTCGCGTTGAAAGCTGCTCTGGCTAAAAGCATCTACTAAATGTCAGGATTGTAACATAATCTTACATTCATCTAAATTCATTTTGGCATCATCCCTTAAGGGTTTCTAAAAGAGATAGAATTGTGAGGTTTCCTAAGCAAAGATAAAGGGGTATTTATCAAACCAAAAAGAGCACTCTCATGAAATTTTTACATTGTAAGTGTTGATGAATCTCAGTCAATGTAAAATGCTGGGCTCATGGATATGTGAGCTCATCATTTTTGCATGGAAATTGCCTCTAATGTACCGTTAATATATGCTTTTAACTTTATTGCAGTCATTGACATTGCCTCCAAGAAATACAGTTCTCTGTTAAAAAAGGCACAATGTATTTCTTCCAATCCAAGTTGTTAATAATATTATATAAGGTGCAAGATAAAATATTTAAATGTTTTATTTGGTAGTCAGGGGCATGATAAATAGGATGAAGAAGTTACATATGGCTTAATGTCTACATTAAGGGTTCAACCTAATCAAATCAAAGGTAATGAATAATGTGTTTACAGACAATGTTTTAACTCTAAAGCTGCTGCATTGGGCTACTTTGGTGCTCTTACCACGCATGTGCACGTATGAATGTTAAACATATGGTGCAGTCAAATGATCACAGAAGACTTTTTGATGGTTGTTGTGAGAGAGCACACGTCTCTACATTTGTAAATTTTTCTAAGATATGTGTTTGTTAAGCAAATATATGTATAGACAGCAGAACCTCTAAGATTTACTTTCCTCGGCTTGGTTTTGTCTAGTGATAAACATCCGGGTAATTATTTGTGTGTGTGCGTGTGTGTGTGTGTGTGTGTGTGTGCGTGTGTGTGTGTGTGTGTGTGTGTGTGTGTGTGTGTGTGTGTGTGTGTGTTTCTGTTGCGTACATTTCAGCAAAACTAATGTGCAACCATGCTAATTGGGTACTGCTAATAATACAATTTGCACTGGTTTTGCAATGATACAGAGTGATAATGTATTTTTAATTTGAGTGCTTGCTTACATTTTAGTCATTTGGCAGACGCTCTTATCCAGAGCGACGTACATTAGTGCATTTTCCAACTTGAAACAAGTGCGTTAAAACAACCCTAAAAGGTAAATACGATTTCAAACACCAGGCGCGGTCAGTATGATTTTATTTTTTTATTTTTTTAGTGGGGGGGGGGGGGGGGGGCCACACAATATCAATCGTTGGCGTGTACAACAGTAAGCTAATAAGTAACCTTATTGTATTCTAGTACAGCTCAATTCTTTATGCTGAACACTTTATTTTTCCAAATTGTATTCTTTAGCAATAGTGCTGAGACATACTCCTTTACCTAATTTTGATAGTATTTAGGCTTCTTATGAATGGAAAATGATTGGGATTGGTTTAATGCTTGCCTTTTTGTACAAACCCCAATTCCAAAAGAGTTGGGACAGTATGTAAAATGCACATAAAAGCAGAAAGCAGTGATTTTTAAATTCTCTTCTACATATATTTAATTGAAAAAAATACAAAGAAAAGATATTTAATGTTTTACCTTATTACTTTTTAAATACAGCTCTGGGAAAAATTAGGAGACCACTGCAAAATTATCAGTTGTCTCGTTGTTATTTTGGTTCTGTACTCTAGCACTTTGAGTTTGAAAGGATACAATGACTGTCAGCTTCAACTGTCAGCTTTAATTTGAGGGTATTTTCATCCATATCGGATGAACCGTTTATAAATTATAGAACCTTTTGTACATAGCAAAAGGCATCAAAAATATTGGACAGTTTAACATAATGTAGAATAAAGTAATAATTTTTCATATTTGGTTGCATATCATTTGCATGGGTTCCATACTATTCCTGTGTAATTTACAGCTTAATCTAGTCCCACCTCCCAATTCCCATAGAGATCCATTCAAATGCAGAGAGGTTATAGTATTGCTTGTAAGAGTACCTGAAAATAAGATAGAGTCTTTTGATATCCTTTTATACCCAGTCATGAAAGAATCACCTGTTTACCTGTGGAATGTTCCAAACAGGTGTTTTTTAACTTCCTAGTCTTTTTTTGCCCCTGTCCCAAATTTTTTGGAACGTGTTGCAGGCATCATATTGTGAATTAGTGTATATTTACAAAAATCTATAAAGTTTATACGGCAACACATTAAATATCTTTTCTTTGTACTGTCAATTAAATATATGTAAAAGAGAATTTACAAATGACTGCTTTCTGTTTTTATGTGCATTTTACATTTTACTGTCCAAAGTTTTTTGGAATCTGGGTTTGTACGTCCTTTATAAGGCATATGCTACACTGGGTTACTTATGGACCCAGTTGACTGGGATGAAAAAAAAAGAAAATAATAAATCAATATTTTGTCAATATCTTCACAACATCATTTGTTCAGGGTGGCGTTTCTGAGTTACCATAAGTGTGAAGACTCTGCATCTCCTGGACAAGTATATCAGACATGAAGAAACTGCCAGTTCACTTATGGCCTTGATGCAGTGACATTAACAGGAATGAAAATGGCTGATCTGATCTGATTGTTCACAATGAAACCAAACACCCACAGATAATTTATTCCTTATTCCTTTTACAAATGTGCCACAGCTGTGCTACAGCCAAGAGTCACAAAATTACTGGACATGCCAGGATTTGGATCTCTGTTTCAACACCAAATATGCCGATGCTGTATCTGACCAAAACGTTCAATTTTGGTCTCACCTGACCACAGCACCATTGTCCAGTCATAAGGTAAATGACGTTTGGCAAACTCCAAGCGTCAAAATTTAACACTTTGGTCAGATAGAGCATCGGCATGTTTGGCGTTGAAACAGAGATGCATACAATGAGAGGCACCCCATACCCACTGTGAAATATGGTGGTGGATCAGTGATGTTTTGGGGCTGTTTTAATTCCACAGGTCAAGGTGCACTGGTTAAGATGAATGGGATAATGGATTCCACCAAGTATCAGCCAATCTGGTTGCCTCTGCCAGACGTCTGAGACTTGGCCGTAGGTGGACTTTCCAGCAAGACAATGACCCAAAGCATACCTCGAAATCCACACAGAAATGGTTCCGTGACAACAAAATCAATGTTCTGCAATAGCCATCTCAGTCGCTGGACCTCAATCCAATCGAAAACCTGTGGGCTGAACTGAAGAGGGCAGTTGATAAGTGCAAACCCAAGAGTGTGAATGATCTTGAAAGGATCCCACTGTAGGTACTGTATCAAAAAATCTGATTTTTTCTTGTGACATTTAATTTGTTGGTGGACACATCTTAAAGACAAGCCAGACGATTGAGTACTGAAGGTCATTTTTTATTCACATGTTCTCATGTGCACAATCTTGGGGTAGCAGATTTAAAAATGTCAGCGAAAATTTACAATCTACAGAGCATCCACTGCATTACATTTCACACAGAAAATTCCACGTATTTGCTTCTAAATACATTAACCTTTTAATACTGAAAAAAGAGCACTCTCATACCACATGTAATGATACAACAGTTTTGAAGTACTAGTGAGAGCTGTGAAAGTGTTACAGCTATCTGCAGTTTGACAAGTAATATTTAACCTGACAGAGGCAAATTAGCCTAAAGAGATAAGATGAATGAAGCACTGTACTCAGGGTTGCCAGGTCCTGCTCAAATTTACAGCCCAAAATCTGCTCAAAACCCACCCAAAATGTCCTAAAACTAGCCCAAATATAATTATGTTCCATTTAGGTGTTTTAAAGGGATACTTAAAGTTTTTATATTTGGGTTTGATACTGGCTAACTGACCAAAATAACCAAAAATAACGCCATAAAAAGTATTCCTTTAATAGAGATCATATTTGAACATTCTTTCTTTATTTTCTCTCCTTTTTTTAGGTTTTTGTTTGTTTTAACAGCTAAATGTATTGGGTAGGCCTATTTTTAAATGTTTTGAATGTTGTTACTTTATTTAAAAAGAAACTATGCTCACAACAACAAAAAGGTTAATTCAGTATGTACTTTAGAATTTATTTTATTACTGTGGACCCTACCAGTAGCTGAAACTGCACACCTTGTTTTTCTCATCTTTCACAGTGCCCTCACTCCTCACCTCAAAATCTCCCTCTGCTCCATCTTCCTAGCAACGTTTTCTTCCTTCAAATTCTTTCTCCCTCTCTCTTTGTGTTACACAACTCTAATCCTTCTTTCCTTCTCTCCGTTCACGACCGTAATCTCTGACTAATAATGCAGTTCAATAACGTTACAGTGTTTGATTAAAGAATTAAATATTCTCTCTCTCTCTCTGTATGTCTGACTGTCTGCCAGAGCAGACCCCGCACCACCCTCTCTTGCCACCATCTCCAAGTTTAATTTGTTGTAAAATAATAATAATAATAGCCTAATTTATATTTCTCTAACCAATACATTTTCGTGGCAGTGTGTTTTCTTACCAGACCACCCGACTATGAATTTTTCAACCACAACTGGACTTTCAAAATAGCCCAATTTGGCATGAAAACCACGGGCCTGGCAACACTGACTGTACTTGACTTTCTTGGAGGATGAGGGTATGAAAATCAGTCATGGTTTCAGGTCTGAAGTGACTGCTTGATTTTTGCCATCATGGTTGACACTAAAGGAGAAGATAAATTTGCTTTAGACAATTGGGCTATTTTGTCATTATATATTATGTGCACATGTGTATATTTCTTGCTTTCTTTGGAGACTGGTAACTTGAAGTTGGTATGGAAAATAGTTCAGTGTTGAGGCAGATATCCATTCTTCCAAAGAATCAAAGATAAAAAGAACACATGAATTAATCATATGGGCTAAGTAATGATTTCTGATGATGAGCAACATCAAAGCTAGGGGAAGACTTAAGCGGTACCCCTGGAGAATATGTGATGGTTTTTGCATGGGAGAAGCAGAACATTTTCAGCTGGTGGAAGAAGCCTGTACACCTCATGTGTTTTTCGCTTCCCTCACGGGTGGAAAGCAACACGTTGGTCTACCCAGCCGAAAAATCAGCATCATTACACATTCTGTTTATCTCCCCTCTCCATTAAAAATTTATTTTCCTGCCAAGTCTACAGAACTTGGTGGCAGACTTGATTTGACTTGATTTGCTGCAGCCAATGAAATGGAGGAGACGGGGTGGGTATTCTTTCAGATGTAAGCAGTGTGAATTATGCAGAAGCCAGCTGTTCCAATATTTATGATATAGCACAACTTGGCTCTGTGTGAATATTTCTAAAGCATATCAAGAAAGATATAATATCAGTGACATGTTATGTTTTGACTCCAGTGTTCAATACACAAAGAAGAAATGAGATAATATTAATAGCTTACCAAATCAATAAAGTAGTGTTATCATTATTTTATTTCTCTGATTGGTTTTCAGTAATGTTGCAAATTCAGTAGCAAGAAAATGGTATTATTACTGTTATTTACTGAATTACTATATAAATAAATTGCCTGACATGAGAGCATGTGATGGGGTTTCTTGTTTTCACCTTCAGCAAATTATTAACTGGGACATTGTTTATGCATAAAACCAAGACACTCTGCAGATTTCTGCTCACTAGGCAGTTTGTTTAATTGGCAACACCAAAGTGAGGACACAGCACATGTGCATCAGTTTCAATCAGGCTGGATGTAAATGATGTACAATATAATTCTTCCTTGCAGTGAGGTCCAGTGGCCATTTCCTTTAAATTTCCTTCTCTTTGGGTTTAATGCCAAACTTCATTAAGTGCTGCAGTGTTTAACCTCTCAACCCCAAACTTACAGAAAGCTGCCATTAAAGTTGGACATGGTAATTTGTAGGGATGCAAGGCGTCTGCCCTCAGCATTTCGTGTCCTGATTGGCAGTGTGATAATTGTGGCCTTCTGCAACAAAATTAATAGGAATGGTAGGAGCTAGATGAAGAGCCTGACTCAGTAGTGAGATGATTTCATCTGTGACTAAATGTTGCTACACTATGGCTCAGAAGAATCTTGGAACGTCAGTGTGATCTACTTACGTACTTTCTCAGTAATCCACTGATACTGATCCAGTGAGTGCTATGTACATTGTTGTATTGAAGTCAGCTTGTTTTACATGCAGTGCCACATTGTGTTAACTATTTGTGTACACGATGACCAATTGTGTTCATGTGCATTCATTAAAAGTAACAACTCCTTCAGATATGCCAAATATAGAGCATTCAACACTTATATGCACATTTGCAAGTTCTGGCTGTGGAGATGACAGTCTTGGTCGAAGGCAGAGCTACAGTACTAAAGGTTGTGTGGTTTTGCTCCTAAAACAAAAACAGCGATGTCAGTCTTGTGTGAGTTCTAAATGGCTGTCTGTTTTTCACTTCCCTGAGGTGTCCTTGGAACAAGCAGGCATTAAGCGAACGAGCAGGAAGCATTGTCAGTGGTTGTAAGTGAGGTAGAGCTCTTTCACTGGACACCCAGTGTGTGTGCGTGTGTGTGTGTGTGTGGGGGGGGGGGGGGGGGGGGGGGTGGTGGTGGGGGGGGGGGGGGGGGGAGGGTTGTCTAAGAGGGTTGTCCAATACTGACATATGCTTTTACTTAAATTTGTAATAAATCATTTAAGGTCTGATGTACATCACTGAAAATGCTGTCAATTTTGTTGCTTGATTAGCATTTCTGTCACTTCGCTTTATGCTTAACACAACTCCAGCTGCGCTAATCAATTCATCCTCTTCATTGGCATGACAGTGAAGAATCATTCTTCAATCTTACAGCATGTTGTGACAAGGTGTCCACCAAAGGGGTATAACACTGATATTCCTACATTACAAATCTGTGTGTGTCTCTGCCATAGGCCTGCTTTAGTTAGTGAGCGACATCTAGCATTCTTATTGCACTTACCAAATTGTTTATGTAGAGCAGCACTTTGGAACTTGATAATTGCGTGTTTTGCGCCATCTATCACGTCTGTATTAAACAGCATTTCACTTTTTCCATTTTTACTTTGTGCTTGATTCAAACTTACTTGTAAAGCTATTGGCATTATCTGTTCTGAAAATACTTAAAGCACTATGCCCTATGCAGGATTTTTAGCCTTGCTGTGATCTTGTGTTTACAATCAAATACGTCTTCTCCTCCATCCACTCACCTCCGTTGAGGGCAAGAAACACTCTTGACTCGAGCTGGCAGCGCAGCATTACCATCCATATTACTATATGAATGGTAATGTTAAATAAGTAGTGTTATAACGATGAAATAAACACTTCTGAAATCGTTTTGAAGCTCCCCTACCTCATGCCCACCCCTACCTGTTTCTGCCTCATCATCTTCCTACTGCCATCTCCGACAAATGCAGTTGTAATTGGAGATTCTATCATTCGCAACCTAAATGCTGCCAGTGGTTTTTAGGATTTTACCATGTACTGTTTTCCTGGTGCGAGTGGATGACATAAAACATAAATCTTCCGAGATTAAAAAACACTCCATTAAAGCTGTAGCCTGTAAGCATTCATGTGGGCACAAATAACACCAGGTTGAGAAAAAGTTTTAAACAACCATTTTATTTAATTATATAACTGTATGACACCCATTTGCAAGCTTGATCTCAGGCCCGCTTCCTGTATTAAACCTTGACAGTGAGAAATTCAGCTGGCTCAAATGCCTGGCTGAAAAAAATGGTGCGCCTGTTCAGCATTTAGCTAAGGTTATTCTGAACATTAATTTAGAACTGGGATGTAAAGACGGAATCATATGTGGAATAGGTAACGTTAGGAGACCATATCTTGTTCATCATGGCTAGCTAATACCCTTGCAAAGTAAATTACTTTTTTATGATTTGTATACGAATATTATTTATTATTTAAAATATCTTATTTTTAAGATATTTGTATACAAATATTATTTCTTTTCTCAAATACAACGTAATATTATGCTACATAGTTATTAATTTCATACAAAAAAGTACCCAACTTTGGCCATAGCTACCTAGCTGGATAGTTTAGTGAATAGAGGATACTTACAGGTCCAACAGAAGACACAGCAACTGAAAAAGCTTTTTCTCACCAACACTTCAGCTGTTGCCATCGAGGAAAAGCAAATCCTAGGTTGACTCTAGGTGATTGTGCTTCTTGTGTTCTTGAATTGTACTTGTTCACCACTGTCATTGCAGTAGCAAACTCAGCTGAAACCTGATCTCACCCCACAGACTCTGTAGCCACACCCACATCCACCCCTCACACTCATGCCCAGAAACGTCCCGAACACCATAGGCGGAGGGTGAACCAACTGCAGGGTAAGGCCAGGTTATGACGGGGGAGGTATCCACCTTCATCCGAGTGGACGCAGTGCATGAGCAGCAAAATCTTTTGCATTCATTTCACCATAAATACAGTTTTTTTTAGTACAAGAGCCCATGTAGGCTTTGGTTGTAAAGTAGTTATGAAAACCATCCACAAAAATGACAAGCAACAAGTCTATAATGTAGCCTAATTCTGTGATTCTAAGATTTTCTAAAACAAGTTTTTTTGTGTGTTTTTTTTACCAAGACACTTTGATAAAAGATGGTATCTATGACAAAATATAGTTAGTAAAAAAATAATTAGTTCACCAAAATAAGAAAATAACTATTCTAATGGTCTGTGTCTCTTACGCTGAAAAAAAGCCATTTCTAAGCATTACACATTGGTAAAAGATAGATAGAAAATATAGATTCATTTCAACTGAATTGACCACCAGGGCAACAACTGAACTGGGCCTAACCAATGCACAATTAATAAAATAAAGCAACAACAAAATAGAGCATCAACAAAAAAAAAAAAAACAATGGTCTTACTCTTAGCGCTTTCATCTTGTTTTCCTGGTAGAGAAGTCCTTGATTATGTCCGTAAAATCCAGTTCACGGAGGAAGCTAACGTTCGCTGCTGCTGGCTGTCCACTGGTTGAATGGAAGAAGGTTTGAAAAACAGTTAGCTTGGGAATTTCTTGTAGCAACTCCTGTTCACGAATGTCTTTTTTTCTTTCTCTTTTCGTTTTTTGTGATCCGCTGGCGTGCTTTCATAACTCCGACATTTTAGCTTCTGACAATAACGAGCAAAATCAGCACATGCAAGTATAGCCACCAAAGACGTAGCCTGCCTAAATATGACTATGAATCTGACCAAACTACCGGTAGCCGATGTTTTTTTGCTTTTTGTTAATAAATGAATGTATGAATGAGTAAATAGACAACCAATTAAAGGTTGTATCAGCGATTTTGGGTGAAACATAAATGATCACATTCATCTGATTTTTCCTCACGATCCGCTAGCTGCCCGCCCCATAAGCAGGCCGTCAAAAAACCGCGTCTCTGTAGGCAGCCTATGCTCCGAGATCGTACACAAAAACAATGGTACTACCAACTACTCAAAACCAAAATAAACAGTATTCCAACCAATCACAATGATCTGCACAAACGTGACGTCACTTCTGAAGCGAAATCCCAAACAAACATACTTATGAATAATTATGTTATGTTTTAAAAAATAGTGTTCAAGCATCCAGAATTATAACCACGTTAATAACGTTTGTAAGAAACCAAACCGTTTGTAAATCCGTCAAGATTTCAGCGAGATAAGAGTATTAGCGTTTGTGCAGATCATTGTGATTGGTTGGAATACTGTTTATTTTGGTTTTGAGTGGTTGGTAGTACCATTTGTTTTTGTGTACGATCTCGGAGCATAAGCTGCCTACAGAGACGCGGTTTTTTGACGGCCTGCTTATGGGGCGGGCAGCTAGCGGATCGTGAGGAAAAATCAGATGAATGTGATCATTTATGTTTCCACCCAAAATCGCTGATACAACCTTTAACAACAAAAACATTATTTCAAGTGAATTAGTCAATCACTGGCAAATTACAACGTTATATTCTGGCCAATCGAGGCCACAGGCTTCAGCCCATGTAGCCTGTGCATTAAAGCACCCCTGACGATCACATTTTCACATCATATTGATAGGCTAATTATTTAAGCGAAGATAGCCTATGCGTGATTTGTTTTTTTCTATCAGCATGGCAGCCAACACACACATAATTTATAACATTTTTAATTGACATTAACAGAGAGTGTAGTGTGACAGTTGTGTCCAGAAATGTTCTGTGAGTCCGTGTTGATCCTTCAGCTTGACTGCCACTTCACTGACAGGACAACGCGTTGATAATGGCCAACTAACCAACTTAGTACAGGTAGTCTAACAGTGCAATCGGCTACATGCTGCCGACCAGCTTAGTTACCTCCTCTGCAGTAGGCAGTAGCCTAGTGGATTGAGTGAGCTAACTCGACCTCAAATCCTCTATGCCTGGAATTTGTATTTATATTTAATAGCCGAGATTATTTTAATTACCATGTCCGGCCAGGGGAAGGCATTGCCTTCCCCAGCCTTACACACCCTCCGCCTATGCCGAACACATCTTCCATCAATAAATACAGGCAGAAGAGCGAGGTTTTGGCAAAAAGATTTTTTTGACAGATTGCCAGTGCACCATATGACTGAGCATGGTTATTTTTTATATTTTCTAGGTCTAGATCCTACATAGTTCACCTTTTACGATATTGGAAGCCATATTAAACCTGGATAAATTTTAATATAATTTTTATTGGAACCACATTAACGATTTCACTTTCATTATTTTAAATAATAATCTTTACAAATGTCACCCTGTAGAAGTTTGTTTGGGAAATATGACTGTAACCTGTGCTGTCTTAAAACATTTTGTGGATTTCAGCAATATGTACACTTAGTTAGCGGAAAAGGTTGTGTCTACCCAGGCATTAAAAGTAAAATTGTGTAAACCTGTACATTTGTGTGTGTGTGTGTGTGTGTCTACATAGATGTGTATGTCTGTGCTGTAATGCATTGCATCTAGCAAACAATAAGGGTGGTTTATGTGTAGCCATTCAAAATGAGTTACCAAAATGGAGTCTGTCAAAAACTACAAAGTGCCTTTAAAATGATGATTTAGCTTTTTAACATCTGGAGTAGAAACAATGAAAGTAACACAGCAGAATAGACTGTTGTGCCTCTCATTTCTCAACATTATGAGACACTAAAGTCAACCAAATGTAATAAAGGAACCTTTACACATTTTGAATATGATGTTCTTCTATTAGTACTAAAAGCTGGTCACATTGACTCAAATTTATTAGTCTGACAGATCCCATGAAACTCTCAGATTTATTTAATACTTATTTTGTGTTGGCTGTTAATAAAAATAAGAAGTATTGCCCTATTGAGCCTGTGTTCTTGCTAAGTGACCGTGAAGGACGGTGAAGGCATGTCAATGTATAGTGAGCATTAGGATACCATGTATGTATACTGGTGTGTGTGTGTGTGTGTGTGTGTGTGTGTGTGTACGTGTGCGTGTGTGTGCAAGTGCATGTGTACATGCATGCGCGAGTGTGTGTTTGTGCGTATGGTCATTTTGCCTTCACAGTCGAAGAGTGCTCTAAAATTATAAGCTGACAGAAGTGTTCATAAGAAATTCCTAATTCATAAAAAACTGGATAAAAACAAAAACAATGTGCTGGTTAAAAAATATGATATCCCTTTGTATTCCCATGATGTTAGCCATTGTATTGGGGGGAAAACCTATGCTGGCCTTTGGCTTTGGTAGTGCTTTCCCATTCAGTGACAGCAGAGCTGAGACGTGAATGCACAGGGGTGTCCGACCCTCTCTCAAAGACCAATGACCTACATTGTACTGCATATAGAAGATCTTCTTTGTGTCTTTTCCTTTTTCCCTTCTCACGGGTTCTGGTACAGGAATAAAGATGAAGGAATACATTTAAGGCTTAGAGAAAAAATCACTCTCCATGGTACATAGACATGTTGTCATTCTTCCACTGTCTTCACACATTATGATTGTGTCACAGCACCACCATACAAATAAAACATTGCAAAAGCATCTAAGCCTTTTTAGGTACACCGCCTGGCCAAAAAAAAAAGTCACATACTCTAATATTTAGTTGGACCGCCTTTAGCTTTGATTACGGCGCGCATTCGTCGTGGCATTGTTTCGACAACCTTATGCAACGTCACAACATGTATTTCCGTCCAGAGTTGCATTCATTTTTTGCGGAGATCCTGTATTGACGACGGGAGACTTTCAATGGAAAATGATTCCTCATGCTCCCTGAACCACTCTTTCACAATTTGAGCCCGATGAATATTGGCATTGTCGTCCTGGAATATGCCCATTGATGGGATAACCTGGTCATTCAGTACATTCAGGTACTCAGCTGACTTCATTTTATTGCTGCATAATGTTGCTGAGCCTAGACCTGACCAATTGAAGCAACCCCAGATCATAACACTGCCTCCAGAGGTTTGTACAGTAGGCACTATATGCATGACGGGTGCAATGGCGAGTTTTTTTTGGCCAGGCAGTGTGTATATATATGCATACTGTATACATACAAGACATATTTTATGCTGGTTCATGTATGAGCTGCATAGTTGTTTTTTGCGGTCTTCTCTAGTTTATCACAGTCAAAATGTACATTGACATTCCAGGAAAAAAACAGGATGTACTAATTGTCCTGACTTATATCAGCGCTGAGCTTGTAATTAATGTTTGCCTGTTTGTTATATGTATAGATTATACTACAAGTGCATTATTTCCCGCTTAGCGGAAACTTAATTTAATAGCAGATGAGATCATGGTTCTGCCACTGCATATTTTTTGAAGAATATTTTAAATACCTTAAAGGCCCACTCAGTAATTTCGGCTGCTAAAAAAATGCTACAACGAAGATATGGTACTATAGGATAGAATTATTATCCTAATAAAAATAACAGTAAAGATCCTCATGAAAAGCACTTCAAAAGGAAAACTAAGTATTTGATTTTTTTGTAGTCCTTGCGCAGCTCATCACGATGGAAACAAACTTATCACTCACTTGTCGTTTTTACTTGGTGCACACTCGTCAGATATTATATAGCGAAAAGAAGAGTTAGCTCACATTTTACCAACTAAACCATGCCCTGTATTGTGGCTGGTTACAGTAAAAAAAAAATTTAAAAAAATACTACAAGAATATCATGATCCACCAAGGTACTTAATTGCCATGCAGGTAATTTTCATCGATTAGCTATGAAAATTACTGAGCGGGCCTTTAATGGCCACATACTGTAGATGCATAATTGAGTACAGGAGTATTTTGCTACTGATTGTGTATTTTTTCTTTGTTGTCATTTTGATGGTGTAAGGAAGGAGTGAACATTCATGTGCTGGCAGTTTTTGCCTGCTGGAAAGGTCTGAGCTGGGGCATAGATCACAGAATCACAACTTAAATCCGATTAAAAGTTGTTTACAGACTAGCCTGAACAGTGACTTTGAGCAACTGTATGACAGAGCCGTTTAAAAAAAAAAACATTTTTCTCCTAAATTGGTATCCAATTGAACCCCTATTCTAATTAAATTCTCCCCATGTAGCAACCGCTAGAGAATCACCGCTGCACAACCCCATCAGCTGGTAGTAGACGGAGGTCGCCACGTCCTTATTCAGGGCGCGACTCCTCCAAGCCTGACCGTGATTCCAACTCGCCCAGGGCCGCTATATGCGCAGCGATTCTCTCCGAGCCCCTCCCCCCACCCGGGAGCAGCTGCCAATTGCTGCTCCCACAGGGCACCGGCCATGCTCGGATCTGGCAGGACCGGGGCGCAAACCCCGATCCTCGGAGTACAACTGCACCGACTGAAAGTTGACGCTTTTACCGCTGTACCACCCCGAGGCTCGCTGACAGAGCCCTGTTCATTGACAGTACAAAACTGCTGCAGAATACCAAGACTGTAAATAATTAACCTCTTTAGTTGTAATGTGAATAGTACTGTGCAGCTTCAAAGAGACTAAATTTTGTTTTGTTTTTTATCTCAAACCAATTGTACCTAACCTATAGCAGGGTTAAACTGGCCCTACCAACATTGCCATACAGTTTCATATATACAGTATCACATATGGCCAAACACATGACTATCGCTCAGCGCCCTACATTACCCTGAGATCGAGACACTATTTACTAAGGACTAACCTTTGTCCTTATTGTAGGTGGCCAGTGTTGGAGCATTCTTTTTGGCATTATGGTATGCTAATGAGCAAACACAATGAGAGAATAAACATACAGACTCATACAGAACAGTTATTTGCAAAATGTCACAGAAGAGAATTAAGAATTAAAACTTACACATTTATGCTCCAGTGAAAGTATTTAACCATGTGAGGGTTAAAATTTCAACCTGTAAATTCAGATGAAGACCTGTGGGTTGACATGTTATCTGCCACGCGGTTAAATAAAATCAAAATTTTTCTATGGAGCATAAGTAAGTATGCAAGACTTTCATTCTGAATTCTTGCTGATGAGCAACCTACTGTTATCTCAGAGATAAAAATTACATTTTATGATTGATAAACTTTCATTACCAGGGCTTTGCCCCCACATTACTGCTACCACCTGTATTGCCATCAAAACTACCCCCTGAAAATGTGATGGCAAAACAACAGCTGCTCCTCTCTGGCCGAAGTCAGGCAGCGATATTACCACCCATCATACATGTGGAAAGGAATTATTTTGTGCAGCTACATTTAAATGTGGTTAATAGCTTTCAGTCTTCCTTCTTTGATTCATGCTATGAGAGCAGAGGAGGGTTTTTTTCTTTCCTTGGGCCTCAAGTTATATTTTCATTTGATGTAGAAAACAAGTTTTAAAATACATACACACATTTTTCTGCTGCATGAATTTCCTAAATAATGTGATATATTAGAATTTTCTGCCACCACGGTATTGGCTTTCTTTGATGGTCCATCATAATTTGATGTTCACAATCCATTGTGCCAGCCAAATCAGTGGCAGCAAGTGTATCTCATACAACCTGCAATTTTTTTATTACAACAGCAGGCAATACAATTTACATTCAACATGTTAGTTGGTTGTTACCTGCTGCAAGCTAATTTGCCACCTGAAAAAAGCTAATGGATTTTGCAAGATGAAGTGCTATTGCCATATATTATGAATCAACCAGACTCTAGTTCTCAACATATGGTAAAATACCATTGTACAATGTATTTATTAATTTGACATAACCATCTTTGCTTCTGTTTGACAACTGGCCTGTATTCAATCAACATTAGTTCATAACTTTGACTAACAAGTAAACTAAGGTCAGTTTGGAAAATTTGTTTTTGTGACTGCCACACTCACTAAAAAATATTGATTTGTATTGTTAGTAAAAGTTAAGGACAAGTATTGAGTCAAACAATTTACATTATTCAAGCAAATCATTATAAGAAGAAACTTCAAGTTAGGGTGGATTGCATACCACCAAAACATTCTCTACATGCACCAATAGATGAATGCTTTTATCACAGATTTAGATCATAGCACAGTAAGAAGATAAATGAAGTGCAAAGACAAAACAAGAAACAGGCAAGAAGTGAACAAATACATATTACTGATATTTAATGCTTGTACAATTGCTAATGCCCATAAATTGCAGCTCTTGAATTTAAATTTAAATAGATGCATTTGTATTTGACTCCTAATCTGATGTTTGGTGGTGGTAGTATGTTTGTACTGCTGGCTGTACATATTTGCATTTCACGGCAGACCTGTCAAAGCCTCTTAGTCCTCCCAGCTGTACTTCTACTGCACTAGTACAAGCTCTGGCAGCTTTAGTGCTGCAGCTACATTCCCTAAAAGGCTAGGGAATTCACAATGTGAATCCCTGCAGATCTCACCCAGGATTTTCTCAACTTGAGCTCACACCTGCTGCTGCAGGGCCACACTGCAATGCTGTTGCTATAAATTGACAAAATGAGTCATGGATGGATACATCTTTATGGGAATTTTTTAGATATGGTACAATTATGTTTTTAATTTTATAGTTTAATTTTCATGTATTTGAAAATTTCATTTAAACATAATTCATATTTTACTCAGAAACCCATATATCGTTTGTGGCGCTCTTAGGCCTACTGGATGAGAGTGTGTCCCAGGGAAGGCCAGCCTCATTCACATCCTGTTGACAATTAATTTACAGTTAGATTAATCGAAAATAGGAAATAAATGTAGTGTTTCTCATACCACTTCAAGGCAATCATGCTGTGCATTCATAAGGGACCCCATGTAGCAATAACATTTGAATTGTAATCTGACATAATAATCAAATTATTTGTTTCTACTGACAAATCTACTTTTATTTTTTTCAGTTTGTATATCAGTGAATGTAAACAAATGAAAAAGCTACTTCTTGCTCAACCAGAAACTCTGATTCCCACACTATTGCAACAATATATTGAAGGGCCTGTCTTACACCCCCCGCCCCAGTAAGTAATGTGTTTTATAACACTTAAATATGTTCCTCTTTAAATCAGATTAATTACTAGAAAATAAGTTGCCACAAGCAGGTTTAAAACCTAATTGTTTCGCTGGAGGTCAAATATTAGGACTAAGTGAAATTTGAATCCTCTGTAATGGGATCAGTGAATGCCCAATTGAAATTCTCATCTGGGGCGTTGATAAGGGAAATTAACTCACACTTTATTCATCTGCATTTAATGTGTCCTCTCTTTTCTCTGTACTGAAATGACAGGGATATTTTTTCAGTCTGTCATGTATTTTTTAATGGAATAGTGTATTAAATAACCAGGTGATGATACACAGTGTTTGCACTCCCCATGTGGAACTGGTCATTCTCTGGAGGTAATGGCCCGGAGATGCTGATTAAAGCTAAGGGAAACCTTCTAGGGCCAGCACTGTTATTCTGTCTACTGTGTGGGTGAATTGCACTTTTCTACAGGATTCCCATTTGTTCGCTACTTTAAAAGAATGAAATTAGATATGCTACCTACAAATTACAGGACTAACATCCTGGAATTACAGTGGGAAAAGACTGATAATTTTTTATTTCAGCTCTCTTTTTTCTGCATTTTATAATGATGTCATCCCCAAATCCCACCCCCTCCCTTTTTTTGTTTTCACAGCCTGTCATAGAATTTATTGCAGCAAGATTTTTTTTTTGGTAATATTGCAAATTTAATTATTTATGGAAGTGTATCAGTGAAGAAAAGAGGGAGGAAAAGCCCTGGACACTTTTGCTTGAACACCTGCTATAGTTTAAGATACACAATTCCCTCTTCTCACGTGGGGCAGAACAGAGATGTACAAGGGAATAGGAAGATCTGATCATAATTATTTTACACTGTACTGTGCAACTAAAGAAGTTTTCAATACTCTCACCTCATTTGCTTGACCCAGGGGTGGAGGTTTATGTACGTACGCATCAGCACAGTACGTATTGTGCTGCCGGTTAATTAGATTCACATGCTGGGAATTCACGGCAGAACTGTACAAGTAAAAGACCTTGCCTTGTGGATCCCAGCTTCCGTAAGAACGATCCCTGTGTGCAGGCAATTGTGCGGTCAGCTCTTCACAGCAGTAATTCATTGCAGAGGAGATTGTAGAGGACCTCATAGTCACTCTGATTCTTCATAACCATCTGCATTTGCAGAACCATATGCATTGGCCTATTGGCAGTATACAGACGGTATCAAGATGCATTATTTTGCTTAGCAGCCTCCTTAAATGGTTTCAATAAAGCACAATGGCCTCCTTATATGAGCTGCATGACTTAAAGCTATGCAAATATTAATTAACAGGAAGGGCCATTTCACCTAAAGGGGTGAAATGAAAGACAAACAAACAAATAAAAATATTTAGAAAATAAGAGTTTCACATCAAAGCATTGACAACATCTGTCTGCTTTCCGGTGCACGGCTTAAAAAGGTGCTTGCAGCCAGACAAGCTGCCCTGGACTGGAAGCCAAATTTGGCTGCCTGTGTTGCTTTCACAGGATAAACAGCTGCATGCTTGAAAGAAGCCCAAGCTCAGACAGCTTTGCCTTGGTTTTGCTTTCAAACTCTGTCTACAACGTGCCTGTGTGTGTGTGCTCGCACGCGTGTGTGTCTGAGATAATAGTTCATGTGTCTTTTTCCACCTATTGAAACTGAGGGAGACAACTGATCACTGGGTTCATTTTCAAAGCCAAAGCCCAGCCCAGAGGCTTAGCTGTTTCCCTAAAGAGAGAGTCGTGTGGAACCATAGCAGGTGCCTGATCGCTATCAATGAATATCTTGTGTGGGCAATGCATTGTAGTTCCTGGAGAATAAATCAGTACTTTTTCCTGTTTTCATCACTTATATAACATCTGAAAAAAAAAATGTGTACATAGGTATGTGTAAAACAAAATGTGTTACCACTGTAAAACCGGTGCTCATCAACTAATGCTTACAGAATTAAGTACCACTTTCATGACTTAAACCCACAATTAATCCAGTCTAAATGCACACTGAGAACAAGGCTATTGACCCTTCTCAAAATTGCCATGTAATCAATGGCAAAATATGTCAGGGTGCCTAAATAGGAGGTTATTCATCACTCTGCTCCTGCAGGATAGACATTTTCACATGGTTTCTCAGTGTCTTCTTTGTCTTGTTCTGCGCTGCCCAAGCTTGTGGAAACCAGTGGATCCCCTTCCCTTTCCCTGCTCCCAACAGCCCAGGCTATTGGCTGAGCCCTGAGACATAGAGCTGATGTTCTCAGTGAGATCTGAGGGGATGGTGGAGTGTTGGGAAAGTGGGGGGGGGGGGGGGGGGGTATGTGTTAGTTTTCCTCTGAGGCTTATCTGTAGGGTGATTCATGAGAGCATCGTAGTGCATGCCCTCCTCACCAGCCACCAGCTCTGACCTTGATGCTCCAAGTACCCGCGCCAGTATTTAGCACAAGCCCACTCCTTCATCATTGTCAGATACAGCCCTAATGAGCGCAAGAGGCAAGGAAGGTCAATGACTAAATTGATCGGCCTAATGAGAAGCACTCACCGTTAGATACTGTGGTACGGAATGGTAAAGCGGGCTCTCTCCGCACCGACCTTCCCTGGGCTCACAGCAAGGGGGATGGTGACCGAGTCTCTATTTTGCCACATCTGCGTGCATCAGCCAGGTTGATCTATGGAGCTGACGGGCTTAGCTTCATCTCTGTCTCTCAACATGCCTCTGTGACCTCTTGCACATATCCTGGAATGGCGGACCTTGAGGACAGAGAGCAGTCACACACTGTGTTGGTAAAGGGTTTGAAGAGTAATCCTACATGAGATTGTAGCAGGAACAGAAAATGGCATTAATACCTCTCATCACAATTTGACAACAAGCTTTGTTTTCTTTTTTCCCTCTCAGCAACTGTGTGATGGGGGGGGGGGGGATGTACCAGGCACTTTAATGCATGTGCATTTGTTCCATCTCTTTCATCATTTGAAATGCCAAAATAAGTGATATGAGACTAAAATGGCTCTGTCATGATTGCACAATGCTACTCAAATAGGTAGCAGATTACAGCTTTCTCACTCATCTACATGTGATTATGCAGTTGGTTCACAGAAGCAGAGAGGATGGCTGTAATTGTCTAACTTTAAGCATGCAATTATACTGCAATTTTCATAGTCTTAAATGCTACTGCAAGTATTGTGCAAGAGTATGATTTATGGAGAAAAGCTGTACACCGTTTGGATGTGTGTTTCTATCGACATCCTGTGGTTTTTCTGTCCGTCTTCCTCATTTTTTGTGTGTTGAGATTTTTTATGAAAATAGAAACACCAATTGATCTATCTGAGGACACAGGTAGAACAAATAAAGACAGCATTATAAGACCCGTAGTTTTCTTTGTTACTCTGAAGTGGCCAGTTACTGAGCTGTGTGTGCGTGACGTTCACACAAAGGAACAGGCGCAACACTGAAAAAGAGTTTAATTATCCTGTACCTTCACGAGCTTGAAAAGAGTTCTCTTGTCTCTGTTCTATGGATTCAAGCATTTTATCAATGAGTGCCTTTAGCAGCTTATCTTTTCTTCCCTTTTTACCACTAGATGATGTGATTCGGTGTGCTGATGATGTTAGCCCTTCCAAAATTAATTATACCTCAGGCATAGGTGGGAATCCGGATGTCTCAAGTTGGGGGGTGGGGCAGCAGAATTTATCGGTGGTTGGTCACAGGCGTTCTCGTCCATGTGCTGTGAAGGACTCTGCTCACTCATTCTTGACACAGATGTGATCCCTTTATCCTGGCAGTCCTGTCCTTGTCTGGCTCTTAATAGTGCTATTGGCAGCTTTCAAGAAGATTGGCAGCAAGTGCAATCAATCTAGCATTCCAAACACCCCATTCTCTCTGCCAGGAGGAGAAGGAATGGCCCAGAGGCTGGGCATACATTTGGTAGAGCAGCTATTGCTTACCAGGTCTTTCTGTCACCTGAGTCAATCCCAGAAAACTGAGGTTTGTAGTTTGACTAAAGGTTTTTTAGTTGTTTCTTGTTCATTACTTTCACAGTAGTTCAAGTTTGACAGATACAAAATCAATGAAATACAATTTCTGAGACTTAAATTTGTTGTTCAGTGTTGGAGAGAAATGACCCTACTGTTGGTATTATAAGTTTAACGCTTGTGTTTAACCCTTTTCGGTTTGGGTCAAATTGATCCGTTTAAAACTTTTAGTAAAAGAGGAATAACATTTTTGAGAGCCGTATTTCATAATCTTTGACTAAATCAATGTAAATTTTGTTCTAGTTTTGTTTTTTCTATTTGTTGTTCATCTGTATATGCTTCATGTTTTGCTTTATGTTTTAAAAATAAAAAATAAAAATTTTATCTTAAAAAAAAGATTAAAAATAAAAAGGGGACAAAAGATATCAATAATCCACTAATTAAAAATTAGTTTAATTTTTAAATTTGTTTAATAAAATTTTTTCACAGATAAATATCCTTTTTGCCCCCCATGCCTTCATTATAATGGATTTTTATTTATATATGAATCACATCTTTATCGCAAATGAATGATGTTAGTTTTAACACAGGCCACCGGTATCTTTCTCTTCAAGTATGTTTTGTACATGCAAAGCTTGTGTTTAGACCATTTAACACATTCTGGTTTTTCCAAGCTACCTTCACCAGAGATGTTAAAAGCAGAACCTCTGTGGATTCACATACTCAATTTGCCTGATGGCAGACAGAGAATTCAAGCCTATTGTGTGTGCATTCATTATGATACTGGGAACCCTGACAAGCCTGTCAGAACATGGCCAGAAATGGTAATGCACAAGTTGCATAATGATTTCCAGCTACTGTCACATGAATATTCTTTGCAGTACACACTCTTCATCATTCTCTGATCAGGTTCATGTTGAAGTTTGCTTTGAGTTTCTACATTCAATTGTGAGGGTATGTTATGTTGGGCACCCAACAGCCAGTGCCAATATGCCAACAGTAATCCTCCCATTAAACCACCAACCAGGGCCTGGGGGGGAGGGAGGGTAGCAGGTGCAGACATTGTGCCAAAAAGCCTGTAGAGGTGACATTTGTAGTGAGTCGTGTGGATCCACAGTGCAGTTTCATTGACAACAGCACCATTCCACTGTGTGTTGGTTCCATGAGTTATTGTCCAGCCCCCTGCCAGTGAGTTATGTTAACCCATGAACACTGGGAGGCCTTGGCAGGGCCGGCCCAGCCCAATAAACAAAGTAAACATTTGTTTAGGGCCCCGCGATCCCAGCCCCTCCCTCCAAGATAATTATTTTTATTATTATTATTTTTTCCAATCAATTAATCTAATAAACAGTACACACAACCGTAACAATGAAATGTAGTATGTTTCGTTTCGTATATTATACTAAATTTCTTAAACCTAATTTTGGAACTAGGAAGGAGGATTTTAAATTGTGGGTGCTGCGCCGCGGATGATGCGCGCACAGGCTGCGCGGCGCAGTACACTTTAACATTAGATTACCGCCGAGTCCGACTGGCAGGGGAGGTTAGTGTCTACTACAAATCAAATCAAAGAGGAGAAAAGAAGTCAAGAAAAAGGTAAGCTGCAAGCATATATGCATAGGCGGAGGGTGTGTAAGGCTGGGGAAGGCAATTAAAATAATGTAGGCTATTAAATATAAATACAAATGCTAGTGATAGAGGATTTGAGGTTGAGTTAGCTCACTCAATCCACTAGGCTACTGCCGGAGGAGGTAACTAAGCTAGTCGGCAGCGTGTAGCCGATTGCTCCATGGTTAGACTACCTGTACTAACGTTAGTTGGTAATTATCAACGCATTGTCCTGTCCAGTCAAGCTGAAGGATCATCACAGACTCATGGAGCATTTCTGGACACACTGTCACACTCTCTGTTAATGTCAAATTCAATTAAAAATGTTATAAATTATGTGTGTATTGGCTGTCATGCAGATAGAAAAAAACAAATCACGCATATGCTATCTTCGCTTAAATAATTAGCCTATCAATATGACGTGAAAATGTGATCGTCAGGGGTGCTTTAATGCACAGGCTACATGGGCTGAAGCCCAGGGCCTCGATTGGCCAGAATATAATGTTGTAATTTGCCAGTGAGTGACTAATTCACTTGAAATAATGTTTTTGTTGTTAATTGGTTGTCTGGTCAGATTAATTTCATTTATTCATTCATTCATCCATTCATTTATTAACAAAAAGCAAAAAACATACATAGGCTACCAGTAGTTTGGTCAGATTCATGCAATGGGTTTGCAAAGTCATATTTAGGCTATGTCTTTGGTGGCTATACGCCTACTTACACGTGCTGATTTTGCTTGTTATTGTCAGAAGCTAAAATGTCGGAGTAACGAAAGCACGCCAGCGGATCACAAAAACTAAGAGAGAAAAAAAAAAAGACATTTACCAATGTGTAATGCTTAGACATGGCTTTTTGCATTGTCTGGTCGGGCTCGGTGGGTCGGGCCAGGCGAATACTACACAAATCCGAACCAAACCTAGAACCTACAATTCCTAGGTACCAACTTTTACCACTAGGTGCTGCTATATCAATAACATTAACCACAGTTAAAGGAGCTATATGTAACATTGACACCGAGCATTTAAAATGGGTACTGAAATCCAAATTCACAATATTGAAGAGAGTCGAGACACTGAACGAAGCCAAGCGCAACATTATATTTTGAGACGAGCTTATTCTATTTTGACAATGACAAGCGACGACGAGTCCTATACTGTAACTTGATCAGCTAATGTCGGAGTGCCGGAGTACATCTGGTTGTTCGTAATGGGCAGTGGACTCGGAGTCAACTCAGAGAATAGTGAATCACACAGGCCAAAACAAATACAGACGTTCCAACCCGGAATGGAAATTTCAAAGGAGAACATACTAGCTGTAGCATTGTTGTCGGAGAAGCCAGTATTTCGACTTAGCATGTTTCCTTGTTTCCATCTCTGATGACATATCATGGTCATTTTATGATTTAGTACAGTAAATTTGTTACATATAGCTCCTTTAAGTGTAGCCTACAGTTGCAAGGCTAAAAGAGACACAGACCATTATAATAGTTATTTTCTTATTTTTATGAACTTATTTATTGTTTTACTGACTATATTTTGTCATAGATACCATCTTTTAACAACGTATCATGGTAAAAAAAAAAACACACACAAAAAAGTGTTGTTTTAGAAAATCTCGCACAGAATTACGTTATAGACTTGCTTGTCATTTTCATGGATGGTTTTATGTCTCCCGATACACGACTACTTTACAAGCAAAGCCTACATGGGCTCTTGTACTCAAAAAACTTCTAGAGTTTTTATCTTTTATTGTACTTTTATTGCACTTTTGTATTGTACAGTTTATCTTGTTTAACAATTTGATTTATAGCCTGTTGTTCTTTGCACTTTGTTAAAATCTGCTACATTAGGTTGTTTTAATATATATTTTAAATAAATAATTGTGTTCCCTAAGACAATGGCTTTTTCATTCATCTAAATATATTTCTATTGGTGCCAAATTTTGCTGGCTGGGGCTTGGGGGGTGGTTTTCGACCAAAACAGAGGGGCCCATATAGACTTTTTGTTTAGGGCCCCCAAAAACCTTGGGCCGGCACTGGGCCTTGGCAATTACCTTTCTGTTGGGCTGTCTTTGACTTCCTGTCAAAAGGCAGGCGATGCAACATGCAGGCTCATAACACTGAAATGTCCAACAACAACCACTAAAGCAGTAATTAATTTTACACAGGAGTCAAAGGCCAACCCTGAAATAATTAGGAGGGAGTGTAACCTGCATTTTGAATATCAGCATAGTGAGCATGTTTTTCTTTTATTTTTCCGTAGGTACAGTAATCAGTCTGTTTGTGAATATTAAGAAGGCAATTATTGGTGTTTGTAAACAGAGGAAGAGCCTTCCCATGTCCCACTGTGCTCATCAGTCTGTCGCTGAGACAGGATGGATGGAGAGAGAGATTAAGTAAAACAACCCCCCTTGTAGTCATGTTAACACTTCCCACGCTTGGGATATTAGTGGGAGAACCACAATTATTTACCTATGGCTTCCCTTTCATGACATAGTGGGAAAACAACCAGGTGGGATGTTTTTCATGACATAGTGGAAAAACATCCTGAAAGAATAGATTACATCATTTTGATCATCCCAAACAAACATGCATGTCCAAGCTCCAGGACTGGGAATCAGACTATGGCTGTCACACTTTTTGTAATTAATCTGGGATTTTTAAAAAGATGTTACATTTTCCCCCTCTTTGGTGGCACATAACTATGATTATTATTAAAGTCCTTTGCTGTTTATACCACAGCCCTTTCTGTTAAACATCACCCAAACTCTGCACATCTCATCAACATTTAGCTTTGATATTTTAATGTGGAAAAAATGTGACTAGAATCACTGAGAAAACGACATTGGCATTTGGCACAGGTCAGGCTGAAGTCTGAGCATTATTCATCGCTGCCTGAATGGCTATCTCTCTCCCATTCATCCATATTAAAGCCATCTAATGAAAGACAGATCCAGCAACTTGTCTCAGAATACTAATTACAAGCTGTTTCCCCAGCTTTGTGCTCCTTACCTTTCTCAGAACAATCGATAATTACACACAGTGGAAGGCTGAATCCAAATCACCCAATAACCATTAAAATGAAATCTGATCCAGTTAATTAAAAAAAAGTCTCTTGAAGAATATTTTCTAATATTAGATGTCAGAGAAAACCCTCTTTTCCTTTTGGTCTTTTGTGTGTGGCTTGTGAGGAAGGAAGATAAGTCCTAGGTTCGAAACAGAAATGGAATACTAAGGCATTTTATAGAATACAAATAGTACTGTGTACAGTACATTAGCCTAGGTTCAGAGTTACCTCAACATAGGTTTTTTATTTATTTATTTAAATACTTACACACATCCAGGTTCCTTTGGTTCAATGTAGCTTAGAGTGGCTTTGTGGAAATAAATGTAATTGTTTGTTCATTGTGATGATTTGGATTTATGAAGTGCTTCTATATGCTACTGCAGGGTCTTTAGAAGGGAAACTAACCTAGGGGCACACAACACTGAGTGGGGGAAGTGTGAAATTCTCATGTTGCCAAAGAAATCTCATTCATTAAAGAATTGAAGCTGCTAATTAAACCCTGATTTCCTCAAATGAGCTGATCTTAACATAATTAAACAGAATTTGTAACTACCCTGCTAATTTCATGCAATTTCATTGGTGCCTACTAGCTAGAATAACAATAATGTGAGTAGGGTAGCAATACAACCAGTCATAATTCCCTACTTTTCTAGCTTATGTGTACAGTTGCACAGTAATTGGCAATTGGATAAACTGTAATTGTTTGGTACAATTGATTTATATGCTAAATCTGAGATGAGATATGCCTTCACACACAATCTTTGATTATGAAACACACTCTTCACACACATGCACAGAATATTTAGCTCCAAAGAACCATTAACACTATATTCACTGAATCTAATTGGCCCTGCTTATTCCTGCCTTTCACTCTGAGGCTATGCCTGCACAGCTATAACCTACTAATGCATGGCAGTTAGTGCCTGTAAGTGAACACAGTGAAGACTAAGTGAACACAGCCTTTATAAACAATAGATTTTTGTTTTCATTCTATTTTTCGATGTCGAATTGTAAGCAATGCTCAAAAGAAGATATTATTCTTTGAACCTGCTGTTCATAGTCTACACACTCACAATGCCCTGTTAATCATAACCTTTTTGTTTTATTTCCAAGAGTTTGAGGATTATAAAACGGATACAATCTTATCTAAAGGTCAGATTTAGATTCTCAATGAAACCTTGCAACATTCTCACCTAAGGTTGGCATTTAAGATAGCTGGTGCACTTTGTTTGTGGCTTTCTCCACCTTTCTATCCTCCAAAAAGTTAAAGCCGCTGTGTTTTGGAAGGACTATAATTAATCTTATATAAGGTCTCTGTCTCAAACATGGCCAGGTCAGTTGGGACAGGGCCATGTACTGGCACATTTGGGAATAGTCCATTCCTTCCTGATACAAAAAAAGCCGCACTATACTAAAATGCTAGCATAAGCAAAAGTATCTATTTTCTAAAAAATTTAGCAAAGGATATTCTTAACCCTCGTATTATCTTCGGGGTCAATTTGACCGGATTCAGAGTTTGACATCTCTTACAGTTTTTCACAATTGTTAACACACGTTTCTCAAAACAATAACGGCTTTCTCAAAACTGCACACACAAAACTGAAAACCTCACACACAAAATGTTAAACCTGACACTCCCTTTGCAAGATGACTCTTTGCCATCAAATCTCTTAACTGTTCACAAAATGGAACTCGTGTTTTCATTTGGTACACACAGCCATATTTTCAAATGACACACACATACCATTCATTGAGTACACACAACTAAGCATTTGCTGCACACTACCAAGCATTTACAGCACACTGAAGTGCAAAATTGAAAACACAATCATAGAAATGGAACACACCATATGAATGACAATGACTCTGGAGAATGAGCCATTTCTCCTTTTGTAAAATGTTTCAGTGTAGGCCTACTTTTTTCATAGTCAAACATAAAACAGCACACAAATATGCAGCAAAAACAAGTTTTATTTCGGTACACACAGAGACCAGTACAGTACTGTAAACCGGCCTGCTCAACCCCCCCCCCCCCCCACTCCCCCTTCACAAAAATGAATTATGCATCACGCCTCCGGTTCCTGTCTGGCCAGAGGGCCTCATCCACATCACAGGCAATGTTCTCCCTGGCCAAGCAGCGTTGGAAGAAACGCCTCGAGTGGCGCATGAAGCCCTGACAGGCATCAACAGTCACGACGCCACAAGCCTCCTCCATGGCCTGGAGCAGTGGGACCCGGCCCTGTGGGTTCCGTTCATATACCTTCCACCTCCAAGCTGAAAGAAACTCCTCAATGGGATTCAGGAAAGGAGAATAAGGTGGAAGGTATAGAACGGGAAAATGTGGGTGGTCCTGGAACCACTCACGCACTTGAGCAGCCCGGTGGAAGCTCACATTGTCCCAGATGACGACGTGATCGATCCGCTGTGGGCCATCTATCTGGCCAGGTGGTACCAGCAGGTCATGCAGGCCATCCAGGAAGGCGAGGAGATGGGCAGTGTTCCTCCTCTTCCTCCTCCTCCTCTTACCCCTCTCCTTCTCTGGTTGTCTATTCAAAGTTCTCCATTGTTCACCAAACAAAACAGAGGCTCAAGGCACTTTTATGCTGCAGTCCTTATTGCAAATTGCTCTGAATGTTGAGACCTGAATGTTTAGAGATTTGAATATTTGTGTGTTGTAGGTTGATGCTTTGAGATTTTACTTGAGAAGTGTGTGCAACAACTGAACATTGTGTGTAGTGTTTTGACAATAAGGTGATGTGTAATTGACATCAGAGTGTAAAGAAGGAAAGTCAGAGTCTAATGCAGATAAGGGAGTGTGAAGTAGTGCCAAATTGGGTCGAGCGATTGGTACATGAAGTGAAGGTTGTGCAAATTGTGCCGAATTTTCGCTTTTTGTGTGTTAACAATTGTGAAAAACTGTAAATCTAGTTAACCTCTAGTTAACATAATGCTTTCAAAACATAATGTTTTCAAAAGTCCTGTTCCATCTTTGTATACAAAGGTGTTGTGTGGGGTCATTTGTGGGGTAGTTGCATAAAATGTAAGAAAATATACAACCTTTTCTTATTTTTTATCTCTGATTTGTTGTGGATGATTCTGGTGCCACTTGCCCATACAGGTTTTAAACTTCAAAACTTTTACTTACCTTCATCACTGATTTTTAATATTTAGGGATAAAAGGCTAGTCAATTGGGAAACCCACAAATGGTGAAAAGTGGAAACATTTTTCGATTACAATAGTTTTGTGTCATTTTAACCCCAAACATACACATTTTTCATTTAACCCCTGTAAGGAGGGTCGGGTAGGAGAATCAGACGCGACCAGAAAAGGATACGAAAAATTACCCACGCAAGTGAGTAATCACTAGAAAAGAAGAATATAAAGAAAGACAGGATAAAAACTCCCGAACAAACAAACGAAATGAAACTGTAATGGGGCGTGACGTGTAAGGTAGGAGGAGCCAAACGCAGCAAGGGGATTCTTTAAGCCCTAAGGCCACTAAGGCAGGAAACCCCGCAGATAAGGGAGGAGACAAGACAAGGAACACACACACACCACAGCTACAGACCAGCTCACAGTTACACACCAATGAGTAGAAGCACAAACGCCTGGTTTCACAACAAGAAACCCAAACAAGGCGAAAAGGAACAAAGGACTACTACCCCATACTTCTACGAGCTAAGTAACTAATAAACGAGCCGGAAATAATAAACACCCTGTCTCGGAAATGAGACGCATAAGAACAGGCGAGTAGCATAATGGCACGAATACAGACCAACGTACCGAAGCTACGAACCGGCACACTAACACGCAATTGAGTAGAAGCACAAATGCCTGATTTCACAGCAAGAAATCCAAACAAGGCAAAGGGGAACAAAGAACTGCTACCTCATGCTTCCACGTGCTAAGTAATTAAACGGCCAGCAATAATAAACGCCCTGCCTCAGTAATGAGACGCAAGAATAGGAGAGTAGCATAAAAGGTACACATCAAACACACAACCAACAAACACTGAAAACTAATACTCATTAGTATAGGAGGAGGCGAAGGAACATATATAACGTTCCGTGGCTACTTCCATAAGCTAGCAGTCACATGCAGAACATAAAGGGGTAAACGCCCGGTCTCCCAGGAGGGAGAAACATTTTACAGGCGAGCCGACGGAGCACCGTCGTCCCATAACTTTACTAGCAGAAAGACTAATGCAAGCTTAACTAGAAAACACACGCCCTAGCCTCTCAGTAAGGGGAAATGTAACGAGGTGAAGGAACCGATAATTAAAGTTCCAAGGCTATATTGAGGCTCGCAGTCACACGCAAACATGTCCACAACATCGCCCAATCCTCCCCACAGGAAGACATGCACCGACAGACGAGACAGAACTACAGTTCCGAACAAAATAGTCAAACTCCATATACGGATAAAGACACAAGTCATGCACCGACAGACGAAACAGAACTACAGTTCCGAGCAAAATCGTCAAACTCCATATACGGATAAAGGTACAAGACATGCATCGACAGACGAAACTGAACTACAGTTCCGAACAGAATCGTCAAACTCCATATACGGATAAAGGCACACAGGGACGAGAGGACAGCTGCACCGGAATTATCGGCTATCTGACTAGCACAAGCTCAATAGAAAATACAAGCCCTGCCTCTAAGAATAAATAGAGCCCTAAAGTCAGTATGATAAAACGCCCGGTCTCTTAGTAAAAAGACTCCTCTTGCTTTCACAGAAGACAGCAAACAGAGAGAGGAGAAAGAGACAGCAAAGGGCAAACGATCTAGGCTAAACGACAAACAAAGGACAGACCAGAAAGCAGCGACTGAAATGAGCACACAAAACAGGAATTTAACCTGAAAGCTCAAAGCACAAAGCCAAGTCCCGCAAAACTCCAACAAAGCACAACAGAGCAAAACGGTCTCCCTAAAACACTAGATCAAATCATACGACTAAAACTTTAAAAGGGCTAATTAAACCACACACAAAAACAGCACAAACAACAAACAATCAATATCGAAGCCCAGAACAAAAGGAACATGGGCTTAAATAGCTCACCGGCATTACATCCCAGCTGTGAACGCTGATTACTTACTCTGTGAAAAGAAGGGACGGAGCCAAAACTCCACCAACGGAGCAGCGCCCACGTGTGGCGACCGAGGAACACGACCGCAAGGGAAAAAGGGTCATAAACCATGACAGAAACAGCCTTTATCAAACAGGATGATACTCTAAACTCGAGTAGAGAGATACACAGAGAGAGAAAATAATCTTGTAAAGTACCGAAAACAGAAATAACCCCAATAGCTCTGGGCGAACTCGAATAACGAGCAGATGCAAAAGTAAAGGGAGAATAATCCTGGTGTGCACCAAAAATAAAGCAACCCACAGAATGGGCGAACTCGCAGAATTAAGCAGCGCGAGAAAAATAAATTGGTAGCAAACCTCTAGCCCTGATAAACGTCAGAGACAAAACAAGAAGCGAATAACTAAAGCAACAGCGGTTAAAAAATTTTTTTTTTTTTAAAACTAGAGAAAATGGGAATCTAACCTAACTCTAGGAAGTTCCTGAATGTTTGTCAAAGACAAAAATCCAGTCCTCCAGCTATACCTTTTTACCTGGCTTGGTGAAACTTGGCAACAAAGACACACAAGCACCGGAAGGCGGAAACAGCGTGCTTAAATAGCACAAAGGAAACCAGGAACAGGTGCGCCAGGTAAGGAGTGGAAGACGGGAAAACACGGAGCGGTCGGCGAAAAAGAAACCGGAACGCCAGCTCACGGCTGCAGAGAACCATAAACGCAGAGATGGAATGTATGATAGTAAAACTGTGACAACCCCAAACATAAACATTAGGTAAATGCGTTTTTTGTCCTCTTGGTGTCATAAGTTATTATGTGATTATATCAATTCATATTTATTATATCAATTAGTTAACACCTGTGGCTTTCAATGGCTCATAAAAAAAGTATTTTCTCACTTTAATGGAGAACGGAGCTTCCAAAAATGTTAGCCATTTCAGATAATGTACTTGATAGGAGCCCGTTTTAACAACAGCAAAACAATATCAAAACACACTTTAAGACAAATTATGTTAACCCCCTTCACCAGCGCCGTGCAGAGACCTTTTGAGGGACAGGTGGTCAAAGTGAGAAAAGGGTACATCAACCTATAAAAACTATTTGGGTGAAACTTCAGTGCTAGGGCGATCTGGGGCATGCCACCCCGGGAAGAATTTTTTTTAAAAACAGCACTGACCTGCTCATTGCTAGTGCCTCTTCAGAACAGTATTTATTAATCTGCTGTTTAAAAAATTATAAACAAAAAGCACTTCAAACAAGCTAACAATACTGCAAAACCAATCTTTGAAAAAATATATATAATTTGTGCTCCTGCAAAATTTCCCTCCCTTTCTTTTCTTATGAATAGCAGGATCACATGCTGTATTATTAGATATTATTCAGTTTCTATTTAAATACTTTTTTTTACAAACAAAAAAAAAACATGTATATCAACGTGCATATCATGGCTGAGGTGGACTCATTTCACTGCCTCCTCTACTGTCACCATTAGGCCTGGTACATACTCTACGTAAGGAACGTGTGCAACGACGCAAAGAGCAACGCAGGGGGCGTTTCTCGCGTTCTTGCGTAGAAAAATGTGTAGGCCAAAATTTGTAACGCAACACAAACGTGTGGTGCAATTCCACGCGGTTCCCTTAGAGGCGCTAAATGTAAATAGTGTTCAGAGACTGTTCAACGAACAACTCCAAACGAAGAAGTAATAATTTCCGATGTAAATAGCTTTGAAAAATGGCGGCGGCAGACAATTTTGAGGAGCATTTGGGCGAACTGGTGCGGGTATATAGGCATTTATATGATACTTCATCGCCGCTGCATTTGGACAGAAATGCATTAGATAATGCATGGAGTGAGATTTCAAGGGTCTTGGAATCTGACATTAGTACATGTAAAACACGATGGAAGCAGTTACATGATCGCTTTGTGAGGGCCAACAAGAAGTTAGCAGCGGTACGGAGTGGCAATGCTGCGCAAGGATTCGGTCAGCCTGCCATCTTACAACGTTTGGGATGGTTGTCTATTTACATTAAACATCGGGCTACAGAATCCAATTTCAGGGTAGGCTATGTTTTAAGGAATATAACTTTTTTTTAATAAAACCATATGATTTTCAAATACATGTTCGTTTCCCCTTGAAAATGAAAACAATCCATTAGAATGCAGTTGCAAGCGAGTATGCGTCCATCGCAAGAAGTAATTTTTTTATTTCGTTATTTTAAAGTATTTCCATACTGTTTGGGGGTACACTATATTTTCACTTTCAATATAGTTTAGTACAGTTCTGTGTATACAGCATGGTATGCACAATAAGTTGTATGGAGTAACTAGTTTATGGTTATGGAAATGAGTAGAGCAAAATAAAAAAAAATCTCTTTTTGCTTGCTGTTTGTAATCACAGCCTTCGACTGGTGAAGTGAGAGAGCAGGATGATTATGAGGAGGAGGAAAGTCAGAGAAGTCAGGCTCAGGAGACTCCGCTGCCATCCCCTAACGAGACCCCTTCCCCACCCCTCATCACGTCCTCCAGCTTCCCTGTCATCCACCTCTTCCCGACCCCCACTATCACATCCTCCATCTTCACTGTCATCCACCTGTTCCTGACCCCCCACTATCGCATCCTCCATCTTCACTGTCATCCACCTCTTCCCCTTCCCCACCCTCATCACATCCTCCATCTTCACTGTCATCAAGCTCTTCCCGACCCCCACCCTCTGCACTACCTCCTTGTCCTCCTGGAGGGAAAAAGAAAAAAAAGAGCAAGTAATGCAATTGATGAGGCCATTCTAGAGCGACTGCAGAGATTAGGGAGGGGAATGCAGCTAACAATAACATACATGTATCATTTTGCAATTATCTGTGCACTTTTTTAAAGCAACTGCCAGCTGATGATAGTAAAGTCCTCATGAGGGATATAAAGCAGCTTATGGTGAGCTATGAGCAATATTAGGTGTTAGCCTAATCTTTTTCAGGGGATGAGAGCATCCTAATATTTTCATTGTTATGTAATCATAAAGGTTCCTGGTTAACATTTCAGCCTTTGTTCATAGATCAAAAACGAGAAGATTGTTGTTAATGATTTGATGCCAGTGCTTGTGAGCTTGAATTTTTTATTTATTTATTTTAGTAATTTCTCACAGACATACACACGTGATTGAATGGAGAAAATTAAAGTAATAAATTGTTAACAATTCAGAAGAACTGACTGTTTTTTTTATTATCAGGATTCACAAATAATTAATTCAGTTAACTTTAAAGCTAAGCACCATATGAGGTTAATCATCATAACAGCGATGACATCAGGGCAAAAACAAAATGGGCAAACTGGGATTCTCATGAATGAACTCATTCTGATAATGACTGTGCCACGCTGGACTATTCTTTCTTGATAGGGCAGCATGCCAGACTCAGTCAAGAAATAGTCTTTGAATTGCTCCCGGACAAGCACTGCTAGTCGTGTGGCTCTCTCCATGGTCAGCCGTCCATGACTGAACAGGTTGGTGTCTCCTTCCACTACTTGCCTCCATTCTCGTTGTTGGAGCTCTCCAGATGAGGTGACTGTGTCCACCAAGCCACTTGGAATGTACCTGGTGTTCTCAGTTTGGCACAAGAAATTATGCAACGCCACACAAGCTTTGATAATCACCACCACTTTCTTAGGAGCAGTCAATGGGCCGACTGAAAATGTGGAAACGCGAGGCCATGATGCCAAATCCATTTTCTACAACTCTTCGTGCTCTTGCCTGCCGGTAGATTTTCTTGTCCATGCTGAGGTTTGAACCTTTGAATAAAATGAAATTCTAATAAATCTCAGTACTGTGTTATCAAACATTTCTGATCAGTGACATGTTTGTTACTAACAAATAGGTGGTGTTCGGTTGGTGGCATAAAGTGTAATTATCTCATACCTTGAATTCTGGTATTTGGTAATTACAATTAAAAAATAAAAGTAGAAAATAAATATAAGCGCATCGGTAGAGCATCAACGTTGACGGTAATACATGAATATCAGCACATTATATTATATTCACATAATACTCAATATCATCAGCTATAAGACTGTTTTGCTCAATTAGGCGAGTAATACAAGTATTTCTATTTGCATCAAACATTGTGGACATTTTATCTACATTATTAAAAATTGTGGATATATGTAGAAAACTCTTCGTTCTCTGCACTCACCAGGGTATGGCCTCACGAGGTTCATACGTAAAGGAAAAGCCTCGTCCCCCAAAAACACATGGTCTGACTTCCTGGCAGGACTGCAGGACCTGGGAGGGGGAGTTCACCGTTGATCACCTGGGAGCCGAATGCGCTTCGTGAGAACACTCCCCCATCACTCTCACGTCCAAATGCACCTACGTCGACGTAGGTAAACCTGTACCTAGCATCGCAGGCAGCCATCAGGATAATTGAGCAGTAACCTTTGTAATTAAAATAGTCGCTGCCCGAGTGTTCTGGTGCACGGATTCTGACGTGCTTGCCGTCTATTGTGCCGAGACAAAATGGGAAGTCCCAAAGCCTCCAAAAATCTTCGGCGATTGTCTTCCATTGTGCCTCCGATGGAAAAGTGACAAACTCGGACTCCAGTGCAGTCCAGATGGCCTCGCACACCTCCTGTACAATGTTACACACCGTCATTCTGCCCAATTTATAACTCGCCGCCAATGCCTGTTGACTGATCCCTGTCGCCAGGTATCTCAGTGTGACAGCCAGCCGCTGAGAAGCATCCACTGGACTGCAGTGTCTCCTGTCATGGGTGATGAGAGGTGCGATGCGATGGAGGAAGTTGTCAAATTTGGATGCTGACATCCGAAAATACTGGAAATGCCTCTCGTCGTCTAGGTGACGCATAGGCAAAATGAGAGAATAATATTCCCCATCTTGCATTCTCGACCTATTTAAAGGACGCATGTACTATTTTCTCTCTCTTTTCTTTTGGCGGCGATATAGGATGTATAAAAGCAAACATTGCTCTACGGTCGCCATTTTTTAATTTCCCCGCTCCAAGGTTACGAGCTCCAACCAGATTAGCCTAGGCTGCCTCCTAGTGGATCACAGTATATAACATGAGACAGGGCTGAAAGAAGCCGGTAAACGCGCGTATAGTATGTAAGCAAAGACCTCGCGTATGTCCCGAATCTGCGTTGGCGTTCATGTTCCTTGCGTAGAGTATGTACTAGGCCTTAGTCCTGCTAATCTGCTGTGGCTCAGAGGGCTCAGTTGAGCTGCAGCATCTTGCCTAACTCCTCTCTCCCCCATCATCTTGAATCTATTGTTAATAATATGAGGTCAAATACAAGCCTTAATCACTTTTTTTTCATCGGGAGGAAAATTGTTTGTCATTATCATATCACAATGATCTTAATAATGAAAACATCTACCTAAACTGTGTCAAATGCAAGTTTGAGTGCACTGGCTAAAGTAAACATTTTGCTAGCCTATTTGCTTGCCCAACCTTGGTCCCTGTGTATACTGGTTTTTCGTTCCAACCAGTTGCAATCCCATAATTCTGGCTACCTTTTAACAGCAACTTCTCATTGGGTTTCAATGCACTGGGGGCAAGTACCCCTAGCCTAGTTTGGCCTTCAAAAACTAATATAAATCTCCTTTTTGAAAATGGGAAACTGAAGCGTATGCTCACGTTATTTTATTGTAATGTTATCATACATAATATAGGCTGTATATGGTGTATATGGGCTATACTTGTCACTTAGGGCATGGAAAATACTCTTTCCAATTTACTGTGTGCTGATGAATGTAAATTTATACTTGGAGTCATTATGAATGGGAACATAATGGGAAATGTCATCCCAGGGCATTACATACTGTAGAGTACAGAAAAAAAGTGATGTTTCAGTGAGCATATAATATAATTCAGTGAGCTTTATAATAGACAAAAATATTTTACTAATTTTATGACATTTAAACCATTTTCCAAGTTTCTATGATGCTCACACCTGGGGTTATAAAGTCTTAACTAGAACACCCACTAAGTAGGTGAGAATTGACTAAATTTGGCATCTGCGTGAAGGTGTTAAAGTATATTTAATGGCAATATATTTTTAGTGTACTTTTACTCTTGTGGTTACATATGTGCTCATGCGAAGTGTACTGCAATACTATTTAAATTCAGGATATCTTATTGTACTTTAGTGCATCTGAAAATATACTGCATTGTATTATACTTCTGAAAAGTCTACTGCAGTACTATTTTAGTAAAGTATAAAGACAACATTTTGAATTATACTTCTAAAGCATTTGATTGAATCTAAAGAAGGGTGTGTCCATCCATCCATCCATTATCCATTAACCCGCTTATTCCTGGTCAGGGTTGCGGGGAGTGCTGGAGCCTATCCCAGCATGCATCGGGTGAGAGGCAGGAATACACCCTGGACAGGCCAATCCATCACAGGGCACACACACCATTCACTCACACACTCATACTCATACCTCTGGGCAATTTTGAGTCTCCAATTAGCCTAACCTGCATGTCTTTGGACTGTGGGAGGAAACTGGAGTACCCGGAGGAAACCCGCGCGGACACGGGGAGAACATGCAAACTCCACACAGAGAGGCCCTCGGCCGGGATTTGAACTCGGTACCTTCTTGCTGTGAGGCGACAGTGCTAACCGCTGCACAACCGTGCCGCCCCAGAAGGGTGTGTCATCAGTATGAAATAAAAATGTCCTATTGTTAAGTTTTGATGTATGGAGAGTCCTGTTGAACGCCTTTTGCTAGCTACTGCATTTCATCATAGATGGCAACAGTGACAGCTTCATAGAAGCAAATGAAGCATTGAATCGTTCTGTAACCGCAACATTACAAGGCTTGTCATCAGAAATATTCATGTCAGCGATTGCTATACTACACATGCCGCAGGCAGGCACACACAATCCAATCTTACCGTTCCTTTTCATTTATTATAAAGCGCTTTGATCCATATAACAACACTCATTGTTTAGGACGAACAAAAGTCACGTTTATTCATGAAAAAAAGAGGCTAAAACACATTACAGTTATGCGCCTAAGCATATTACGGATGTTTTTTGTTTCCCATATCATTCAGTGTGTTTGTTACTAGGAAACGCAACCTTCAAGACATTTTTGTAAATTTTAACAGTTAAATGCATGAATCTGGTGCACTTTGAGAGGAAAATTAAGACGCTAGATCCGTGAAGAATTGTTTGCTCTTGTAAACAATCCAAAAACCCATCAACTTGTAAGACCTTGATCCTACACTTGAGCCATCAAATAAATTACATAAAAGCTGTCACGTTTGTTGTACTGGTTTATTTAAAGTGTTTGGAATGGAATCACAGTCCAATGTTGCAGTAAAAATATATGGCACCGCATGCTACATCAGATTTAGAGATCACATTCAACTTCAGTCGGGATACACCTTTGCTAACTTGATGCTGGAAATAATGTTTTAAACCATCGTAACCACATTCACATCGATGTAGCGAGCAGATAGACAATTACTGTAAACGATGTTGTCTCCTCAAAATGCATTCTGGACCGATGGCTTAGCTCAAGCGACGCTGCAGAGCAGTAGTGATCTTTTATGTTAATTATGAGAGTAAAAAAAATCTGCCTTCATTCTGAAAACAGTGATGGCGATATGCCCATTCAACGAGCCCCCAATTTGGCCAGATTTCAGATTAAGCTTTCTCTGAATTTGTCTACATATAAATAAGTCAGTTTTATTTTATTTCCAAATGTTATTATACATACAAAAATATTGTAAGATGACTGTATATTCCCTCAAAACTATTCTCCAAACAGGATATTGTTATCAACTCCTATCATTATTCCTTTGTGCCCCCTCAGTTTTTTAGGTGCAGGTCGCTCTTGTTCTGAAACAGTAGCGGAACAAATTAAAGTTTACAGGCCACCACAGTTTATTTACCTGTAGGCCTATGTAATTTATCTCCCGCTAAACCAAATAAAACTTTAACAATTACATTTCAGCCATAATATTTGTCCTGCGCTAATAAGTGGAAACCGCAGCATTGAAACTGTATGATTGAGAAATAATAATGTCAATTAGCTTACATCTACTTATGTGAATTGGCTGTCTTTTACCAATGCAATTTATGTCATGAAAACACATTCACACACACGCATGGCACGGCGGCCAGAAAACACACACACTGCCAACTTTACATGCCTTTACATGACCAATCAATATATGACTAAGCCACAAATTAATAGAATAGAATATATCTCTCTCTATCTCTCTCTCGCAACAAGGCAGTCGGACTGTATTGCATACAATTCTCAATATATTTGTTCAACTGGCCTGTAAATAAACATCATTATCCAATTTGGAGCGTACACACTGACCAGAATTACATTAGTGTTATATAATTTTCCAACAGCTATAACAAATCTCCCATTAGCATCAGAAACTGTCTGAGAAGCTATGAAAGGCAGTGACTTGCGAATAAGGATTGCTGCCCCTCTGGCCTTACCCTAAAATTGTGAATGGAATAACCGCCCTATCCAGCTCTGCTTAAGTCTAATGCAATCTGAGGTGCATAAATGTGTCTCAGTTAAAAAGGCTACATCTGTTTTAAGATGTTGAAGATGCAAGAGTACCCTATTTCATTTGAAAAGGTGATTTAATCCTCTCGTATTCCAGTTTGTAAAATTAACGTGGCAGTGATTACCTTTTGGCATTATATTAGAACTAGCCATAATCCATCAAGTTAGAAATATAGAAGTTGCCTAAGTACTAAGTTGCGAGATCTGTACATCTTAGACAGTTGTATCTTGATAGTGTAGACAGCAAAAAATAAACTAAAAATTATAAAAATTAAAAAACAGAAAATAGCTTAACGGTAACCCAAAGCCCAACCCCACAACAACACTTCCCCCAAACAAAGTGTAAATTAACCAGGCATGGTTGCCTGAACCCTTCATCTCTTGAGGAGGAAAACATGTGCTTAACTCCTACTACACCAACCAAACACATGAGATGCAAAAACATCTCACAATCTCCC